>OY979698.1:77533745-78733745 GCA_963855945.1 Thereva nobilitata | reverse complement strand
AGCCCCGTCCCAATTCATACATCCATATAACATGCTCTAATTTACTTTGGCAAGCCCTAATCTAATCATTATCCGATTTGCATTTTATCACAGCCAATTAGCTGGAACTGGAAACGTTCAACTTTCCAATTTTAATGCTCAATTTGTGCTGCACCCCAGTTTTCGGTTGAAAATTTATTTGCCTCTCTCAAACAAAATTTAATTCCTTCAGATAATTGAAAACAACAAAAAGTTTCCTCCTTTTTCAAAAATATATATTCAACTTTGGCAACTTATAATTGGTTTACATTGTTCTACTGCGAAAAGTTTCCAAATCAAATTATACGCGAGTATTCTCCTTTTCTGCTCTATCCTCGACCTCCAGTCTATGCGAGGCTCTGCCAGAAACGAAGGAGTGCCATCAAGGATGTGCTGGCGGCCCTGCGAAAGTAGTAGATCCTTTTTGGTTTATTAAACGGAGAAAAGGTAACCGAATTTTTGGCCCCCGAATAAGATAAGAAAATGAAATTGCGGCTAGTGTGTGCCTATGGCCCCCGCCCTGGGACCACCATAGGCGAGAAATAAGCAAGTTTTACTTGAGAGTCATGATGACATGCAAATTTAATAGTCCAGGAAATTAAGTATGGGAAACAGATGCCGCAAAGTGTGTATAATTAGGTTTTGTTTATGATTAATAACATTCTAATGGGGACTCTTTGTGCTCGCATTTAATGGAAAGGACTAAAAAAATCGCCAACATTAAGAGCCACAGCACGGGGAGCTAGCGCAATTATTTCTTATTTATTTTCATCACCACTAGAAATTTTAAGTGCATAATTCAGTATTCTTAAAATGATCTTACAGGGCAGATTGGTGGGAAGATGAAGACGTTATAAGACTATAAAATCCTGGAAATATTATCTAACAAAAGATTTATTTTTTCAAAAATGTATCCACGAGCATTTTCAGCTTTTCAGTATCTCTTATATTTACCAAACAAAGAAGCGAAGTAAGTAATTTCTGCTTACTTGTTCTTCTCTCACTAAACCAGCATATATATATCCTAATAAACCAGAGGCTATTGGATAGTAGTTACTACTTGAACACTAGTCCAGCCAGCATAGACATTGGACAAAAGAAATGAATAGACCAAATCAAAGTATCATATCAAATGAAATGCCAAAAGTCCCCGTAAATGTGGATTGTGTAAAAATATCCTTCAATGTCAGTTTTTCGCTAACATTAGCCGTGTTCCTTTTCTACTTTTAAGTACTCCGGAGTAAACAATTAAAGGAACGCAAAATTTGTCGATATGAGTAAAACCTATGAATTTTCTGTGAGAGCAGGAGTAGTTCCAAGTAAATACGAGTAAAAAAGTACAGAAAAGGAACACGGCTATTTATTCATTTCATTTCAAAGCAACAACAGCCTATCAACTTTTATTTGAACGACATTTATAGATAAGTGGAAGCGCGACCCAACGTTTCCAGACGGCCAATAGAAAAACTATTCGATTCCCCTTCAATTGAAAAGTCCGGCATCATCCAACTACTGAATCAGTATAGTGTGTGCTGTTTAATCGGCTTTACTATTAGTTCATTTCGAGCTTAAATGGAAAGAGGTCTTTGCGTAGGTGCAGTAATATCGTTAATAACAAAAGCATTGATCAAAACACTGAACCATCACAGTCGTCATCATCTTTTTTTTTGTAATGCTTCCTACACCGTCCTCCATTCATCTGAGGAGGCTTAGCGCTTAGCCACATCGTCACCTTGATCAACTTCTCCAATGCATATGATCTCATAACGGAATCACATGACTAGAGAGCTGGATGCCACTATGACATTTCACCATGATGTGATCAACAACATGGCAGACTGGTAATACAAAGTGTAATATCATCACATATGTACCTAATGCTCCAAAAGACATGAATAACACTGCCTTGATTAAAATTGCGGTTTGTTCAAATTCAGTCGTATGCCATGAGACTTTCGAAATGCAGAGGTTAATCAACAAAATCACTATGAATATAGACTTCGTCGCTATGTTTTTAGATGGCATACTCCTCAGATAAAATAACTCATCTTCAACAGCTCCTCTATCCCTCAATATCTTCCGATTTACCAATCATTCTTGAAAGTGCCTTTTCAGTTGATATGAAAT
Organism: Thereva nobilitata; assembly: GCA_963855945.1. Taxonomy (NCBI): domain Eukaryota; kingdom Metazoa; phylum Arthropoda; class Insecta; order Diptera; family Therevidae; genus Thereva; species Thereva nobilitata. The sequence goes on along the minus strand of OY979698.1, from coordinate 78,731,600 downwards.
CAACTTTATCAGGCACCGCAACTCCAAGGATGAAATATCTGCGGATCGTGTCTCATCGATCGAGATAACGTCGATAGTTGACATTGGCCCTCCAATTTCTATTAGACATATTGAGAAGTTTTTCCAGATGTTAAACTTCTATCACTGTTTTATCCTCAGTCTGATCTAATTATTGGCACGGAGTAACAAGCCCTGAAGATAACTTCTCAACCGTTATTAAACTACATGAAAAAGGACGTTTCATGACCCACATATAGATAAATGGCATTCCTCCAAGTAAAGAATTTCGATGACCTGACCTAGCTGCTAAACTATCCGCTTAAAATTGCTAAATACAATCTCACAACTCACAGCAATCGGAGGAGTAATGGTTCAATTTAATGGTCATCGCCTACAACCACTCGCTTTTTACTCTGTGGTGACCGCGTACAACATGATTTACAACTTTATGCAATAGACTGCCACCCGTGTAGCAGAAGTGCTCTGCTTTCAATAGCAAACTTCTCGACATATAAGGGCGCGCGCACACAGAAAGCGGAGCGGAGCTGAGCTTATCAGCTCTGCGCTAACTTTACATTAAAATCCCCGGTGCTGCGCACACTGTGAGCTGAGCGGAGCTAGCTCACAGTGTGCGCAGCACCGGGGTTTTTAATGTAAAGTTAGCGCAGAGCTGATAAGCTCAGCTCCGCTCCGCTTTCTGTGTGCGCGCGCCCTAAATTGAGGAAACGCTTCCGCTATTTTATCGAAGGCGAAATTTCCTAGTACTCCCCCTTTACGAAGACTTACCTTCGTTAACTTCGATTTGTCTACATTTGCTCATTTTCAGAAAGATGATACAGAGTTGCAATCTGTTAAAAAACTATGTTGATTTAGGTTGAAAAAGATGACACAACGTAATAAACTCAAAAAGCATCCCAACATCGTGTCTCGGCTAAATCTAGTCCTAACGCTAATACCTTTCTCAAGTCATCAGTTTTGGTTTGAAATCGCCACACCTCGACTTTATATTCACGTTTCTTTGCAAAAGCTGACGATCAATACTCGTGACACAGTTTTCGCCGTTGTCGAATTATATACGTGGACGTATGCATCTAGACGCAAAAGCTATCATGAAAGTCTTCTAAAAATTTAAAGGGAAAAAGCTTTGTTTATGCATCCCCTTTAGGCGTTGTGTATCCTAGACTACTGACCAGCTTTAAGATTGCCCTTGAATTTGTGTTCCGTACTTCTTTCGGGAGTTAATCGCGCTTTGCCTGTATGACGAAACCTACATCCCTGAAGTGCAGCACAATATTGCAGGAGACATATTCTGCGGTTTCTGTTTATGTCTTTTCTTTCTAAAATCTTTTCTGAGAGCAGTGATCGATCAAAACGCAGAAAAACTGAAAACTTCCTTAAAGAAAGATCCAGCGGTGTACTTTTGTTTGCCGCTAAAATGAATTTAAGAAGAGATGGTCGGTGGAATCTGCTGAACAATTAAAAGCTATGGTCATACAACAACACACCAGTTCAAGACATTATTACACACCTTACACACGCGACGAAACTTTAGTTGTTGGGGAAAAGCTTACAATTTAATAAGGAAAACTGCAAGTGATCATAATTGCAAGATTTATCCTCCTTATGAAAATGTGACTTCTGTAAGAAAAAGATGCTACCCGGAAAATATATCTATTACTGAATCATCTGTAAAAGTATCTTTACAAGATTGGTTAGATCACATATCAGCGAGACTGTGTCATTAATTGCGTGAGGTAATGTCCGCATTTCCTCAAAACCAACTGCAAACCATTTCTTTGGTTACAAAATGGGGATATAATGGTACATCTGCACAAACTGAATATAAACTTCTTTCCAGAATGGCACAGTTTCAGATTCAAGCATTTATTTAATTACTTTTGCTCCGATACAATTTTTAAAACAAGGTTGGTGTGTGGATTCAAGTCTCACACTCCTGTGTGCAAAAGCTCGCGTTTGCATGCAGTGCCTTTCAATGGTTTCACCATCCTTGTCCCAAAACAAACAAAAAATATGTGATAAGTCTTAAACAATTTATTTATTGTTTAATTTTTACAATTTATTATTATATCTAAATTAATAAAGTATTTTCACTATTCGTAAATTAGAGGTTTTACTATAATACTACAAAGCAGAAAAGGCGCCATATCGGACGGGGCCTAGAGCGCAGTCGAACTAAAATTAGCCATTGATAAGTGCTCCTTGTGTAAGAAGAAATTACTTTAAGAGGTATCGATAATCTCACTTCAGAAAGGTAAAGCCACATGCACTTCTGAGGATTCCCATGGATTATTATCTGGTAGTGTCCAAACAAAGTTTCTGGAGTGTTATGAATCGAAAAGTGCTGTGAGTTGGGTATCTTTTGACTATTCAAAAGGAACATATTTGGGGATAAACAAAAAAATCGCCAGTGCATGATTAGGGATTATTTAATAGTATAATTGACCATTTATTAATTTATTCACCCGAAGATTACCTGCTACATTTTCGGTGAATTGTTTTTAATACTTAAATGCTATTTAGCGCTTAATTAAATATTCTTAAGGTGCTGTCAGACGTTGCAAGGAAAGCGCTTGCTGCGAGCTATTTGCTCTCTTCCTTGCATATAGAGCTTTTCGGACGCTCGCAGCTGCAGTCACACGTTGCAAATATTTGGCTCCGTGCGAGTGAAAATTCGCTTTCATGAAAGTACTTTTACTGAACTTGTACAAAAGCACTTGCATGGGGTGTCAGACACAGCAAGTAAAAGTATATGAAATCTCAGAAAGCCTCTTTATTGCTTTTTTTTGAGCGTAACAGATTGACCGTGAGAAACAAAGTGCACAGTCAGTTTTATTATTTATTTTGCCTATCGGTATTTCGAATAGTTTTCTAGCTATAGTGAGCTTTATCGTGAACAGTTAAAAATTTAGTCGTAATTCAACTTCGGCATAATTCTAATAAAGGTGAAAATTGGTGCACACCTTAAAAACATCATTATAAATCAAACGACAGAGGTCCCCAAAAATCCGGCTTATACAGAAAAAACTATTCAATGCCAAAGGTAAAAAGCAGTTTTTTGCAACTACCACATAAACGGTGCCTTAACATACAATATTTTTTTTCAAAGTATTCAGTTTAAGCGATTATCTTGAATAAAAATATTTCCCGGCGACCGATCGCGTGTCAGTCTCGACATTTTATTTATAATAATGTTTTTAAGGGCTGTACCAATTTTCAGTAGCTTCCCAATTATCTTCAGTCTTTAGCCTTTTTTAGTATATTTCGACTGAACTATTACTGCTGAAAGTGAAAACGCTTGCTAGTCCAGCAATTGCAAATGAAAGCCCCTCGTGCAAGTGTTTCGCTCTGAGAGAGTTCGCTAAATTTCACTAAGTGTACCAGTCACACTAGGAAAGCACTTCAAGTGAGACTGCTCGCATGAAAGTTGCAAAATGCTTTCATAAAGTACTCGCAAGCTAGTCAGACATTGCGAGCATAACTTTTAGCAAGCAATATGCTCGCAGCAAGCGGTTTCCTTGCAACGTCTGACAGCACCTTTAACCACAATCAATGTGCACTGCGAAATTCATCGTTAATCCTATATTCATCATTTCACTAACCTGAATTCAACAATATCAAAAGACCAAATTTAAAAAAAAGGAAACAAAAAAAATCGATAAGACTCAAGCCCTGGAGGATAATGTTAATTGAAATTTCTTGTTACCCAGGAGATATGAAAGTAAAATAAAAAAGAACGAATGCGAAAAAATACACACAGAGTCCTTGTTTCAGATGATTAAATCACGACGGCTTCATCTACGTACATGTGCAGGCTTTAGGAGCTGAAAATGCATCCTGCCAGAACAGCCGTGCAATGCCGATGCATTCTCACACATGCACATCCGTATGCAGAACTTCATACGTTCTGCATAATGCATTTGCATGTTATTGCTGGTGGGTCCGTCCCCGAAATGAATATTTAAGACTAGTTGTTCACTGTTATATAGCGCTCTCAACAAAGTGATGCATGCAAATTGCTCCAGCAATTATATGACATAACTTGCACACTTATGTAATTGCAGTCCTGATATAGTTAAAGCATAGATGGAAGATCTGAAGTGGGTTTATTATTATATATTAGATGCAGCGTGGCGATGCAGGGAAGGGAGGGGGGAGGATGAAACAACGGATATGACAAGGATATGCTTTCAAAGTTATTGGTTCTGAAATGATAGGGAAATATTTAATATGAAATAGATTTTCCGAATTACATGTGATGAAAATACATAGATGTTCCAATTAAGCTTCTATGCAAGTTTATTGAGGGCCTTTAGAGTTCTTTGGAATCAATGCTTGCTTATGTAATATAACCAGCGACCATGCTAAGGCAAATATTTAAGTTAGTAATCGATTTGGAGTTCTATTCAAGTGGAAAGTTAATAGCTTTAGGGATATTTAAGGTATTGAATTTATATTTAAATTTATGGGGAAATTGTTGCGCCAACATCTTTATTGCTCTGCTTCCATTGTTACCCGAGTAAAAATAAAAAACGGCCTTATAAAGGGCAAACACCGGCCGCTTGGCTTTTTAAGGGGCGTATGATGGCCGTAGAGTTTTTAACCATTTTTAATGGGAGCACATACGGCCTTACGACGGCCAAATTTGACCCAAAAATTTAAAAGGCCAAGTACTGAGCTGTAGAAACGGGCATTCGACGGGAAATTTTAGCCAAAAAAAGAATCTGCACCAAATGTATTGTTGAATGTGTTTTATGGGAACTTCATCATTTTCGTTACGTACAATGGTTCTTTCGATTTATCCTACTTAAAGATATCGATGCACAAGAGAAACGAGCTCACCAGTCGTCGGTTTGTTGTACGTGAAGTGTGTGGTGCGTGTTGATTTATATTTTAGTGGGAAATTTTGTTATTTAACGGCTTGAAAAAAAAACACAACCGAAATAAAATCAAACATTTAATTGTGAAATATATTTTCTTATAGGAGGGCGAATATCCACGTTGCTGCCAATGTACCACCGTCGTATACCCGTAATAGCAACCACACGACCGCCGTACCACCGTCGTATGGCTGTTATCGGAACTGTAAGGCCGTTGTTTCACCGTCAATCGCCCCCTGTACGGCCGTACTGTCCTGCAACGAGCCTTCTGTTAACCGCCAGATGGCCGAAGACTATGTTTCAATCACAGTCGGCATTTGCCCGTTCTAAGGCCATCATTTATTTTTGCTCGGGGAATGGTTAAAATTTGGTCTACAAGTAGTTAATATTATTAAAAATCAAATAAACTATTTGTAAACCAAATTTTATATTTTATAAAACACTTTCATCAACTAAATTTTTTGTATTTGACGCGCTGCTGACGCGCTGCCGACGCGTCGCTGACGCGCCCCGTTACAAATTTTGAAAACTGACCATATCCACATCGCTTTTCAGTTATTTTAGTATTCCCAAACCAATTTTCTGATATTATATAGCATTCTTGCTTCTTTCACAATTTTTTGGCCAGGCTGACGCCAAATGTTAGGGAAACCAGCTGACTGCCGGCGGGCTATTGCTCAACACCCTTATTACTACATAATACCAAAATTTCAGCTTTTCTAAAACAGTTGCATTTTTTCGCCGCTCAGCTCCCCGACTATTAACTTTATTTTCATGAAGTAAGTTTCTACACCAATCGTAAAATTCATATTTATAAATCTAGTTCTTTAGCAACTTTTCTGCTCTGGCTCTAGCTAATCTTAGTAGTGGCTCTGTCCTTATAGCTAGTAGATGAATGGCTAGCGAATTCGCGGACTTACTGCACAGAATGAGTTGCTCATTCTAAATATAACTGTTCTTGTTCGACCACCAGGGTCGTCCTAGGGGCATCCATAAATTACGTGAGGTGATTTTGGCGATTTTTGACCCCACCCCCCTCCCCCTTGGTGAGAAGTCGTGAGATTTGGCTCGACCCCCTCCCCCCGCCCCTCAATCTCACGTGAGATTTTTAAAGTTTTAAAAAATTTGTAGGATTTACACTATTATGCGTATTTTTAGTGTAAATACCTTAATCTGTACTTGATTGCGTTGGATTTATTTAAAAAAACATAATTTGTGTTGAAGAACAGTACCACAAAATCATAACAGCACCAACTCGGCATACACCCGCAGGTGATTCTGCCTATCCTTTGGAAACCAACCTCATGGTGCCTTACAGGGATAATGATTTCTTCACAAAAGAACAGAAAAATTTCAATTCTAGTTTGAGCTCAACTCGTGTCTTTGTAGAGGAAGCATATGGAATATAAAAAAAATTTAGAATTTTACAATATATTGACATACGAAGGTTGACTTTGGCATTCACTGATTCGTTTTTAGAGAGTAACGACTTGACTGTTTGAATAGTAATGGTAGAGCCATTTATGACTCTGGAGATATACAAACTTCGGAGCATTCTTCTGTAGATGTCATCGTTGGGTAAAAAACCTGTGACTGAATGACCCGGGGGGAGGTTATCCTGGAATGCGATTCGAAAGTCATGAAATTCGGAAACAAGAAAATGGTATCCTCCACCAATGCGAATTCGAATTAAATTTGTCCGCCTGTTATCGGATTTCAGTCCGCGAGTAAAGCCATTGCCGCATGCGCTGCATTTATTTGTTTGTTTTAAAATATTCTAAAAACTCTTTAAATATTCTTGAAACAATTTATTGTTCGCATCAAAATGTCAAATTAAGTTAATAAATGAAGTTGGTTGGCTGAAAATAATTTCTTTTCGAAGATTTATCAGGCATCGCTACTAGCTTCCGTTTGCTTCCTACTTTCGTATCGCCTTAGAAAAGCGCAGTCTGAAGTCACAGCCAGCTTCTCAAATTGACGTTTGAGCCGCCTGTACATCAGGATACAGATTCAAGAAGTGCGGATCTGTTAGACTTCCATTCTTCAGAACTCTCGATAATGATAACAAAAGCTTTTCAAAATCTATCTTGGCCTATAGTAGGTATGTCAGAGCAGATGGTCGTCGATTCAAAATTCGAGTCCTGTAAGATGCTGAGATAACTAATTATGTCGCCTGCTGCAAATGTCTGCTTTTAGTAGTGACAATACAGCGCAGATAGCATGTGTTCTGACTGATGTGAAAAGAGCCGATTCTTAATATAATCTCTATGATTGCAGTAGGATTGGGTACATTATGCACTTGAGATACTTAGGAGGGCATTAGGTTCCAGGTTTTTCAATTGGGCTTCTAGGCCTTTTTGTTTTGTTTAAGCTTAGACCCCCACACTAGTTCATCGTAGGGTCGCAATCTGTCTAAAAATGGTCGTATAAGTCAATGCATACATTACTTTCGCAGTTTTTCCCAGACCATTGTATAAAATGATAAGAATTTTTCATCACGTCATAAACTCTTCATTCCCAGATATTTAAATTATTTTCTTTACATTTTTTTGGATGTTCCAGTTGGATGGTATTTAAAACAGTGAACAAATACAGTGTAAACGGCAATACAAAATTTTTATACCCAATTGCTATTGAGTCGAAATATAGTAATACTATCACGTATACTTTTTATGTAATGGGTTCATTATTCCTTCTCTACTTGCAATATGTATTGATAAAACCTTTCACCGTGTTCATATGATACTGCACCAAGATTTTCGTGAATGAAATCTAAGTGCGGGCCCAAAAAGACGATTTTAAAGATTTTCTCATTTACAGATATTGTACTTAAAATTGAAAAAAACAAAAAAATATTAAGAAATATTGCAAAAAAAATTACAGAAAAATCGAAAAATACCCATTTTGAGGGCTAAAACCCCCTAAAAAGTGGGGTTCTCGGGGTAGAAAATCGGTAGACTTTATAACCCCTTATTAAGAAGCCTAAAAAGAAGCTCTCTGCCAATTTTCAACCTGTACCTAATTATTTCCGCTATATCGCTTTTTTCGGCTTAATTTACCTGTACTATTAATTTAACCCAGTTTTCTCGCGTTTTTACACTGTTTCTTGCGGAAAAAAAATTACGTGATATTTGCGGAGACGCTCCCCCACGTGAGATGCTCCCCCTCCCCCGGGCTCGACCCCCTCCCCCCCCCTAAACACCTCACGTAATTTATGGACGCCCCTAACGCAAAAAAACACGCAGAATATAATATCTCACTTGACATGTTAAATGCAAATGAAAGCAAAGTGTAATGTTTCATACCGGCATTTCCTTTACTATCGTAATGAAAGTTACCATCATAATGAAGGTATAGTGTGTCAAAAGCACCAGTGGCAGAAAATATATTTCACTGCAATTAAATGTTTGATTTTTTCGGTTGTGTTTTTTTTTTCAAGCCGTTAAATAACAAAATTTCCCACTAAAATATAAATCAACACGCACCACACACTTCACGTACAACAAAACGACGACTGGCGAACTCGTTTCTCTTGTGCATCGATATCTTTAAGTAGGATAAATCGAAAGAACCATTGTACATAACGAAAATGATGAAGTTCCCATAAAACACATTCAACAATACATTTGGTGCAGATTCTTTTTTGGCTCAAATTTCCCGTCGAATGCCCGTTTCTACAGCTCAGTACTTGGCCTTTTAAATCATTTGGTCAAATTTGGCCGTCGTAAGGCCGTATGTGCTCCCATTAAAAATAGTTAAAAACTCTACGTCCATCATATGCCCCTTAAAAGGCCGGTGTTCGCCCATTGTAAGGCCGGTTTTAATTTTTACTCGGGCATCCGGACAATTTTATACCTTCAGATTTGTAAAGATTAAATTATTTTGTATATCGTTTCGGGTGTACAGATTTTTCTAAAGAAGCGTATAATTCAATAATGCTTTCAGTTACAGTCGGGCCCGCCACATAGCCTTTCGCGGCCTGGGGCTAAAATATGATTGGGGCCCTTTTAAGGAGATTGAAATTTCAAAAAATCTTTTACTAAAAAAAACGGTCGCTTATTGATTTCCGAATAGGTCTTAAGTTACTAGGTGCAGCTAGGTCCACTTTTTGTCTTGCAATCCATTTTTGGGGCCTATGACCTGGGGCCTGGGCAATTCGCCTCATTGTGGCAGGCCTGGTTGTAGTAGCAACTTTTTGAAGTGATAATATTAGTTTTATTTATGATTTCTAATATTTCTCCAAAATGTTACCATAATAGCAGTTTCCAGTGATTTGAACTCATTTTACAACCCCTCATATTCAACTTTTGTTACAGGCTTTTGAAAGTTATATTCGTAAATTCTATCCAAAGCATCTTTAAAATTTTCATAACCAATTCCCATAACGAATAACCAATCTTTAGAAAATGTTATTTGATTATTTCTGCAATGACAAGATTTTAAATAAAAATAACATAACTAAAAATAACAAAAAAAAAAATAAGACCAACAAAAATTTCCACCGCGAAAAGGCTTGCGCCCCGGGGCAGGAATAAGGAAGCCTTCCTGTCCGTTGCCAAGAGAAGGTATAGAGAATTTTTTGAAGCTCCACTTGTTTAGTTTTCCGTTTTAAATAATTCTGTTTTTGTTAGAGCTGTGGTTACTGTAAAGAACTATATTTTATAGTGAACAAATCCACAGATATAAAAACTAAGATTTGTAATTAAAAATCATGTTTGCGATTTACTACTCTTCCGGAATGCAAAGTGCAGCCTTCAAAATAGCTTCCAAGAAAATTTAAATGAAGTTTTCTTATAAAATTCGAAATAATTTACCAAGAATGTTTTCATATCACTTATGCAGAATAAAAACAGAAGACTTCGCAAAAACTTCCATGGAAGATAAAAGGTAGTCTTCCATCCAATGACATGGATGTATAAAAAGAATACGAACTAGAGCACGGAAGCGAATGCTTCTAAACTTCTTCAGAATGTTTCTTGCATTCATGATTGTATGTTTCCTTTTCCTTGTGGGTAGCTCTTACACCGCATTAATATCTAATGGACTATAACTACGAAATACTTATTCCCATCAATAAGAAATGACTGCAACAAAGTGGTCTCGTTCTTGGAGAGGTCGTCTTCTCAAAAGCGAATATTTTCATTAATGTCTGTACGAAAGTTTATCGATAGTATTCAGATGGACATAGATAGAGACCTCTTTCACGATCTCGAGTATACGCGAATATTCTCACAATCGTAGATCAACGTCGTATAGTGTAGAGACTCTATCTGCAGTCTGTACACTACAGGGCGTCTCTACCACTCTACCGCTCTACGTGGAGCTGGTGTAGGGAAATGTTGAGTAGAACTCTACCATGCGCTCTACAGACTGTATACACTGCAGACCCATTTATCTATACTGTAGAGTCGTATGGTAGAGCGCGCAGTTGCGTCCGTAGATTAATTTCATTTCTCAGTGATTCAGTCGTGCGCGCGGACACAAGTTGTGTAGTAAATCCAAAACAAATTAATTGCAATAAAACAATGCCGTTATGTTTTGCTGCAAGAAGAGGAAGAGAAGAAAAGGAGATGTTGGGAATGGGATTGGATTGCTAGATGAAAACAGAAGGCTGGATTGTATCGTGAATTGTTGAATGACCTGAAGGAAGAAGATGCGGCTACGTATGAAAATTTTCTACGTAATGTCTTATTTGAATACCGAGGCGCTCCAGAAAATGGTTGCACCGACAATTCAGACGAAAGACACTGTTGAGCCCCAACCTAAAAATATAGAAATTAACATACAATTGAAAACAAATAAATAACATGGTATACTCACCTGTATGGACTATCTGAAAAGAAATAAATGAATTAGTACATAAATTTGAAAATGTAAATAAAATTGAATTTTATAATATAAATAAACAAATGAATTATAAACTTTACATTGAATTTTTAAACATTACACAAACAACAATACATGGAATACAACAACAATAACAAGGCAAAATTTGAACTTATAATTAACATTGATAATTACATATATTCACGTACACGACATAAAATAAACATATTGCACACAAAACAAGTAAAAGGTATTTGCTAATAAAGGGATAAAAGTAACAAATATGCACTAAAAACAACTTAAAACAAAGCAGCACTGACAGGCAATGTGCCATCGCACTTTCTGGCATTTTTCTAAACAAATAATGACACCATCACAAAACTGAACATTCAAAACACTGCAAAAACACTACAGGTGGACAAAACACTTAAACTCACCTGATGAAAACACCAAAACGGGTAGTTTTCGCGTAAAAAACACGGCGCGCGCACAGCGAAACTTTGACGGCAGATAAAACGTCAAACTTTATGTTGCGACATAAAGCCACTTCGCCGTATTATGTTGTTTTTTGTGGCGAATTCGCTGGGAATGCCATAAAAAACGAATTCTATCTATTAAAAAAGATATTATAAAAAATATAATTTTCCATAAGGCTAATGGGAGTAAAGGAGATGCCAATTATGTAAAAATAGAGCGAAATAAAAAATATTTATGCAAAAAAGGATGCCGGAAATGGCGTCGATAAATTATATGCATTTTCGAAAATAATGAAATTATTAAGAAAAAATTAGATAGAAAATTGGAATAAATTGGAAATTTCAAGAATTAATTTAGAGAAAAGAAAAATGAATAATGGTGTCAAAAAGATGACTGGAATAAGGGCAATAAGAAAATAAGTGTACTTTGATAAGGCAGTTCGCCAAGTACCACTTTTGAGGATATATAAACAGGAACCAACAAGGACTCAGCCTCTTTCGTTTGTTAGAGTTCAAAGTGATAGCAAGTACATGCCTTTTGGTGAAATTTTTTGATAAATGCTTAAAAACTCCAAGTGCTTTCAATTTAACGAAATACTACTCTTCAACCAGAACATCGTGAGTATTCTCATACACGCCAATACAATTGGTGAATTGGTAGAATTAGTTGCATGTTCATAAAATAAAGAAACGTTTATATATTTAAGATAAGGTGTATTTTTTTTATTGGTAATATTTTACTAACATATATAATAAACCAACCTACAGGTAAAACATACATATTGTGAAAAGCCCAGCCACACATGCCAACTTGGTGAATGTGGAAGAAGCACATGCAATTGTATGCAATACCACGACAATATCTAAAGTACTAATTTGTTTGTATATAGTAAAAAACATAAGGGATTTTAATAAATTTATTTTCATAACTAAACCACACTCTTATCATTTATAATCACAACCAGAGTATCAATTGTCACGATATCCTTTTTTCTGTGCATATAACCAGTCAAGGTGATTTATGGTTTAAATCACTGTGCACAACTGGTTAGTTTAATTGTCTATCTACAATTCACCTCCTGCACCACTACGTGTCTTGCATTGACGTCAAGTGGTTTCTGGAGATAGCAACGGTCGACAACTAAACAGACACGCACTTACGAAAATCGATTCCAGCCGGAGAAAGATTGGCAGTGACTTTGAGATTTCTTGCTACAGGTACATAAATATTTTAGAGTTGAATTTAATGAATTTTGAATTGAACGCACTGTATTTAATTTGCAGGTGACAGTTATCACTCACTGATGTACCTTTTCCGCATTCCTGTTTGGATGATAGGAAGAATAATTCCTGAAGTACACCAATTCGAAGCGCAGTAGAGTTTTTTGGTAGAGAAAACTTCCGCTTAGAGTGTGTATAGAGCGCACGTGTAGAGCTCTAGAGGGTGTTTTCTCCAGCTCTTCGCAAAAAACTCTATAGTGGACACTTGGCTTAATAAGACTAATCTTACTTCTGGCTCAGTGGTCCAATGAGACATTTCCTCTCGTAACATCCTAGACACAATTTTAACTGAAGATTTGTGATGGAATGGTCACATACTCCGAATGGCCAACCAAACATCCTAATGACTGTAGAGATCCAAGTTCCTCCTTCAGTCTCCAGAAAGGGCAAATGATGTTCCAAATTATGCGGCAATATGGCGAGGCATCTTTGCTTGGTTTTCTTTTCTTTTGATTTTTCACATAGTCTCAGGATCTCTTAAAAATGTATTCACTACTTTCGCACTTCTTCTAATCATCTTAACGATTTCACGGTTTTAAATTCTTTCTTCTTTAGGCGTCTGAATAATTTTACTTTTCAACAATGATAAAACATAACAAACCTTTAAGTAGAAAGCTTAACTTAAAAAGTAGACCATCTATGAATGAACCTATTCTGTAGTGTCGCACCTTTCTTAAGGAAATTTTTTGAAAACGGTTTGGAAATTTCCAAAAAATGATAAAGCAAATTGGCAAGTCCTGAATAATATTTACTTTGCATGATTAGAAAGGAATCATAATGGCTTTATGTCTTAAGGTTACCGCAAAATCCCATATTCCTACATTTATCTGTTCCACAGTTGGACTATGTTTATACTGTTCCAGCGACATTCACGAAAGGCACGGCAATATTTTTCCAAGAATAAAAGACTAGTCTGCTCGACTTACTACCACATCCTGTAGTCCTGATTTTCGAGCACACTACAGTCTTCTAGAAGTTTGTTTATAAATAAAACAATTTGGCTCTAGAACAATCTTCCACAGTCAGCATTATGGAACTCGTACGACTTGTCCTAGAGTTCACAAGTAAGGCTATTCGTGATTTGTGCAAACACTCGGCAGATGCTTCCGAGCCTTGTCTATACTTCAACCATCTCAGGTTTACTACTAGCCATTGTACCATGACCTGAACAACATGATTTCTAATATAAGGAATTTTTATGATTCTTTTGTTTCAGTTAGTTATGGTGTCAATCGATTTAGTTTACACGTTAATACTTATATGTAAATCGCTGATATACAAAAACATCACAAAAACGTTCACTTTATATTACAGTAAAAACTCTGTATATTGAACTTATCTAAAACGAATTTTTCTCTATAGAGAAGAATTATTCATTTGAACTTAGCATTTCAAGAAAGTTTACCTTAAATATAACTCCGTTTTAACGATTTTTTTTGTAACGAGCTTCCCTAAAGCGAATGAAAATTTGGTAACTCTTCTTAAAATAATACTCAGCATCCAACTTCTTTTTAACCAATTCGAATTGAAAATTGACCGTGTTAACGGGGCAACATATTCGGCATATTCCCATAAAATATTACCAAGGCAATGATGGCCTAGCCTAGGTAATGAGTTCAGTACATTTTGAAATTAAAATGGCGGAAAATGTATTTTGGGTGCATGTACACTGCGCGACAACTGAATAGCCCTACTCGATTTTTTAGCCCTTTACCGTTATAAGATGTTACGGTTTTTTCTCACTTTTCACAAAAGATGTCTTGATTTATGTTAAGAGTAAATATTAGGAAGAATTCCTAACTGAATCTCGTAACGGTATTTTCACATTTTATTCGGTTTTCGTTTTTTGGGCTTTGTGGACTGCGACAACTGGTTAGCCCCTTTGTTTTAATCGGTACTTTGAAGCGTGCACCACACTTTTTTTTCAGAAAACGATTTTATTGGTTACATTGACTCTTCTGAGGATCAATTTGAAGAATGGGTAAATGATAAAAACTATCACTGGATGAAATTGTGCAAATAAAAGCTTGTAAAAATAGTAATTGGCCTATCAAGAGGATTGCAAGGGAAGAAGGGGAAGGGAGGATTCTTATTCGAAATTTTTGCAATGGTAGAGTTAAATACGCGATAACGGAACGTGAAAGGAGAACATTATTACGCATGGCATCCAATAGCACACTGAAATCAAGGCAGTAAGATGCGTCCGTTGGGATAAGAGCATCAGTAAGGACGGTCCAAAGGTTAATAAAGGACTGTCCAACGATGAAGCGTCTTCGCTAAACCAGCATTATCTGCAAGTCACTAAGAAGCTAGGCTGCAATTCGCCGAATATGACTTGGGATAGCCAATGGCAAGCTGTAATCTTTATGGCTCCCCATACTATAACGCGCCCCCTCCCAACACGGCTATGGTGGCGCGCTATGAAACGATGTTCCTTTCCCAGGTCGTAGAAGTAGAAATTAAAGCCGTCAGGATCATCGGTACAGAACCTTTTTTCGTCTGTAAAGGTAGTAGTACCATGGCTAGTCGTCATGTTCAAGAGCTGCGTAGTGCGCGGATAGTCTTCATCCCAAGGATAATGGAAATAAAGTTGGCACCCACCCTTTCGAAAAATGAAAATCCAAAACGGTGAAAATTTCGAGCTAGTTTAGGACAATTTTGGACTGCAAGAAAAAAATTTCGGACCACCCCCCTTGGAGATATTCAAAATTTTAAATAGGGGTGCTAACCGTTAATCAAGATAGCACCCCCACAGCATTTAAATGTTCACAAAAAAAGTTTTATATAGGTCAAAATTTCGAGCTCATTAAGGACAACAAATGCAGCAGCAACCCAACCCCCAAGTACAACCCCCACCCCAAAATCCGTAAAAACATGAAAAAACACCCCCAATTTCGAAAAATGCAAATCGAAAACGGTGAAAATTTCGAGCTAGTTTAGGACAATTTTGGACTGCAAGAAAAAAATTTCGGACCACCCCCCCCCCCCCCTGGAGATATTCAAAATTTTAAATGGGGGTGCTAACTGTTAATCAAGATAGCACCCCCACAGTATTTAAATGTTCACAAAAAAAGTTTTATATAGGTCAAAATTTCGAGCTCATTAAGGACAACAAATGCAGCAGCAACCCACCCCCAAGTACAACCCCCACCCCCTAATCCGTAAAAACATGAAAAAACACCCCCAATTTCGAAAAATGCAAATCGAAAACGGTGAAAATTTCGAGCTAGTTTAGGACAATTTTGGACTGCAAGAAAAAAATTTCGGACCACCCCCCCCCCCCCCCCCCTGGAGATATTCAAAATTTTAAATGTGGGTGCTAACTGTTAATCAAGATAGCACCCCCACAGTATTTAAATGTTCACAAAAAAGTTTTATATAGGTCAAAATTTCGAGCTCATTAAGGACAACAAATGCAGCAGCAACCCACCCCCAAGTACAACCCCCACCCCCTAATCCGTAAAAACATGAAAAAACACCCCCAATTTCGAAAAATGCAAATCGAAAACGGTGAAAATTTCGAGCTAGTTTAGGACAATTTTGGACTGCAAGAAAAAAATTTCGGACCACCCCCCCCCCCCCCCCCCTGGAGATATTCAAAATTTTAAATGTGGGTGCTAACTGTTAATCAAGATAGCACCCCCACAGTATTTAAATGTTCACAAAAAAGTTTTATATAGGTCAAAATTTCGAGCTCATTAAGGACAACAAATGCAGCAGCAACCCACCCCCAAGTACAACCCCCACCCCCTAATCCGTAAAAACATGAAAAAACACCCCCAATTTCGAAAAATGCAAATCGAAAACGGTGAAAATTTCGAGCTAGTTTAGGACAATTTTGGACTGCAAGAAAAAAATTTCGGACCACCCCCCCCCCTGGAGATATTCAAAATTTTAAATGTGGGTGCTAACTGTTAATCAAGATAGCACCCCCACAGTATTTAAATGTTCACAAAAAAGTTTTATATAGGTCAAAATTTCGAGCTCATTAAGGACAACAAATGCAGCAGCAACCCACCCCCAAGTACAACCCCCACCCCCTAATCCGTAAAAACATGAAAAAACACCCCCAATTTCGAAAAATGCAAATCGAAAACGGTGAAAATTTCGAGCTAGTTTAGGACAATTTTGGACTGCAAGAAAAAAATTTCGGACCACCCCCCCCTTGGAGATATTCAAAATTTTAAATGGTGGTGCTAACTGTTAATCAAGATAGCACCCCCACAGCATTTAAATGTTCAGTATTGCTAGGAGTTTTGAAGGACGCACCACCTCGTCATGGCTGCAGCGGTACAGAATTATTCACAATTAAGGAAACAGGTAAAAATCGTTCTGATACTTGTCTAACTTACTTCTGTACGAAATCGTTGAAATGAGATAAAATGATTTTTTATGCGTGTAGGAGCAACACTTTTGATCAACATTCAACAGGAAGGCTACCAACCTAGGACAGTACCTTTAAATACCTTACCACAGGAATTCAACATGCCTAGAATTAGTCAAGATTCATTCCGATTGACCGGGATTGTGGAATACCAACCACCAGTAGGAACTAAGAAGTTGAATGAGAACAGCGTTGGACATTATGTTACCTACGGCCTGAGACCAAGCGGGTCTTGGATTGAAATGGATGATTCAGCGAGAGCGAACAAAAGTCGCAAAGTTGCACGAACGCGAAAAGTTATGCCTGCGGCAATGTTATTTAGAAAAAAAACCTGAATTTGTCTGAGGCACTTATAATTTTAGACTAATTAAAGACTCCATATCGATAGCAACGAAAAATTTTTTGAGAATTTCAGAAGAATCATTTAAGCCTGATAATTATGTTTGCATACATATTTAATGTAAAATAATATTGATTACTGTTCAAATAAATAAACCTGTTCAAATGAAAGACTACATTTAAAATGCGAAAAATGTTATTCCCAGCTTTCAGAATTTTGTTTTCTGATAGAATATTTTTTATTATATTTATTATATTTATTATATTTATTATATTTATTATATTTATTATATTTATTATATTTATTATATTTATTATATTTATTATATTTATTATATTTATTATATTTATTATATTTATTATATTTAATATATTTATTATATTTATTATATTTATTATATTTATTATATTTATTATATTTATTATATTTATTATATTTATTATATTTATTATATTTATTATATTTATTATATTTATTATATTTATTATATTTATTATATTTATTATATTTATTATATTTATTATATTTATTATATTTATTATATTTAATATATTTATTATATTTATTATATTTATTATATTTATTATATTTATTATATTTATTATATTTATTATATTTATTATATTTATTATATTTATTATATTTATTATATTTATTATATTTATTATATTTATTATATTTATTATATTTATTATATTTATTATATTTATTATATTTATTATATTTATTATATTTATTATATTTATTATATTTATTATATTTATTATATTTATTATATTTATTATATTTATTATATTTATTATATTTATTATATTTATTATATTTATTATATTTATTATATTTATTATATTTATTATATTTATTATATTTATTATATTTATTATATTTATTATATTTATTATATTTATTATATTTATTATATTTATTATATTTATTATATTTATTATATTTATTATATTTATTATATTTATTATATTTATTATATTTATTATATTTATTATATTTATTATATTTATTATATTTATTATATTTATTATATTTATTATATTTATTATATTTATTATATTTATTATATTTATTATATTTATTATATTTATTATATTTATTATATTTATTATATTTATTATATTTAAATTAAATGCCTTTGCTATCATTGATAATTTTGGACTAAATAGAGGCTACATTTTTAATGCAAAAAAATTCCGTCTGCTTAAAATTTCATAAAAATTTAATTGAAAACTACTGATCTTAGTAAAAAATAGTTTTCAAGTAATTAGACTTTTAGACTAATTAAAGACTACTGAACTTTGATAAAAAAAAGTTTTTGAGTGTTGAGAATTTCAGACTAATTAACGACTACCGACCGTTGATGACAAAAAATGATGTAGTCTGAAATTAGTCTGAAACTTTAAACAATAGAAAAATCTTAATCATGCAGTAGAGATGTAGTCTTTAATTAGTATGAATTTTAAATGCACTAAAAAACATTTTCATACAATAAACAAGTAGTCTGAAATCGATCTGCAATTTTAAACTAATGAAAACCTTTTTCATGCAATAAACGTAGTCTTTAATAAGTCCAAAATGTTGAACATACTAAAAAACATTTTTTTCTTGCAGTCCAAAATTGTCCTAAACTATCTCGAAATTTTCACCGTTTTGGATTTTCATTTTTCGAAAGGGGGGTGCCAACTTTATTTCCATCCAAAGATAGGGAGAAGAAGTCACGAATCTGCGAAGAACTATAGGCCAATTAGACTGAAATCCTTCGTGCTTAAACCCTATAATGGGTCATCGACTCCCACATCCGCCAATCGGTAGATGTGACTTTACTGTCACCAGCTCAACATGCCTATCTCAGTCGTAGATCTACCGATACAGCTCTGCACAATGTGGTGGAAACTATTGAAAAGACCCAATATTACAAACTTTAAGGCTCCCTTCCGCTTCTTCCGTTGCAATTCTTTTGATAAGCCAATTACTATTCTTACAAGCTTTTATTTGTCCAATTTCATCCACTGATAGTTTTTCTCATTTACCCATTCTTCAAATTAATCCTCAAAAGAGTCAATGTAACAAATAAAATCATTTTCTGAAAAAAAAGTGTGGTGCACGCTTCAAAGTACCGATTAAAACAAAGGGGGCTAACCAGTTGTCGCAGTCCACAAAGCATCTTATAAAAAATCGAGGGGGGCTATTCAGTTGTCGCGCAGTGTATGTATAAAATGGTCTGCTTATCCGATAAATTTCCATATAAATTAATGGACATAAAAGGTATATAGTCCAGTAGAATTAGTCGTAAAAATGAGAAGAAAAAAAAATAATTCGTTACAGCAATCTCACAGTGGGATATTGTCGAACAAGCTCTTGTAAAAGAGGGAAAAATAAATCGAACCGACAGCGGTTATCCGGGGAGGAATGGGGGGTTTTTAGGGGTTTAAAACAGTCTTTCGCATTTTCTGGCTAAACTGTACATTCTATCGAAAAAAGTTAAAAGTAAAAGTTGTAGGAAATAAAAAGATCTACAACTTTTGTATTTACCATTTTTCCCTAACCTCAAAATTTTTCGAGAAAATGGCGGAAAACCGGTTTTTCGGTTTTTTATTTGTTTCTTTGACAAAAAAATTTCTATGAAGCTGAAACTTGGGCAAAAGATACCTGTTAGTGTTGCAAAAATGCAGTAATTTTTTCAGACGGAAATATTTAGAGGTTGTTGTTAAATTTAATTTTTTTTTAAAAAAAAGGGAAATTTTTAACTGCGATTCCTCTTAAAACTACATGTCCTACGGAGTTCTGTTTTGGCACACTTATTCGTTGTTACGTCTACTTCCGATAAATGGTAAAAAAAAGGTATACTGGAATGGAAAAAATGGCCGGAAAATTGTTATATTCACGTTAACGACGATTATTCAGAAACAAATTATAGATGCCATTGTTATGTTTACTTTATTTAATTAACAAAAAAGTATAGTGTGCATTTTAGTGCCTTCTACGATCGTCGTACATAGGATTGTAATTATCAAACAAAACGTAAGAAATGCACATCCCAAATATGCATTTACGAACAATTTTTGTTTTTTACTGGAAATCCAAAATTAACTGAACAGCATGTATTCATAGAATAGGTAATAGAGTGGATCTACAATGATACGGGTTTTCGAGAGTGGGTTTTAATCATAAGACAGTATTTGCATGTGGCACGGAACAAGTTTATAATAATAGTATTTTTATAAATGAAAGTTGTAAAAAAATAATACGTCATTTTATTAATTACATTTCGATAGCTTAGGAACACTCTGGAAATCGGTACTACATATTAAATAAAACACAATTCACCTTGTTTTGAGTGGAGAAAAATTCAATTGAATAAAAAAAACTCTACCATTTATTTCCAACTGATACAAGATCCAAAATCAAATACATAAATATTAACAGCATGAAATACATAAATGGGGTAAAAAAATTAAATATTTTTTTGAACATGCTTAAAACGCCAAATTGAAAAAAATATGCATTAAAGTCTTCTTTATGAATTTTTCTCTAATCTTGCTCTCTTTGCAGAGTGTTGCAAATTCTCTTCATCAGATGCCATAAAACTGGACGATTCTTCAGTGTTTTCGACAGTTTCATTGAGCACTGTTTCAGTCACAGTACATTGATCTGTTTCCATTTCTTCCGAGTCACTTTCGTCTATAGAAATTTGTGGAAGTTCAGCATTTGAGCAATTTTCTAAATTAAAGCAATTTAAACACAAGTGTGGCCATTTTTTCCATTGCAGTATACCTTTTTTTACCATTTATCGGAAGTAGACGTAACAACGAATAAGTGTGCCAAAACAGAACTCCGTAGGACATGTAGTTTTAAGAGGAATCGCAGTTAAAAATTTCCCTTTTTTTTTAAAAAAAATTAAATTTAACAACAACCTCTAAATATTTCCGTCTGAAAAAATTAGTGCATTTTTGCAACACTAACAGGTATCTTTTGCCCAAGTTTCAGCTTCATAGAAATTTTTTTGTCAAAGAAACAAATAAAAAACCGAAAAACCGGTTTTCCGCCATTTTCTCGAAAAATTTTGAGGTTAGGGAAAAATGGTAAATACAAAAGTTGTAGATCTTTTGATTTCCTACAACTTTTACTTTTAACTTTTTTCGATAGAATGTACAGTTTAGCCAGAAATTGCGAAAAACTGTTTTCAACCCCTAAAAACCCCCCCATTCCTCCCCGGATAACCGCTGTCGGTTCGATTTATTTTTCCCTCTTTTACAAGAGCTTGTTCGACAACATCCCACTGTCAGATTGCTGTAACGAATTTTTTTGTTGTTCGAACCCTATTTCTACTGGACTAATAGTCCTTTCACTCATCCATTTTATTAAATTTCGTGTTATGATTTAGTGCATTCACTTCAATTCAGTGCAAATCATTTCAGATTTATTGGGGTTTATTTTGATTCCCCAGGTCTTGTAGTAGGTATCTAGAACGTTTAAATGTTCTTGTACTTTTGCGCATGCCATGTCGGGAATAGGGTCAATAGCGTAGAGAAAAGGGTCATCAGCGTAAAGTATTGAACTACCTTGTATGGAAGTAATTACAATGGAAGGTTTGATGAACATAAGGAAAGGAAGAGGTTAACTAGTTTAGCACCTGACATTACATTGATCTCCTCGGATAAAGTTTTATTATACGAGACCCTTAGTTTTCTATCTTCAAGGAAGCTCTCCGTAGGAGAGGAGCAGTATCAGAAATGGCAAATGAAGGCTACGAGGATATGAGCCTGAAAATATTTTCAATGCCGATGAAGTATTCTTATTTTTCAAATGTATACCAAATAAAACACTTGCTTTTAAAGGAGAAAAATGTTTGGAGGTAAACCTTCCTTCTATCTCAGTGGGCAATGAGAATCTAACGGCTGAACCAACTCTTAACATCCAGGACCAGGGGTAACTGAACGGTAACTGAGGGTCTGCGATGGAATAATCACATATTCCAAATCACCAAACAAGTGTCCCAGTGCCCAGGCGCGGATTTAGAATTTTGTTTTGGGGGGTCACGGAATTAGAAGTGGCGGCAAAAAATGTCCTACGAAAACGTGCCCTAATGTGTTTTTGATGAAAACGCGCTCTTTCTTGTGCGTGCAGCTAACTTCAGAGTTTGCAAATCAAAAAATATAGAAAGAGTATAGTATTATAGATCAATCTGTTGTTGACCTTGAAGGTCATTTTTTTACAGTATATTTTTTAATTTGCAAAAAAGTTGGGTCGGTTTTGCTCGTTTGGTTAGACAGATCTACAACGAAAAACCTTTTTAATGTTCAAGTATTGTTTCTCCTAAATGTTTGTGTGCTGACTACGGGAAAAATAGTCAAAAGTTTCCATCACGTCAGAATTTTGAAGAAATTACATTTTTATTATTTCATACTATCTAGGCGACGGCGTACGTTTAGTTAAACTTATGATTATGATATAAAATTGAGTCTGTCTGATTGTAATGGATCAATTTCTCTCTTAATTGAATAAAAAGAATAGTACTCCCTTGAGTTCTTACTTTATGAGCTAAGGTTCTCATTTTACTTATTTATAAAAAAGTTTTGGGAAAAATTAACAATAGTTCAATTTCGAAAATCGTACCCAATAACGCAAATGCTTTGACATGGCTTTGCGTAAGTATGATAACTCCCGTGAACGTTTTTGTTACATTTGTGGTACGTATTGGTGTTAACACAACAAAACACCATACCGGAATTAGGGTAAAACGCTATACTTGCAAAAAGCTTGAAACCCGAATAAAGTTTGTAAGTTCTGCGTATCAGAACACCGCAAGTGGTCAATAGGCAAAGAGAACAGTTTTAATAAATGAAAATCAGCCCTTGCCTTCGTCCTCTTGGAATATTATGCATACAGGCGAATAGGGTTGCCAAGTGGCCGGTTTTCAGTCGGCTCGGCCGGCAATATCACTCTCGAGCCGGCGGCCGGCCAGAAATTGGAAAAAATCGAAAAAAGCCGGCAAATTCAAATTCTTCCATCAAAAATGTTTTAATATTTATAATTTTTGTTAATTTTTGTTAAGTTAGAAAATCTTTACAACTATTAAGAAATTCGTACATTTTTAACATGTTATACTCAAACGCAATTAGAATTTAGGGCGTTATCATGCGCACGGACCAAGTAGCTTTTGTACCGACTATCTATAGATCAGTAACAAACGGCAGTCAGCTTTGTGTTGATTCGACGCTGTCCGATTTTGCGGATGAATAAATTATATTTAAAAGCAGGCATTTTATTGTGTACGAAAGTAACACGTCAAGAGTGTGATCAAAAACTATGTCGGGCAACAAAAAGCCACCGCACCCGAAAAAAATAATATCTAGAAACTGCGTTAAATAGTGATTAACTTATCCAAAATTTTCAAGTTGGCTTGTAATTGCGAAGCCAAGTGCATTGTATGCAGTACACTGTAAAATACGATGGCTTTAAATCCATTCAAAGACCCCACGAAGGCGAGAAACACCAGAAATCCAGAAGTTACTGCGGTCGAGTTAGCAAAAGTTAATCATAACGATAAACACGGCTTGAGCAAACATTTTAAATGTAGAAATATATATTCAAAAGCCAAAGAGCAATTTTATGGTGTTTTATAATACTTATTATTTTATTAACAGCAGTCATTTGAGTTCGCCGAGTGACTTTTTTTTGGTTTGTGGGGGGGGGGGGGGGGAGAGGCCGGCAATTCCGTCCCGTCGAGTTGGCAACCCTACAGGCGAATCATCTGAAAGTTCTTGCCCAGAACACCAGGTAAATCTAAATCCTAATTTTGAGCTCTCTTCTCAATCACAACCATTTAACCAGATAGAATTGAATGATTTGACGAGAGATTTAGGACTACCTTGAGATGCTACGGAACTTCTTGATTCACAAGTTCTTGGTTCTGTTACAAGAGAAAAACTTACTTTCTCCTGGAACTTCATTCTGCTGGAGAAGAAATTCTCACAATTTTTTGCGGAACATGCAGATTTCGTCTATTGCAAAGATATTCCCGGATTGGGGAAGATGTCATAAAATACGATGTGAATGACTGCAGACTCTTTATAGCCCAGTCGTCAGAGCCAAATTTAGACCGAAAGCTCGCACAAAATGTGATCTCGCTGAAAATTGGAACTTAGGTACTTTTTTAGGGGTAGAAAACGATAAAAAAAATCTTTGCTGCGCTAAAGTGTATGCTAAGTTCACAATTTCGAAAACAAATTCGAAAATTTGGTTTTTGCTTTATATATCGAAAAATAAAAAAAAAATTCGAAAAACTAATAGCGCTACGTGAAAGAGCGGAACATTTTACTAAAATTTATATTATAACTTATTTTAAAAATATGGTTTTATTATTATAAAAAATTATTAAAAATAAGAAGAAAATTCGAAAAATCTAAGCGCGCCAAAAAGCTGAATTAAAATATTCCTACGAGGCGTTCGGGGAAAAACTAAAGTATCCTTGCCTAAAATGGACGCAAACATAAAAATAAAAAAAACCATTTTAAAGAGGACACTCTAAGCTTTCTAAGAAAGCCATTAGTTTTTAATTGAAGATATATGCTAGTACTGGCGTACGAAAAAAAAATCCTGGTACATTTATCATCATTAGACATTTACTTTTGATGTAAAAATAATTGAAATGATAAACATTGTCTGTGTTTAGTAAAATTTATGTTTTAAAACCTTCAGTTTTCCTTACAGCATTCATTCGACGCCGATTTTATTTTCAAAAACAGCCGGCACCAGAGGATAGAAGTGAACGACTGGCGGCAACCCGTGCGCGTCTTTCTTCTTCATCATATTCTGTGTTCACACTGCCACACTGTTTTCGTTGCATTCAAAATTCTGATGTTCATTATAAATCCAATACAAATATATGGATGAAGCAGATATATTTAGAAAATGCTTTTGAAGATAGATAGAACATTTTTTTTTACAAAAACTTAAAATTCTTCTCTTCTGTTGAATATTTTCTTGCTAACACAACATAAAAAACACTACCCATGGACATGGGAGTTATATAGTAAATCTTGTTAAGGCTGGTCTCACACTGCAGCAGATACGGCCTATTTTTTACAGCCGTATTTGGCCGAATTTTTTACGGTCGTATTCAACCGAATTTCAACTTTAAATTCAGCCGAACTTTAAGGGTTAGTTTTAATTTTAAATGCTAGTTGTTCCATTTGAAATGGTCACACATATGAATATATCCTAAATAAAATAAAAGGAAGACTAATAAACATTCCTATGGGGATATCGCCCTTCCATTATCAACTTTTCGGTATGTTGTTGACTATCCACAAATAAGTAAACCTACTGCCGAGGATGTTCAAGTACCTCTGGATATTTTACGAAGAGCATTAGAAACTTCTCCACAAACTGGTGACATTGACGGGAAAACCTATAATATATTTTTTTGTAGATAATTGCATAATCTACAAACTTTGTAAACACTATTTTATGATAATACTTACCGTTTAAGAGATATTAGTCAAAAACAGAATTTTTTAGGGGGTCGTTTTTTAGGGGGTTCCCCAAACCCGGCGAGTGATAACTTTTCATGAGGTTAAAGTACGCTATTCAATGAACAAATTAAAAAAAAATATCAGTGTCAGGATTTTTTTTGAACTTTTAGGAGAAAATATACTTCACCGCCTGGGCTAATGGTATTTTGTAAAATTTTTATTGAAAGGAACAAGTGCACTTTAGCAAACTTCTATCCAGCAATACTTCAAAATAAAATTAGTGTATTTCATTAGTTTGATAATGAAAATTATTTAATGTTTGCGTACTGTCATATATATACATCAGTTTTAGTTGTTCTTCTTTATAAATTAATTTTTATTTTTTTTAATTTTTACCTTTCTGTTTTTCGATGTTTTTTCCAAATGAATTGTTGAATTTTTATTATTTTGTAAAAAGCTATATTAGATATTTGTGTTACTGAATGGTTGAACTAAAATTTTATGAAAAATCAAATTTCTCTATAGCATACTTTTCTTATAACGAACATATAAACCGTTTTTATGTGTTTACATACATGTTTACATGATTCAAGTGAATATGCACTTTTGAAATCGCTATAATAATTCCATAATGCTCAACAGTATCACAATTATAATCTGCTAATATTCAAGTTTATTTTTAATTAGTTTTCAAAACTATCTCTAAGGATACCTACTATTATGGCGAATACACTCAAGTCCTCACGACTTTCCTATTATGCTTTTAGCAAATTTTCACACCTTTGTTCTCGGAATAATCAATACATTTTACCTGGCAGCAGGTTGTGGTGAATTTAAGAGCGAATTGTAAATAATTCATAAATTTCAGTTAATGGAATGTCTGCTCCTGTTTAACCTGCCAAAAGTAGATTAAGTTTCTGCATAAACGTATCCATTCGGAACCAAGCAGACTACAAACTCAACATCGTTGCATATAGATGATATTAGTGCTTAGTGACTTATTGATGAAACATCGATGGAAGCAAATCCACAACAATTTCGCTTAATGAGTTCAGAACGGACATTGTTAGTTTTGTTAATGTTTTTGTTTGTTTAAACATAAAGCAACACTCACTAACACGCACACATAGCCCCACACTTTATGCATAGAAACGATCGAAACATGTATATTTACATTTTGTCTGCATAATCGAAAACTTAATTATCCTTGGTTTATCCCTTTTCTCTCACTCTCTATCGGTTTAGATGGAAAACAACCTTATTAATGTCCAATTAAAATGTTATTTAATTAAAAGTTAATGATCTGGGGTCGTCAATTAGGGAGACCCTATCTCTGACACAGGATAAACGACTGTGTAGAATCCTTAATGAAAGTCCTGACTGGTAGCAGGGCCGATGGTATCGGAGGTGTTACATAAAATTTTCTATTTCAATGGGCCGGATTTACTGTAAAGTAGAGATATCAAGGGGACGAAATAGAGCATTCTGTTCAAATTAGTAAGAGATTTCCATTTGATATAGAAAATCCCCTTCACGACTTCATTTTGTTTAATTTACTTCCTTTTTGCGGGTTTTCGTTGCAATTATTTTTTAGTAAGTGTTTGGAATTTCTTAATTTCAAACAAGGGATTTGCCGCCATCAATTGGGAAAATGGCGAATATTTACTTTCGCTTAGACAATGTAAATCCGTAAACAATTTTAATTGTATGGAAATTAAGCGTCAGGTCAGCGTGAAACAAAAAACGGACGAAGGGTTTCTTTTGAATAGGATTAGGGGAAAGCACCACGAAATGTGCCTGCAGACTACTTTTTATGGAAAGAGAGTGAAAGTATTGTAGTAGTAGTTTAAGTAGTTTAAGAATATCGACAGGTTCAGAAAAATTCAAAGTGGTATCGTTTGTGCTGAGCCGCGGATTCAGGGGGGGGGGCACGGGGTCATGACCACCCCCAAAAGCGCTCGCTGTTTAAAAAACAAAATTGACCCAACTAAAAAAACAAAAACAAAAAATAACCAAACGACAAAACCGACCCAACTATTTTTGCAAATTAAAAAAAAAGACCTTAAAAAATTACCTTCAAGGCAGTTGGCGTGTTTTAAGATTTGCGCACCATAAATTAACGAAAAAAACATAAATATTTTAGTAATGAAAAAAGGTCATACAAAAGAATAATCACCATTGACTAAATACTTAGTTTTCAAACGTCAAATGTTCTTCGCTTATCAGTGAAAGGAAATAATGTTTTATTCTTTTGAGTATACAGAAAACCCTCACTGCAGTGCAGGGGAACATAAGTAATGTCATTTCTGTATATAGAAATGTATCCTTCAAATCCTTCTCCTTAAAGGCAGGAACACACCGAGCGCGGTGGCGGCGCCGATGGCGGTGGCGGTGCGGTTGTAATGCGGTGGCGATCTGACCAACACACACTAGGTTAGCGGTGGTACTGGCGGTCAGTAGTAGTTGGACAGTGGTACGTACACTTATTAGATAATGCGGAGCCCGGTACAAACGTTTTTGATAATTTGCGTCCAAATAGTCGTAGAGCAGTAAATTTTGCATTTAACTTGCGTGAAAGATTTGTTCAATAGTTTAATCAAGAATAATTAAACGAACGCTTCTTTGTAAACGTATATTTCTAATTTATCTATAATTATTTCCTAATTTACTATAATTTTTCTTACCCATACCATTAAATTAACTAAGTCATATATTAGTACTACCATTTTCCTGCATAATTGTGGCAATTCCTTCCACTTCTCATTTTTTTTTTCTTATATTTTTGTATTCTGGATGACTTAAATCATATAAAATATGATGTAGTTTCATATTCTCAATAAAAATTTCAATTTTTTCACTTTCCATTTTTGAAAAATTGCTCACGCGGTGGCGGTCAAATGCAGCATGCGGAATCTGACCGCCACCGCGCGAATTGAACGCTGCATTTGTTGAAAGTTATAGTATCTGACCGCAGTTGGTGTGAATAGCGCAATTGTTTTTCTATATGTTACAACTGACCGCCATCGCATCGCCACCGCAGTGCCACCGCCACCGCGCTCGGTGTGTTCCTGCCTTAACGGTTGAGCCTTAAACTTATATTTTTCATGTGACATAAAGAATTTTTTTAAAAAAACATAGTCTTCTTTTGTATTATTAGGCTAGTGCAGATACCTTTTAAAAAGGCAAAAATGATAAAAATTATTAACAGCATGAAAAATGTTGGAAAGTGAAGGAAATATAGCAGACCAACCAGAAAAATAAATTCAAGTCGATCTGAGTTACGAGGGTGAAATAGGGGTAACTTTAAAGGGGTAAAAAAGGTTTTTTACGATTTCCAGCGAAACTAGACCTCCAATCTAAAAAAGTTGAATATAAAAGTTGTAGGTAATAAAAAGATCTACAACTTTTGTACAAACCATTTTTTCACATAACCTCAAATTTCCGAGAAAAATCGAAAAAATTAGTGTTTTCGTTTTTAATTTTTATGTCCTTTAAAAAAAATTTTTTTTCCAACAAATTTTATGGAAACTTACCTTTTTATGTCCCAAATACGCTGTAATTTTGTTGAATTAAAATATTTATTTTTACGTTTTATTTTGAATTTAAACCTAAAAAGAGACCTCATTTTCAGCCGAAAATGCCCATGTTCTAAAAACATTTTTTTCAAAAACTCTAAGGGTTTTTTCTTTTGTTGAATGGTCTAGTTTCAGATGGTGTAGAAAAAATTAACATGACTATGGACCAATTTGCCAGGAAACGCGAAAAACTTAAAAAACTTGATTTCAAAAAGTTATTTTTCAATCATTGTTTTAAATTTTTTTTGAACTTGTTTAACGTCTCCAAAAGCTGCTTAAAAAATTCGTGGAACACTTCAAGACCCCAGCTGCCTGGTATTTTTTGCTATTTACGATTCAAAAATAAGTGTCACTCACTGATCTGTTTTTAGCATTTTGAAACACTGAAAACAATAAAAACAGATCAGTAAGTTGCACTTATTTTTGAATCGTAAATAGCAAAAAAAAACAAGGCAGCTGGAGTCGTGGAGTGTTCCACGAATTTTTTAAGCAGCTTTAGGAGATGTTAAACAAGTTCAGAAAAAGGGACCTTAACCCTTAACGACCTACTTTTTGAATTAGAGCGAAAAAAGGGGGAAAAACCGTTGAAATAAAGTGTTGATACCTATTTTTTGAAAATCTATCTGACCATACAGAAATTGACCACGCGCCCATCCCCACTTTGAGGGGCGGGAGAATCAGAATCCGTGAAAAAAATGGGGGTTATTTTTTTTCAATCGAGACTTTCCCAGACAATTGGGTGGCACGGGTGGTTTTAAACACCCTGTATATAGAATGGCTCTCAAAATTTCAGCTGTGAGCCCATGGGCACTTTTTATCTACTCGCCGAATACTATAAGTGAGTAAAATTTTGGGCCAATTTGACCGGGACCCGTTTCCCATACAGATTCTGCGGGGTCCTTTGTTTGAATTGAGCAAAGTAAATTTTTTTCTAGGAAGTATTCAAAGAAAACTAATTATTTTCTATCTTACATTATTCAAGGATTTCAATTGTAAATTTTAATAAATAATGAAAAATTTAAAACAATGATTGAAAAATAACTTTTTGAAATCAAGTTTTTTAAGTTTTTCGCGTTTCCTGGCAAATTGGTCCATAGTCATGTTAATTTTTTCTACACCATCTGAAACTAGACCATTCAACAAAAGAAAAAACCCTTAGATTTTTTGAAAAAAATGTTTTTAGAACATGGGCATTTTCGGCTGAAAATGAGGTCTCTTTTTAGGTTTAAATTCAAAATAAAACGTAAAAATAAATATTTTAATTCAACAAAATTATAGCGTATTTGGGACATAAAAAGGTAAGTTTCCATAAAATTTGTTGGAAAAAAAATTTTTTTTAAAGGACATAAAAATTAAAAACAAAAACACTAGGTTTTTCGATTTTTCTCGGAAATTTGAGGTTATGTGAAAAAATGGTTTGTACAAAAGTTGTAGATCTTTTTATTACCTACAACTTTTATGTTCAACTTTTTTTGATTGGAGGTCTAGTTTCGCTGGAAATCGTGAAAAACCATTTTCACCCCTTAAAGTTACCCCTATTTCACCCTCGTAACTCAGATCGACTTGAATTTATTTTTCTGGTTGGTCTGCTATATTTCCTTCACTTTCCAACATTTGTCATGCTGTTAATAATTTTTTTGTTTCCAAAAATTATTTGCACTGGTCTATATCCGCAAAATCAATCGGGTATAATTTTTGAAGTTGTAGTGTTAATTATAACTTTCCCATCAGGCATAGTATCAAATTTGCGTAAAATATAAGATTGGTGGTTACTGCGTCATATGAAGATTTGAGCCTCCGCAACTCGTTTAACAATTGGTCTCTTATTGGGAAATAGGTATTAATCTTTTGGTCATAGAACGTCACCTTTAGGTCCATATAACAATACTAGATTTTGCAGCAAACCGAAAAGCCTCTAGGAAACATTCAGCAGCCTAAGATCCGATCAATCTCTGCATTATCTTGAACAAATCTAACAATTAGCGAAAGTTGATCTACATTATCGTTGGCTCACGATAACAAAGTTCTATGTTACAATTTTTGTACTTATTGAGTTAAGAATTCTACAAGGTTCTACGGTGATAATTGATAGCCAATTTTTTGTATCTATTCAGAATTATAACCCTACATTATTATATTATAATGTTATGTAAGCATTAGGGCTACTATGTTTATATTTTACCAAAAAAAAAGATTTCAAAGTCTAATTACTGAACTTCATTAAAATTAACATAGAACCTTGTAATAGTGAGCCAACGATTTGTTATATCAAGAAAATACTGGTTCCAAAGCTGGTCACGTAAGCCGTCCCTAGAAAGCCACCGCCACCCCTATGGCCCTAGGGTAAATACGCCACTAATCAAGGTTAACAACAGATTGATCTATACTCTTTCTATATGTTTTGATTTGCAAACTCTTAAGTTAGCTGCACTCACAAGATAGGGCGCGTCTTCATCAAAAGCACATTAGGGCACTTTGTATTTAATCCACCAGAAAATTCGGTTAGTTTTGTTCGTTTTGTTAATTTTGTTTTTGTTTTTTTAGGAGTAAATATTTTTTCGGCCGCTTTTAATTCCGTGACCCCACCGCAAAACAAAATTCTAGATCCGCGCCTGTTTGTGCTAAAGGGCTTAAGGTAGCAGACAAGAAAGCGAAAATCCAGGCTTAATCTGCTAAAAGTTCTGCATTATTCCTTGCAATTTAACCAGAATGGTTTTACGTTTTTGTGAAGCTCAGAGGTGCATGCCTTGAGGAATAGTTATCATAGTACATTATCGCAATTCAAGATAACATGAAAAGAAGCTACAATTAGCAAAATTACTTTCACCGTGTTCCAATGATGTTTTATGGAGTGAGTCAATCTGGATTTTCTTTGAATCCTTTCAGAAATAGACAGTATAGAAACCACGACTAAATTTACTAAAGAAGGAGTAATAGGAGTAGAGAAAATCCATATCAATGTCCTGACTTGAAAACGTCAATTGCAAAAAATAGCTGCCTTATGATGAAAGACTAGATTAGATAATAGTTAGAAGGTGGTTGGACGCAGGAGACACACGCCTATTGTGTGGCTCTGTCAATTGATATTCTTAGCACACATTTAGGTTTTGGAAGTGGGATGCAATTAACATACGGAATAGACTTTTTCCTGCTCGCTTCTGAAAAATCTTTTAAAACAACAATTCTCACAGTGTGTGGATCTGAACAGGAACAGAAAGATTCGTGCTATACAAACTAATAGCGCGACCATGTTCCCACTGATAAATAAAATCCTTAGGAGTAAAACACATAACCAGTTGGACAAGTTAGGTATTCCCAGGACTACGGTTAACCAGGGCCTGCTGAGGTCTGCGAACATAAGCGGATGACCAGGTTATCTACAGAACGGGGCCGAAGATGAAGTGATCGAGACGCTCCTGCAACGTGAACAATCGATCGCTGGCAATGGAAATTGAAGATCAATTTAGTAAAAACGAATTGATCTTTTTCCGTACTCATCTAAACAGAGATTCTAACGATTTATAGAGGAACTGAAAAATCTTCTAAATTTCGAATAATGCTGGACAAACATTACAAAATAAATTGGAAGTGAAATACTTTGGGCTTTAACTGGACCAATACTTGTATTTCAATAGACATGAAAATGCTCCTCTTGCCAAGCCAATCAAGTTAATTGGAGGCTATGTTTCTAGAGCGACCGAGAGCGACAATGCTCTTATTCGGGGAGCGTTCTATCCGAACGGTGAATACCACAAAGCAGCTTGTAAACTTTGTATCTTTGTTGATTCGAGTCGGTATTTGGAATATAAAGTTTTACTATGTTGCATTGCGTACTCAGAGCCATCATACCAACAAGGTAGCACCAAAAAGCGACGGCGACCTTTCCCACCAAACTGGGTTCTTTTTGGTTCGGTTTGGCGGTTTTGTGGGGGCCTATGTGTGAAGGCCAATTACGAAGGTTTTACATTCTGGTATATTTATAATACATGGTCCATTGTCTTCATAGATGCCTACATATGGGCTCCCGACGTGTCTTAGGGGTTTTCCTAAGGTCTGTGAAGTTGGCACCAATGCCAATTTTGGATTTTTTTGAAGTTATACTTCTTTAGGCGCGTTTTTAAAAATCTTATGAGAGTGAATTTTTAGGAATATGCGAGACGAAACGCGAGACGCAACGATAGGCGAAGGGGTATGGAGGGCAAGCATTTCAACTCCCATTCTTTAGCTGATGTCTGTTCACGATGTCGATGGGTGAGGGGGTTTTTATCCTGAGGCTATGGAGGGAAATAAATTTCTTGTACGATTCATCAGCTAAGCGAAGGTTTGGGTTTTTGTAGGCATGTAGATTCGTTGACGATTTTACTGTGCACGACGTTGCTGGGTGAGGGGTTCTGTCGCGAGGCTATGGAGGGAAATCCGATACGTGTTCTATTCTTCACCTAAGCGCGAGTTTCTAAGGGCTAGTTTTACACCAGCCGACTTTTTCAGAAGATTTTTCTTGGTTGTTTGTCGGCTGGCCAAGATAATAATAAAGCTATATGGCAACTGTACAATAAGCGATAATTATTTACTGTTTTACTAATGATTTTGAATGGTTAAAACTTAATATAATAACTCAATCAGAAATTAGTTTGAATATATAATACAAAATATTTACTGTTATTATTTGGGAAAATAAAACAATGAACAAGATATTAATGCTTTTATTTAGCTTGACCTCGTATATTTGTTTGGGTCAAATCTTGCGACAGCTTTTTCAACTACTTCTACTAAACCGATTCTTATGAAACTTTGCACACACATTGAGCTAACGTGTCAGTGCAATCTGACAATTTGGTAAAAAAAATCAAGATGGCGGTTCCAAGATGGCGGTTCCAAGATGGCGGACGAATTTTTCAATTGTGCTCCGATTCCATTGAAAATCGGTATCGGGAGGGTTTTAGGGCCACAAATGACGATTCTGTGGTCAAAATTAGAAAATTAAAAATGGCGGCGCCAATATGGCGGATGAATTTTGGAAATGTGTTCTGAATCCATTAAAAATCGGTATCGGGGGTTTTTAGGGCCACAAATGACGATTCTGTGGTCAAATTTTAAAAATTCAAAATGGCGGCGCCAATATGGCGGATGAATTTTGCAAATATGTTCTGAATCCATTGAAAATCGGTATCGGGAGGTTTTTAGGGCCACAAATGACGATTCTGTGGTAAAAATTTGAAAATTCAAAATGGCAGATGAATTTTGGAAATGCTTTCTGAATTCATTGAAAATCGGTATCGGGGGTTTTTAGGGACACAAATGACGATTCTGTAGTCAAATTTGAAAATTCAAAATGGCGGATGAATTTTGCAAATGTGTTCCGAATCCATTGAAAATCGGTATCGGGGAGTTTTTAAGGTCACAAATGACGAATCTGTGGGCAAAATTTTGAAAAAATCAAAATGGCGGCGCCAATATGGCGGTACGATTTTGGCAATTACGATTCGATTTCACTGAAAATTGCTATTTGGGGTATTTTAACGTCGGAAATAATAAATTTGTTGTCAAAATTAGAAAATTCAAAATGGCGCTGGAAATATGGTATGCGTAACAAATCACTTGACCAGAATTTTGTAAAAAATATAATCCAAAAATGACAGAATTAAGACTAAAAAGAATATCATAAAAATGGGTAAAAAAACTTTTAAGTTAAATGGTTTTATTTTAAATCTGCTGTACCAAAAACTAGAAAATAATTAGAACACGATCGTGGACCTTCTGGAATAGTAGCAGTGCTGTCTTCTCATGTGGTTTGCCAAGGGGCATTTTGTGTCGCTGCGTCAGCGAATTAAGTAATATTCTGGGACTTTTAACAGACTAAAATAAAAACATGGAGGGCATAAAAACCTGTATAACCTCTGTAAATAAGAACAACTTGTCTAGAAAAATGTGTCTCCAAGTCCACCAAAACAAAATAGTTCAAAGGCACTTCGTATCATATTTCAGTTACCTAAAGCTGCTCAATTGAATTGAGAAGAATCTAGGGAATTGAACATAATTTAGAAGTGACGTTTATTTCAGTAGTGGAAAGGAGGTGGAGTAAATCTACCCAAGGTCGATGGACCCACAGGCTCATAACAAATGTGGAGGGAAGGGACACGGGAGAGCATGGAGAGATGAGTTACGACCTCGCACAGTTCTTGAGTGGACATGTGTGTTCCAGAGCATACCTCCATCGGTTCGGACAAGATGTCTTCGCTGTCCCCGGCATTCCTAAATGTGATAGAAGACACAGAGCATGTCCTATTGGAATGCCCGATATTAGCCGAGCAAACTGCTGCTCTGCAAGCGACAGCTCAGGCACGACTCAGAGTAGAAAACATCATAGACTACATGGTGACATCGGGTGTTGTAAAGAATAAAGTGGAGGAGACGCTAAATATGCTCCATCAGAAGGTAAGGCGCAAAGAAACCAAAAGGAAGAGAGTAAGGCTTAGAAATATCGGTAGTATTAGCAGTGGCGGACTAAGGGGGGGGGGGCGGAGGGGGCGGTCCGCCCCGGGCCTCTGGTTCCTGGGGCCTCCAAATTTCTACAAGTTCCCTTGATCAAATCCTATACAAGGCTTTTAAAATAAGGGCAGTGCCTACCTAAGTGGTACTTTGGAGTCGGAGGTCGCGTACAATGTTCCCGTAGACACAAATAAGTACAGCATGTAATTATTAAAATGGGTCTTTACTGAATCGTTACCCTCTACATCGCGGCCAGACAATTGGAGGCCCTGTGCAAAAATTCAGCGAGGGGCCCCAGAGCCTCCAAAAAAAAATTTCTGTCATAAAGACCCGTCCCCGCGACAGAATTATGGAAAATGGGCCCCATGTAATATTTAGTGTGATGCGAGTTCGTCTGATATGACCCATATGCTGATTTGTATGACCCATTCATTGAAGTAAAAATGCAAATAAAGAATTCAAATGATTTTTATTGCCAAACAAATGTTTTGCTCGCTTCGCTCGCGGTGCCCCAAACACGCGGAACCCTGTGCAGTTGCACACCCAGCACATATGCCAGCCGCGGCACTGCATCGGCGTGTTAAATAACAACGAAATTCGAATACGACATACGCAGAAAATTTTGGTATGAAGATGTATCTTCTTCCGTGAGCTCATTCCATAATACTCGGTACATTCCAGCGTTTTGTTCTCTTTTCGCCATCCAATCTCGCTCTCAACATTTCCTTTCCTTCTTTTGCCTTCTTTTGGGGAAAACTCATTTTATTATTTTTTTGATTTCTATTAATTTTCTTTAAATTTTTTAAACAATATATGTACGTACGCATCTCTGAATAACTGAGAAATGAAATGAGATGCAAAAGTTGATGGCCGCAGTTGCGGTCTCTACCATACGACTCTACAGTAGAGAAAAACGCATCTGCAGTGTACTCAGTCTGTAGAGCTCGTGGTAGATCTCTACTCAAAATTTCTCTA
This sequence comes from Thereva nobilitata, assembly GCA_963855945.1. Lineage (NCBI taxonomy): Eukaryota > Metazoa > Arthropoda > Insecta > Diptera > Therevidae > Thereva > Thereva nobilitata. Next base: position 78,694,870 of record OY979698.1, on the reverse strand, counting down.
GATCAACTCTACGGGCGGTGGAGTGGTAGAGAAGCGCTGTAGAGTACTTACTACAGGTAGAGCTCTACACTCTACGCTCTACATTCTACCGAAAAAAACTCTATAGTGGACACTTGCCTTTAGTACGACTTTCGGAATCGATGGGTAATTAAATGCTTTTCCTACTGGGAAATAAACATATACACACACTTGTCCATACAAATGGCAACTGAATAAAAGGCTTCTAAAATTACATCGACTTCTTAGACTGAGGGCCTCATTCAGCTTTGCCGCCCCGGGCCTCTGACGGGCTTAGTCCGCCACTGAGTATTAGCAGGTAGATAAAAGCTGATCCAGCTGGCGAAGCATTGCTGAAAAGAACCGACAAACTGGAGCGTGTCGGCATCATGATGCTTCCACTTGCCAACGCACGCAAATAATAAAAAAATCCAATAAATTATTTGCATGCAAATTAAACATTAGTCTTAAATCACGCCAAAGAAGTATAACTTCTGATGCGCGTACATAAGTACACACACCCACTTTTTTCATACGTTTCTCCATGGAAAAGTTTTTTTTTTCAGGCACCGTGAACAAATTACAAGCAAAAATATTTTTTTGAAAATGTGTTCAACCAGCACCCCAACTTGCAAAAAAATTGTTTAACCGCCTAGATAGTTTGTCCATCGTTTGTCTATGTGTGTCCAGCAGTTACTTTTATTTGTCCACCCAGCCATTAATTATAATATATAATTGAAATTTTTCAATTTTGCGAAGTTGGCAGTCCCGGTTGCGAATTTCTCACTTTTTCTTTGCGCGTTCGATTCGCCATCGTTTGTCCATATTTGTCCAAGCAATAGTTGCATTTGTCCACGCGCCGATAAAATTTTATTAATTAAATCAATTATTCGGGAAAATTAAATTGGGCATAAAAAAGGCGCATTTCGAAATTCGTATTTATGTATTTATGTAACCATTGGAAGTTCAATTTTATTCCGAACAACCAGGGGCGGATTAAAGAATTTGCCGCCCGTAGACAAACAAAAATGTGTCGCCCCTTCAAGTATAAAAAACGCAGGACGTGTTGCGATGTGCCTTTCCTTCCGCAAATTTGTTGATGATGTCTTTCATTGCCGTTTTGTTTCGTAATAAGAGTGTTTTGCGCATCATTATCTGCATGGCATTTGCCTCTAAAAGACTATCCAGATCTATTTAAAGGCAGTTACCAGTGGGCATCGTTTGGGATATGATCGCCCTTTCATCAGCCCTGAGTACATATACGTCATATGCATATTTTCTCATAAATTCTCCCTATTCCACTGCTGACAAACTATCGAACAAGTTATGTGGGTGTTTCCTGATTTGCATTAATTATTTAGGGAATCTCCAGTGATAATTTCTCACGTAGCAGCCTACATTGAGTGTTGCGATAATTTGTTTAAATTATCCCTAAAATTTTAGCTATGAATAATCAAAAATTTATAATCTGTAAACATCCATCCCTCGAATGCCGCAATATTAATTTCTGTAATCAAACCGAAGATGGGCGTAAATCACATTTAGAATTCATTAATTTAAAAATAGCCCAGAAAACAAAATCCACTCTGATGTCTCCACAAGATCAACAACAACAAAAAAAGTCATTACTGAAGAATAAATAAGATGATAATAATCCAAAAATAAACTGTTTACATAATAAAAGGACACAGAAAAATAAAGGACACGAAACTACCTTTTGGTTCGCATTAAACATAAATGAATTCCACCTCTACTTTCATGGCTGTTTTATCCAGAAAACATATCTGTACAGGCGAATTATCCCATCATCGGTCACACAAAAAAAATATATAGAAAAAGGATAAAGGTCGTTTTAACTCGAAGGAGCATAATTAAGGCAGCCGTAGCTCGTCAATCTTCACTTGAATTCAGGATATACCAGTGCTGACACTAAGAGATAATCAATGAATACAAAAACGCCTACTTTTTCGGCTTATGAGCAGGGATATATAAAAAATAAAGATAACACTGAAAAAAAAAGGATAATAGGCAGAAAGAGAGATAGAGAAAATTTCACGTGTATGTAATATTTATGTAACATTAATGAATAATTGTGTGTGAATATGCGCCCACACACAACAAAAAAATTATGTCTAATCATTAGAGAATATTCCCATTCATAAATATCAGGAGGAGAGGAGCAAAAGGATATCCTTCAGATAAGAGCGAAATTCATTAAGGATCACAGGTCTCTTAGGAAATAAAAACGAATGCGGATAATAATTACAAGATCCTCTCGCATTCGGTTTTACTTTTTTGCGTGAGTGTATTTGAAGGGGTGGTTTTTATTCTGTGAGTGGGTGGTACTTGGGTGAGAGATATCCTTGCGGATAAAATTCGTATAATTGAATTAATTATTCATGTCAGATGGTATATATCCTTTCTTTTCGTGTTCTGGCTTTGTGTGTTTCCCCTCTTTTATAAGACTGGTGGTATGGCAATCAGGGAAATCGAAAGTTTTTATATACGCCATAGACAATGTACATCCTTTACTTGTCCTTAGGGAATTATCTGTGGATCAAACAAAAAACACAGACCCGGTGTAACAAAATGTGTCAACCTCTTAAAGGAACTGCAATCCTTGTTAGCTACTTTCTCTTGCACATTCGCACATAATTGTATGTCGTCAAGGATTATTACGTTCCACACAAATTTTTCCAGCCCAATTATACTTACAAGAGCGCATGGGTGGGGTTCATTGAGAGTTATCCTTCTTCCACGTTCCACAAATTCATTTTCTATTTATTATTATAAGAAAACTCAATTCGGATTCTACAAATTCATTACGGAGAAATTTTCCCCTCTCATACTTTTAAAGGACAATAATTTCAACGGTGAGACTTTCATCTTGTTCCAGCTTCCTTTAAGGATGTGGAAATATATGTATGTAATATAAGAAAAAAAATGGTTGACCCTGAAATAAAGGGAAAATAATTCCTGGTGATATGTGGGATATGTTCGAATTTTCCTGCTTTCATCCTCTCGACACACACACACCAACTTTGAGAGAGATATCGCCACCAAATATTGTCGTTGATATTTTTACGTAATGTAGGTTATGTCCTTTAAGCGATAATAAATCAATTTAGTGACGATCATTTTTAGTCCTTTAATATTAATTAAGACATTTCATGGGTGATTAATTTTCATTATTTATTTTTTTTTTAATGTTAGTTTATATTTTTGTTTATAAATATATTTTTTTAACACAAACACACTTATGTTTTTTCTTAGTATTATTATCATTCAATTTTTTTTTGCTTTCAACCTTTTACTGTATCAGTATTTGTTCGGAGGATACTATTCTCTGTTTTTTGTAGAGAATTCGCTGAATGAAGTTGAATTGTGGCTGAAGTGAGGATGTATACTGATGGATTTTGTTCCCTCTTCTGAGAAATTGTGGTAAATTTGTCAAGTTGACATATTATCCTTTTTAAATTTAATGGGAGATTTTTTTTATGTTATTTCCGAGGGAATATCAACTTGAGATATTTATTAAATATGCGGTAACTTTTACTGTGTATATTTTGATTTTATTTTTTTTTAATATTTTTATTAAAACTGATAAAAGGATTTTTTGCGAGATCAGAGAGATTTTCAGTTAAGGGACGTTTTTGTGATATTCAACGGAATTTAATCTTTGATAACACAAGTCAACAAAAAACTTAGTTTTAATTTTAATGATTAGTCTCTAAGCTTTTATATCAAAAAAATAACTAAAACCATTGTTGATTCTTGAAAAAAAGTTGCTTTTGTTCCGTTAACAATGATCAATACGTATTTAAGTTTTGGTATGCGCATATAAATAAGTATTGTTGGCTCATTATGTGATGGAGGATGAGTCGAGACTCTACAAATCACGAGATCTACGAATGCTAATAGTATAGCTATGTCGGTTCTGGCACAGTGACGTCATCGATTGTAGTCTCCAGTGTGGATGTGAACTTAGCTTTAAGTTTGAGGTTTGGCTTGTTTCTTGGCTTGAAGCTTAAGTGTGAGTTTGGGCACTTTCAGTAATGCATGTTGCGTGCGCAATTGACTTATTCAGCAATGGAAGTGTGTTGCTGTATAAGTCAATTGCGCACGCAACCTGCATTACTGAAAGTGCCCTTTTATTCTGGGCAAAAAGCGTTTTGATGTATTTTGGGTGTGCTTAAAAGCTTTCGGTGAGCTTTAATATTCTAGACACGTCGCCAATTGCTTTGATATTCTGCATTACAATCGATGCTATGCAACTTGAAGCAATTCGTTAAAGCTCTTCAAGATTGTGAAGATTTTCAATATTTAAAGTTCCTAATTTATCGGAAGTAAAAGCTCGTAAATGCTCAGTAACGAATTTTCGCCGCTACTCAACATTCATGAACGGCCAAGCATGGGACAGCTTTAAAATAGTAGTTCAGGTTTTTCGTGCACGCAAGAGAGCTAACAATTACAAACAGTTTATTTCAACTATGCTTGATAGCTTTAAACTCATATGCTCATTCAGAAGAACAAGATGAACGATTGGATGCACTTGGAACGTCACGTTGATGTGGAAAGAGAACTGTTTTGTAACCACACAAGTTATGTTACCAACATCAGCATTTCTATCAATTCATAACTAATTAAATAATCCCTTTCCCGTTGTACAACAGAACATTTTATTTTTACTTTTTCTCACGATCTTCGCAACAAGTTGCGAAAACAAAGAGTCTCCCGTTACGAACTCAACGTAGACACGTTTCGCTAACAAAATAGAATTTGAATAAAATATGAATACCAAAAAAAAGCTGCAATCTAGAATTAGTCAGTCCTCAGTCAGTTTTTGATCAATTCAGTTGAAAATAAATATCCGCTTTAAAATATGATATTTTTATTTATTTTTTGATTTACGAGAAATATAAAAATATTAGTGGCGCAGTCGATAGGATTGCCGATAGTGTTTAATATAAAATTTTCTCGATATACGGGAAAACACCCTTTTTTCCTTCTTTTGTGAAAAAGGTCGGCAAACATTCAGTCGGCCTACAAAAATATAAAACGATAAGTCGATCCACGAAAATGTTCGATCAATTATCTATTATAATTACTGATGGCTTCAGAAAATTCCTATAAACCTCCAAGTGTTGAAGTATTAGAAGGTGTACAACAAAATTACAATATGGCTTTAACCTCTGTGAAAAACTTTACTGTGAAAAACGTTATCAATGAAGCTAGATCAGTGCCAGCTTTAAAGGGCGAGTTGTTACACTTTATTCAGGAAGTTGAAACCCTCGTCGGAATGGTGACCGACATTTCAGCCAGACAATATATTTTTCCGGATCCTGGCCACAAAGTTCCAAGGTAATGCAGCAATGGCAGTAAGGAGAACCACAGATCAAGGCTCAACGTGGGAAACCATCAAGCAGCAGCTCATCAAATCATTCGGGGTGCAGGAGACCTACTTAAAGCTGAAGGAGAAAGCAGACTCGTTAAGATTTATTAACGTAAGTCAGTATTATGAAGATTTAGCCAAAATTTTAGACAAATTAAATTTAAAATATAGTTTAGATATTGAAAAACCCTTAGATTTTAAACCTATTAATAACGAACATAGTGTACTTGAAAAATTCTTAAGGAAGTTGCCTCGGTCCGATAATATGTACCTAACAATGAAAGAAGTGAAAAGTTTAGAAGAAGCTTATCACGAATTACAACAAACAGTAGTAGATTCAAGGCAAGATACAAGAATAAAAACCCAAATTCCAAGAAATCGTTTTCCTTACCAACAAAATAATAGAAATATTCAGACTAATTATTCAAACAATAACATCGGAAATATGGATAGAAACCCTAACAATTTCTACAATAACAGAGACAGACAGTACGACCGATACCGCCCAAGAGACAATTATAATAATAGTAATAGATTTTGAAATTCCGGTAACTATCGTGAAAACAACTTTTCTGGTCGTTATCCTCATAATAAGCAAAATACGGCTAACCAGCAATCAGAATCGATGGAGGTGGATGTGGATCACATTGAAATCCAAGAAAATTTTCGCTCACTGCCTCGGGATACCCATTATCCATAGATACGTTTACAATTAACGGACAAAAAATATACTGTCTCGTCGATAACGGATCTACCACGTCAGTTATCCATAAAGACCTCTTTCCCAATATCAAAAGAACTCAACTAGCTGTGCCAAAAGATTTAATAACGTTGTTTGGAAAAGAAAGGATAACTCACGAATTAATAACCGAAATCCCGAAAGAATTCAACCAAGACGCAACCATGAGTTGAAAATTGGTAGACTTAAAATATAAAAGTTACGACAGCTAATAGGTCAAAATGTTTTAAAACAAATAGGCGCAAAGATAGATTTAGATCACGATACAGTTAAGGTTAAAAATAGAATAATTAAATTTAGGAACACCTGTCCATACGATCAGGTTTACCAACTAGAAGCAGTTGAGCTAAATAAAATAGATTTACTTAAACAGCTAAAAACAGACAATTTAAATTCGGAACAGTTATATCATTTACGTCAGATTATTAAATATAATAGAGATCTCTTTTTCCAAGAGGGCCAAGTACTAACCAGTGTATCCGAAGTCAAGCATCAAGTAATAACGAAACATAGTCAGCCAATATATTCCAAAATCTACAGATTTCCCAAAGTTCATGAGGAAGAAGTAGAGAGACAGGTAGAAGAAATGTTGACGGGGGGAATAATAAAACCCAGCAATTCAGCCTATAATTCACCAATCTGGGTAGTACCGAAAAAAATTGATAACTTGGGAAAACAGAAATGGGGAATTGTTGTGGATTACCGACAGTTAAAAGACATAACAGTGGATGATAAATTCCCTATACCGAATATAGAGTCTATATTCGATAAATTAGGGAGGGCACAATACTTTTCCACCCTAGATCTCGCTAAAGGATTTCATCAAATCCTTGCAGATGAGAAAGATAGGGCAAAAACGGCCTTTTCGACACCACAAGGCCATTACGAGTATATAAGAATGCCATTCGGACTGAAAAATGCCCCGGAAACTTTTCAGGATGATTTTCGTGCTAAAGGACTACATAAACAAATTATGTGTAGTACACTTAGACGATATACTAATATTTAGTACGTCCATTCAAGAACAAGCCGATTCAATTCACAAAAATTTTCAAAAACTAAGGGAATTTAATTTAAAAATTCAAGTGGATAAATGCAGCTTTTTTGCCAGAGAAACCGAATATTTAGGGCATATTCTCACGATCTAGACATCTCCAAGACTTTTTTCCGAGGGAGTGGTGAGAATTTCACATCGGTCTAGCAGCAGGGAATTTGTACGACCGACTATCTAAGACCTAGAACTGGAGACACCGCCGGCACCGCACCCAACCGGTAGAATAAAATTCCCACGGGCTAAACTCACAAACCCATTTGCATAACGTATAAGTCCAGACCGGTACGAGCCGATGGCATTACTTCGGCCTGGCGTCATCAACGTGACCCCTAAAAAGGCTTACAGATCGGCATCTCTGCTTTTCTGGTGGATTAAAAACAACGCACGGCACGTGCCCTACGATAACTTGCCCTAATGTGTTTTTGAGGAAGAAGCGCCCTTTATTGTGAGTGCAGCTAACTTCAGAGTTTGCAAATTAAAACATATAGAAACAGTATAGATCAATAGCTCTGTGAAGTTAGCCCACAAATTTGAGTAAAAAATTTGAAAAAAATATAGTCGTTTACCCATCGTTTGCCCATGATTGCCCAACCAAAATTTTCGTTTGCCCACACAATGATAAAAAAATAGAGCGAAAAATAACTTTTCGGGCTAACTTCATGTTAGAACCACAAAGTTGAAATATTTTGGCTTTTTTCGTCTGCGCATGTTTGCCCAACCTTTAATTTGGTTTGCCCACCTCTAAAAAAATAGCACAACTATAAAAGCCTGACGCCTTTGGAGAACGGCTGACCCTTGTGCGGGCGTTTTTGGTTTCTCCGAATGAGATGTTAAAACAATAGCGGAGTCCTCATCATATTCTTCATTTTTCATCCAAGTTTCTGATAAAAGTGACACCTTCAGCTTAAGCCGGAATTACACTATTGTGTTGTGGTGTGTCGTGGCGCAATCAGAAAGGCCAGATCGGGAACACGCCACACCACAACACACCATAATAATGTAATCAGCCCCATATAAAATATATGAATTAGACCACGACACACCACAACACAATAGTGTAATTCCGGCTTTATTATGGTTGTCACTTGGTGACAAATGGCGAACTGAGTCAAAAATGGTATTATGGTTCTCTAAAAAAGTAACATGTCAGTGAGATACGGTGAATTACAGTTGTCACTGATATCGAGAAACGGCAAATTCAGTGACAATTGCTCTCACTGGATGTTTGTAAGTGAGATTTTTCTCATTTGATTTTAACGGTGACATTTCTCACTATGCGAAAAACGAAATATTCGCCTGCTAGAAGTATGCACAGTCCCGCTACAGGCATGAACATTTATAAATACATCCGCATCGGCATAGACAATTCCAAACGCGAGTGTTGTTTTGACAAGCAATCCCCCAACTAAGCACTAACGACGTCCAATGCTGCTTTACCTACGCAAACGAACGAGAGCCGGTCTACTGAGTATGCTGTTGGCACCCTTTATGGTCACCAAGCTAATTTCCCGTTTTCGCCGTCCTATTTTAGGGAGCAAATTTTAAAGGGAGCAAAAAGAAATGCAGAAAAAATTTCAACCTTTTTTCAAATTCAACTTTAATCTAGGGGTAGTTTTACTCTACTAATATTTTTGACTGATAATACCTATTTGACACTTGAAATAACTTTTCACGTATTTATAGTCAAAGTGTTTATGCAGGTGATCGATTAACTTATAAAAATAACAATATTTATTAGAAAATGTTATTATATTGAAAATCTTGAGTGTCACAATTACCCCAAATTGTCACAATTACCGCGGTTGACCCTAGTTTTCTCCGTGCATCGGAAGCAGCAGCAGTTATAAAGTCAACTTTATAACTGCTGCCGCTTCCGATTGTGTAGGTTAAACTGTCACACCGTTTAGAAATGATCTCAACCTTTATTTCAAGGTTGGGCAAACGAAAATACCAAGTGTGCGAACAAAATAATTAGTGGGCAAACGTACACTATCGAAAGCGGCAGTAGTTATAGAGATGACTGGAGTGTATAACTTTAACTGCTTCCGATAGTGTAAATTTACTGTTACGGCGCGTTCGCCCAACCTTTTATTCGTCTCCTTACCTGTTATTTTTTTAGAGGTGGGCAAACCAAATTAAAGGTTAGGCAAACGGTAAACCTACACAGTAAACCTACACTGCACGGAGAAAAATTGCTTTGGCAATAAAAATTATTTGAATTCATTATTTGCGAGCAAAAAAAATTTTTGGGCTCTCAATTGCACAAGGCCTCTCAATTGTCTGGCCGCGGCACTGATTTTGGGGGGTAATGACCCCCGTGATCCCCCCTTGAATCCGCGCCTGCGCCGCCACAATGTCGATGGGGTGATAACTGCTATGACACATCCTGCTTTATAGGACATAATGTGGTATGCACCACATGCTCGAAGGGCATTTAGCTAAAACGCAGAGATTATTTTCCATTTATTTATTTCAAAGAACTTCGATGAAATGAGCACGTATTCCAAATTTCCAAACGAGCATCGCAGTGCCTGGGATTTCTTAAGGGGTCCAAGTTCCTCCTTGGCCGGTCCTGAAATATACAAATCCTAAATTCGACTTCTTCTCGAATCCAACTCTTTTATTTTGGGCTTCTAAAACAACCTTAGCGTATTTAGATAAAGTGCAAAAAAGCGTATTCAAACTTATCGGAGAAGAAGCCGTTTTCTCCATGCTCGGCGCCTTGAGCCCCCATTGGAATATAGTATGTAACAAAAGTAGGTAACAACCAGTTTTGTTATGGGTTCGAAAACTTTTCTTTAACCCTTGGCATGCCTGGTGGATGAAAATCACATCGCGTGCCTGGTGGGGTCTGACAGACCCCCAATTTCAAATAATATTTTAAAGTAGAAAAAGATTTAAAACTTAATGTTTTTTGCTATGATTCGGTTAAATACTATTAATCTACATTATTAAGAAAAAAATAAAAAATAAATTTTAGTAAATTAGTATTTTTTTAAATTTTACAAAAACTCTTTAAAATTTCGAACAAAAATTATCCTAAATTGGTTTTTAAGACAAAAACAAAAAAGAAACAATATTATTTATTTCTAATTATTGTTTTGTTTTGTCAACCTTAAATTCTTTAAATTTAAGATGAAACGTTTCGTCCTTGCCAAAAAAATACCTTTCCACAAAGATAAAAAATTATTACAAATAAGACCCCATATCACTTTACGCACGTCCTTCTCACAAAGGAGCCAGCGCCGGACTGCGAAAAGGGGATTGTTTTCACGGCTAGTTCATAAAAGGAAGCTACCAAGTTCAGTTCACCTAACCTTGCATTTAGAAAGATATGACAGGTTTTGCATCAAGTGGGGTCCCTCAGACCCCACAGGCATGCGAAGGGTTAATAAAACAAAACCAAACTTTTAAAGAACAAAACAAAACTTTATTGATACAAAAAATTTGAATTGTTAACGCGCCGGTGGTACAAAACTCTCAAATCCTGAAGTATTAGAAGCAAGTTGTTGAATTTCCGCAAGATCCTGAAGATTATATGCCTGGAAGCTCCTGGAAGTCTGAATCACCTGGTTTTAATGTTTACTTGGTAAATTTCCAAGGAGAGGATTTCTGCACACTTATTACTGCACACAGTACACAACAAAAATTTTGTTTCGCTATTAACAACGCACTGATTTGTATTGTTTTTCTAATTATTACCCAGCAGGAAATGTAGTGGTTACCGGATCGATTCTGTAAGATGTTACTAGTAAGGTCTATCGATTACTATCCTTATTACAGAACCGATTACATTTACACGAGCATGTCCTAGGCTGGTAAGAGCTTACTGTCTCCTTTACAGGTAAGGACTTACTTCATGCAGGAAAGGTAATCGCTGAAAACAGCAATTACTACGTCCTGAGGATGTAACTACGTACTGCCTTGTCCTAACTACACTGACGAATGCAATGATTTTGGGTCGCTGATCACGAAAATTGGGGTCCCGCGGTCCTAAAATATGGGTCACCCTTAAAAATGCAAAAAACACCCTTCTTTAAGGGTTTTTCGCGATAATTTCATTAATAATGAAAAATAATCCAATAAAATGCACTTTTTTCACGATCCTAAAGGGTTAAAACCACCCTTAATCGACTGCAAAAAAAAATTATAAAATTTTTTTTATTCAAGTTTATGGTTCAAATTCGATTGTATGCGTATTGTCAGGCAAAAATAAATTATTTTCAACCCTTAAGGGGTTAAAACTACCCCCACAATTTGAAAAATCAACTTTAAATAAAAAAAAATTTTTTTCTGCTTTTGGCTTGAAATTGGGTTGCATAGGTTTTATCAGACAAAAATTAAATATTTTCGACCCATAAAAAAAAACTACCCCTAGATTATAGTTGAATTTGAAAAAAATTTAAATTGTTTTTTGCAGTTAAATTTTATTTTTGATGAAATATTATTAAAACATTTGGAAATTTTTATTGTAACCCCTATGGTGACGCCCATATTTTAGGACCGCGGGACCGCGGGATTTTCGTGATCAGCGACCCAAAATCCTTGTAGGGTTCGATTTTCTTAACGGTGTTATGTTCGAACGCCCTAACGCGCGTTTTGAATGGACTATATGGTGAGAAAATACTTGGGGCCTTACCTTAAGTAATGAGCAGTAAATGAAAGGGTAATGATACCGATGTTGTAAAATTTAAATCAAATTGAAATACCTACAATGAGAGCATCCATGTTATTACCCTTTCCATTACTCAACATTACTTGAGGTAAGGCCTTACAATTTTAAGCTTTTCAGACAAGAAATAATCAATTACCATGGAAGGGCTGACCAATTTTCCTACTGGGTAATAGTTTAGCTTTAAATGTTTTCCTTTAAATCAATAACAAAATTAGCATAGCGACTGCTGCCCCGAAAGAAACGCTCTGTTGCCTGGACGATAGTGGACGATTCCCTTCCGGTCCCACCACACACAGCTTTTACAACGGCAATCGTGGGATTTATCTGGATTTATCCAAAGGCATTGTCCGTCTTTTTTCCTGCTCAGCTATCATTCCTCGTTAGTTGTCTTTCCTATTCAGAAAATACCCTTTGCTTCCCTTTTATAACTTCACCTATAGTACAGCGAGAGGCCCGCCTCCTGCAATGCGCAATCATTGAAATTAACCTCCTCCTTCCTTACGATAATTGATAATTATAAATTTTTTGTAGCCCTCGGATATATTCTCAAGACCAACTACTGCACTGAAATGAAACCAAACACAGCAGCACAATCCGACAACTTGTTTGTAGTTTGTGTTAAGCCAAATCAACCGAACCTATGAAGGAATATTATAGCCCGAAAGGGAGAATATGCAAGCACTGAACTCAGGTCAGCTTCTAAGGTATTCGACCTAGTTTAATTAAGAAATTACTCGAGTCATAATCACTCAAGTATTAATTAATATTGAATAAGTTGTTATCACCTCATTAATAAATTTAGTTAGTTTGTATATTTACTAAATACAAAATAGGGAATTGGGAATGATATAATTTCTCTAAAGAAAGTTACAAACTGTTTCCAATACCCTTATATAAATCAATCTAATTCAAACCTGAAAAACGAATCGGAAAAATTGAAAAACATTGCTGGTAGTGCCTATAGTTTAACTAGATCTGAAAACTCAGAACTTTTTAAAAAAATGTGAAAAGTTATTGAAATTTCAAATTGTTTTGTTGGTTATTGCCTAAACTTCTCTTTTTTAACGAGGCGCATTTCTCTCACTTATTTTTAACGCTTGAAGGTGATTGATATACGACCTTTCTCGGAATTGTCCTCTTTCAAGTTATTTGATGTCTTGTCGTTGTTTTTGAATATTTTTAATACAGATAAAAGCCTTATGAATAATAAACTCCTTGGTTATTTTGAAGATAGAATATTTTGAAAGTCGAACAGTCGTTTCAGTATCATTTTTTACGTCATTGCTATTTGTAGTTGTAACAAATTTGTCTAATATAAATTGGAGTAACAGTTTAAAATGCAGCTAATGGGCTGGCGTACACGGATCATAACATCAACACTAAAAAACCGGTTTTTTATGATGCTCTCGGCGTACATGGGTATTCCCTTCACCGATAGTAACTTTATTATCTTTACACGGGATATAAATGTGTGTAGGGTAATGTTTCTTTTTATTTTTTCAGAGCAGTAGTCATTTAGAAAAAAGAAAGGGAAACGGTTAGGTGTCTAGGAAATTATCTTGTTTTTTGGAAATAGTGAAATAGCAGTGTTTAATTAAACATTTTAAGCAAAATCAGGAAAGCAGTAACAGTAATAAAATATTTAAAGTATACATTGAAATAAAATGTTTCGCTTTTTTGTAATAAAGTTGTTAAACTTTGTACATAAATAAATGTTAATGTTGTGAAAAAAAATTAATTCTGTTAGCATTTTTTATTTTAGTTTTATCATAATTGATTAAATGGATTTGGAGGAAGCGAAGGTCGCATTAGATTTGCTTGCAACATCTTTGGATCTCCAGGCAGCTGCAGATGATAATAGCGAGGAAGATATTGAAGTTGCAAAAAGATGCTGGGTTAAGAAATGGCGTGAAACTAGGGCAGACTGTGGAAACATCCAATTTTTATTAAATGAATACAAATCATCTTTTGATGGTGATAAGTTTAAGTCCTATTTAAGAATGGACGAAATTTGTTTCCGCAGGCTCTTGTCCCTTATTAAGCAAGATATTTCGAAACAGAACACGAGCATGGTACCCGCTGCTGAAAAACTAGCCGTCGTTCTCAGGTTTCTGGCTACAGGAGAAACTTTTACAGAACTTGATGAGAACACGAAGTTATCAGAAAATTACATTGGCAAAGCTGTTATAGAGGTCTGTGAGTCCATTTACAGGAACGGCAGAGATTTGTTTTTAAAGGTATGTTATAAATCATCAAGACTTGAATTTACCATTATAACAATTTTTTCAGTCTCCAAACACGGAAGGCGAATGGTGGATGCAAATTGCGAAAGAATTTGAAGGCCGTTGGCAATTTCCACAGTGCTTGGGTGCTCTTGACGGTAAACATATTGCTTTTACGCCAAGAAAGCACAATGCCCAATTAAACAAAGGGTTTAAAAGCATTGTGCTTCTAGCAGTTGCAGACGCGTTTGCCAAATTTACATTTGTCGATATTGGTTGCAATGGCAGAATTAGCGATGGCGGAGTCCTCAATCGATCAACATTTATGGAAATCCTACAAAACCTTCCCCCTTGGGTAAAATTGGCAATAATAGAATTGCTCCATTTGTATTTCTTGGAGACAACGCATTCCCCCTTTTGAAACACTTAGGCCCTTCTTACACGGGTCGACTGGCACGCGATTTGAGTATGATACCAGTATCATACGAGTCGCTCGGAAGTTTCCGCCATACATCTTTAGGTAAGTTCATACACGAGTCGACTCGACTCGTTGTCGACGCAACGCGTCGGATACCAGTTGCGCGCGACCTGCGTGCTAGTCTCACGCGATTTGAGTATCACACTAGTCGAGTTGCGCGTCCGAACTTCCCAAGCAATTGGGTAAATTCCAAGGACTATGAAATAGTTGTACAATATTTTTCCATTGTGTCAAGTTTGGAATGGTCATATACACTTTTATTGACATTTTATAAAAAGAGGAAATTTTTTATCATGTCTTTCTAGTTCCTTTGCAGCCACAAATGCACGGCAATTTAAATTCCTTTTAATACAGGCATCTATCCAAAATTTTCTATTCTTTGACAAAGATAAAGTAAGAAAATTTCCTCTTCAGAGTCGCAAACGTGTGCTATTTAGGCCGTCTCAGAATCGACGCGTGTACGAGAATTGGTCGCAAACGAGTAGTAGACCAGTTGTTAGTGCAAAGTAGAGTCGCAGCCGCGTATGATACGAGTCGACCTGTGGAAGAAGGGCCTTAATGCCACCATATCCATTTACTACAAGCGAACCTCAAAAAATAACATTCAATTACCGCTTAAGTCGAGCCCGGCAGAACATTGAAAGAGCCTTTGGAATATTGTCTAACCGTTTACAAATTCTACAGAATCAAATAAAGCTGGGCGAAATAAAAACTACAAAAATTGTGCAAGCTTGCTGTGTATTACACAATTTTCTGATAACGAACAGCAATTGGTATATTGAAAACACCACTATATTCGAGGAAAACACACCATCTTATATGGAAAGATCGGCTGAAATAGAGCAACATACGCTCGAGATATCAATAAGAAGAAATGAAGATGTACGGTCATCATTTAAGGAATATTTTTGCAATGAGGGGAAAATTTGAATTAAAAAAATTTTGTAATTAAACAGCAACATTTCTTATCCATAATAAAAATATATTTCTTTAACAATGTAAATAAACTAAAAAAATTCAATGAAATATATTAAGAAATAATAATAGAAATCCATATCCCATATCTCATTCGAATAAATTGCTGCAGTCTATTGCCAAAATATCCTGGCCGTTGGTCAGTTCTGGTTCAGCCCTCTTGACGATTTCCACCTTTTGAATCCTCACGCTTTTATTTTTCCATATTGTGTCCAATTCTTTGTTGGGAAAGGAAGAAGTCGCCGATGAGGATGTGGAATCATTTCCCGATGACGATGAAGTATTTATCGGCGTCGACGAGGCAGACGGTTTGTACCTCTAACCAGCCAACGTATCTTGGTGGGTGCTGCAGTGAAGCTTTTCTTTTTCTTTTTTTAGCCTCGCTTATCAGACGTAAAATATCTATTTTAACTTCGTCATAGGTTTCTTCCAATTTGAAATTTTTTAATTCCGCTGCCACTAAGTCGGCGAATGTATCTTTTTTTGTCTTTTCTGCGCGGCTGTTAATAAGTTGGTTCACAGCATCGATTGATTTTCGAGCATGGACACGCAGATCGTCCTGCTTCGACGTCACTCTAGTTTTTTTCTAGAAAATAAACATATGAATGCTTTTTAATCATAACAAAGATAAAACGACTTACCGAAATGTGAATTTCTGCAGCCTCTCCACAGTGGCGTAGCGTGGGTGTCAGCCGCCCGGGGCGGAAGAAAATTTTGCCGCCCTCTTAACTTCCCAGTTTATAGGGAAGTTATTGTAATCGGTCCGAAAATCAAAATCGCAATTTTAAACTTATTTTCATTTTTCAAGTTCCCAATAGCATTTTAAGCAAAAACTTGGGAAGAAGAATGCTCGTTTGTGTGGTCATTTTTTCCTGCACGATCTTGCGCGAACCAAAAAAGATATCGACTTCGTTGAGGTGCCGATCGAAGCGTATTAACTGAAATATATATGATCTGAAAAGATTTTCATAAAATTCGGTCGAGTCGTTTTTTTGTTTAAACGACGTAAGTGATTTTTGTACATGCACGATTTCGCGCAAACCAACAATGATACCGACTTCGTTGAGGTGCCGGTCGTAGCGTATTAGCTAAGTTACAATCTGAAAAGATTTTCATAAAATTCGGTCGACCGGTTTCTTTGTTTAGACGACGTAAGTGGTTTTTGTACCTGCACAATATCAGGAGAACCAAACATGATATTGACTTCATTAAGCTGCCGATCGACGCGTATTACCGAAGGTATAATCTGAAAAGATTTTCATAAAAATCGGTCGAGCCGTTTTTTTGTTTGAAAGAAGTTCGTGATTTTTGTATCGCCCAATATCGCGAGTACTAAATATGATACCGACTTCGTTGAGGTGCCGATGGACGCATATTAACGAAAACATGCTCTGAAAAAAATTTCATAACATTCGTTCAAGCCCTTTTTTGTTATGAAATTTTTTTTCTGGATTCAGCCGATGCGATAGGACGGTTTTTTGTCAATTTCCACTCCTTTTGTTTTGGATCGCCTTTCTGAGTTGTTGCAACACCCCACAAAGGCATGCAGCTGTGATCGTGGTCCAACGGGGCAGGTAATTGATCAACAACACCCCTTTGGAATCTTAAAAGAACGTTTTTCATTTTCCGGATTCCACAACCTTCGCTTTATTTGGTGTTTTGGCGGTAGGAGCGAGTGGAGTCTCCATAGTGGCTGAAGCCTGACTGTCGAATCGATCGACGCACGCGCATAGAAATTTTACATTGCTGCCGCTACACCCAGACGCAAATTCCCTGAGAATCGCAGACTTTTCCCGCCAACGACACGGATTTAAAAAAATAGTTGAACTTATTTTTGAGATGACCCTCCTACAATATTGAACACTATTCTTTATATGATAGAAGTGATGCTCGTTGAATATTAATCATAAACAATCCAAGCACAAAATAAAATACGAGGAATCCTTGCAAGTCAGTACAGACGGTGTTGCCAGTCGCTACAATGAGCAAGAGAGTCATTATTATACATTCAATTAAAGAAAGGGGATTCCCCGATTTCGTCACAGTATAAGTAATAAAAAATGCCGTGCTAATTTCGATCGGTCCGAATCGCAGGTGCGACAAGAATAATATTTACAAGATATTATTATTATTTATTGTGAAATTTTGCCGCCCCCTAAAGGTGCCGCCCGGGGCGGGCCGCACCTGCCGCCCCTACTACGCTACGCCACTCTCTCCAGCTTCTTCTAGATCATTAGATGTTGTAAGAGGCATTCGCACTGCCGATACAAATTAATCAACGCGCGAGTTTGATCTTTTGACCAATTGTCTGTCATGTTTTTAATCTCAAAAAACTAAACAACGCACTACCTTTTAACCGCTTTTTATTAACTTTTAATAAATTTTAATTATTTTGTGGCATGCACACCTCGATCGCGAATAACAAACAGTAGACAGATATATCAACATCAGACCCAAAAAAGAAGAAGATAAGAAGATACATCTGTGCATGTGTTAGTTTTCACGCCGAAAATTTTCGTTCAAAAAGTTACAACAACTTTCTCTCTTCCCTTTGCCCCTCTGTCCAGAAAACCGGTTTTTTATTGTTGGCTTTAAGATCCGTGTACGCCAGCCCAATGACACTGACTTAAGCGAGCAGAGGAGTTTCAGGAAAAATAGTCATCTAGTATGCACGTAATTGTACCAGGCCGAGAGACGGTAGCTAAACAGGAGCCTACTGCGGAAACCCCATAGATTCTTTTCAAAACTTACTTCCAGGGATGCAATGAAGTGCGGAAAAAATCTGTCAAGCTCTCACAAATATAAATGTGCCATTAAAATGCTACTAGGTAATGGGGCACTTCGGCCTGGGAATGGGAACCAAGGCCTGTGGCTGGTCGTGGCGGGGGCCGTGACAGGTTCGTGGTAGAGTGGCAAAAGTGGTAGCAGCGGTGGGATACCTAGAAAATACCGAACAACAACAACAACAAAACTTATATGAAATAAGACCGGACCTCGTTTCCAATCATATCGATTGCAGTCCCAATCGAGAATTAGTTCAATATCCCTGTGGATTGAATCAGACAGAGATCCAGAATGGTAAAGATAAAGTCTAGCACATACTTATCTTACATTATCAAAGGTGTAAGAGTAACACTGAGTACCGTCATAAGCAAAGCTTTCCTGTTGGTTGGACGGGACTGAGGGTAGGTCATTTATAAAATTATGAAAAGGAAAGGTGGAAGAATTGGCCTCACCAGGAGAGATAGTTCAATGTTTATATTTAACGCCTTTCGCTAAGCTATTATTGATCGTTAAAACTCCTGAAAATATTTCGGAACTACATTAATGTTAAAAGGCATTTAAGAGATTTTAAAAACTCCATTTACTAAGATCTCTCAAGCTAAGCACTATGCCTAACAATTAAACACTAGATATTACTAAAGACAAAAAAATGGAAAACAATTAAAAATATCTTAAGGACATTAATGTTGAGCCTTGTTAAATTTAGAATTCCTTAAGTAATTTTTCATCAAAAAACTTTAAAACCAACACCGAAATTAAGAAAATCAAATTTAGTTCAGTCTTAAATCACAGCTATTAAAACAGGCCTTGATCCTCGTCTAGATTAATGCTTAACCATTCCTTAAATCACCACAATAAGGATCTGGCTAATGTCGCCATTTGACAATTAAATGCCTTCATTCAATTTAACTTGTTAATACACTTAAGCATATCCTTTAAAGATTTATAATGTCCTTTCATTAGCCAAAAATAATAATTAGGTGATGGAATGGGATTTCTAGTCCCAGTAGTCATAGTAAGAAAGAAATGTACCAAAGGAAGATGTCCTAACATGTGACAAGATGTGATGCTGATTCATCTACTGAAAGCACACGGGAACGAATCCTTAAGAGTCCTTGTTACCGCGTAGAAAATATATATATATATATATATATATATATATATGTATACGTTGAAAATGCTTAATTAAGTTTAAAAATGTGATTCACAGCTGTACTCATCGCAGTAGAAGTAGAAGAATAATGGAATTCTCTCAGGCTCTGCGAGTGTTATATCTTAAGAAATTCCTTAAGACGAGACACGCTGCCGCTTCCTTTCTGTTTTTGCAAAATCACGCATGGATGAGAAAAGGTGAACGTCTTGTCTGCGGGGGTAAGACACTCTCCTTCAGCAAGAAGGAACTAGAGAAAATTATGTACACATCGTCCTGAGTGGTATCCCGAATGGTAAGGGGGTGGCATGGTAGTTATTTTAACGCTTATAGTGATTTAATGCAGTTATCTTTGTAAAAAGGATCCTTTACTCTTTACTCTCGCATTTGCCAGACTATGAAGATGCAAATTCCTTACGTTTTTGTATGTAATGAATGTGAACCGCAACGAAGTGGGTTACATGTTATGTCGTTTACGTAATTATGCCATAGTCCCCTATATATATAAAAGGACACATAAACAAATGTGGAAGTGTTGTCGAATCCTTAAAAGGATGTCACTATTATCACACTTGGTTTTTGAGTACATACTTTTTTTGTTGGTAGGAGATATGAAAAAAAAACAGAAACAGGAAGAAAAACCCTTGTGTAGTGACTATAAAACCAAGGATAATTTAGTCTTTAAAGGATTCTGAATCCTTTTTATGTATGTATTGTTAAATTTCCATCTTTATCTACGAGCTGAGGGTACTTAATATTCTGTAACAAGGCTTTAGAATGGCTGCAAAGTTGCTTTGTGGCTGTTTCGGAAACATTTTTAAGATTTACTTGAAGACAAAATAATGAATTTCTGGTGTAGCTGTGCCTTTAATTCTGGGCGATATTTATTTACAGATGGCTTTTGGCTTAAGTTTGTTCATGACGTGATTAAAGCTTAAAAAAATATTGTTTTTTTATGTTTTGTGTCCTATTCATTTGAAATTCTTTCTTCTTTGAAACAATTCAAAAAGAAATCAAGACAAAACTAACTTCTTAAAAGTTTTTTCTATTTATACACGAAGCAATCATAATAAACTAAAATAGCGCTGATAAAAAAATCATTCTTCTACTAATGAACTGTGATTCAGAAACCACTATGCCACATCCTTCACATATGCAACTTTTTACACCAAAAAAGGACCAATTAACATTTTACAAAATTATCCAACAAACAACCAACTGCATCACACATTCTCCAAATTCAACAACCCTCCACAACTACCAGAAAAAAAATTGGGTAAAATTGAATTTCACGAATTAAAAGTTTATCCTTGCATCCGCTATATGTCAACCCAGTGGTGGTTAGTAGTAGCGAAATCTCCGATTTGGCAACATTCACCAAACATAAAACAACAACAACTCCTCGAAAAGCATTTTATCCCCAGTCAAAAGGACGAACTTCGTGTGGATATATTATATATGTTATGTATATTATGTATCAGAGACGTCCTTATACATATACGACTGCAATGCGGTGGACCAGCAAAGGATTTTGAAAAGATTTGTTTGGCTTATAGAAGGGTTTCATGCACAGGTTAGGATTTAGCATGATTAGATTGCTTTGAAATTTTGACTTAAATGTTTAAACGAAAACTTGTTTCTTTCGACTGGTGGGGGAGGAGGTAACACGTTTCTTCGTTTTGTCAATACAGCATTTTGTGCAATATTTGCATTTATGAATTTTTTTATACTTTAGACACGCTTAAGGTAATTGGTATATGCTTTTGTGTTTTTGTTAAGATTTTTTCGTAGTAGAAGAATTATTGAAAATGTTTTAATGTATTGTGAGAGATTACAATGTTACCCAATGTTAATTTTGCCACTTTGAACACCAACATTTTTCATTTGTAGTAATTTATTTGCGCTCGCTTTATTTATTTTAAAGAATGAAATTTTTGTACTCCAACTGCTACGGTAGACCCAGCGGTCATAATTCGAGGGTCACAAAAGTGGTGGCAGCGGTGGGATGTACCTGGAAGACCCCGAACAAAAGCAACGATTCTCTGAGCAATGAAAAGGACAAAGGCTTGTGTGTTACATGTGTCCTAAATATAATCGCCGGTAATCTGCAACTGAATACTCCCCAGTACCGAAATGATGGTGACATTAATATGATGGGCAATGATACCCTATCTACGTAAAAAACTCTTTCAGAGGCGGAAATTCGTACTTGATGGCTTAAATCAACTTTCTATGATTTGGACATTGGATTACGATTGCGATGAGAGGTCAAAGGAGTTTTTCGAAAACATATGGTAAACCACAAAAATCTGTTCCTGATCCTCTCTTGTGAGTCATGATATGTAGTGATGAACTAGCACTACGCCTTCGGGGCGGTCTCTAATGGTTGCTACTATAGGAAGGTGTCTAGATTAGGCTGAGGTATGAAAGAACGAAACAAAGAGATATGAGAAGCAAAATTGACGCCAACTGCGGCGGCAGATTAAGTGGCCATTATTCAAGAGTTTCAAAAGTGGTGGCAGCGGTGGGATATACCTGGAAGATCCCGAATAACAACAACGAAATGTGCTAGCAGGCGTTCCAGGCAGCCAAAAAACTCAACCAAGTAGTAAATCTTAGCTTAAGAAGCGAAAAAGCTCTGAGCTCCGTCCCAAATTGTTTGCAGATTTATTATAGTATACCAATACCCGCTACTTTGCAGAAATAATCTTTTTAATCCTGAGTAAAATCACAGGACTAGCTAGTAACGCTGTACCGAGTTACCTCACGAAATTTCAGCCTCATCTGTCACTCGGTGTGTTTGGAACTAATGTTGCGAGAATATGCGGGCCGCAGAAATTCATAGGTTTTCCATCACGATAAGGTACAATCCGTATTAGACCATCAATTATGCCAAAAACGTATGTCACATACAATCATTGAAGTCCAGTCGTGTTTCATGGCGCAAGATCAACAACCATGATTATGCAGGACCCAAAGTGGGCCTTTTGAACCCACCCAATAATAGTCTATATTTTTCCGATTATGAGAGAATTAAGATCATAGCCGTCGTTAATAAATCAGCAATACGATATTTAGGCCAAAGGAGGTAAACGTAAATTTAGCATTTAAAAAAACCAATTTTGTGAGTAGTCTTAATTTGGAAATAAAGCTAATAAGAACTCAGTTTCAATAAAAAATTTCATTTCGTTTATTTTTTTTTTTTTCCTTTTACAATAACTTATATGTCTATAGCTGTTATGGGACGCCTAATTTAACATTAGATGAGTAAGTGTGAATGGGCTGAAGTGGTTCATATTCTTTAAAAACTAAGTGTAAAGAATGTTTTTTTTGAAATGGTGTTTCGGTCGGTGGTTCTCTAAATCCTTCTTTTTTAAGAGAGGGTTTCCGGGAGCTCTGGACTTGGCTAGGGTCGTTCAGAACAAAAACCTTTTTACGAAATAATATTTCTTTTTATTTATTCAGTATCTTACTCACTAATATGGATCTTTGCTTCCCAGTAGGAAATTTGGAACACATTACCGATAGAATCGGTTCTGTAATCCGTTGACAATATAGTAAATAAGATTACAAATGTAAAATTTTCCAAATCTAATGAAGTAGTTTTTTGTCTGATTACATTGATGCAAAAGTAATGCAAAGTGTAATGCAATCGCAGCCGATGCGGCACATCTCTTAAAAAAGCGAAAGAGACTTAACATGCAATTTAATTCATCCTGTATTACTTGTAACCTATGACTGTACCAGTTCTATGTAATGCAGAACGGAGGCGATTGGTTACCACCTATGACATCGCCATGCAAATGTAATGCCTTATCTCCACTTGCTGTAATCTGAACGAGAACTAGTTGCTACTCCTTAGAACTACTTTCGGAATCGATTGGGTAATTACTTGCTTACCCTACTGGGTTAATGCTATGCAACTACCTATTCATTCATATGTATTTATTGGTATCTAAGGTTGTATAAACCAGGTTTTCTCTGTAATAGTATTAGGCAGGGGCGGGATTTCGGATCTTTTATTGGGGGGGGGCAAATTTGGGCGCTACTATAAACATGAAAATATTCGTTAATATTAATGCTTTAAGTTAATTAATTGTGCTGCAATTACATTCATTGTTTTCAATTTTGTTAATTATTTAATTGATTATTATTAAATGTTATTTCAACGGTCCGAACTGTTAATTCAACGATGCATTTTTCACAGTGAAACATATATCGAAATATCGTTAGTATTTATTATTTATTATGATCACAAATGTTTATACATAACTGTAGGATACATATTTTAAAATCTACATTAATAGATCCTTTTAATTAAAATGCAACCTTCGGTTTTTGGCTAGATCGAAAGTATTTATAGTTTCATTATATCTATACTAATATCGCGTTCAATTGCTAACACTCCTAATCAAGACATCCTTTCATGCCCAGTTGTGTTTCTGCAATAAGTTTTCATTCTGCGCATAGACGAAAAAGAGCGTTCGCAACTCGCTGAATTCATAGGTATGGTGTAATTAATCTAAAAAGCTCAAAAACATTGGGAAAGCGTCCTTCAGTTTGTATTCTACAATTTATTGTTGCCCTTTCTGAAATGTGTTTATCGCAGATCAGTTCCATTTTGTAGAAACACTTGAATTCTGCGATAATTGCCTCCTTATTTAAATGTTCGCAAATATCGTTTACACTTTGGTCGTTTATTTCATTTGCGTTTAATACTTTATCTAATGTAAGGCTTACATTTGCAAGTACTTTCGTGAAAGTAAGTTATTTTTTGACATGAAAGTGGAACTTTCTTCTCCACTTACGCGATGTAAACACTGTATGACAGTGAAGTTCCACTTGCGCAACTAGATAGAACCGGGTTCTATTTACTTACGTGAAAGTGATTGTACTGTCAACGTTTTGGTGCAATTAGAATTTTTGTGAAATTAAAAATTCACAAGTTTACATAAAATTTGTCCTTGAAATGAAAAGTGCTTTTCTCTCAATGACTAGGGTGCTATAGGTTTAAGAAAAATAATAAAAAAATCCAACACTTGACATTTCAAAAATATTTATATTTTTGTTATTTGGAAAAATAAGTACAAAAACCAAAATAAAAAATTCTATGTAGATGAATTGTTTTAGGCTTTTTTTATAATTGCAGTTCCAGTGTCTCTTATCAGCGAGCAATAATAACAAGAGTGATTAGGCAGAGCTCAAGAACAAGTAAAAGAGTTAAAGATATGAAACAAGAGATTAGCAATAACATTAAGCAAAAAGTCCAAAAAAATATTAAAAAACGCGCGATAGATATCATTTTATGCAAAAACCCCAAGAGAATGAAAGAAGCAGAAGATGTTCCTTGTTTCCCCTATTCGATTGTTTACATTCAAATGGAAGCAACAATGGAACAGAGCACGTGTAAATTGGCTGGCACGGATTGTATGTATGCGTAAAATTTCGTGTTGGTACACAATATTAGGAATGGATTTCCACTTGTATTGTCTGTTAAAAAAGGCGGGAATCTTGCAAGGCGAGGAAGTCACTTCCCCTTCATTTTTTATCTTTCTTTCATATACATTGCATGTAGTATGGAAGTAATTTTGCCTCCTTTTATCATAGATATTACTTCTTTGATATTTTGACTTTTTCACTCTCATTGCAATTTTTATCAGTTGATCTCAAGGGCAATGGAGCATTTTTAAAAATTTGTTCTAGCTCATCACTCTTATTATTATTGCTCGCTGCTCTTATAATAGACGAACAGTGGCCACCCAACATATATTGATCCCAATACCGATAATTTCGTTCGAATATTTTTAAATCCTGGTAAAAACGCTCAGCTAATCGCTTAAATTGTCATGGTTTTCAGGGAAGAACTCGAGGTGCGAATGTAAAAAGTGAATTTTTAGGGACATATTTACGCCCATCCGAAAAAAATAATGCAATAAATCTTTCACTAATTGTTGGTAATTATCACTACCTAGAAACTCTCGGATGACCTCGCAAAGAATTCCAACCAGCTTTTTCTATATTTCAAAGACAATTTTCAAACTTCTCATAATTTTTGTAATTTGCGACCCGAAAAAAATACCTTCTTTAAGTTTCGACTCAGAAAGACTAGGAAAAGTACTCGGTAAATATTAAAAGGCAGCACCAGATTTATTTAAAGCCTTGACAAAATTTTTATAAACCCTAATTTTATATGAAGCGGCGGTAAAATAAATTGCATCGCAAACATCCATTACAAATAACGAAATAGTACTTTTTGACACACGGTACATTTGTTCCAAAGTACCAAAGGAATCACCAGTCGCCAAGTATCGTGAAGTTATTTCCAACTTTGTTGTCGCAGGAATAGCTTCTCTTAAAAACGTATCTTTCTTTGTAATTTTACTTTAATTGTAAAAAACAAACTGTTTTTCATTTCATGTTTTAAAATTACAAGAAAAATGATTTATTAATACGGGATACTAAGGCACTACTCACACGGGGATACGCAAATCTCGGAGCGACTGCGATACTCGGCGACTTAAGAGACCGGTCATATGTAATCAGACGACGGCACTCATACGGGGATACTCCAGTCGCGGATACTCGGCGACTAAGCAACCAGTTTCTAGGAGACTTGACATGCTAGTCTCCCAGTCGCTTAGTTGCTCAGTTGCTTGGTTTTTTTCAACTAAAAACGAAATGATAACTAATATAAGCGAACAAGAATTTAATTTAAACTTTGTGGCAGAAGTTGAAAAAATTCCAGTATAATTCAACTTTAATTTAAAAGGCTATTCCAGAAAAGATGTAATAGAGAAGGCTTGGAATGAGGTAGCAAAGGCAGTCCAGCTTTCAGGTACCAAAATTCACAAAATTGATCAATTTAATTTAATTCCAGAAGAATTAAGTACAAGAAATAATGTTAACAATATTAAAACAAACTATACAAAATTTTATAAAGAATATGAAAATAATATTTGCCATAACTTTTTACACCCAGTGTTAGATACAGTATTTCCACTGCCATGGAAGGGTAGCACGTGATGTTAACAAGTAGTTTGCTAAATAATTCCTTACTTCATTAGCAGCAGACTGAGAATGCAGTGCTATGTCCCCTCTTGGATGAACAATGATAGTAGGAACTTGACAGTTTCCTTGCGGTTCGTAACTGTCATATTGAATACCTTCATATTTACGAATGAAATTATGCAAAATGCAAACTGACTTTGTTATATCAATCACTCCTGCGTAGTACGGGTGCGAATAGGACTGCTCAACACTTGGAATTTTTTTGTCATCATTCCAAAAGCACATTCCACAGATTTTCTTCCTCTAGCCAATCTGTAATTGAAAACTCGTTTAGTATTATTAAGAGTTCTTTGGGGGTAAGGCCGCATCAAGTATCTTGACAAAGGAAAAGCTTCATCTCCAACAAAATAGTATGGGAATTTATAATCATTTTCGTCATCTGGTAACCTTGAGGGTGACGGCAAGTTCGACATCCCACTTGTAATCCACTGTTTAGTTGCTGATGCACGAAATATCCCCCCATCACTATTTCTGCCAGCGTGTCCAGTTTCAATGGTAATAAAAAAACCATCAGCATCACTGCATGCCATTAGTACTATGGAATGGTACTGTTTATAATTAAAATTAGTATAGCCAGCCCCAGGTAATTTTTCGATGCGGATGTGCTTCCCATCCAACGCTCCTAAGCAATTTGGTAAATTCCACAGAGAATAAAATCGTTGAGAAATTATTTTCCATTGCTCTTCGTCTGGAATAGGCATGTACGTCTGATTCAAAACTTCCCACATTAGTTTGGTAGTTTCACGTACGATGTATATAACTGTACTCTGTCCTCGTGCAAAGTACAATGAGAGCGATGTAAAAGTGCATCCCGTTGCTAGATACCTGCAATAGATAACCCATATATCAATTGAAAGGTAGCATCTAACAACATATGTTTCAACCATGAGTGTATCGATAATTTGTAATAAATATGCCATTTTTACAGCGAGCGAATGCAAAGAAAAGTGGAAAAATCTGCGCTCCGTATTTGTCCGACAGCTAAAGCCGGCAGCAAGTGGTTCAGGGGCAAACAAGAAAAAGCCGTATTATTTATCGGAGGCAATGAAGTTTACGCTTCCTTTCATCAGAACAATAGGAAAATCTGATGGAAATTTGCCTAAAGAACTCAATGAGCAAGAGTCTGCCCCTACTGTCTCAGAACAGTTATCGGATACATGCCTGGCTGATGAGGAGGAAGAAGATGTCACTGTAACAACACCACTAACGAACCTCTTCCTGACGTTCATATTTCAACACAGTTGATTGCTAAAGATGATCCGTCTCAGTCCTTTAAACTTGTCAGTACTCCAAAGAAACGGACACGACATACGCTAACAGATGTGGACAAGTCATTCAAAGACTACATAGATACCAAGAAACAAAAAATTGCCTCTGAAATCAAAGATCCTGATGGAAAAAAAATGTATCTTTGAGGCTTGCTGCCAGAAATTGAATCTTTGACAGAGGTTCAGATGCGGTCGTTCAGACGTGGAGTTCTACGGCTCATTGAAGACATTCGAAGCGACGGAATTCAATCATCCGTGCAAGTACCTAGGCAACAAATTAGCACGCCTTCACAATATTTACCATGTCCGTCCTCCTCACATTCATCACTACGCGGGGACGCAGCTTCCCTCCATCAGGAAAGCGACATGTCATCAGTGGGTGAGGAAGGTCATTCAACTTCTGAAAAATATTTTGAAGCTATTCGCCAAGCGCTGGATTCTTCCAATTTTTAATTACATTTCGTTTTTTGTTTTCTCTTGAATAAATGAGTTATTGCTACAATTTGATCTTTTATTTACCTCAATGTTATCAGAACTCTTTCCGTTCCTTTCGATATAAGGATGTACCCAGAATTTTCTCAATGCTCTCTTTCTGCGGCAGTAATAATAATATTGCGTAACGATATCGTCTTCACTACTACTGTCACTAGACATTTTGCAAAGTGCACTGAATAAAAAAACTGAGGTATGTTGATAGGAAACTGGCAATTTCAGTCGCGGCCGTGTGAGGATGACGAGCAACTACAGTCTCGAGTCTCCAAGTATCCGTATCCTAGTCGCCGAGTATCCAAGATTTGCGTATACTGAACTAAAGTTTGCCAATTTAGTTATTAGCTCAGCTTAATAAAATTACTGTTCGCTCAATTTTTATTAAATTTCTTCTCAAAACGCAGAAAACAAAATTTTTATAATACAAATTTGAAGATCCGCGAAATGAAATATATATTTCAAAAATCTGTCCCAACATTGGGAGGGGGAAGTTGCCCCCTTCTGCCCCCTGAACCCCGCCACCGGTATCAGTCGGTTTATGGTCGGGCCTACACCTCGGCACGGTTAGGAAATATTTAGTCTACAGCTCGACACGGCTAGGACCTGAGAAGATGACTTTTCCGCAAAGCTTTCTATATTTACAAGCCATGCACTAGAAAATTTGGCTCTCAAAATTTCCTCTCAATAGGACTTCAATTCTCTGAAGTCACGTTATGTTGTTAGTGTAATTTGGAGATTTGAAGTTCTATTCAGGGGAAATTGGCTCTCAATATTTTTCTAGTGCATGGCTTGTAAATATAGAAGGCTTTGCTTTTCCCGAACGAGTCCAGGAAAGAACTGAATTTCGACTGGTGATTGTGGATCGGATTATTTTATAGCCGTGCTGCGGGATAGCTCTTCTGGGCAGGAAGCTTCGAAGTGGCCATGGTAAAAATACTACAAGATCTGCTCTTACGGGATTTTTTATGATGTGACGTCACTGGTAGCCGATTTTTGAAATTTTATTAGGAAATAAATTGTTTCTAAATTTTCACGTGGAAATTAGTGCACCGATTTCATTGCAATTTTGCAACGCAGTCGATGGTAGACCGGTTAAGAATATATGCTACCATTAATTTTAATTGTTCAATGCATTCACCAGATATAATGGTGTTTAATGAAATATGTGGGATAAATCAGACTTTCTGATATTAAACGACAATAATCTATAATTTGGTTTTACAATGGTTTTGTTTATTTGCAGGAACATTTAAATTTTTGTTCTAAAATAAATGCGGGTTTGGAAAAATAATTCCTTGCATTTTACAATAAGTGCAATATTTTCTGCAGCTTAAGAATGTATTTTAACAAATTTTCTGTTATTAATATATAATCCCCATTAATTTTTTGGAAAATATTCTTCAATTGTTTTATTTTTATCCTTGATGGCTTTACCAAACCACATTTGGATAATTCGTTTAGCTACGATCAAAAATTCGAGCTATCCTTATGTGTTGGTCCTAGCGTATTTAACTTCCTTAAGCATTAAATAATATAACCAGCTAAATTTTCCAGGGCATGTTCCTGCAATTCCTCGAATGTCCTGGCAAGTGGAATTCATTGATTCTTCAACTATTTCCTCCGAAATATTTAAATTTTCCAAAAAATTTAAATTCACTCACGGATTTCATATGGTCAAAACGTAAACAACAAAAAAGCTGGCTACGAGTGATGTCACAACTACAAAACATGGCGAAAAAGTTCTCCGTAAGAGCATACGTTGTAGGATTTGTAAAAGTGGCGACGTCAAGCTTTCAAAGAGAGAAGAACCTCTTTTCGGCCTGGGGATTTAAACCTCAAAACAGAATTGCGACTGCGGTTTATGCCATAGTTGGACTGCGCAGTAGGCATGTCGATTTATTCCAAAAAAGATCGATCTTCAATTCGATTCCAATCGAACGCACTAAAATCGATTCTCCATTAAATCCAGCATTAAAGGATCGATTCTCGATTAATCGAATCGTGATTCGATCGTGAATCGTGTTGAGTGTACATATATATATGTATAAATACTTTTTATTGCTATATCGGCCGACAGCCAACGAACTATAGCAGTGGTGACGAACCTATGGCACGCGTGCCAGAGATGACACGCGTGCCAGAGATGACACGCGTGCCAGAGATGGCACGCACAGTGGTCGAAAATGCCAAAAAGCAGGCCAAAAGTCGAAAAATGAAAGTCTTATTTAGGAACTTTTTTTATTTTAACTTGATGGATTAGGGTACCAAGGATAGCATAAGACAAATAGAACCAATCAAATAGCGTTTCTTGCCTTTTAAAATCATTCTGAAAGTGGCCGTTGCAAGCGTTGCTTGAAATAGCATCATTAACCCCCGCGGCAACCAATTATTTAAACATACATAGGAAGTGTTGTGTCGCATATTTTTAAATGTTATAAAATGGATTATTCTCAGGAAAGTAAGTATAATTTAATAATATTAACAAGAATACTCATTTGTTCACATATTTTTAACACTGTGAAGATTTCTTGATCTGTCTTTTTATCGAAAAAGTAAAATTTTTTTTTATATTAATAGACCTACAAAAGAAGTGCCGCTATATGCCGCTTTAATTTTTGTCTTATATTGTTTATTGACCCTTTGGCAAAAACATATTCCAAGAACTATTGCCCGAAGTTGCCCCTTTTTGTTTAATTCCACTTTTTGTACAAAATTCTGCGTAATCCATGTTTTGTTTTTTTTTAACTTATTAAAGTAGTGCTT
Source organism: Thereva nobilitata (assembly GCA_963855945.1). Taxonomy (NCBI): domain Eukaryota; kingdom Metazoa; phylum Arthropoda; class Insecta; order Diptera; family Therevidae; genus Thereva; species Thereva nobilitata. Next base: position 78,663,816 of record OY979698.1, on the reverse strand, counting down.
AGCTTAAATTGAACCGTTTTATCTTTGGTAATCAACTTTCGAGGTCAAATTAACATAAGTATTGGAGTTATAAGCACTTTTAATGCTAAAATTGGCTCATTTCGTACTTTTTTAGTACCTTTTCACCTAAGCTTTGCCAAAAAGTACCAAATAAGGCCAATTTTAACATCAAACTTGCTAATAACTTCAAAAGTAAAGGTCGTAGCATACAAATTGTCCAGCCATTATTGATAGGAAACTGTCCAAGGTTTTCAATTTTGCAAAAAAAAATTAGTTAACTAGCCATTTCATGGAGAAAAAGGTGATTTTGGTTGAAATTTTAGTTAAAAAAACCAAAATTTTGACTTTGATGACTCATTACTATGGAAGTTGATAGGGTAGAACCTTGATTTTTACAGTTTTAGATAGGTGGCAGTATTCTGCGCTCACTGATACCTTATTCATGAAAATATGTCATAGGGTTACAAAAATACAGGGTGATATGTAAAACTCTAAAAAACAACTTCAAAACGCCCTAGCGGCTAAACCGTTACCATATCCAATAAAATAAAATATAATACCAAATTCGTGATCAGCGACCTGGAAAACACAATCCCAATTTCATTGAAAAATAGTGCTCAATATTGATGGTCGCCATTTTGAAGCCGCCATTTTGTTTTTTTTAAGAAATAATAACAAATTCGTGATCAGCGACCCCAAAAACCTCTATAACTTTATTTTCAAACAATTATCTCAGTTTTTTCGACTTTTGTCCATCTTTTTGCCGATTTCAACCACTGTGGCACGTACGAAAATTTTGATGGCACGTGAACGATTTATTATTAATATGCTTCGATCGGCATCTCAAAGAAATCGATATCGTTTTTGGTTCATATAATATCGTGCAGGTACAAAAATCACGTCGATTAAACAAAACAAAAACGGCTCGACAAAATTTTATGAAAGATATGTCAATACTTTATCTATGCCGAGAGTTTTTTCTTAACGAAATATTTAAAACGCGTTGCAATTTCAACACGATGACATTTCCGTCCATTGCCTTACTTTTCTTTGGCGATCATTTCAGCAAATGTACGTACTTTCAATTTACGTGTAGAGCGCTCGAAACGATTTTCATTGGTAGCACACTCATCAATAAATGCTGACTTGATCTCTTCGCTTTTTGATCAGCATTGAGTAAAAAATCTACGATTAATCACTCCCGTCGGAATATGAAATAGCATATTTTTATAAATATCGCTCGCGAAAGGATTGACCGTTTGCTTAAATGCTGATAACAAGGATATTTTGTGGCTGTTACTATGTAAAACGTTGTGCTGCTTCAGATCCTCTGTTGCATGGCTTATTATTTTTGCCGATTTTATTGGTGCAATTTTCTGGGAAATTTTACATAATCAGCCGTGTAAGAACCATTTTCATCCCCGCCAGGTTTAAGAAACGGTTTTTCGTTATTAGTTATCCATACTGTCAAGATTTCATATCTGCTCATATTTCGCATTTGAACCGGAATTCCTACATATTTATAAAAATATTGTGCAGAAACGCACCCGCGCGCAGCCCTTGGACTGGTGCCAATGTTTCATACTTTTTGTTAATAGCTTATTTGACTATATGTCGTACGTGCTCATTATCAAACTGCAACCTCCCGGAATATTTTTTCAATTGAGTTGCTTCAAAGTCTTGTTGAGCTCAAGTATTATTTTAATGAAAATAGGCGTTGATGGAAAATGCCAATATTATTAAATTTTTCTTTAATTTTAAAAATTTTGATTCTGGTAACATATTATTTTTGTAAATTAATTTTTGAAATTGTGTAAATAAAATTCTGAAACCCTAAAATTAAAAACGGTCCGGCACGCCAGCAACACGATAAGTAATATTTGTAATTTTCTGGCACGCGCACATAAAAAGGTTCGCCACCACTGAACTATAGAATCGGCTATAACCATCCATTTATTCCCTTTTGAAAGTGAATGAAAAATCGGAAGGGCTTTCTCGCGAGCGAACTTTAATAACCAGCTGTGCTCCATAATGTTGTTGTTTTTTGTCTAAATTATCTTTTGTCTACTGTGATTTTCCTTTCCTTTATACTCCTAGCAAAAGGGAATTTCAGAAAAACAACAACCACACAGCTGTCAAAAAGTTGGCTGAAAAATTCATTGAAAAATTTGGATGGAAAAATCCTCTTTCACCATCTTCTCTACAAACGTCGTTTTCAGCGTGTAGAAGAGCCCAATGTGAAACGGGTCCGATTCGAAGGGTTTGTGAATCGATTCATTGAATCGATTGAGTGTCTGCGATCGATCTAAAAAATCGATTATTTCACTCGAAAAGATCGATTTTTCGATTAATCGATTTTAAATCGCCATGCCTACTTCGCAGCTAATGTATAACGAAATTGCAACCGCAACTTCTATTGAAACGTGATGTTTTGCATATCCAAAAATTGTGTTTGTTTTGTACGCCGACTTCGACTTTGCGGCGCAGTGCCGCTGCAGTTGTAATTTCGTTATACAACGTTGTTTTACATTTGTGCTAAACGATCGACTTCGCCGTCCGTCGTCGCAGTCGCAATTCTGTTTTGACCTTAATATTTACTGCCTGAAGTTCTTTGGAGAGGGATCCTGGTAAGATTACCCAATAGACATTTATTTTTCTATTTTTTAACTTCCCAGTAGGAAGTTATTGTAATCGGTCCGAAAATCGGATTGGAAATTTTCAATGTATTTACACGTTTCAAGGTCCCAATAGAATTTTAAGCAAAAATTTGAGAAGAAATATGTGTGTGTGTGTGTGTGTGCGTACGTATGTGGTCATTTTTTCCTGCACGATTTCGCGCGAACCGATAAAGATATCGACTTCGTTCAGGTGCCGTTAAAAGCGTATTAAAGGACATATGAATTGAAAAGATTTTTATAAAAATCGGTCGAGCCGTTTTTTTGTTTGAACGACTTAAGTGATTTTTGTACCGGCACGATTTCGCGAGAACCAAAAAAGATTTCGACTTCGTTAAGGTGCCGTTCGAAGCATGTTAAAGGACATATGATCTGAAAAGATTTCGCGCGAACCAAAAAAGATACCGACTTCGTTAAGATGCCGTTCAAAGCCTGTTAAAGGAAGTATGATCTGAAAAGATTTTCATTAAAATATCCATTGATAATATTTCACGTTCATAATACTGGGAAGTTAATCTTGTGGACCGAAAGGGTCAAAAGCCACATCCCAACTAGTTTAGTTTAGTTTTGAAAAAGCTACCTCTAAATGAATTACATCGCAGTAGCATCTTGCAGATAAGATCCCTGAAGTTTTGTAGCTTGGCTCTAATTTTGTGAGTAAGAGAAAGCTACGTACACTTTTCCAGTGCATTGTTTTGACATGCTTTATGAAAGCTCGAGGACATCTTAATCTCACATATTTTTATAAAGCTGTAAAAATACCAAACCCTTCACTATAAGATGTGCAGACAGAAACGTACAATGACCTCAAAATTAACATAAATTTTTTTACTTTTTTTCTTATCTTAATTCCAAAACCCAAATCAGACATTCAATTGTATCCCTAGCGTATATTAACTTATATCCATGAGTAAAAAATAAATTGATTTGATGTAACAAACACCTTTCGACCAGCCATGTACTTACATAAAAAAGATATAAGGATTTTCAGTTGCTACCTTGTCACTGGCCATTTTTTGATCCTCCCTCACCAGGGAACAAGGCTCGCAAATTATAATAAAATCTTGAATTTTTTCCCCCATTTTTCGAAGGCTTATTTCCTGTTTTTTGTTATTCTTTTATGCATAGGTATGTTTAGGTACCATTTAAGGGTTTGGATAAAAAAACCAAAAAAACTGAGTTAAGCCATATTCCCGTAAGGATTCAAAAGTTCCAATTTTCGAACTAAACAGAGAATTTTCGAAGGATGTTTTTCTTTGATGAGGGTTAAAGCCCTAATTTCCGAAGGGTTTTAACAATTTATTTATATATTTATTTATTTTTACTTATTTTATTTTTTTTACTCCCGGATTTTCGTTTTCGTTCGTTTTATTTATTTTTTTTACTTTCTTTATTCCTCTCTAATTTATATGAAAAAAAATAACAATGCTGATATTAATAAGAGGGTCTTTACCTGTGGATTTCATGGTCGACCATTGAATCTTTTTTTACTTCCATTAAATTAATTCTTTTCACTAGCAGGCAGCAGTGTAAAAATGCTGAAAGACCTTTTTCTTGATTCATTCGTGATTTTCTCTCAAAGACCTTCTTCATATTTTCTTTGTGGTAATTTTTTTCGTTCGTTGTTGTTTATTTATTTTTTTTTGTACCTTTTTTTATATATATAATATTTTCCAAAACGGTGGAATTATCCAATTTTCTCGAGATTATGGTGGGGTGGAAGTTGTCACAAACAAATTCCAGCAATCATAATTCTTCTTAGAAGGGTTCAAGTTTAATTAAGCAGCAGTTTTTGCGCTTAATCCGACCATTTTAAAATATTCATTTGGTTTTGATTAATCTTCAACACAAAAACAGCAAAGGTCAAATTTTTCCCCGTAAATGGGAGGGATGGGAACAAAAAGGACGAAGAGAAAAAATTATATTTAACGAGATAAAAAGAATTCCTGGAGTAACGAAGAAAAATACACTTTTTTTTTGCATTAATTCCTCATGAATTGAAGAAATTAAAATATTTAAGATAACACAAAAAAAGGCTTTTGACTAATTTTTATTTTCTAGAAACAAATTATCCTTATAGATAAGAATTATACATTTTGGATTTTTGTTTTCTTTCACTGGTTTTTTTTTTATTTCGGAGAAAAGATAAATCCCAGGCAAAATCCCAATTACTTGATAGATAAAAAATTTTTTTTTATGAGAACAGTAAAAAGCCTCCATCAGGATTAAATGGATTGCTGGGAAAAAAGGATCCTTTTAGTGTCAGAGACATTTTCTAAACGAGATGACATTGCTTGAAAAATAAAACACGTGATGAGAATAGCTTCTCCAGGTCCTTATTCCAACGGTCCTCCTGTATTATGTACAAAAAGACAAATAACAAAACAGGAATGTCATGGCCATTGCAGACCCTTTTTGAACTGGCATGCACAAAAATTTTTAAATTGCCGGCAAGAATTTCTGCCACCCCATCGACCCGTCCAACCACCCACACCCCACCCAACCAACCCCCAACATCGCATATTTCACTTCCGAATTTTTATCTTTCTGTGTCTGCCATTTAATGGAGCATTTTTTACGCCATATGTCTTTAAGCACATCAGTGCCTGTTCTTTTTTTCCCTGTGTCCTATCCTGTCTCGCTCTCTCGAGGAAAGTGAGACGTTCCCAAAAATTTAAAGATTTATAGGGTATTTTAAGTTAGATAAGACTTTATTTCAAGGATGGGGCTTTAATGCCTGTTGATCTGCGGTAAGACTAACTGACATCCATAAACCACCTGAGCAACAACCCAAATTTAAATTGAATTCACAATTAATCCATCATGATTCTCATATGTCATAATTAAGTACTCAAAGTGTCCATTTATGCTACCCTCATCAAGCGCTTGGTATTTATTGATTCTTGGAAGCTATTTGGCAAATTATACGTACCATTCACTATCCTTTTGGCATGTCCATTTTAATCTAATATAAGTCCCTAAGCTGTATACGAGTAGTAGTATACAACGTGACATCATTTTCGCAAGTCATAGCAACAGACTTCTTCATATATCCAAACGACGACATTAAAAAAATCAATCTTATTTCGATAAGGGACTTCAATGTTCGTCAATGATGATATGTATAGCTTCAATTTGATTGAAATTGATTTCAGCAAATAAAAAGTCATTTTTTGGCGATAACGAGGCGTAAAGGGCATGTCTAAGAAGGACTGTAGGAGGTGTGATACATGAACGTTCTATGTTTCTTGTTACTATAGGTAACAAAAATCAAATTCTCTACTACGAATTTGAGTTTAAGATGGCACAATAAAAAAGGTTATAATATCTATATATAAAAACCTTTTTTAAAATTTATTGAAATTCGTTGGTATTGTGATGCTGATTCCTGAACCATTAAGGTTCGACACATAAATTTCATATTTGAAGGTACTTAAATGAAATTTTACACATATTAATTTACAGCAAGGAATCGAAAACTAGCCTCTGAGTTGGTAGTCAGACTCTTTGCCACATAGGCTACCGAGGACATCATGTGCATGTAGCAAGCGGTATCTAAACTATTTATCATTATTAATAGCTCCACAGCCTATTATCGGCCTTGGCTTAATGCGACATCCTCCTCCAAAATTGTCGTTCCTAGCTTGAAGTCTCCAATATTTTATACCTACACTCAGGGAAAAGGTTTAGAAAATTTTACAGTACCAGAATAGTACAAAAATTCTGCTATCCGTAAAGTAAATTATACTAAACGAGCAGTTTAATTTTCTATTACTATTCCTTTTCGTATAGTAAAATATACTTTACAGAATAGTAGTAAATACTTAAATTTAGTCAGTATTTTCAACTGACCGGAATAGTAATTCTAGCGCTCCACTAAAGTATCTCCGATAGGGCAGTGAGAATTACTGTTCGGTCAGTAAAGCAGAGCCAAACAATCAGTGCGACGGAGAAAATTACTGCACGGTCAGTAAGACTTTGTGGGGATGAAATTAATAAAATCTGATGAAATCATTTGGTATACGATGGAAATTCGAATTAGGTGGTGTGGAAATTCAGCAAAGCGGTCCAGAACCCAAGTGAACCTATCTTGCGTGTGCGTGTTTTTACTTTCGGCTCCTAAGCAGTGATTATAGCGTTAATATTTGATTACTTATATGTATAAGGTTGCAATGAATTAAATGAACAGGCTTCCTACGAACCCGTACGTCATTTAGAGTGAACAACTACAACCTGAGAGGTCCACCTCTCTTGTACATTAATTCCTCTAATACCAATTATGGGATGTACGAACCAGTTAACCGCATGCTTATAAATGTTAACAAAAATGCGAGTGCTTTTAGCATGCAAGTTAGCGAAGATGTCCTTAAAAGGACTCTTTTTAATGTGGCGTGACTCCCTGTGTGTCCCACTTTTTCATTGTTTTTGCACGCTTCTCTGTTTGATGTTTTGTGCTTTTAAATGTTGCATTGTTTTCTGTTTTGTGTTTGCATGTCTTAGCCGAGCCACTGTCCAGTGGTAAATGTGACCGCGTTTGTGTGCAGGGACCGGACCGGCTCGGTACAGGAGTGCTGGGGAGGGTTGAGAAGGAACCCGCATTTTCGGTCGCATGCTCGTTTTTGCGGTGTTTTTTCTTCTTATACCTTTTTTGGTGCTTTCGGCCGGATTCGGTCCCTGCACATAAGCGTGGCCCGTTTCTCAGCCCAGCTGAGAAGTGTACTTCTGAGCTAGAAGATTAACTCGATTGAAGAGTAATTAAAAACTCATGATTAAAATCAAATATAATAATTTTGATTGTCAGATTAAGTTTACTTTAAAAATAAATATAAATGTATATAAAATGATAGTTTTGTATTTTTATTATTAATAAAAAAAATTAAATTACCAGAATTGTACTGACCGTTTAGTGATTCCTGACTATAAAGTGTCAGTACTTCTCACTGACCGAATAATAATTCTGACAACTACGCGTTAATATTTCTCACTGATCGAATAGTAATTCTAACAACTATGCGTCAGTACTTCTCACTGACCGAATAGTAATTTTAGAAAATCCAGATTTGTGGCTTTTACTATCCGCTTCATATCTCTGACTATTCCTGGTCAGTATGATTTACTAAACAGCCGTTTAGTTAATATTACTATCCGACTAGTCCGACGAGGATTTACTATCCAGTTCAGTTGGAAGTACTGACTGCTTAATATAATTTACTATTCTTTTCTCTCAGTGTAGGGATCGTAGATCTTCTTCCACGCCAACTGCATATGTTTTTTGGTGGGTGTTCAGGCGCGGATCCAGCCCTCAAAAAAGGTTGTGGTCACAACCACCCGAAAATTGGCCAATGCGAGTCGGAGTATGAACTGGCTCATTATCGATATAGTGCATTCCTACACAGGAGATGTTGACAAAATATATGACGCCTTGACCAAGATTTTGTTTATATAGTTCCACGTGGGCAAAGCCGCGGGGCAAACACTAGCAGGTAAATTAATTAACCTGTAAAATGTTAGTTTGTTCGCTCGCGAAAATTATAAAAGTAAATGTGTTTGTTTGCACATCACAAAGTCACATTTAGACTCTAAACAGTAAGGATATCAAATTAATTTAAACGCTACTATACATTTTAAATTAAATAATTTTATTTAAAATTACAAATTCAAGCTTCCACTTCTGAAGGTTCAATTTTACTAGGTCAAAACTTCAACGAAATCCCCATAATTATGAGTTGCGATTTCAATATTATTTTTTCATTAGATACTAGGACCGAACTTTGTGGATGAAGGGGAAAGTGGGGATGATGAGAGGTACCACCCCACTTCCCCCTTCATCCACAAAGTTCGTGAGGAAAGTTCTTGGGAGCGAAGCGTCTAAACAGACTCAATATTGACAAAAGTACCACGACATATGGAACCTCACTTGATGCAGTTTTTACGCAATTTTTAGACCAGTTTCAATCAAAAATATTTCAGTTATCATAAAACCTTTGCTTCGTTTTTAAGTTTTAATGTAAATAGGAATTCATAAATATTGATATTTTGAAATTATTTTTTTATGTGAAAGACTGAGAGCCCAGGGAAAGCCCTTTGCACTGTCGACAATCTATTTTTCCTATAGAGGGCAATGTCGGACAGCAAGCTCTAGTCGATAGTGGAGGGAGAGAGAGAAGTGCAGGAAGGAACTGCCACAACCAAGCCGCGATAATTTTTATTCCACCTACTCCCAATCATTACTATCGCGACTCTGGCATCGGCGCATCGATAAACAGCTCGCTGGAGTGTTATACTTCCTGAAACGAGTTGAATCTCATCAACCAACCGATGACATGCTAGCGGAAGGCGCGTTCTTTTGTGCCGTGTATAAATAAAATTGCGATTCTGCACTTCTTTTTCTCAGAGCTACACGGTGAAACAGTTTTCAATATGGTTGGAGAGTCTGAACTCTGTAAAATGGTGCCACAAAATAAGTGTTTGCCGTTTAATTATATGATCTTCAAAATTAAATTCTTCATAACCAATAACGAAAAACCAAGTATTCCTATAAACGTTCGAGACATTAGATTCAAAATACATTTATTTGAAGTGTGACCAAAATTACCTATATGTGTTTTGTTAAAACCACGAACGTTAAAACATTTAAAATAAATCTGCTGGCCCCTGGGTTCTCATCTGCAATGTCACTGACTCAGGTTTTATTTGTTTACCCAGATGCCAGCCTCTCCCCGTATTGTAGAATCCTAGACTTATACCTAAAAATTCAGAGGTGATGGGTATCTTTCCTTCTTTTCCATTATACATAAATCATCCCACATTTCCGTTTCGCCTTACCACCTTTCCAAAAAACCCTGTTGACCAGCTCTGAACCGATTACTGTGAGAGCTTCAGGATACACTATATTCAATGTTTTTCGATTTGTAGCTACAATGTCAAGATTTTCCGATTTTCCAACTCTTGAACACCCTACATACAGCTAACCGGGAAATGACACTTATTTGGCAAAATTCTTCCGCCATATTGGCCCCACAATTTTGAATAAGTTTTGATTATAAATTCGTTATTTACTACCTTAAAAACTCCCATATACCGATTTTAATTGGAATCGGAATACAATTCTCAAACTCGTCGGCCATATTGGTGCGGCTATTTTGAATTTAAATTTTCATCACAAAGTCGTTTTTTGCTACCTTAAAGAACCTCAGATACAGATTTTCATTGGAATCGGAACGCAATTTGCAAATTCGTCGGCCATTTTGAATTTATAAGTATTGACCACAAATTCGTTATTTGCGACCTTAAAACCCCTAGATACCCACTTTCATTGGAATCGGAATAAAATTGGCAAATCCAATCATATTTCTGCTGTAATTTTGAATTTCGGTCATATTTCGGCGGTCATTTTGAATCTCGAAAATCGGGCTTCGAGGTGCATTATGGGAGACCTCCACGGACCTTCATGCAAAAATTCAAAGCTCTGCGATGATTGTAAAATTTCAAATCTGTAAAAGTTCTAGTTGAAAAACTGTTATTTTATATCTTTTACGGCCCCCCTCAGGAGTCGATTTTTGCAAAACCCTTTTTTAGTGGATCTCTACTTAACAAAAGAAACATGCATGCCAGATTTCAAGTCTGTAGCTCTAATAGTTCCGGAGATATGGTGATGAGCAAGTGAGTGAGTGTTTTTCTCCTATATATAGATAATGAACTCTGCACTCACATTTCCCCATACTCTACTAAACAGATTAATTTCTTCTGCTTTTGTTATTTAAGCTGTTAGGTGCAAATTTAACAAGTGCAGATTTTTTTTAAGAATGTGTTTTTTGCGATTTTTCTTTCTAAGTCGATTGTGTTTTTAGTGGACGCTTTTCGAATGTTCTTTTTTGGTTGGACGCTTTCCTAATTTAATTTTTGCGTTTTTATTTTGTCAATTGTGACGTCTAAATTTAACAAGTCCCCAATTGCGCCGAGTACTCTATTTGATTTTTTTTTCAATGCCTCGGCGGCCTGCTTTAACCTCGGTTTTTTTTATTCGAACCGACTCCGTTTTGTTTTCTTCTTTCCTAGAATAAGTTTGGTCGAATATCGACAACAGGCGAGAGTAGTGTAAATAAATATATAAAAATTATATAATATAAAAATAACACCTTTTCTCAGACAGCATTTTTGTTAGCTTGTCACCTACAAACACCAAGTGCCTGAAAAATTGACTTGCCAGTCGTCAAAAACGCGCTTTGTCTCCTCAAACGCCAACTGTGATACGCCTGAATTAGAGAACTATGATTCCGTTTTACAATCGCCGCGCCATTTCTCACTTCAAACGTCAACCATGGTTAGGCCCAATGTAAACACCGATCACTACCTCTTCTTCTTTTTCTGAACAGGTTGCTTAGTGGTTTGTCGCTTAGACTTGACTGTTGGAGCAGGGTCTCGTTGAACAATGCACTGCACTGCCATGGCGATCCCGTCCAACTGGAGCTTCCCATGGTCCTGACTGCATTTCAGCATTCGGTCTGTTGGAAACTCTACTGGAATCAGAAACTTAGGGTAGATCAGGGGCTGTCTGGGTCTACTTGTTGTCCCTGAAGGAGGATCATTACGGCTCAACCTTTTCATCTTCTGGGGTCCCTGGTCCCTGGTCCTTGGACCGTAGATCGGACCTGGATGAAACATACCGCTTGAAGTCTGTGCCCGGATTGGCCAATTCTTATGGATTCCTTCCTGTCTGTGCCGTCTTTTAACGGGGCTAACTAATTGTTGGGGCGCGGTAGAGAGGATATAAGGACACTTTCTGGCTTCACTTGACTTGGTTATCTTGACTTGGGCTCTGAATTACAATTTCGACGACCCCACCTTTACGCTTAGGCCCACGAGGCCCGGGCCTAGGGCGGCAACATTTTAGGGGCGGCAAAATTTTAGAGGCGATTAAAATTTAAAAATCAATTTAATTTAGTTTTGCTGTGTACTTTGAAGCACTCTGAAAAATGGAGAGATCCAAAGTCGTGCCTGTCGTACCTTGTATTTATAAATGGTTTTCAAATTTTTCGTAACGATCGCCAAGGTCGCACTGGTGGTGGTGTTGGTATATTCCTTAGGCTCTACCTAAGATGTAGGATTATCGGTCACTCTATGAACCTTGGTATTGAGTTTATTTGTGTTGAAGTCATAAATGGTTCTGAAAAACTTTTACTTGTCAGTGTTTACCCCCCCCCCCGGGTTTATTTAAACCTGATAATTCCGCTGAACTGGAGCAGACCCTAGAGCATCTTTCTCACATGCACATATAGTTGTTGCCGGGGATTTTAATGTAAACTTATTAAAATCTTGCAGTCAGGAAAAATTCTTCAATCATACAATGCAGACCTTAGGTCTTGTTCAAATTAATACCTTGCCAATTACTTTAATGCGACGATCCCAACTCTACTTGATGTCTTCCTTTAAATATATATCAAACTGAAGTGCACCAATCCACCGATTTTTTGATGTTAGCTCGCCTAAAGAAAAAAACATTTATTGCGTTCCATCACTCTATTGTGAACGATATTGAACATCCTGTCCGGGCAGGAAATTAAATAAGATTTTATTTTGCATTTGTGTGGGGAAATGTGAGTGCAGAGAGAATATGTATATGAACAGTGAGTGCAAAGAGGAAATCGAAACAAAATGTATGTATTCTTCAAATATGTATTCTTTTCCCGTTTAATTTGATGGATAGCGCGTGCACAGTGTATCAATGCATATGTGAATAAAAAAATGTTCAGTATAGTTAAAACTCTACCTGGCTTTCACACCTTTCCTTATGGACGTACCTGAATAAAATATATATTCTGACCATCTATGAAAAAATATCTCTCGTTTGATATATGTTTCATTAAGATACGTGCACCAGAAATAGGTTAAAAAGGGATCACAAAGGTTGGCTTTGCCTATTAAATAATTAATTAATATATAGAAGATGCTAACAAGGTATGTTGTATACCCTTGCTAGACTTCTCCAAAGATTTTGATAACGTCAATCACTCCGTCATTTTACGCAAACTCTGTAAACAATTTTGTTTTCCTTCTTCTGCTCTTACGCTCATGTAGCTTTTTAGCAGCTCGTTCACAACAGGTGAAGATTTCCGATTTAATTTCCTCTCCTGCCATGCTTTTTGCTGGCGTTCCCCAAGGATCTATCTTAGCCCCTCTACTGTTTAGTATACATACAGGGTGTATCCGTTAAGTTTACAAAGTGACCGGCTGTGGATAAGTTTTGGATAGACGAACAAAAAATCGTATGGGAGGGGGAAACCGTAACGGTTTAGCCGCTAGGGCGTTTTGAAGTTTTTTTAAAGTTTTGCATGTCACCCTGTATTTTCGGAACCCTTTGACCTATTTTCATGAATAAAGTATCAATGTATGCAGAATACTCCCACCTATCTAAAACTGTTAAACTGAAGGTGAAAAGTATCACTACAAAGCAAAAAAGGCGCCAAATCGGACGGGTCCTAGGGCGCCGTCGAGCTTAAATCCGCCACTGTTAAGAAGGATGAGTCTGCTCTTCGAAGAGTCAAGTCTTAGTATATTAGCTTTGAGGTCATCAATGATCTTCAGCTTGCTGGCATAAATTTTACTTTTTAAATAACCCCACAGGAAAAAGTCTGGTGACGTTAAATCCGGAGTTAGACGGAGCACGTGTCTCGGGAACTTGCGCTCCAAGAACTTCATCCTAGCGGCTGCGGTGTGGCAAGGTGCGCCGTCTGGTGGAAAATAGAAGTTCGTCAGAACTAAAATGGTACTGAGTGGCGTTTCAGAATCGTTGAAATACCGACGGCCTAGATGGCGCACCCTTACTTTACGCACACGAATGATATCTCCAAGGTCCTTGTAAATCTGTCCGTTGCCTCCCCTAGAGCAATGACACTTACTGAATCGGTAGGCCAATTATTTACGTCTGATAGTTTGCTCCTTATTACCTATCGGAATTTGTACCAGTCGTATTTCTAGGGTTTCTATAGGGTTTGCTTGGGGCTGTCGAGATCAAAGCTAACATTACCCTACTGTGATCCCAGAAGGATATTTTCCGGGATACCCTCCATTAGGGCTATATCATTGCTAGTCACAGCAATATCAATCACATCTGCCCAGCCAAGGGTTAAAAAGGGTCTGCAATGTAGAGTTATACTATTTCTATGCTATCACGGGCCGCATTAATGTCTATGAAGAGTTGTTTGATTGAGTTTTTAAACTACTTAAGCCACACTGCTATTGGTTGCAGGTGCAAATATTTCTATCCCATTGTGTAAGATGGAATTATTCTTGACACCCCACCTTAACTACGAATAATCATATTTCAAAAAAAACAATCCATAACATTTTCGATAGCTTTATTAATTCCACAGCGAAATGGACAAATTTTCAAGTGCTTCAATATAAATCTTACATAAAAAAGTGATTTTCATCCCTATAGCTGCACATTACTACTGTGGCACATTTACCGCCCACAAAATGAACTACTTTTGCACGGGGGTGGTTGTAAAGTAAAGAAATATGGAAAAAATGCTGCTATAAACATATGTCTGAAAACTTCTTTGTTACCATAATATAGCGTTCAAGTAGATTTTTTTATGGTTTATGCTGGTTTATTACATCATAACTTAAAGACGGTCGAGCATATACTGTATATCATAATGTCGCAATAAATCTGTACATATCTATAAGGGGTGTCCCTTATAGCCTGATTTTATCCTCATGCAAATGGGGAGGGTTATGTCCTTAACAGGGTATGTATGAGGGTATGGATTTTTAGTTGGTTCATCCACCCCCTGCTGACGCGTAAACGGCTAAATCGATTTTTATTGAAGTTACGTCAAGCGATTGTTTTTTGCTTCTTAGTAGTAGATATTGGGTATATAAAAACCTGAAGAGAAAATGTAGGACATTGATCGGCATTTTTGTTGGAATAAAAAAAAATCAGATGTTGTTGGCGTACATTAAGATAGTTGTCAAGCGAAAGAGGGTTGAGAAGATAAACTAGGCGTTAATAGGAAGTAATGTTCTACTACAGGGGCGGATCCACAGGGGGGCGATTGGGGCGATCGCCCCCCCTAAAATAAAACAAATAAAAGTTTTTTTTATGAGAAATATACCTAGTAGTAAAATTTTGTAATTCACGAACATGCATAAAAATGGTTTTTCAAAACATTATAGATAAATGTGCATTTACAGCCTCAACCTCTTTTTCATTTCACTCGGATTTCATTTTATTTCTTAGACATATCCCGAAGTAGAAACATTCAAACAGTGTACTTTTAAATAAATATTCACAAGTTCATGGACATATAAACATTACAAATAATAAATATCCTTAAAATTTTTTATTTCTCAGATCGCCCCCCCCCCTAAAAACTTTTCTAGATCCGCCCTTGTTCTACTATCCAACCTTTTGTGTTTTCTCGAGCTAAGGTTTAAGCCTGAAGATAGCTCAGCAGATTTCTATGCCTTTTTCTCGTTTATGAAAGGGAGTTTTTAAGGACTTACTTTACTTTGCCGTTTTATGTATTAAGTAAGGCAAAAGAATGTTGAGCTATAAAGGCTTGAAGCCCGCGACTTCGAGTTGTGTAAAGTATGTGACCTAAACGCCCGTTCTGAACATTCAATTCAGTTACAGTGCATGTGTAAACCGTGTGTTTAAGGGTTAGGTATTTGTAAAGCAATTGTCAGTTGTAATTTTACATTTGCTTTACAAAATTGTTAATAAAGCACGTTCCACATGTACAACATGCTTACAATCCTACCTTGATTGACACTTAAACCCAACAAGCATACCAATTCCCCAAAAACAAGCCCAAAATTACATCTATAAAATCGTACCCTTACAATCGTACATGTGAGTATCTTCAGCCATTAACCATTTTTATATATCAATATATCTTTTTGTTCAATTTCTTGCTTGAACCCTCTGAAAAAAAAGTAGTGACAATCGTCCAATAAAACATTATATTTTTTTTCGGCCTCTCGTCGTTCGCCTCGTGGAGAGGTATACCCTCTATAGTAAAACTCCATAATGAATGAAATCACATCACACCAATAAATAACGGAAGTAACTAAGTCTAGATAACGACCTCCTTAACTAGATAGATATCGAATACGTTTTTCCTTTCATCCCCATCACTCTCAGTCCGCTACTCTACCACCACACCGCCGTCGCCCCCTTCCGGGCAAAAAAAGAAGCTTGTAACTTAATTTAAAAGATAAATAAAGCGAGGATTCAGTTAATTGAATTTCCTGCTCCGTGAATTCTCGTCCTAAATACAGAAATTGTGGAACAACAGGAAAGGACCAAAACCACTACGAATCCTTCATTTATACAAAACTTTTCGGGGTGAATCTTTGTAGTATTTTGATGGCTTATAAATTTTGTTGGTTTTGCTGTTGCTGGTCCTCCATTGGACCTGGTTAATGGTGTTTTATTTCAACAAAACGTGATTGCTTCACAATTTTTTTTCCAAATAGCGTAGTGTCCTTTTTGTTAGAAATGCATTTGGAAACGCACGAATATGTCTATGCAATCCTAGCCAGATTGGAAATAGAATTGATTTAAAAAAAATTCGTACATTCAATTAGGTTTTTTTCAATAACATAACTTTGATATACAAAAAAATCAATATTTTTGCAATTGAGGACAATTTTTACAAACAGAATATTTAAACTACAGGAACTTATTCTCCCTTTACTAAATTGTAGCTATTTTAAACGAACAGAAATATATAGAAAACTTTAAATGAAAAAAACAAAGTAAAACTTTAAATGAAACAACAATTATACTTCACTTCTTCTTCTTTAAATTTTTTAAAGCGTTTTTAAAACCGGGATTCAGGTCCCGACCTCTTCCAAGTGTTTTCTCCAGGGTTTCCGATTCTGAGCCGATGTCATCTAGTCTGGCATCCCTAAGCGCTAGGAGTAGGGGCACGGAATCAGTACTCGATTCTTTACTCATATGAGTATTTGGCTTTCGATTCTACACATATCAGTACTCGATACTTTTGACCGAGTACTTTTACTCATATCATTACTTATAGGGTGGGATCGATTACTGAGTACAATTTGCATTCAAGACCGAATTCAAGCTAACTGCTAGTTTATGTCAGTCGTGAATTATTTTTGTATAAACGCTTTACACATTATATGTATTTTTCTGCCTCAATTAAGGGCCTTAAACGTCTTAAACAGTTCTTAATTGAGGTAGAAAAATACATCCCAAAAGTAAATTGGGGTTCTTTTATAGCACAGAAATTTGTATGCTTTTCAAGCAGCATTGGACATGGTTAGTACTTAGTCGGGGACCGCTTGGTAAAACGACACTCGCGTTTGGAATGGTCGATTACGACTACATTCATACCTGCAATAGAGGCGCGAATAGTTCGGGTCGGTGCATTTTTTAGATTTTCATGCCTGTAGCGGGAGCGTGCATACTCGTGTGGTAGGCGCCTTTGTTCACTATGCGTGCTTTTACTCGGGATGTGAGCTACATAAGTATTTGTAATCTGTTGTAGCAGACAATCGAGTAATGCATGCGCTAAAGCAGTTCGCAGAAATGTTAAAAAAGAACTCATTGATTCTCAAGGAATCGAGTACTTTTGAACATATAAAAAGTACTCATTGACTAATTTTCTTTCCATTCTACTCATGAGTATTTAATCGAGTACTCTCCATCGATTCCGTATCCCTAGCTAGGGGTCGTGGTCTACGCCATCCTTCCAGCGGAGGTTGGGTCTCCCTCGCTGTCGCAATCCATAGATCATACCGCAGTAAACTTTTCGAGCTTGTTCCTCCTCCTACCCTCCGGAGCCTACCGAGCTTTTTTTTCTCAACATTTATATCGTGATAGCGTTCGTATATCTCGTTGTTGCAATCTCCGGGATCGTTCTTCCTCATAAGAGGCCAAAAATTCTCAGAAGAATTTTCCTCTCGAGCACGGCTGAGATGTTAGAGTGCCTTTTGCTAAGCACCCACGTATCAGATGCATATAAGAGTACCGGTAAGACTATCGCCTTATATAGTAGCAGTTTGGACGTTATGGTTAGATGCTTGGATTTGAAGAGCCTTGAAAGACTATAGTACGCTTTGTTGGCTTTTAGCAGCCGCGGACGTATTCCTTTTTCCATGCTATTGGCGGCTGCTAATATTAACCCATGGCACATGAATTAGTTCACTTCTTCAAATTTGCGCTCTTTTACCTTGGATTGTAGGAACAATTCGAAGGGTTCTTGCAGACAGGCCATCAGTTACTTTATTTTGCTTTCATTGTCTTTTAGCTTCCTGCTGCTATACTGGCATAATTAATTCATGAATAGCTTGTTGTAGTGTAGGCCCTCCATGATTGGAGCTTTGTTGTTTTTGAGTCGGTTTGTGTGTCTGCTTAGTTCTTCTAAACTTGGTAGCGGCAGCGTAAGATTATCATAAGATATTTGTAAGCCACTCTGGCAAAAAGCTCACCGAAAACAGTGCGGATGGAAATCTGCTGTACGGCACAATTAGGGTTACCATTCATCAGGATTTCGCCTGACATGTCAGGCATTTTATAGCCATGTCAGGCTCAGGGCAGGCTTTAGTTGATGTCAGGTTTTTTTATATTTGAGATTTTGATTCTTTTTTCCTTTTGTCAGACTTTTTACTCTAAAATCAGGCATTTTGTAGGTAAATGTCTGGTATTTCAAAAATAAAAAATGGTAACCCTAACACAATGAACTGCCAATAAGAATCGCTTGTTGCATTTTTGATGGACATTTCAGGTTAATTTTTTTTGTAATTGATAGTGCTTAGATAAGTACCCCGTTTATGACTAGGTTCTACCCAGATTGAACCCAATCATAAACTGGGATCGAGTTGAAACTGGGTCCATTCAACCCAACTCAGCTCTCCTACCTGGGTCGAGTTGATATTTGGCCTCATAAACGCGTGTTAAGTTGAAATTGGGTTGAAGTGACATTTGTTTTGTTTGTTTACCGTCCGTGAAGTCTGCCCTCGACGCTAGTTTTGTGTTCGGTGTTTTTGTAGCGCGTTTATTTTTTATATTAACTATATCTATGTATATGTATTAACAGTGGAAATTTAATTGTGACAATGGCTAAAAGAAATGTTTGGGAGCATCAGGAAACAAAAACTGTGCTAGAAATAATGCAGGAATAAAATTCCCTTCATCATTTTGATGGAAAACACAGATGGAAGGAAGTCACAAATATTTAAAAATATAGAAAAATAATAAATAAAAAAGGTTATGTTTTGATGTGAGTTCAACGCGATTTCAACCCAAAGTGAACAATACTTTGAAGACTGACCATATCCACATTGTTTTTCAGTTATTTTAATATTCACAAGCCAATTTTCTGATTTTATAAAGCATTTGCGACTTACATGCTCCTTTGACAACTTTGAAGCCACGCCCACGCCAAATGTTAGAGAAACCAGCTGACTGACGGCAGTCCTTTGCTGTACACCCTTTACTACAAAATACCAAAATTTCAGATTTTATAATACAGTTGCGTTTTTTGGGCGATCAGCTCCCGACTATAAGGTTTGAAAAATTCGTTTGTAAGGGTAAACGTAATTTTTGCACGATTTTTACAGAGTGCTCTGATTTTGACAAGTGACGTCTTGTTGGGAAGCTATCGCTCTGCTGAATCCAGAAAAGGTAACTTCATTTAAAGCAGCTTTCATTCCAACGAGTTTATTAGATATTAGAAAAACTAATCAATTTAAGGTGCTTGTGACTTCTAGTCGAAGTCTTTTCATTTAAAGAAAAAAGGGGCTCGACCGAATGTTATGAAATGTTATGTTTTTAGAGTATGTTTTTGTTAATACTCTTCGAACGGCACCTCAACGAAGTCGACATCTTTTTTGGTTCGCGCGATATCGTGCAGGAAAAAATGAATAATGAAAATTCGTTGAAAATTTCGATTTCAATTTTCGGACCGATTACATTAACTTTTCTATAAACTGGGAAGTTAATAAAGCAAGAAGAGGAGATCATTGGACATTTCAAATAAACCCAAAGGAACCCGCCGAGTTGAAGGGTCTAAAACCACGTGGAAGAAAAACTTATTAGTAGAAGCTACAACAACTGTGGATATCGCACAAAACAGAGTCCTGGGCTGGAAGGCAACTATTTCCGTCTTATGTCCTACGAGGAATTAAACGATCATACGAAAAAGACGATTGGTGGAGCCTCTGGTTTTTCCGCTAGCTCACTATCTAGTAATTCTGAAAGTACTTTTCCCATCGCTCCAAGATGACTTTAGGATCGATGATCAGATTACACCATTTGTCCTGGCAGTATGTGCAACCTGTTGTGAATTGCTTGACTGACTCTTCGATTCTGCCTGAGGCCTTCGCTTTTTGTACTGTTCTGGTTCACTAACGAGCTTTTTCTCCCAGGCTTCCTGTTTCCGTCTGTGAACACTTTTTTCTTCTCCTTCTGCTCCTTTTATTTCTCTTCACGTGGCCGTGCTCTCTGAGGCTGTTGCGTTGCTCACATTCCTACGTTCAGTCGCCGTTTTGCGTTCATCATCGAACCACTCTTTCCAATATCTACGACTTCTGCTTAAGATAGAGTCAGCAGTTGGGTTCGAACCAAATCAGTTGAGGGGTACTTGGCGCATGTGGGGAAATGAAAATTACACACAAATAAACATTGCGCACATCGGGATGACATGCGCTTATTTATTTTCAAATTTCCCCTTCGAATTCTGTTATCATTCTCACTGTGCATGGAAAATGCGACTTTTGAGAAACCTCATCTCTTTTGGTTCAGATTCGGACTCTACTAATAACAGTATTTTTGGGGAGTGATCCCAACTCTCGTTGACGCCCGGCCTCTCGCCTACTGTACTTACTCTTCGCTCACTGAGCGCGACTTCTAACGCATTACCATGTTCTGGCCATTTTATTGCGTAGTGCAGCTGTATTGATTCGAGCCTAACTTGCGGCTACAAAGCTTGTCTGGGTTGTAAAGCGTTCTCGTATCACCATACCAACAAGATAGTGATCCGATCTACGTGGACACCTCGGTACGTTCGTACCGTCATCAGGCCCCAAATGTGGCGGTGGGCTATTAACACATGCTCGATTTGGTTGCGAGTGGCGCCATCAGGTGGTTTAATGAATATCGTTACTCGCTCGCAACGACTTTACTTGCTGCCATCTCTCTAAAATCGTTGTCCGTTGTCATTAGTGCCCTCTGTGTCTGTGCGAGGCCAAAATTGTCTGACAGTTGTGGAATTAACATGGCCGAAGCCGTACGAAGCAATTTTTTAACTTTGGTTTTGGAATAAAAAGTGGTGAAATATTGTATTTTATCACTTTTTAGTGCACACGGATTACCAGTGATAAGTTATTTATATTAGTTTTTACTTGCACTTATGTTTTTAATAACTCTTCTATAATAATTTTTAACTACTTTAAATTCACTTTTAATTCCATTACTACACAAATTCAACACTTTTTCCCTAAATTAACACGAAAAAACCACCGCGATTGTAAACAAAAATGGTCACCTAATCAATTAACACTCTTAAATTACACTTAACCACTCACTTCATTTTAATTTTTTTTATTAAATCACTAAAGCACTAATCACTGATAATCCATGTGCAGCAAAAAGTGATAATATACAATATTTTACCACTTTTTAGTGCAAAAACAAACTTAAAAAATTGCTTCGTATGGCTTCGGCCATGTTAATTCCACAACTGTCAGAATATTTTTGGCCTGTTTTCAGCTATGTTAGTATTAGTTGGCCTGGCTGCTTCCAGGCCTGTACTTACGAGGGTCTTGCATTAAGGTTTTCTTGAAATTTTTATGTGTATGGCTGTAATTTCGTGGCGGGGAGACGTGACATTCTCACTGCGCATGGAAAACGACACTTTCTCGCAGGGGCGTTTCCAGCCAACTGGCGTAGGAAGGATAATTTAAAAAAAAGAAAAAACTTAAAAAAAAATTTAATTCCATAAATACCATTTGCACCCTCCCCAAGCCACTCCTAGCTGAAGTTGCCATTCCACAACCCCCCCCCCCACCCCGACAAATGCTCAAAAATTTCTGCTATTAACTATTATTTAGTCCTAATAGAACCTACATACGCAGTGGCAGAAATTTTTTTCAATTTTACCCCCGTTTCCCCCAACCCGCTAACTCGAGGTGAGTCCACTTCTCGCAAAAATGTCATATTATAAAAAATGCTTGAAATTACTTGAAAAGATTATACTTATACCACTGACATATAGATATGGACTGCTAAATAAGCAAAATCCCATACAAAAAAGTGGCACCAAAAACAATTGACCTCTCGCTCCCCCGCAAAAATCCTATGAACTTTAATCGGTTTTAAAATAAAAAAACAGTTCAGTGCATGTCAGCGATATAAACATAATTAGAAAAAACTAGACAGCTATAGAGTTTTTTCTTCTTTCTCTATTTTCTTTATTTTTAAAAGTTCGTTCAACAGAGGGAAAAAACCCTGACATATTTAAAAAAAATACATTTATTTAACGAAAAAACTGCTACTAATTAAAAAATAATGATGGAAAATTTTTTCTATCAATTATAACATACATCTTATCACTTATTTTCCCCTAAATTCGAAAAAAAAATTGTTGTTTACATAGAAAAGGTCTTCTTCTTCTGGAGAAAAATGGTGCCATTGAAAGTTGTCAATTAGCAGTCCATATCTATATGTCAGTGACTTATACCAAACGGCAGAAGGTTGGGACGACACGATTTTTTCAAGTGCCAGCTCCCCTACTAAAAGGAAGAAAGTCATCACTTCTCTTACTGCGCTTGAGCAGTTAACTTCGTTTTGTTTACATAGGCTGTTTCCACAAGAGCGTACACACGACAGACAGAAGTCGTCTGCAATCGTCAATTCTCTTTTGGTGTTCGTTGAAAAATCGTATGAGCTTCTACACCAGGACACAACCAGGCACAACTTGCAGGCAACAAATCATGCTGGCTTTGTTGTTTTGGACATTTCCTTTGCGAGCAAAAGGGAATATCAGAAAAAACAGCAACAATGCAGGAGATGTCAAAGTGTTCGATCAAAAATCTACTGAAAATATCGTTCAAATTTGTGTGCCCTCCCATCGTCCTCTCACACCTTTTTCTTCATAAACCACTTTGCAGCCCACTCTTGTCGTGTCGTGTGTACGCTCGTATGGAATCAGCCATAGCGTGCCATATTAGCGGGAGTCTCGGGTATCTGTCCCTTCCACAACTCTTCAGCAGTTTTGGAAAAAATCACCGTCATAGCCTGCCGACTAGATTCACCATAACTTAACTTGTTTGTTCGAAATATTGGTAATTTTTAAGAATAAAAATAAATAAGCGAGCGAAAATTGTTAGGTGGGGGAAAATACCCAATTACCCCTCTGAAACCACCACTGCTTTCTCGGCGTCTTCTTTTATGGTTTTACCTCTAGGCAGTAAGTTCCTGTTCAACTACTTTGAAGAATTCTTCTTTTTCAACGTCCAGGGAGTCTTCTGTAGGTGCGTGAACGTTTATGAGGCTTAAATTTGCCTGGCCTAGGCCTATATGTTGCCTAATAACCTGTTTTATTTTTGTAGAAAAGAAAACCCAAAGATTCCTTAAAAGCCAGGCACTATTGTTAGATACAACACAATAAGTTTTTGGCATTATATTTTTATCACAAAAGGCAACTTCATTTTCTGTTGGGTTTTGTGATTAAATTCCGGGACCAAAGAAGAAGGACGAAAATGGCTATGAATTTATATCAGGGGCCCCCTACTGTAAGTATGAAAATGTAGGTACCCATAATAGAATTGGTCTCTGGAAATTGTTAACTAAATTTGTTTTAATTTCGTGTTCCAATTTAAAAAGTGTAAATTTATTTTTAAAAAAAAAATATAGTCTAAGTTTGAATCCATTTTAGTTATTACCAAAGATTCATTTGATTTCCGGACCTGTGCCTCCTCAAAACCCCGTTTTGCCGCCTTTTTGCTGTGCTTTACTTTAATCAATCAAGAATAACAAAGCACCCCCACCCTCTACAATTTCATGGAATTAAGTGTGAAATAAGAAAAGTAATGAGACAACTTCAAAACAAAACTCTCTCTATATTTTTTTTTGTTTCTGGTATTATTTTTGGGTTGTTGTTTTTGTTGTAAATAACGCACAAACTCGAAATGGCAACAGCGCAGTAATCTTTTAAATCCTTGCCATTTCCATACTGTTTTGTAAGGGAAACTCTGAACCAAAAAAAAGGAAAAAAAAGAATGAGAAAAATTTCTAGGAAAATTCAATTTTTGCTACATTACGCAATTTACACTTAAATACTGCTGGTGCAGAAATTCTTCCTCTACTAAACAAGAAATAACAAAATCCATGAAAGGTCGGGGCGAAATTTTTGAATGAGTTTTGCCCTAATTAAAGTCCCTTGAAGATAAAGTAAAACACCGGTTATCGTATATAATTTTCCATGGGAATGGGAATTTCTTCGGAATTCCTTTTTTTGCTTCTTATATATTTTTAGGTGTCTGTGTGTGCGTAGGTTTGGGTAAATACCATGTTTTTTAGGTACAAGAAACTCGACCAGAAACACGAGGAGTATGCTAATCCTTAGAAAATGTATACAGTCGGTTCCGATATTCTTTGTAGGGATGTAGAAAAGGACTAACAGGGCAAAGTTCACAAGAGTATTTTTTTTGTTTCATCCTGGTAAAGATTTTGCCAGGGTATAAATCCTGTCGTCTTGCTTGTAGTTGTTGCTACTGTTGCTGTTGTTGCTGGCAAAATCAAATTCTAATTCAAATTCAGGATTAAAAGATTTTTCCCGTATTTAATGCTTTCATTAGAATGAAAATGATAGATCTGTTTGAATTCGTAAATGATATGAATTAGGAGGCGAGCAAAACGATTCTATTCCAAAATTCGATTCAATTCGGTACGATAATGTCTTTTTGTATATGATGAAAGCGAAATTGTTTGTATTGAGGATCCTTTATACCTTGCTCCTTACATTAGTATTGAAATTCAAAGTTCATTTCGATTAACTTCAATTACAAAATTACAAGGCAAAAAGTTTCAATCATCACACTAATGTCTATTAGAGATGTGTAACTCGCGAGCGAGTCATTCAAAGTGAGTGGCACACTGTGGTGTGCACACTGAGGCAACTCAATTGAAAGGAAATGAACGACACACCACACACAGCACGCCAACACAGAACACACAGTTCTCAAAATTTTTCGCTCTTCTCTATCTTTTATTTCAGCGACCTGGCGACGCTCATTGAGTGAGCATGACACTATGAAGATATGTTATGTTAATTTTTGTGTACTCTGTTCTGTGCCTTGTGTCGATAGTGTGTCAACTGTGCAGTGTGCATCGTCGGGTTGATTCACGGTATACAGAAACAAGGTAATGTAAAGACTGTATATCGTAAGACTGGGGTGGTAGCACGTAAGTTGTTTCAATCGACCTCTTCATACAAAAATTCAGAATTTTTGTATGAAGAGGTCGATTGAAACAACTTACGTGCTGCCACCCCTGTATATCGTGCTGACGTCACTTGGTGACCGCTTCCCATATAAAATCGAATTTGTTGTTGTTGTTTCTGCATTAGTGCTGACGTCAGTTGTTTCCTTTTTCTACGTTATTCGAAGCTGTCAGTCTGTTTTACATTTCCTTGTTTCTGTATAGCGTGGGGTTGATTATCGTGTCGTTGCGAATTGTGAGGAAAAAAATATATTTGGGAAGGAGTATGCTCTATCCTTTGTGCACTGTGCTCATTCAGTTGCGGGTTTTTTGAATGCGCCAGAGGTTGTTTAAGAATGAATTGTGATTTTTGTTTATAATATATAAATTTAAAGCTCATCTTTAAAAATCTTTTTTCTGGCCCAACATAATATGCTAACACTGCTCCTGTAAAACTTCTTTTCTTTATGATTATCATCTTCCTCTCTGATTTTTAAATTAAGGTTGTGCTATATTTTGTGTTGGCTCAGTGTGTTGGCTCAGTGTGTCGACTCACTCAAGTGAGTGAGCGAGAGTGTGCTGGCTCAGCAAAAGGTGTCATTTTGCCCATGTCTAATGTCTATTTAGAAAATTACTATTCTGTCTTCTTAGTTAAATTTTCTATTTAAAGGGACTTAATCGCCAAAACTTCCATGGCCTTGTTATAGTATTACATACAAAAGTTTCACTGCTACACCAAAAAACAAAACTAAAAAGTATTAACAGATAGAAAACCTCACATCCTTTTTACAACTCTTTGGAAGTTCTGTTGAAAATTAGACAACGACAACGGCTAACACCTTACCACCATCATTGTCATAGCTGTGTATTTGCGGTGTATTCTGCTGGGGTCTTTCCTTTTTTGGGGTTAAATTCTCCCCCTACTCCCGCCTTAAGTTCTGGTGCTTTTAAAGGATATTACATTTATCTTGAAGCTATTTAACCTACCCAGTATCTGGACGGGGAAATTGTATGTAAATGGTTTCATTTCATTAAAGTAAGTTTAAACAGTTTTTGGTTGTGTTTCTATGAAATTTCCGAATGAATATTAAAACGATTAAGTTTTGAAATGGATACGAAGGACTCTCTCTAGGAAGGCAATCGAGAGTGTTGTTTTTCTGTGTCTGTTTGCTATTAATGTTTATATTGTGTTTCTTTAATGGAACAATGTGTTTTTTGATCCACTTTAACTGGCTTTAATAAGAAACAGATTGTGTTTAGTAATTAGTACTTGTTGTGTGGTATATTAAAATCCTGCACAAAATATAATTATTTAGTAGAACCAGTTTGTAATTTCAGTTCATAGTAAGATCGCTGATATGTATTTCCAAAATTTTTCGTGTAGTGCATTTCTTGTTAAATCATGTTATCTGAAATAGTATTCGCATTTGCGTAACTAAGGGTGGGGGGAGGGGGCAGAGTAGGCCCGGCCCACCCCAGAATGGCCATAGTCCCCCAAGGGAAAAATCCAATCGCCTGGATGTTAAAAACTCGGCTCTATGGAAAACATGAAAAGTATTCCCCATGGTCGGAGATTTGAAAAAATTTATAAAATAGGCGCTATTAGCGCTATTAGTCCATTCGGTGGGGTGTTAAAACGAACACCGTTATGAAAATAGTTCCCTATATATTTTTTGGGGCGCTGATCACGAAAACCGAGGGCCTGCAGTCCTAAAATATGGACGTGACTCTTAAAAATGCGCAAACCGGCCCTTTTTAAGGGGTTTTCGCGATAATTTCAAAAATAATCAAAAATAATCCAATAAAATACACTCTTTTCAATATTTATTTGCGAAGGTGGTTGATATATACCAAATAAATCCAAATTTTATGATAATCATAAAGTGTTAAAAACACCTCTAAATTGACTGAAAATAAAAAAAATTGAAAAAATTGTTTTTCCAACTTTATGCTTCAAATGTTTGTTTGAATGCGTATTGTAGGCCAGTCAGTGTCGACAATCAATTAACAATAATTCCAAAAGTTTTGAAACTTTCATGTAAGGTCAGGAAGAGCATAAAAACAAACTATAAAATTTTGCAACCTTTGTCGGGGCCCGGAACATTGTTAAAATTTCAATAAATGAAATTTTGCAATATTGTCGCGAAGAAAATTCCCTAAGTTCTGCAAATTTGCAGTAGTGTTAAATGCGTTATTTCATATCACGTATCAGATTTGCAACCAATTTAAAGCTACGGAAAATAATACATTTAGCGCTACTCCAAATTTGCAGCACTTTTGGAATTTTTATTTGGCGAAAATGCAGACAAATTCCATTTATCTGCAATTTTAACAATGTTCCGGACTTCGAAGAAGGTTGCAAATTTAGATTTATTGTTTTCTCGGTGTACAAATAGGTTCACCAAAGTTTTAAAACTTTTGGAATTATTGTTAAATCTTAGTTTTTTATTAATGTCTAAAATGACTGGACTATTGTATTGTTCGGCAAAAATAAATTATTTTCAACTACCCATACAATTTTAAAATAAAAAAAATTTGTATAAAATTTGTAAATTTTTTTTCTGCTTTTTGCTTGAAATTCGGTTGAAAAGTTATTATCAGCCAAAAATTAATTATCTTCAACTACCCCTGAATTAAAGTTGAATTGGAAAAAAGATTGATATTTTTTTGCATTGATTTTATTTTTGATGAAATAAAGAATAAAAATTACCTTGAAAAAAGTGTTTGGGGTTGCTGCAAAATCTATATGTCTTTTTTGAGCAGACAAAATTACTGCATAACTTTTGAACTAAGCGTAAAAATGTAACTGTGAAAACATACGCGATGACTGTGCCAGCCTTTGTAAAGATTGGAACAAAATAATAGCGGCTCTTGAAGCTATAAAAAGTGATTCGGCCTACAAAAAAGCTTATATATGTAGTTTTCAGATTCTTTTGATGCACAGAAGAATTCAGAAGTGATCACAAGAGAAAGTAAAATAGAAGAAACTATACCATATTGTTTGTGACCAAAAGATTAATACCTTTTTCCCAAGATGCGACCAATTTATTGTTGAACGATTTCTGGAGGCTCAAGTCATCATTTGTCTCAGTAACCGCCAATTTTCTATTCTTATGCAAATTGGATTCTTATGCAAATTGAAGCGGAAGTTTGGTGTTAATGCAATAAAACTCCAAAAATTGTACCCGATTGATGTTGCGGATGATCTACAGAAACTTGAGTGACTCCATTAATAGGCTATTGAAAATTTCCAAAATTAAACGGTAGAAAAGAACAATTTCGTTCCTGGGGGTCACCAGTTTCTGAGAGAATTATCACCGTGCGCCTGCGAACCAGGGGTGGTATTACGTAAGTTGTTTCAATCAACCTCTTCATACAAAAATTCAAGATTTTTGTATGAAGAGGTCGATTGAAACAACTTACGTAATACAATCCCAGACTAAAAAGTACTACGGTAGTCCAATGCTACGGTCCAACTGAAGACGCAGACGATGACATCAAAGACGAGTTCTACATGCGACTGAATGAGGTTTTTCGCTCATCATCATTGACATCATTGTTTTGATGGGTGACTTAAACGCACAGATCGGCCCCAACAACACCGGCCTTGAACACACAATTGGAAAACCAGCAAACCAAATTTTAAGATATCTTACCGAACTCGTTATGGAAATTCGTATATTTCTCCCGAATTCGCAATCGATTCCTGAACAAATTCGGAACGAAAAATATATGAAGGGTTGACACGACATCATTGCCAAAATTCTTTTCTAATTCGTTACGAAATTTAGTAAAGATTTAGCAAAGCTTTTTACCCCTAATAAAAGCTTCAGATTCATAGGTTTTTTTTGCTTTAAAATAAAATAACAAAGGACATGGCTAGTGAAATTCATATAACTCCATTATAATATTTTAATATATTTATTTTATTATAAATTATTATTAATTATTATAAATTATTATAAATATATAATTGAATATATAATAAATTCACAAATGCACTTGCCCACTTCACTTAAAAGACACACGATTTCACATGGAAGTTTTTTTTCCGAATTCTTTTCGAATTAGTTTCGACTAATCGCCACATACAAAGCTTTAGTTTTGGTTGTTGTATTTCTTCCGAAAATCTTCCGACTTGTATGAATTCGGAAAGTTTGGTTTGCTGGGTAATAACAATGGTGAGCTTTTCGTTGACTTTTGTAGTTCCAACCAACTCATGGTAGGTGGAACTTAATTTTGTCACAAGAAGATACACAAAGAGGCCTGGGTATCGCCCGATGGTAGAACGAGAAATCATATAGATCACGTGGCCGTCAGCCGCAGATGGAGAATTATTCTTGAGGATGACAGGAGCTTTAGGGGAGCAGGCACTGGAAGTGACTAGCATTTGGTAGTAGCAACTATCCGCCGAAAAATCGCCGCAATCAGAAACGTCCAACGCGATGCCATAAACCGTAGACGGTTTAACGTTGACCTTCTGCGGGAGAGCATCAAAAGGCGAGAATTTGTTGGAAATCTACAACAAATCTTAAACCAGCAAACCGTTTCTGATGACACAAATATCAAAGAGCTGTGGAGCACAACAAAGGGCGCTATATTGACAGCAGCGGAAACGAGCTTTGGTTATGTCCAAAGAAACCAGAAACACTGGATCTTGGACACAACCTGACAAAAAATAGAACGCAGAAGGGCCCTCAAAAATAAAGTGAACTCTACAAGCGACCCCGAAAACGTCAACAACTTGAACGGGAATACTCCCAATTACACCGGGAGGTAAAGAGAACTGTCTGGCGTGATAAAAGGCAGCAGATAAACGAGCTCGCAGAAAAGGCGGAAAACGTGGCAAACACAGGCAACAGTACGGTGCTGTACCAAATTACTAAACAGCTCTAGGGAAAACACTCTACTAAAAATCATGGCGTGAAGAGTGCGGACGGAAGGCTGCTGCGCAGCGACGAGGAGCAGCTCCAAAGATGGAGAGACTACTTATTCGCCGCCCTGGATGGTTCCTTTTTGCAGGAACCTAAAAAAAATAACAACAATGCACAGCCAATAAGAATCGCCACTCGTGCACCATCCAAGACAGAAATAGTAACCGCAATTCATGCAATGGCCAATGGTAAAGCACCTGGGAAAGATGGCATCCCGCCAGAATTGTTGAAAGCCGACTCAAGCCTCATAGCAGATGCGCTACAGCCAATCCTGAAAATAGCATGGAATACCTGTACCTTCCCGGAGGATTGGACGGAAGGTATCATAGTCAAAATACCCAAAAAGGGGGACCTAACAATATGTGACACCTGAAGAGGCATCTGCCTATTATCTACGGTGGGAAAAATCTTGTCCCTTATATTACTATCTAGGATAAGAGAGGCAGTAGATCGAACGCTTAGAAGACAGCAGGCAGGATTCAGAAAGTGCCGCTCCTGCATAGACCGCATTAACACCTTGAGAATCATAGTGGAGCAGTCTACTGAATTCCGATACCCCCCTTTACCATGCTTTCATAGACTATGAGAAAGCGTTCGACTCGTTTAATATGAGCTTTATATGGCAGGCACTACGGCAACGGGGATTTCCTGATAAGATAATAGAATTAATAAAATCTCTTTACAGCAATTCCAAATGCGGAGTTCTTCACAATGGAAAATTATCCGACAGCTCTGATGTGAGCTCAGGAGTACGACAAGGATGCCTACTTTCACCATTACTATTTCTTATAGTAATTAATGACATCCTTGTCAGCGCTCTAGATAGTATAACAGGTGGCATTCAGTGGGGATTGCTATAAAAATGTTCGCGTATAGAAAACTTCATAAAATCGATCAAAATTGTGATTTATCACAAATTCCAACGGGATTTCATTTTCAATTGTTTCTTAAGTTTTCTAAATTATTTTCAAAATTATAAACTGATCTTACAAAAAATGGCAGCATTGTTAATTAAGGTAAAAAAAGAAACTAAATCGTTAATTACTCAAAAGGTAATGAACCGATCTTGTTGAAATTATTTGTACATTGCAGGGACTACATAAACACAATCTTCAAGAATTTTCAGCCTTCTATGTGCATTCGTTTTCCTGTAAACAAATAGAGAAAATAACGTGATTTGAAAACTTTGGAAGCTATTTGCAAGATCACCCTTGCACCTAGCGACCTGTAACAGGGATTATTTTTTAGAGAATTTCATAACGAAGAGCTTTCCCAAAGCATATGTTATACTTTAGCAGGAACGGATCTATTGAAAGAAATATAAAAAAGTGCCTATTTTATTCACAATAAGTTAATTTAAAAAGTTATGCGGTCAACCAAATTGTGGGCAAACTTAGGGTGTTTAACTACACCCTAAAACGAAGCGATTCCAGCAAACAATCTCGCCTATGGGCCAATAATTCATTTTTATCATTTTTTCCTTCTCGCCGACTAGCCTATAGGTTCAAAGCATGAGCAAATTCAAAATGTTCTTCGTTTTTTTAGCATTTTGCTCATGCTTTGGATCTACATTATTTCTTAATGGAGTCACTCAAGTTTCTGTTCTTTATACCAAATAAAAGAATACACATTTACCTAAAATATGAACCTAATTATGTTGCTCTACGCTAATTATCGTCGTAATTATGGGGTTAAGTAAATTTTAAAAAGATACGAATTGTTTTTCGTAAACACCCTGTATCTTAGTGGATAGTGAGGATAGATCCACTCTCTAGAACAATTTTTTTCTCCAAATACATCCAGGAATCAACTCTGAAAATATTACCCACGTAGTCCAACAACGGATTTGTTGATCATATGCAAGTAGCGAATGAGTGCATATGAGTGTTTTAAATCTTTAAAACGGCGATATCTCTTGAATGGCAATTCGTACGGGAAAATGTATAATACCTTTTTTTGTAGATAATCGCATAATCTACAAACTTTGTAAACACTATTTTATGATAAGACTTACCGTTTAAGATGTATTGGCAAAAAACTGATATTTTGACCCTAAAACCCCCTAAAAAGTAGGTGTCCCGGAGTAGAAAATCGGTAGACTTTTTAACCCCTTATAAAGAACCCTACAACGAAACTCTCTGCCAAATTTCAGCCTGTACCCAATCATTGCCGCTATTTCACTTTTTTCGGCTTAATTTAACTGTACTACTTGGGAGATATTTTATAAAACAAAACCTTACATCCGGGACATCGTTTCTTCCAACCCTTCGAACGCACTGCACTCTTCACTTAATCTCCCTAATCAGGGCCGGATTTACGTTTGAGGGGCCCCTGGGCACTTTTCATGTGGGGGCCCTTGTAAGGCAACTGAACGTTCAAATGAACGAAATATAAAAAAAAAATTTAACTGCGGGCTGATAATGTCACCTAATTTGGGTATGCCGAATTCAATAACACCAAGTTGCGGCTGTTTAACTCCAACGTTAAGGCAGCTCTTTTTAAAACAGGTAAATTAAGCCGAAAAAAGCGAAATAGCAGAAAGATTGGGTACAGGCTGAAATTTGGCAGAGAGCTTCCTTTTAGGGTTCTTAATAAGGGGTTATAAAGTCTACCGATGTTCTACCACGGGAAACCTTTTTAGGGGGTTTTACAATCAAAATATCAGTTTTTCGCAAATACATCTGAAAACATTAGCCACGTAGTCCAACAACGGATTTATTGAACATACCTATACAAGTCGCGAATGAGTGCATATGAGTGTTTTAAATCTTTAAAACGGCGATATCTCATAAATGCCAAATCGTACGGGAAAATGTGTTATATCTTTTTTTGTAGATAATCGCATAATCTACCAACTTTGTAACCACTATTTTATGATAAGACCTACCATTTAAGATGTATTTGCGAAAAACTTACAACTTGATCCTAAAACCCCTAAAAGATGGATTTCCCGCGGTAGAAAATCGGTAACTTTATAACCTCTTATTAAGAACCCTAAAAGGAAGCTCTCTGCCAAATTTCAGCTTGAACCCATTTTCCGCTATTTTTACTATTTTACCTGTACTATTTGTACGGTTGCGAAACATAGAAAGTCACCCAATTCATCACGGGACGCTTACAAGTTTTCATCAACCGATGTCTACGTCCTATCCTAAAAATCCGCTGGCAAGATAGAATTTCAAATGAAGAACTATGGCGCCGTGCTGGCCAAGAGAGGATATACGACCAAATCAGGCGAACGAAATGGAATTGGGTTGGCCACACCTTGCGACGCGAAAACGAAAATCTAGCCAAACAGGCCCTTGATTGGAATCCGCAAGGATCCCGTCTAGTCGGAACACCTACAACAACGTGGAGGAGAACCCTATTAGCAGAGGCCGCAACAACTGGGAGATCCTGGTCAGTGTTGAGAGCAGTCCCGCAAAACAGAGTCCGCTGGTAGACAATTGTTTCCGCCCTATGTCCCATGAGGGATTCAAGGAGCAATTAGTTAGTTTAGTTAGAATTCAATAAAAGTATAATCAACCCTCTAACTTTATCGGAAACTACCCCCAAGACAACCCTTATTACATTCCTTACCCCTTATTAATTCGCACTTGCTTATGAAAACACCCCTTCAATTTTTTGTGCAGAAATACCCCTAATTGTAAGATATTTTTTGAGACCAAAATCAACCCTATCGGTGAATCGCAAATCACCCCCAGAGCAACACCTAAAGCTAAATTATTTTTTTGAAGTCCAAAATAAAGATTCCCCTCCATTTTTTGATGAACATACACCTACTAGATATAAGACAATTTTTAGAAGCAAACCCTACCCCCTCGGGCATCGGAAACCACCTTCACCACTAGGGGGTGAGAACTAAATTATTTAATTTCATACCTAAACTTCAATTCACCCTCCCCCAATTTTTTGTGCACAAATAGCTCTTACTGTAAGCGATTTTTGGAGACCAAAATCAACCCTATCGGTAAATCGGAAGCCACCCTCACAGCATCCCCTTTTACTACTGCTTTTACTACTTCTAAAGCCCTGTACACTCAAAAGACACATACCTATAGGTCGAAGGAAAATTCTACGCTCAACGCATGTGACTATATATCACTTTTTTCACAATTTCGGGGCCCCAATTATGTGGGGGCCCAGGGCACGTGCCCCAAGTGCCCTTATGTAAATCCGGCACTGTCCCTAATTACCGTTGGATTTTGGATTATCGCTGGCTAAGCGATGCTGCCTCTGGATTTTTCTGGTTCTCTACCGCTAGCCTCCGACTAAGAGACATCAGTGACAAGTTTCTACTAAATTTAATATACTTACTGTCTATACTTAATCTAATCTAAAGTTCTAATACGAATTATACTTAATATAATACTAATTCAAACTAATCCAAACTTCTAATAAGAAGAATCAAACGTGTACGTAATAGAAAATAAAGCTCATTGTGCCGAATTAAAACCGTTGTTGTCAATCAAACAATATTAGTTCTAATGCTGGGTAGGACACGACTATAACATGTGTTTGTAAGAGGTGCCTCTTTTTTCTTTTGAGCCAGTATAGTACAATGTCATACTTCAAATGAGTCGAGGTGCTATTGTAACAAAAAAAAATCATTTTGACAAGTTTAATTCTAATACATATGCATTAAACTGCCTTAGAGTAAATAAGAAATCGATGTCTCCACAATGTACAGCCACGGACAACTAATTACATTTATACATTTTTTATGTTTCTATGTATAGTAGCAATCGTGTTAGGAATTCATTATGATATTGTTATTGCTTTCCTTCAATTATATATTTAAAAAAAATATAAGAGGAGGTGGTGGGAATTCTTTAATTTAATTCCTACATAAAAACATAAAAACTGTATAAATCCAATTTTTATGAAACTGCTTCTAGTTAGTTGTCCGCGGCCGTATATTTATATTTTGCAATCCCACTTCTCCTAATTTCAAGTTAGAAATTTTGCTGCTGCAAAATAAGTAAGTAATGTCTCTCCAGTACAAAACTTCACTCCCACTCCCTCGAAAAGTGTAAGAATTTGCTCTTCAGAAATGTCTCTCCAGTTCGTGTTTACACTCTCACCTCGTAGCAGTTCAAATTGGATATTTTACTGTCGCAAAAGAAGGAAGAAATTTCTCTCCACTACGTAATTTACACACCTCGCTTCATTTATCTCGATACACGCTCATATACCAGTAGGACATTATTTTTTAACCGGGACATTTAAAAAAACTGAGGCCTGAGTACAATTTACATCGTCTATGGGACAAATGTACTGCCTCGTGTAAGTCCGGCTCAACACTAATAAGTTCTAACATTTTTTGTTGCCGAAAACCGGGAATCTTTCCCTAAACCTTTGCTATATTCTATAGTGCGTGTTGCAAATTGAAAAGTGTTCATCACAAGAAAAAAATAAGTGCCGCAAGCAATGAGTGCATAAGTGAAAAATAGTGAATTCTACGTGCGAAGGAACCATGCGATTATGCTTCAACATAATCAGCCAACAAGTTCATCTTCATTGAACAGCTGAGGGAGGTCTCCCAATCCTTCCGAGTAGTCGCGTCAAGCTTGCTGGCGAGGAAGTTAGTTAGCCAATCATCCCATTGGTCCGTCCACAGGACGCGATAAATTTTCCAAAGCTCGTACTACTTGTTTGAAATTATCAATAACTCGTTGAAGTTCAGCCGGAGATTCAGCTTAAATAGGCCGCAGACTAAGGAAGGAGTGTAGGTTGGCCGTGACAAGCACGCGCTTATTATCGTATTGATCCTTTATAATACCCTAGGCCGCACTATAGTTGGAGCTAGTTGACGAAAAATGTTAGATAAGTTTAACTGCATCACCAGTGATAGCAGATTTTAAATAATGTAAAGCGTATTTTTTAGTTTTTTTAAACTATAGATTTTATTTACTACTGCAGTCACAAGAACAATCACTTAAAATTGTTGGACTCGATCTGATAAAGGCATGTTTCTCCCACGGACAGCTGGGTGTGGGTTGTTGAAGAGTTGGTAAAGCTGAAAATCTTCACATCTTATCTCCAAATGCGAGAACATTATAGTTTATCCTGAAGCTGTTTGAAAAAATACCGTAACATCGCGATGCATCGGTTGGAAATGGGTGTGGACGATTCTGAATATCTTTGGCTAAGTGTGTATGTGCACTAATTTTTGCCAATTTGTTATTTTTTTCATTATACCTTTTTCCTACCGCGGGCTGTGCACACATAATCTTTCTTTATTGTAAGGCGTTGCAACGCACGCGGGTTTTTGCTAGTATTAAAATATGAGTCATATTTATTAACATTTTTTTCCCAGTGTAATTATAATTCACTGGTTGAACCAATGAAATTTTTACTAATTAATCTTTTTAGAGGGAACTTTTCACTGGTTCAATCAGTAAACAGGATGAACCAGTAAAATTTTCACTTTTTCGTTTTTATAGAGTAGCAAATTGAATGACCGAATCGTGCCGTTGCACCCATGCTGTTTCATGTATATGAGTTCTTTGAAAACTTGTCAACCTCTCGTATAGTACTGCAAACCATGTCGATTGATTTTTTTTTAAGGATTTCGAAAAAATGCTATGGATATTGTGTAACCAGGGCATTTTCTGCTACTTTTCGAATTTCATTAACTGCCCCATAATCCGAAAAAGATACAAACGACTGCCCGCTCGATTTAAAATGGAATGATCCATCCGTTTATAGAAAACTTATCAAAAGCGTTCGGAAAATTTTACTTATATATTTTTCGGATGTAGAAAAATTTAACGATCAACGGTATGCAGTGTTGGGTAGGACACGATTATTAAATTAGTTTGTAAGAGCTGGCTCTTTTTTGAGAAGCCCGTACAATGTCCCACTTCAAATAAATGCGAGGTGCCATGAAATACCAAAATGACAAAAACAAGCAAATTAAAGAAAAAAAGAAAATAACTTATTATTGAAAAGCTTTTTTTTCGAGTTTGATTCTATTATGCATTAAACTGTGTTATGCTCCTAAAATGGAAGAAGATTAATTGTATATTTTAATCGCAAATTGTGTTGTACTTATCTGTCTTATTTGGGTATGTGCCGTCCGCCAGAACAGCATATCGACGGTGAAGTACTAATATCTCGTAACCCTGATGCGAAACTTGCTTTTACAGGGGAACAAAAACAGAATACATAGGTGATAATTTCAAAGAGAAGTATCCACTTTCTTTGCAAAATAAGTAAAAGGGCACACTTCTTATCATTGAATTTTTTAAATAATAATGAAATTATATAAATAATTGTTGGATACAAAATCAGAATCAGTTTTTACCAAACACCGTGGGTTACGAGGTATTAGTACTTCACCGTCGATATTGCTGATGAATCTTTCTTGTAGATTACCACGAAAGACGCGATGACTTGGAGATACTCGGCGCGTCGCTGGAAGGAACAAGGGACTGGTTCGTAAAGGCCAAGGCGTATCGGGGACCTACGGGAAAGAACAGTCGACGGCAACAGGTTTGGCCTAAAAGAATGGACATTGGATTACATAATCTATAGAACATAATTTCAGCATTAGCGAAGTTGTGAACGACCCGCAATCCTCAGCCCCAATCATAACCTCTTCATATAGAAATAGCCTGGATCTCCTGGGACTCCAAGTTCTGAGGCTCAACACACTGATTGCGAAGAAAAGAGGTCGTCAGGGAGTGCTCTAATTGGAAAATAAAAGGAAAAGTTCCAGCTACCCGGGAAATCTGCCAGCATATCTTGAGCTCAGTGGCGTAGCTGAAACTTCGGATGCCCCCCGCCAACTCAATAAGTCCCTCTATAACCCAGCGATATCCCAAAAAATCCTAAGACCCAAGCGAGTCAACCCTACGTAACCTAGAACTTACTAAACTAGCTCTTTTTCTAGTACTCAAAATACATCGACTTGAGAAGCTTATTAAAAACTCATAACTATATAAATAAAAAAAATTAAATAAATTTTTATCGCTATTTAGTACGCGAGACTGCGTGAGGATTCACAATTCTTCTATTTCTTATGCGCTCCCTTGAAATTGTGATACATCAACCAATCAATGTATTTCTGTTTATGTTTCGATACA
Organism: Thereva nobilitata; assembly: GCA_963855945.1. Taxonomy (NCBI): domain Eukaryota; kingdom Metazoa; phylum Arthropoda; class Insecta; order Diptera; family Therevidae; genus Thereva; species Thereva nobilitata. The sequence continues at coordinate 78,625,658 of OY979698.1, read as the reverse complement.
AGAAATCAGTAGGTCATTACTTTAAAAAATAAATGGAGATTAATGTTGGATTAAATCTCCAAGTTTATATACCTACAATCTACAGTTTTTTTTACTGTCGAGAATTTTGAAGTATCTAATTTCAAACGTATTAGGTGCATTATTAGTTATTCAATAAATAAAAAACAACCTAACTATTCATTATATCACGGAATTTATAATTACTACGATTATAAAGTTGAATCCGAAAACATTTACAAAGAATTTACTGGGAAATAAAAATTCTGCGTTGCTGCTGCTTTACTTGGATCTGATTCAGCAGGCAGAATTCTGCTTCTGCCTTTGCTTCTGCAGCTGCTCACAAAGTTGGATCTGATAGAGCCTATACCATGAAACGTGTACATCCGAGTGTGTTAGGTAGGTTCCGATTGCTTCGGATTCACGAAGTTCTGGGTTACATGGGGTTGGCTCGCTTGGGGTTTAAAATGTATAAACGTAGATTGGAAAAAAAATTTTTTTAAGACACTGAGGCCCCCTAAAGCTGGAGGCCCCCGCCGCGGGGTGTGCGGACCTTCAGCTACGCCATTGCTTGAGCTGTCATACTCAAGTTCCTTCGCCGATATCGAGAATATGCTTGGTCGCTGAATTTCTTGAGGTGTAGCATTATGGTGCCCAGGGCCACCCTAACCGCAGGGCTAAATGGGCTATAGCCCCGGGGCGCAAGCCTTTTCGGGGCGGCAATTTTTGTTGGTGTTATATTTTTTTGTTATTAGTTATTTTTATTTAAAATCTTTTCCTGAGAAAAATAACCAAATTACCTGTTCTAACGAAATAGATAACAATATTATGTATGTATGTGGGGATCCGATCCCCAAAGTTATTTTAAGGTTTGGGCTTCTGGGACTTGAGTGTCCGCCTGCAATTAAACAAAACCCCACTTCTTTATAAAACTTTATAAAACCCAATGATTTTCGACAAAATGCGTCTTTCTAATGACTGTGTCTCTTCTAGGACTCACATTTTAGTTTACTTTAATAGAATGGAGAGTGTTCGCTCGCAGTTTGAACATAATGCCCCAGCTTCACAATATTCAGTTTAATCCACGAAAGTGGCTTCACCGGCTAAAGTCCAGTTCAGTGCTTGAAATTGTTGTTGCTTTCTCGCCAGAAGTCAAAAAGCAAAAGCCCACTGGAATGGAATTCCACTATTCCAGTTGATTACTCTCTTTTGAGCGAGCTTTTACGTTCAAGCTCGATTGCATGTTCTGTTGGGCGAACTCAGGCTTTATTTTTCCTGAATTCGAAATAATAAAATGCATGGGAACTCAGGCAAAAATTGAAGTTCAGAACAGTACACTAATTTGCTCGAACTTGCGCAGGCCGGTGAAGCCGGGGTATACAACAAGTGCAGAAAGGTTCAAATCCCACATTTGGAAATTCTGATGTATCATTCGCCCCGAATTGGCCCATTCTTCAAGTCCATCCGCCGCGGCTGTAGTTATCATGAAGTTGATCGAAGTTGGTCGAAGTCGAGAGTGTATAGAGGCACTTCGGACATACTTCGGACTTCGATAAACTTGGAGAAGCACTTCGCCAGAGCAACTTCGCGAGTAGTGTAGTGCAGGCTTTAGGATCGGTATGAGGATGCGATTTATCCTTTCTACCTGGCCGTTTCCCTTCAGGACGCCAGTAGTGATTAACGAATGTGGTATGCCTTCTTCTATGCAGGCATTTGGAAACCGATTGGCTGTAAAAGCTGTTCCTCGATCCGATATTATCCTTCTTGAGTTACCTAAAATAGCTGTCAGCTTCCTTAGCCAGCCGATATCCTCCACGATTGACGTACTCTTAGTTGGGTACAACCATTATTACTACTATGGTTGTATCTTTTCTTAGTTACTTTCACGGGAGGGACCTATAATAACTACAATACAATTTATGTGATGTGAAAGCGTCGACCAAAAGACGCCGAAAGACAATCTCGCTCTACCCTGATCAAGGGCTAGGGCTGGCGCTGGTCTTCACTTCACTTTAATAAAAATTAACGGATTAAGACTTGGCGGTCACTTAATGAGGATGGAGGACAATCGCATCCCAAAACGGCTTATGGTATCACAAATTTCGGGAAATATACCAGTAGGCAATGTTTAATATCCGACGCAGAGGCAATGTTTAACATTCGTAACTGGAGACATGGTGCAAGGGACCATCAAACTTGCAGAAATGCCCTAGGCGAAGCCAAGACTAGATTTAGGCTGTAGCGCCATTGGATGGATGGAGTCTTCACTTCAGGAATAAAGTAGGTTTTCCTGATTAAGGCTTCGTTGTTAGCAGCTGAAAAATGTCCTTGCCTGTGAGCAGATCTAATGATCTCTTCCACCATTTATGCGAGAATGACAATTAACTCTTTCCCTGGGATTCTTAAATAAAAAGTCATGTTTAATCTTTGTAAGCGGAAGTCTTTAATATCTCCCTTATACCTCTTAAATCTTGGTCATCCTAGTCGATAATTGGTAATGTAATTCTGATCAACGCATCTCTACGTGCCTCATTTCAGTACCTGAACGATGTTCTATCTGGTAATTAAAGTATTTTAGAAACGTGGCCCATCTAGCTACTCTCAGTAGGACATCTTCTTTTTTCATTGTCGTGGCGAAGGCAATCTTAATCCTCCTTCCCGGAACGTAAACTCTCCACCTCTTTATGGCGTGTACTATGGCGAGTACTTCTAGGTCGTAAGCATGAAAGATTTGTTCTGCTGGGCTTGCCTTACGACTCATGTATTGCACTGGAAGCATCTGTTGATCGTCATTATCCTGTTGCAAGACGATAGTTCTGAATTCGTCCTTACTAGCTTCGACATGAATATCCGTATGAGGCTCTGGTTCAAATAACTTCAACACTGGCGCTTTTGCCAATATTCCTTTTTATGCTTTAAAAGCATTTTCCTGTTCGGTTTCTATTTTAAATATGGCGTTCTATCTTAGCAATTCGCTGAACGGTTTTGTTACGACTGCATAGTCTGCTATAAATATTCTAAAGTAGGACGTTAGTCCTAGAAACCTTTGTAAAGTTTTCCCATCAGTTGGTATAGGAAACTCAGTTACTCCTCTGAAGGTCGTGGCACCAGCTAGACATCCCGTGTATTTTCTTATGAAGAGGGGCGCATTATTTTTAGTAGCCCACGGGCGCCGAATATCTTAGGACGGCCCTGATGGTGCCCAGAAATTAGGGATTAATTCCCAAATATAATTTTATTAATTATAGTTAGGAAAATGGTCCAAAATAATGGGAACTTGAGGAATAGTGGGCTTTTCCTTATAAAAAGTTCGGCCCCTGACCGATTCCCTCTTTCAGTTTTGGAAGTGATCTAGAAGAGTGATAGTGAGTTAGTAATAAGTGGTGAAGTTTTTTTGAAAGGAAGAGGAGACCGTTAGAGCGAGGATTGTGGATCGGAGTCAGGGAGTCAGGAAAGTTAAGTCCTGTTGGTTTTTCTATTTTCCCTTTTTTTCTTGCCTACCGTTTTCTTTTTTTTTATTATTGTTTTTTTTAACTTTCTTTTCCTACCTTATTGAACTTTTTATTTTACTATTATATTGAACTTTTTTTTATTTTATTTTATTTAACTTTATTTTAATAAGAAAGGATTTGAATTGAAGTGAATAAAAATTGAGTTGCTTTATTTTTTTTATTTTATTATACTTTTTTTTGTATTCTGTGTGGGTTCAAGCCCCACGTTGGAACTCAAATTATAGGATCGTAGTCCTTAAAACTACGTGGCGCCCTTTAGGATTAACTTGGGGTAGGATGTAACTACTGTCTCAGAGTAAGGGTCCCTGACATTTATGTTGTGGACAGATACAGAATAAGTTAGAGTCAAAGCACAATGACATTTGAATCCGTTTGCAAAATTTGAATCCGTTTGCAAAAATTATGGCACATTCATATTATGACATTACTTTTGCCCCACTTTGTATTAGGAGTTATTTTGATCAAGCTAGAAGATTGATATGGAGAACAAACGCTGACTAGGGAGTTGATAAAATTACCGAGAAGTGAGGACGTATCATAAAATCGAGACGGAAGATTTACAGTATAGTGCAGGCTATTAGTCTCTCCAAGTACTCATAGTCTTAAGCGGCCCATACACTTTCAGTTTAACCACGCAGTTTATCACGTGTGACGTCATGTCTGAGCGATAAATTGTGTGAACTGTGCGTTTTGAACTATTTTCATTCAGTCTTCAGACCTGAGCTTCTGGACCCTCTTTTGCTCCGATAACTGCGCATACAACGAACTGACGAACCCACAATCTTTCAGTTCAGTTTAGTGTACATGTTTTTACACAGCTCAACTGCCCAGTTAAAACTGAGAGTGTGTGGGCCGCTTTAGCCAGAAACATGAGTTCAGTTGGAATAACTCATCTAATTTACATTATGAACGTTGCAATCAATGGCAAAACAATAATTTTACTTCACGTTCGGAAAGAGCATCAAATGCTAAAGTAGATGCTTTATTACCAATGTAAGGATTCCTCTAAAAAAACATAAGAATATTATGTTGGATAAAAAGATATATTTTAATCCAAAGGTAATAAAAATCAGATTTACAATTGTATACGTTCTAGCTAGTCAAATTTTGTCCAATATAAATGGTAATTCTCCTATTCACAAAGAACATGTGAACTAAGGTATACCCAGACACCCGATATTAATCTAAAAAATATTTTAAAAGTTTCGTTTTCAACTTCACAAAAATATTTTCATTCTTAATCTCTTCAAGTTATAAAACGATTTTATTTTTCATTTATCACAAAACACACCCTGTACAAACCACTATTAAAAATACATTTTCAAGCATTCTTCGTTATCCTTTAAATCTAGACTATCCTGTCTAGGAAATAAATACTACATAATCACCATACACTGCATCGTTACTTCTTATGAGGTTATTCCATGTTCATATACCCCTAGAGCTATCAGCATCCAAGGCGCACACATGTCCTTACAGTACATACTGTCACTATCCCGTATTCCAGCAACAACAGCCAGCAACAACAACAACAACAAAATTTCTTTGAAAGCATTGAAAAGTTAGACATGACCATTCTGTTCTTATCTTCTACTGAATCGATACTTTCCTTGCGGCATACTAGACACGAAACCTTTGAGGAGTTCCTTTATGCTTCAGTATATGCCCCCTAGATGTCTCTATTTTTAGGATGGTAGTAGCACTATCTTAACCTTTAAAGGATTCCAACTTAGACTCGTATATGAAAAATAAAATCGTTTGTTATAAGCTCGTGTATACGGAGTATCCCCCAGAAAGAAGGCAGAGAGGTGTGCCTCCTGGTCATGAAAAGTACGTGTTAATCTTTTGTTAGAACGAAAGTATTCTTAACAATAAAAAGAATTTAGTAAGAATCCTATTTTTGTGAATCCTGAAGGATGAAATGGAATTCTTTGAACAAAAAGGATATTGTAAAGGAGTAAGGGTCGGATTTTCTGTTTAGGAAGGGTTGCAATTGGAATATCAAAGGGATTATGTAAGTGCAGAATAATAACATAACCTAATGGATTTTAGGATAGCTTTTCCACAGATGTCAAATACAAGGATAATAATATTTTTCCAGATAGAGACTGCGATTCCGAAAATTTTTTAATGGACCTTACTCAAGAAGACATGGTCAATCAATACACATCCTCTCCTATCCTCACTAGCACACAGCTTGTCCTAGAGCAATTAAAATAAATGTTTTATGTATGGAGAGTACTTACCCACGTATTAAGGTCATCTAAGCCCCACGTTTGACATCATTTCCCAAAGTAGATATAACCTTACTTCCAGGGCACTTCTCCTATTTCACTTGCCTGGGAAATTCAGCCACCTTAGAGACTACACCTAGACACAAGACACAAAGATGTGAAACGTTAATATTCATAAGAAATGAGGAATGGGACTCATCTTATATTTTGCAGAGGCGCTGATAGCGTGTAAAACAGTTACAAGTTAGAGCCCTTAACACCGGGGGAATTTCTGTAAACGTCATTCGAAACATGCTTTCTTCTATATAGCATACTTGCAGGGGGAAACAACCCACACACGCACACACCCACCCCGGCTGAATGCACACCAACCCACAAAAAAAATCTTGAAGGAAATTCCGAATTCCTTTGAGGGCTCGAAAGCGATAAAAGCAGTCAAGAATCCACACACACACATCCCCACACAACCCCACCGCCGTGGAATCAAACAAATCCTGGCATTTGGGGGCGCTCTTATCTCACCATTGTTGTACGAAAATTTGCGCTTTTCACGTACTTCAAGGAATTCTATAAATCCTGAATCGATGCCATCTTCGCCGTGTGATAAACAGGATGAGAATCGTTAGCTTCCTTCATGATATGCCAGATCCACACAGCAGGTAATTTCTTTTCGGAGGTGTAATCGTTTTCTCATCTCTTGAGGGGTTTTTCTCTTTCTTGGAAGACACGAGGGGGTGCCGAGGCAAGATGAGGGGCACTTTGATTTCTGATTATGATTTTAAACGAGTTTTGTTTTTTATGATGTGTGAATTGTGACTTGCTTTTAAGCTGAGTTTGGGGTGGAAATACGATCGTGGCAGAAATTTTGATTTGTTTTTATACCACAGAGATATGAGTTTCCCTTCGTTTTGGGTACCGATGCAGCTATGAGACCTGAATATTACCAATGTATTTCCTCACTCGTACATTAATGCATTCATCAAGAATTCTGTTAACGTTCCTTGACGAACGTAATCACTCCCATTTAAGCTTGAAATTTCTAAATCAATGTATTGTAATAAAAAATGATTTTTATTCTTTAAGCTCAATGATTCCCCATTCCGATTCAAGTACCTTCCGAATATATTTAGCGTAACGATGGTAACTTCACCCGTGAAGCAATTTTACTACGGAACAAGTATTGTAGTAGTAGTGAACAAGGACGACGACAAAAAACCATAAACGAGAGCTCCATATAACACAACAAGTAAGTAAAATATCATCATTACAGATCTTCCCTTTATTTTGTGTAATAACGTTAAATGGCATACTGAAAAAGCTAGACAGAAGCGGAGCTAAGGTAGTAGCATACGCAGATGACCTAGTGATAATGGTGTAAGGAAAGTTAGCAACCGTGATTAGTGAAATTACGCAACGATACCTGAATAAAGTTGGCAGGATAAACCCTCACTTTCTCGCTTGATATTGGACCCAAGACTAAACTGGAAGTCGAAGATCGACGAAAGGGGAAAGGAAACCTGGAAAGACCTTCAGCAAGAGATGGGGTCTCAACCCATAGATGGTCATGTGGAGGTACATAGCCGTGGTACTCACGTCACATTAATCAATTTTGGAATATTGGCCAGGGCTGAGCTGAACTTGTAAGGCCATAAAGTGGGGAAGGATCCACGGTCCATAAGAGAACACCACGAACTCCCTTGATATTCTCATGCATCTCCTCCTTCTGGACCTCACATGAAACACCTTGCCTCGTGTTGCAGTCACCTTATACTAAAAAAATTCGGGGGCTGGACCCCAAAACCCTACGGTCGTAGAACTTGGTACCTGAGGGTATGGTCGCCACAACAACATACTTCCTTTACCCTAGATTGACCTTCAGGAAGGACTTCTCCGTTCAAATACCTTCAAGAAGAAATTTAGTACTGAACTGGGACGTCTCAAGCGAGCAATCAATGTGTGACCACAGGCGCATAAGGTTCCTGCAATATGTTTAGAAGCATTCAGTATCCTCGGCAGACCACCTGGAACCCTTACCGAAAAGCCCTCAGGTCAGAAGTCAGCCATGTAGGTAATATCCCTATTTCTTAGGTCGATCTCGACCTTGTTTCTGCCGGTCGCGATCGAAGGGATATATGGTGGAACAATGATCTTAGCAGAAAAAGGTGAAAGATTAAAAACTATTCAATAGGGCTAAGGTCTCGGGTAAATGGGATCTTAATAAGAAAGCTTTCACGTATTGCAACAAAGAGCTGAGAAGATCCAAACGAAGGTCAGTAGGTGATGCGACACTTTGATGTGGGAATAGTGTTAGAAACGTGGGAAACTCATTAATCATTCTTAGCCGCCTCCTGTGGGGTCAGTTGCGGAGAATACCAGCGATACCATGGCGCTATTAATTCATTCCATTCCCCGAGCTCTCCAGTAACTGACGGAATGGAATTGCTATATTTTAAGCAACTTTTTGGATTTTTGGTCCAGATTAAAAATTGTGACCGGTAGCGGTGCGCCCCCATGTCGACCGTCCGAGATTTTTTTCCTCGCGTGCGCCGCCATTTTGTATCGTAAAATTAAAATAAAACATGCTCTTTGAAGTTAAAGACTAGTACATTTATATGCACAAAACCTCATATATTTATCTCTTTCCTATCGTTCGTGGTACGTCTCAGAAAATCACGTGAAATTTATTGTTAACAAGGTGATATTATCCCTTAACATCACCCCCACTGTTAAGCTTTGGTACTCGCCATCCGGGTGTGTGAACCATCAAGCTTGGCCACGAAATCCCGCATGGTTTCATCGAAGACTATCCTAGATCTTTAAAATCTCTCAGCAAAAACAACAAAGTTACTCATTCAGGCACCCCTACTACCTAAAAGCTTCTTTTTTGGTAGGGGAAATTTTGAATGGGGAACCTTTGATATCCTTAGCGCTTGATTTGTTTTGGAGCTTTCTCTTCTCACCTCTTAGGTGATCGTTCTACTTGGTCAGCGTCAAATAATTTCATCATCTTCAACCAACCTTTTGTTTTAAAAATCACTTTGTTCGCGTATATCTCGATTTCATAAAGTCGCCTGCAAACATTTGTGGGAGTCTCCTGGACTTCCTCGAGACCTCATCTTGGTCCTTTATGCAAAGGACAAGTTACCGTAATCATGTTCTTCTCGAATAGTGCGTACACTATATTATCTTTGCTATTAACATTAAAAGCATTCAAACAAATTTATCTTTATTTGTAGCTTAGTCCATAATTGCGATACATTAACAAAAACAAACGCAAAGTTCATGAGCACCACTCTGAGTTTCTTTTATCACCCAAGGCACAACGATCCAGAACTTTAGAACAAATATCAACATATCGTCTAGAGATCTTTCATATGGAAACTAATTTCGAAAATAGCATTTCACTTGCAAATTATTTGTGAACCACCAACACAATTGCGGTGCATTCTAATTTCTCATTTTTCCCCCCATACCAACAACACGAATCCTCCCTTAACAATTTACCAAGATGAGATTGACACCTTTTGCGAAGGAGATGAAAGTGGCTCTGAATGTGTCTCGTACAATGCACAAAGTGTCTGGCAACGTTCATATACATTGCTTGATTGGAATTGCAAGCAGAAGAAAATGCCACCCCCGACAGTATGTGGAGAAGATGATTGCGGCAGATAAGGGAGAAGCAAGACGTCTGTTGAGCTGGTTTAATGTGCTCGTACAGCTCCAATAATAGGGTGAAGCTGGATAAGTCGTGTGCCCTACGATAGGGATGCAGGCAAAAGACAGATTGGTATTGTAAAAACAGCAATGGTGGTATTTAAAATTTAATTAACTTCTGTATGTGGCCAGATTGTATTGACAGTTTTACCAGGCGGTTTTTCAGGTTGTGTTACCTTTAACACTCTTGTTGGTTGCCCACACTTCGTCTTTGGTAAATGCTCAGAGGGTCAGAGCGAGAGAAATATACCGAAGCAAAAATACAAAACACAGTTTACACTAGTTTAGAAAAAAGGTTTCGAGGGTCTTATATAGAAATTAATCATCTTTCCCTTGGGATACAGCTCGAGATGATATTTGGCTTCTGGAACTCATTTTGTCTAGCCTTTTTCATTCCTGCCATCTATTTTCCAGTTCGTAGCTTCGAGTGTTTCTGTATTTGTACTTACAATTTGTCTGTTCCTAATGATACTTGCGTTTAGGTCGGATAGACCCTATTTTTCTGATGCCATACCCACAATATATTTATGCCATACCCACAATATATTTATATTTATTTTTCATTAAGTTAACTGTGCTCTTCCTTTAGGGCCAATTTGTGTTTTCCTATATTAGCTAATCTTACGCCGCTTTCAACAAGTGTGATCCTCTGAATTTCCGATCTTCCATAGATGATTATATTTATGCCTTTCCTAATTCACCTGAACAACTCTCTCCTTGTATATTCCAATATAGTTCGATAGTTAAAGGATAACTGCCAGAAGCTGGGAGATACTCCAATTTTTAGGGAATTTAGGTATGTTAAAAAAAATCTTTACTACATTAGAAGGAAACATGTTTCGATCTGCGAATGTATATGTTCTATTCATGGTTTGAATTATCTTAAGGAGCATAGTAGAAAATTATTTAAATAAAAAAAAACTTTTTAATATACCACGAACGAACTAAAAAGTACAAAATAATTTCTCCTAGCCCCATAATAATAATAATAGAGTTTATCCTTCTAGCTCAGAAGGTACACTTCTCAGCTGGGCTGAGAAACGGGCCACGCCTATGTGCAGGGACCGAACTAGCCGAAAGCACCAAAAAAGGTATAAGAAGAGAAATCACCACATAACGAGCATGCGATCGAAAATGCAGGCTCCTTCTCGACCCTCCCCGGCACTCCGGTACCAAGCCGGTCCGGTCCCTGCACACGAACGCGGTCACATTTACCACTGCACAGTGGCTCAGCTAAGACATGCAAACACAAAAAAATGTTAAAAACATATAACTTAAAACAGTAAGAAATGCAATACCAAAGAAGCGTGCAAGAAAAGTGAGTCACGTGAGATTAAAAAGACTCCTTTTAAGGACGTCCTTACTAATGCTCACGCTAAAAACATTGATATTTTTATTCACATTAATGAACATGCGATTAACAGGCTCGAATCTGCCGTAATTCGTGTTAGAGGAGTTGGTGTGTAAGAGAGGTGGCCCTCTCAAATTGTAACCACTCTCTCTAAACGACGCACGGCGACTTAGAAAACCTGAGTCGACCTTTCCATTAAGGAGCTGATGAACAAATACAACATCGGCCACTTCACGACGCCTGGAAAGAGAGCTTAGGTTGAGTAACTTAAGTCGGGATTCATATGGTGGAAGAACTAATGGGTTATCCCAAGGAAGATGATTCAGTGCGAATCGAATGAACCTTCTTTGAACCGACTCAATTTTTCCAGCGTGCGAAGAGTAGTGAGGAGACCAAACCTGGGACCCATACTCGAGTAATGGTCTGACAAGAGAGATATAAAGGTGTTTAGTAATCAAGGGGTTATTGAATTCTTTAGACCACCTTTTTATAAAACCCAGGACTAAACTACCTTTAGAAGCAATATAGTTAATGTGAGCGCAAAAATCAAGCTTACTATCAAATCTTATCCCGAGATCTTTAACAAAATGAACACGAGGGACACTCACGTTAGAAAAGGTGTAGTTAAAAATTAAGGGACTACGACTTCTCCCAAAAGTCATGGTTTCGCATTTACTAATATTAAGGACCAGGTTGTTGTTCGCACACCAAGAGTAAAAGGTGTCAAGGTCAGCTTGCAAAAGTTTGCAATCCTCGATACTCTTTATGTGACGGTACAATTTGATGTCATCAGCGTAAATCAAGATTCTACAGTGTCTTAGCAAGGGAACAATATCATCAATTGATATAATAAAGAGCAAGGGACCAAGATGACTTCCTTGAGGAACACCGGATGACGCTTCAATGGTTACTGATTTGGATCCACGAAAAAGAACTTGGTAGGTCCTGTCAGCTAAGTAAGACTGGAACCATACTAGAAGGGCTCGCGGAAAGCCTAACATCCTTAATTTGAGAAGTATAATGGAGTGAGAGAGCTTGTCAAATGCCTTACTAAAATCAGTGTAAACACAATCAGTCTGGCAACCGGAAACGAAGCCCTCGACAGTATGAGAAGTGAACTCAAGAAGATTGGTGGTAGTGGAACGCGTTGCAAGAAAGCCATGTTGGTTCGTTGATACCAACCTCCTGCAGATAGGCGCGATTGCAGAATAGATAATCGATTCAAACAGTTTCGGAATGACAGCCAGCTTCGCAACTGGTCTATAATTCGTTATTTCATTCTTACTACCACTCTTGTGAATAGGGATTATGAACGAATTCTTCCAGAGAGTAGGGAAGTACCCTTTGTCAAGGGATTTTTGAAACAGGGTTTTCAGAGGAGACTGGAGAACCCCTGCACAGGACTTAAGGACAGCAGGAGGAATACCATCGGGGCCAGAGGTGAAATCGTATGGGAGTTCATCAATATGTTTCGCGATATCGTCATTGGAAATTGAAAGGGATACACTATAAGCCTCTCGGTTAGGAATTATATGTCGAAAATTATTGTCATTAGGCTGAAAGTCAGAAAGTGAGAAAGATTGACGAAAGAATGAGGCAAACATGTTGCAAATCGCAGGCGACTCACTACTAGACAAGTCCGTGTGCTGCATGGTGTTAGGGTAGTTATCAACCTTTTTCTTAGAGTTGACGAATTTAAAGAAATTTCTAGGGTCAGTGAACACTTTATCGCTCATACAGCTAAGATATTCACGATACAGAGCAGAAGAGAGAGAGCGAAATCGGTTGTAGCAATTTATAAATAAATTAAGACTCGGAGTATCCTTTCTCTTTAAATAGGTTTTGCAGAGTCTGTTCTTCTGATTTTTCAAATGCTTGAGCTCAATATTGAACCAAGGTAGAGATGAACTGGGTAATTTTTGAGGCTCATAAGGTACACAAGAAACCAGGGCTTCGTATAGTAGTACGCCATAAAATCGTGCCACGTCGTCATCCAACTCATTTGCAGAAAGTAAACTGTTGAAATTAATCAAGGCAAGCTTAGATGACAGCTCACTAAAATTAGCCTTTTTGAAGTTAAAGGCATGGGATACCACCTCCGGACAAGGATTATTCTCAAAATTGAAGCAATAAGATAGGAGGATGGTAATTGTCAACAGACGACATGACTATTGGACTGGGTTCAACAGTCATGTTGACTGAGTCCGTAAAAAATACAAGATCCAACTGCCTCCCCAACACATTAGTCACTCCACTCATTTGGTTCAAGCCGAGTGAGAATAGGGAATTGAGAAAACAGGATTAAGGTTCCCTTCAGGAAGGTAGTTATCGTCATCTTCGACATATACCCACTGAATATTGGGTAAGTTGAAATCGCCTAGAAGCAGTAGTTCATCGCCGGTGTTCATCATACACTGGATATGATCAACACAAGAGATGAGAATATCATAAAGGTTTTTCCCTCCATCGTCAAGTGTGCTTATCATATCTGGTGGGATATAGCAGCACAGCAGGAAGAGATAAGATTTAGGAAAGGAAATTTTGAGGGCGACAAGCTCAACGTCAAGGTGGTTGGAGAAACTAGGAAGCGAAATTGGGTTACAATTAAGATGGCTCCTACAAGCCAGAAGTACGCCACCTCCACGAGCTTCCGAGTCAGTGAAACGATCCCGACGATATACTTGGTAGGAGGAATCAAAGAGTTCAGCATTAAGAATGCCTTCATGTAGCCAGGTTTCAGTGAATGCTATGACATCAAACCCGCTAGCCATCGATGCCTGAAGGATGTCCTTAGTTTTAGACCGAGTCCCCCTTACGTTCTGGTAGTAGAGGGAAAGCATCTCAAGTTTTTTGGCAACTGTGGAGCGCTCGAAGTGGGAGCGTTTGCATGAAGGGCTCGAGTACATATAGTCTTATAACCCCATAACCAACCAAACTTTGGGATTGTGAATTTATAATAGCTATTAAAAAAAATATGTGTAAAATTTAAAACGAAAAAACATGGCGCGTATGCGTATAGTAAGGACTGCAGAGTAGCTGGGTTTAGAAATCATTTGCAATGTAATAAAATTGTTAGTGAGTGTGGTGAACTATTCATACATCAGTCATGCATTCTACTTAGCATACCCTTTCATTTGATGCCCATGTCGAGGGGATTGTGAAAAAAATTGTAATCCGCCCTGTTGAGACGGTAAATTGAATATACTATATTGCATTGCCATCGGAGCTAAAGCTGTGTGCAAAATTTCAGCATGATCTGATAACCGGAAGTATTCAAAAAATCGATTGCATCGCCGTCAATATTCTGCTTGGCCTGTCAACCACGGGAGAGTTCGTTTCCTGCTGAATGGAACCAGAAACGCTTTCTTAAGATTAACATTTAGTTGACCAAATCAAGTGCCTCGTGCATGCGTCTTGACATAGTATTACCTGCTTCACCAATTACGGCCATCACCGCATCGTCCACGTAACCTTGGATGAAAAAACTTTTGAACACGAAGCAGCTCTAGGAGATCATCTAAAACAATACAGCGCAGAAGTAGTGATATAACTTATGCCATTGGTCATCATTTTGTTATAGTAACCTCCACAGATACTTTACAATTGATGAATCTGACCTTGACCTAGTGTGAAAGTCTTGACCAAGTTCCTACCGTTCCCAAATTGTTCCCATGCTCAATCGTCCCCATACCTATTTAGTTGATCTAGTCACAATCCTTGTCGACAATTTTCTCCATCGTCAAACGACGTCAAAACAAAAATGATAGGATCTGCCTGAAGGATTTATGGGTTGTATCACACAATTGTTTCCGCCCTATATCCCATGGTGGAAATAAGGATCATAAGATTATATGTGACTATCTTTCTTTAAGACTAAATTGATTCGTTGCTTATCATAAATAATTAAAACAACCGTGAACAACTGACAAACATACTATCATAACTACCAGTTCAAACTAATTAACAATACTCTCTCTCCATTGTTATCAAGGAAGTAATTACTAAAGACATAGCGTAAACTATTTTTTTTTTCATTTAATGAAGTTACTGAACTCGTTCACCATTAATCCAATATTAATTGCCATGTCAAACCACAGAAAAAAAACATTTTTTTTAATAAAAATAACTTCGAAAAAGAGTACATGTACATTTCTCCCTTAAACAAACAACCCCAGTTAAAGTTGACCAACCTGACAACATTTTTTTTGTGTGTAGTTCGTACTAGTTGAAACTTTCTCTTACCGAGGTGGATATATTTACTATGTGTCCATGGACACAACTTTTCCGGGTATTGATTTTGCGAGTCAAGTATTTTGTTTATAACATCCATGCAGGTCATACCACAGTGACATTTACGCAGAGTCAAGCATCACAGAAAAACTTTCATCAACTTTTCCATCATATTTTTTTGTGGGTTGTGTTTAAGGTCTATTTATTTATGAACAATTGTGGAATGATAAGGTTATATAACTGACAAATTAAATTGTAGCTGGGGAGAGGGGGATGTTCTATAAAATTTCCAACAATGATAAGAGAAAGTGACAAAAAGGCTATACCCAAAAACTGTTACTCGACGAACGAAATAATTTAGTTAAAAAGGGAAAACACGATGTTATTCCAACTCCGTCGACTACATTGTTATAACGCAGAGACTCTCAGAATAAAGGAAAAACTTGAGGCAATTATCAGACGGAAATTGGAAAAGGACTTCATTTCCTAGAAATGTTTATAGAGTTCATTTAAAAAGGTTGCTGTAGGGTTGCTAGTTTTTTAAGTAGGTACAAACGAAACAAGCATACCCTCTTTTGTACCTGCTGCTTGATTGCATTCCTTTTTCTATTCAACTCTTGCACCTTGGTGAGGAGAATTTTTAATGGAAGTAACTGAAAGGGCTTGTTTTTTTTGTTATTACAACGAAATAAACAACAATTTTTTTCTTGTTTAGAACATTATAATAAAATCCTTTTTTGTTTGTTGCCCAAAGTTTAATCACCTCTATTTGGAATTGTATAGCTAAAGTAACCTAACCTTACCTAATTTAATAAGAAAACTCTGCTCACTAGATTTAACCTACAATGCCGGCGCTGGTAGACAGAGGTTAAGGCGCCCGACTACCATTCCCGAGGTTCGTGGTTCGAATTCACTCCGCTCTTTGCTTCTTGTTTCTATTTATCCCACCTAGATAACTTCCCTTCTTTCTTTTCTTCCCTTTTTACAAAACATTCAATGCGCAAAACTCAGTCAACTGGGACTACTAGGACTCTGAAGAGTTCTGCAATAAAATATAGCTCAAACTGACAATCATGAGAGATCATTTTTGGTTACTCCATAAAAAATCCATAAAATTTTATAGAGAAAGTACACCTGCAAACAAATGAATTTGGTCAGGAAAACGCAAGAAAGTCAAAGGATCACGACTCCCAATTGCAATAAACATCAACCAGAATTTTCATTACCTCAAATCAAGGATTACATTTATAGTCCGGAGAAGATAGTGAAAAAAATAGACCATTCTCAAAAAAAATATTTCGACGTAATTTAAAAACTTGAAACCTTCTGCATTCGATTTGGGAAGGTGTCAGGAGCACTTTCTACAAACAATTGAGTCTCGGAAACCTCGGGGGGGGGGGGAAGGTTCACCACAATTTTCCACCACCTAATTGCATTTTTTTTGTATGCATTTTTTTCTCAATTTTTTGAGTCCAAGTAGGTTTTTTGGGTCACTGAACCCGAATTTCATGTTAAAAATTATATTTCGAGTTCGCAAAGGGGTGAAAATCTACTATTTTCACCCCTTGAACCCCAATATTGACATTTTTTAAAAAACAGCTTATTTTTTTAATTTTATAGGGTCAAATAGGTTTTTTGGGTCGCTGAATCCGAATCTCATGTTAAAAAAGATATTTGGGCCGCGGAGGGGTGAAAATCTACTATTTTCACCCCTTGCACCCCCAATATTGATTTTTTTTAAAAAAACTATCTTCTCCGGACTATTACCCCATAATCCCAAATATATTAGACATGCTTAAACTGCAGCTAGGTTGAAATATATTGTCTGGGAAAAATTATGTGGCATTTTCCCGATAGATGGCGTCAATTTCAGATAAGTCAAGAACCACCCATCACAGCGACACTACTAAACTCTCGTTTGAAAGGTGACATTTTGAGGGTTACTTTGAGTGTATCTGATGTCTTGTTCGGATACCTGAAGAATTACCTCAGTGGAATTAAGCTGGCTTCAAAAAATGCCTGTGAAAGCAGTAACCACAGAAGTACTTCTCCGTTCTCACCATGATTCTTACCGAAAAATGGTGAAACATTGATGATAATAAAGTAGCATAATTGGTTTAAAAAAATAATTTTCACACTATAAGAGACTCCGTTGTATTTTACTTTTACTCCATTCCTAAGGGTTGTTGATGAAACTTCGTCATTAGATGGCCCATTGGCCGAACTGTAGGCATTACTGCAGTCCTCGGTACTCAAGAAAGCATTGGGGGATGCGGTTACAGACCCTAAGGTCTGTCCGTCACCCAAAGTTACCTGCCCTCGGCTGCTTCTGAAGAGGATCCTTGAGGATCAGCCTGATATGGGAGAATCGATAGGCGATTTTCTCCTTTAGGCTAATCAATTTAGCCATGGAGGCTATGTCCACTACTATGACCGAAGAGAGAACTTCTTTTACCCGTCTTTGGACTACTTTCCATTTGTCACCGGAACCGAGTTTTGTGCCGCGATAGTCACCAGCACTTTATCGTTGGTCACTGTAACACTCTGAGCGAAGTAGCCTCGAATCACATGATTTTGAGGGAAGTTACCTTCTTCCACTGGATTGATATCAAGAGCATTTTTGGCCTTAATGTAGGAGAGGTTGCTCGAAGACGAAGCTTCCCTCAAAAACCGGCTTGACTTCGCCGACTGCCTTTCCAATGTCGACGTCAATGATCGCCTCTTGCAGCTGTGCCAATTCCTCAAGTGCAAGGGGGTGGTGGACCCTATCCAGGTGTCAGATTTCCCGATCTATCGCCAATCCTGGGTTTTATTTAACATAATCTAGATTGATATTTTTATTTTAATCTACGAATATGGATTGTCCTTGTTGATGTTTACTGCTTATGTTTAACTTGATCCATGGATTTTGAAATGTCAGCTCACGTGCTGTTCCACCTAATCACTAATCATGGAAGTTCTTAAAGCCTTTGGTACCCTTATAGTAAGAAATGACCGACAGACGAATAAGCGAATAAAAGAAGTTGCATAGTTGGTTCATGTCTAATCCAATTGGTTGTTCAAGTCTAGAAGCAGACTGCTCATATTTTTTATATGAAAGACTATAGCTCAGAATTAAAGCCTCCTTGTTCTGTCGGCTATTTTATCATAGAGTGCCCACAATGAGAGATAAGAGTGAAAGAACTGGCAACGCCAACACGCGATATTATTCCACCGGCTACGATATAATATTACCGAAACAGACCGCAGACTTCATCGAACGAACAGGGCGTGCCTTCTTCGGTTATTTTGCGGAGACAGCGGAGAGAGTCGCTATAAAAAACAATGAAACACTAAAGAGGAAAACTACCTAAGTTGGAGAAACAGAAAGACGCAAAACCATATCGTGGTATGGGTTCAAACCACAGACCTCTGAAATGGTAGTCGGATATACTTTGAAGGTTTAAGTTAGTCAAAAAATATCCGCAATCTTCAGCCGACATCCAGTCGCAATATCCTTTGCCAATCCTTTTTTTTCCAGATTAATAAACCACTACAAACATTTCCAACCTAATACTTTCTTCCCTACCCAAAGGACCAATTATCCCGCTGTATAAAAAAACAAGCCAATTTGTTACACTTTTTCTCTCTCTCCTCTTAATCTTACCATCATAGCCATTGACTTTGTAGCTTTAATTCATCGATCGATAATTTCCGCAAGTATTAAAGTAGAAATCCTTAAATAGGAAACTTTTATTCCTTCTTAATAAGGATCAAGTTGTTATCCCTTTAGTTTTTTCTCGTTGGGCTTTTTTTTGTTGCTTCCTTAAAGTCTTTTTATACAATATCAAAAAAAAAGGAAGAAACGAAAATGACTTTTAAACTTTTCATCTAACCAATTCCAATATCCTTCGCAGCAAGGATACTCTCTACTCTACAGGAATTGAATTTTTTAATCAAATTTTATATCCCAACCAGGAGATGAAGGGGATTATAGCGTAGTTTTCATCTTCTTAGTTTTAAATAATTTTTTTTCGGTTTTTCTCTCTATCTCTGTCTTGCAAAACCGCTTTTTTTGTTGCGTTCCGAAATAGCGTCATGTCTTCAGAAAGGAATATTAATTTTTCCTTGGTGGTGGAGGTTAAGGGGATCTTTAGTTTCAACGGCAAATAGAGCTTGGATAGATTGAAATAATTGAAGAGCAGGGAAAATGAGAAAGAAGGGGTGTTCTCTATTTGATGGTATGATTAACAAACTTCTTTAAGAATTCTTTATATTTTTTATTTAAAGAAAATGTTTTCCTAATATTAAGGATTGAGATAAGGGAGTGATGTGGTCTTTTAATTTTTCAATTTTATATCTTTTCATCGGTCAGTAATCATTTTTATAGTTCAGATAATGATCTTATTAGCAGCACGATGGAAATGATAAACAATTATTTCTAATACTTCATTTTACCTAAATCAAATCAACTCTTAAGTTCACAAAAGAATAAATTACGCACAAATTATTTGATACTAGTTTTTGCTAATTGTAATTATAATTACGCCTACGGTCTGAGTATTTAATTTCATTTCATTCGATGCAATATTTGATTTTGTTTCACCAATATTATTCCTTGCAGTTATAAACAAACTCAGTTGTAAACGTATTGAATTTTCATTATAAATTGTTTACTGTTAGATGATTTGTGAATTCGAAATATTGAAAATTGATACAAATAATACAAGTTTTGATGAAGCTAAAATCGCTCTACGGAACTAGGGATAGGCAAATCATTATAATTTATAATAATGTAGACGTAGAGGATTGGCAGATGGATCAGTTCTTCTTTCATTCTTTAGCTTGCGGTATTTTATTTGGTTTATTGTGGCAACCCCGTCGTTAAAAACCTGGATTTGGTTATAGCCTAAAATTGATTTGGGATTCGTATCCCATATCTCCCTGGCAGTAGGGAAGCCGCGATGGAGGAGACTCGATCTCCGGTCACAGTCGCACAGAAAGTGTTCTGCTGTTTCGGTAATTGCTTCGCAGAACAGACAGCTACAATCAAATCTTCTTCTTGGATGGCGCTACAGTCCTTGCAGGACTCGGGCCTCTCGAAGTCTCCTCTTCCAGTCATCTCTACGTCTTGCTAGCTCTCTCCAATTTGTTATACGAAATTTCCGTATATCTGCTAGCACGTCATCTATCCACCTATTTCTTGGTCGTCCTACTCTTCTTCTTCCTGATGGTCTACCATTAAAAATCCTGGCTAGCATTCTATCTTCTGAAGCTCGTACAACGTGTCCGAGCCATCGCAGTCTATTCAGTCTTATGTATGTAGCTATATTAATTTCGTCATACATTTCTTGAAGTTCTTCGTTTGTCCTAATGCGCCATTCGTTCTGGTTAACCCTTACAGGACCAAATATTCTTCTTAAGATCTTCCTTTCGAAGATTTTAAGTTGATTTTCTGTTTGTTGGGTCAATGTCCAAGCCTCAGACCCATAGCATATAACTGGGCGGATTAATGTTTTATATAGTCTGACCTTGCACTGTCTTGAAATTTCTTTGTTTTTTAGGACCGGGACTAGTGCGAAATAGGTTTTATTTGCGGCTACGATGCGTCTATGGATGTCGTCCTTTATCTTATTTTCTGCAGTAAGCATTGTCCCTAAATAGATATAGTTTTCTACAATTTCCACACTATGATCATCAAGGCTGATACTACGCCCTAATCGTTGTCCTCGTTTTGATACGATCATATACTTTGTTTTTGTGTCATTTACTCGTAGATTGAACTTTGCTGAACTTTGGACAATTTTGGAAAAGGTTTCTTTTACATCTTGCGCCTTGCGTCCAATTATGACTATGTCATCTGCGAAGGCTAGTACCTGAATGTTCCTTGTGAAGATGCTATTTGCTCCATTAAGCTGTGTTTCCCTCATTATTGCTTCCAGAGCAATGTTAAAAAGTATTGGTGAGATTGCATCTCCTTGTCGCAGGCCTGATTCTTGAGGGAAGTTGATCGAGTTGCATCCTCGTATTCTCACTTGTGTTTTACAATTTTTGGTCGTCATTCTGCATAGGCCTATTAATTTCTTCGGGAAACCCATTTCACTCATCTTCTTCCACAACTCTATTTTATTAAGCAGGTCGTAAGCATTTCTATAGTCAACAAAAAGAAGATGAATATCAATGCTTTCTTCCCAGCATTTTTCAAGTATTTGTCTCATTATGAAAATCTGGTCTGTTGTCGATCTATTTGTTCTAAATCCTGCTTGGTAATCGCCTACTTTATCCTCCAAATGTGGTTTCAGTCTATTAAATAAAATATGTGAAAGCACTTTGTAAGCTGTGTTCAACAAAGATATTGGTCTGTAGTTTTTGCAGTTCATCAATTCACCTTTTTTATGGACTGGGACTATCACAATCAAATACCAGCTCTATTTTGGAAACAGTAGTCTATCAGAATCCCCGTTATTCTCTTTAGCTCCCAGCTCTTGAAATTAGCCACTGGCATACAGTGTGGCCCCATGTGCCATAGAGAAGTAGTGTTATCTGAGCAATGAAAGCATAAAAAGCTTGTGCACATCCCGAAGCCGGGTAAGCCTCCAGCGGACCCGTCCGCCGCCTACAGGCCGAAATGTCTTCTAAACAACATTGGCAAGCTTTTCGAAAGTGTACAATGCACAGCCAATACGAATAAGAAGCACCCCACGTGCCCAATCCAAAAGAGAAATAGTAACCGCAATTCATGCAATGGCCAATGGTAAAGCTGCTGGAAAAGATAGTATCCCCGACTCAACCCTCACGAGAATCTACCCAAACAGGCTCTTGACTGGAATCCGCAAGGAACCCGTCAAGTTGGAAGACTCAGAACAACGTCAAGGAAAACCCTATTAGCAGAGGCTACAACAACTGGGAGATCCTGGACAGAGCTGAGAGCTGCCGCTCAAAATAGAGTCTGCTGGAGGGCAACTGTTTCCTATGACCACTGAGGGATTAGGCTGATCAAATGCCAGCTGAGCACCAAACGGAAGTAGTGCTAATCAACAAAAGAAGAAAGGTGGAGACCATGGCGGAGAAAGTAGGTGAACAGGTCATCCAGTTCCAGCCCGCACTTAGGTATTTGGGAGTGATGATTGACGGGAGTGATGATTGACCGAAGGTTCAACTTCGGGGTGCACTTGGCGGGCATAGCGGGAAAAGTTTTGGAGTCATGACCTAGTTCTCACACTCAACCGGCCCCATACCTATACTTACATCCTGCTCATGATGAGGTCGCAGGATGTAAGGAGAAATGTGGAAGTTTCCAGAACTTTAGGCTATGCAAGGCTCATAGAAGCAGCGAAAGGCAAAAAAATCTCAGGAGTGCTAGCAGCTAGGTAAATGATGCAATGATGCAGAAAATAAGAAGGAGCAGTTGTTTTAAGCCGAATTAAAAACCCAGCGGACCGATAGGTAAGACCTTGTCAGTAGAATGCCGTCTTCCTTCTGACGCACATATGGCCACTTATGTAATCAGTTAATTGGGTAGCTAGGCTCGCCGAAGACACCTTTCCCGAAAAGACCGTATGTCGCTGATCCGTATACCCCACTGTTCCGGCTCTAGTGAGTACCCCTTCGATAGGTAAGAGTCACGTTGATGATATAAGTGATGATTTACGACTTGTGTCTGTCTGGACTCTAGTCATGGAAAAAGGGTTGGGTATTTTTAATCAGTACAAATCGGGCACTATTGTCTGAGTGCGGACTTCCCATGCGCAGCGGTGTCTCCTTTTTTGGGCATGGCTTTACAGTCTGTCGAGCATGCGTCTCCTGCTGCTTGACTGATGAAAGATTTTCAGAACTCCTTCGTGAGAAAAAGCACGATAACGCAATGCCGTGACAGTCTTGCGTGGAGAATGAGGTTAAAGGTTGAGATAAGAGATAAAGAATCATCAGGCTAGAGGCTTCCGAGCGAACTTCTGTTTCGTTGATAAGATACTTTGTTTGACATCATTAGTTTTATCACTACCGTGGTAGGGCTAGATTCTCCAATCACCAACAAATTACTGGCATTAGGGGCACCTCTCTTCTCTCTCTTTCTTTGAGATTCGCATGCTATACCGAAACAGATCCTGAACATCCGTGTCTTTATCATTAATATGGACTTGCAATGCATGTGTGATACCTCCAGGAACCGCGACCTCGAATCGACTAAAAGTCGTCTTTCCTAATAACAAATGCCTTATCGTATAGAACATAGTTGGCGTGAAACTTAGTAAAGCCAAACTCAGGTCCTTGGTACCAATGCTCGCCTTTAAGCATTGTATTTAAAAAACCCAAATAGTAGAGGACCGTTAGGCAAAAAAAGTGCATTATCTCGGAACCCGTCAAAACTACTCCGATTTTCATGATTTTTTTTAAAATGTCGATAATTAAAAATACTTCAACCTCTACAATTCAAAAATTGACGCTCTTGTTGGTAAATATGTCAAAATTATAAAATATCAACCTTTTTATAAATCAATTTTTTTTCTTAAAATTCCTGTCGAAAAAATTAAAATTAAAAATGAAATATATTTCTAAAATTTATGTATTGTATTAACCAGTCTTTTAAAATCAAGATAATGAGTTCAATGCGGAAAAAAAGTTGCTAATTAAATTAAAAAGAAAAAATTGAAACTAATTCAGAACGTTTTAATAATATGTAGGTACATTGTACAATGCATGTTAAAAATACTTCTAATTATTTTCTACAATAACTTATTCTTGTATTTCATCATCAATACTATCTATGGTTATTATTCCTGGACAATTAGTGCAAGTATTGCCATTGAATTCTACGCAACCTTGCGCGCAGAACATCCCGGCTTTTCTGCACCCACAATTTCCGGTACAACCACATTTGAATCTACAGAATATTAGCTGCGTTCCTTTTCTACTCCGGAGTAAAAAATTAAAGGAACGCAAAATTTGTCGATGTGAGTAAAACCTATATAAACCTCTGTGAGAGCAGGAGTAGTTCCAAGTAAATACGAGTAAAAAATTGAAGAAAAGGAACACGGCTATTATGTTCAGTACCTGCTCCGGAGCAGGAGGCTGGTGCATGGGGTTGGATGTTAAGAAATTTTTAAACTTCCATCCCCATTGAATTGGTGACAAATAATTACCTATCCACAATTGCACTTGTATATAAACTTTTTTGAGATGTTAAATCGCTGCATCTGCTGTACACGGTAAATTGGCCAATTGTGTACGAGCATCTTTTACTATTGTTTTTGTAAAATATTTATAGCGAAAAAGATTTAAATCAACTTCAGATTTAGGAGTATTGTACATAAAAAGAATAGATTTAATAGCGGCTTCATAAATAACTTCTGAATTTTGATTTGGTATCTTGAATAATTCCACAGCATCCACAAGATTTTGTTTGTTCCTCAAATTTTTGAGCGAATTTTATTTTTCCTTTATTATAAAATGATGATGTATCACAACCGGTGAATGCATGTAAAACAGCACGTAACATTTTGCCATTTTGTTGAGGCGGGCAGACAAATAGACTTTTTGTGGGATTTTACCTTTAAGGGGTTTCAAAGAATAACTTACTTTATTATCTGGAGTTAACGCGATTAATATGACCAACACATCAATATCATCAGCTACCACAACAACATCGGAGGATGAAGAATCGAGGGCTGTAGTAACGATTAATCTATCCGCTTCGCTATCTGCTTGCTTAGTGCTAATTTTATTAATTGTTAAATGCGGCATTATTTTAGAAATAAATCTAACCTTATTGTTTTAATTTGCGAGAAATTTATCTTGCGCAACTTTTAATTGCATGTCTTCTTCAAATGCATAGTTGACCGAAGAATTTTTTAATGGTCGACGTTTTCTTTCCGCTACTTTGGTAGTTTGCATTTCATAACTATCAAATACAACTATTACGATTTTTAAAGAATTCCCCTTTTTTCACAAAATCATGTTATAAACAATGGTTAAAGAATTATCAGAGCAGAGCAACCCTACATTAAAAGACATATACCCCAGTGACAATTTTTTATGCGTTTAAAGGTAAATTCTACTCTATTTTACACGATCTTCAAAGAATTCCACATTTTTTACAAGATAATGTTACAAACAATGATTAACTAATTATTTAAAAATTCTAAAAAAGCAGATAATGAAAGGTACAGATCTCAGCTACAACCTCTATATATTTAGAAAATTAATAAGAGTTTTTTTGCACTAAAAAATTGCATATTTTTAAGGAATAATCATTTGATTGTTAATATTTCATAAATAAATCATTAAAATTTATATTTTTTGATAAAATAAATTATTCTATTGTAAAGTATGGGTTTTCAGCTATAAACTGACCACCTACTAAATAGCAATAAGTATTGTGCACCTATTGTTATTATTGATTGAAATTACGCATGGAAATAATAAAATGCTCATTTTCCCAAAATTCGTGAAATAAAAGGTCCGCATTGAAAAAACACGATTTTTTTAATTTTTTTCAATACATCATCCTAATTATGACCATTTCAGGAAACCAATCCACAAATTAAATTTAAAAATAATTTTGCTTTATAACAATTTGCAGAAGATTTACTGAAACAAGTGATATTTTGCCAATTATTAGTTATACCCGGGACAGACTAGCACCATTAATGACGAATATGACGTCAGAATGACGTAGACCCATATAAAAGATATGGAAGTAAAATGGAGTCTACGTCATTCTGACGTCATATTCGTCATTAATGGTGCTAGTCTGTCCCGGGTATTAATAATAATTGTTTAAATACGTTTTTTATCATTTAAATCCATGGATCGAGTAGGCGCAGTATTTTTCTTCAGTAAGCACTTTGGTTTTTTGCATTTGCTTTTACCAATCAAAAGTTACAGCCATTTTTGTACGAAGCGCGTCTTATTTTTTGCTCATACAAACATACTATGAAGCTATGTATTAGACCTTTATTAACAAATTTGCATCTCCCAGGGATTTTATCTTACGGAAAAGTTTCTTAGACATTATTTTCGTAAAATTTCCTCCGCTTTCGAATGGCGTTATCAATTTTTTCGGAAAAATTATATTTTAAAAGCTATTCGCGAAAAACCATAATTTATCACTTCTTTTGTTTCATAACTATTGCACCGTAAATTTTTGAATTGTAGAGGTTGAAGTGTTTTTCATTAGGGGGCGTCCATAAATTACGTGAGGTGTTTAGGGCGGGGGGAGGGGGTCGATCCGAATCTCACCAAATCTCACGTGGGGGAGGGGGAGGGTCTCCGCAAATATCACGTAATTTTTTTCCGTAAGAAACAGTGTAAAATCGCGAGAAAACTGGGTTAAATTAATAGTACAGGTAAATTAAGCCGAAAAAAGCGATATACTAACTAACTAACTAATTGCTCCTTTAATCCCTCATGGGACATAGGGCGGAAACAGTTGCCCTCCAGCGGACTCTGTTTTGCGCGACAGCTCTCAGCTCTGACCAGGATCTCCCGGTTGTTGCGGCCTCTGCTAATAGGGTTCTCCTCCACGTTGTTCTAGGTCTTCCGACTCGACGGGTTCCTTGCGGATTCCAGTCGAGGGCCTGTTTGGCTAGATTCTCGTTTTCGCGTCGCAAGGTGTGGCCAATCCAATTCCATTTCCTTCGCCTGATTTGGTCGTCTATCCTTTCTTGGCCGGCACGGCGCCATAGTTCTTCATTTGAAATTCTATCTTGCCAGCGGATTTTTAGGATACGACGTAGGCATCTGTTGATGAAAACTTGTAGGCGCCCTGTGATGAATTGGGTGACTTTCCATGTTTCGCAACCGTACAAAAGAACTGCCTTAACGTTGGAGTTGAACAGCCGCAATTTGGTGTTAATTGAGATCTCCGTCGATCTCCATATGTGAAACAGGCATGCATATGCGCTTCTTGCTTTATTTATTCTGGAACTGACGTCTTCTTCTGTACCGCCGTTTTCGGTAATAATACTACCGAGGTAACAGAATTTATCTACCAGTTCCACGTCACGGTTATTTAGCGCTGTTGGTTCAAGGGTATTTGCATTTATCCGCATTTCTTTGGTTTTAGTCGGATTTAACCTTAAGCCTGCTGAACTACTTTCTGTTGCCAAATTGTTTAACATGTTTCTGAGGTCCTGGTGTCTGTGGGCCAGCAAACAGATATCATCCGCGTAGTCGAGGTCCTTAAGGCGGTCTAACAATCCCCATTGTATGCCACCTGTTCTAGTATCTAGAGCGCTGACAAGGATGTCGTTTATTACTATAAGAAATAGTAATGGCGAAAGTAGGCATCCTTGCCGTACTCCTGAGCTCACTTCAAAGCTGTCGGATAGTTTTCCATTGTGAAGAACTCTGCATTTGGAATTGTTGTATAGAGCTTTTATCAATTCTATTATTTTATCCGGCAGTCCACGTTGCCGAAGAGCTCGCCATATAAAGCTCCTATTAACCGAGTCGAACGCTTTCTCATAGTCTACGAAAGCAAGGTAAAGGGGGGATCGGAATTCAGTAGACTGCTCCACTATGATTCTCAAGGTGTTAATGTGGTCTATGCAGGAGCGGGCTTTTCTGCAGTATCAGATTAACATGGTGAAAGGTTTTATCAATACATATTGCAAATAGAGAAGAAATAATGAATCCATTACATAAAAAGTATACGTGATACTATTACTATATTTCGACTCAATAGCAATTGGGTATAAAAATTTTGCACTACCGTTTACACTGCATTTGTTCACTGTTCTAAATACATACCATCCAACTAGAACATCCAAAAAAAGTAAAGAAAATAATTTAAATATCTGGGAATGAAGAGTGTATGACGTGATGAAAAATTCTTATCATTTTATACAATGGTCTAGGAAAAACTGCGAAAGTAATGTATGCATTGACTTATACGACCATTTTTGGACAGATTGCGACCCTACGATAAACTAGTGTGGGGGTCTAAGCTTAAACAAAACAAAAAGGCCTAGAAGCCCAATTGAAAAACCTGGAACCTAATGCCTTCCTAAGTATCTCAAGTGCATAATGTTCCCAATGCTACTGCGAGATTATATTAAGAATCGGCTCTTTTCACATCAGTCAGAATACATGCTATCTGCGGTGCATTGTCATTACAAAAAGCAGACATTTGCACCACGCGACATAATTAGTTATCTAAGCATCTTACAGGACTCGAATTTTGAATCGACGACCATCTGCTCTGACATACTTACTAGAGGCCAAGATAGATTTTGAAAACCTTTTGTTATCATTGTCGAAAGTTGTGAAGAATGGAAGTCTAACAGATCCGCACTTCTTGAATCTGTATCCTGATGTACAGGCGGCTCAAACGTCAATTTGAGAAGCTGGCTGTGACTTCAGACTCCGCTTTTCTAAGGCGATACGAAAGTAGGAAGCAAACGGAAGCCTGATCAATCTTCGAAAAGAAATTATTTTCAGCCAACCAACTTCATTTATTAACTTAATTTGACATTTTGATGCAATAAATTGTTTCAAGAATATTTAAAGAGTTTTTAGAATATTTTAAAACAAACAAATAAATGCAGCGCATGCGGCAATGGCTTTACTCGCGGACTGAAATCCGATAACAGGCGGACTTTAATTCGAATTCGCATTGGTGGAGGATACCATTTTCTTATTTCCGAATTTCATGACTTTCGAATCGCATTCCAGGATAACCTCCCCCAGGGTCATTCAGTCACAGGTTTTTTACCCAAAGATGACATCTATAGAAGA
The DNA here is from genome assembly GCA_963855945.1 of Thereva nobilitata. Classification (NCBI taxonomy): domain Eukaryota; kingdom Metazoa; phylum Arthropoda; class Insecta; order Diptera; family Therevidae; genus Thereva; species Thereva nobilitata. Next base: position 78,596,904 of record OY979698.1, on the reverse strand, counting down.
ATGCTCCGAAGTTTGTATATCTCCAGAGTCATAAATGGCTCTACCATTACTATTCAAACAGTCAAGTCGTTACTCTCTAAAAACGATTCAGTGGATGCCAAAGTCAACCTTCGTATGTCAATATATTGTAAAATTCTAAATTTGTTTTATATTCCATATGCTTGCTCTACAAATACACGAGTTGAGCTCAAACTAGAATTGAAATTTTTCTGTTCTCTTGTTAAGAAATCATTATCCCTGTAAGGCACCATGAGGTTGGTTTCCAAAGGATAGGCAGAATCACCTGCTAAATGGTAATCCACAGGTATTGTAGTTTATATTGGGTTCATGCCGAGCTGGTGCTGTTATGATTTTGTGGTACTGTTCTTCAACACAAATTATGTTTTTTTAAATAAATCCAACGCAATCAAGCACAGATTAAGGTATTTACACTAAAAATACGCATAAGAGTGTAAATCCTACAATTTTTTTAAAATTTTAAAAATCTCACGTGAGATTGAGGGGGGGAGGGGGTCGAGCCAAATCTCACGACATCTCACCAAGGGGGGAGGGGGGTCGAAAAATCGCCAAAATCACCTCACGTAATTTATGGATGCCCCCTTACCTTTATTTCAAAAAAAATCATCAAAATCGGAGTAGTTTTGACCGGTCCCGAGATATAAGTGTAACGCTCCTCCATAAAAGCTTTACTTTGTAAGAAGGGGAATGTTGAACGGGGCTACTATATGTCAAAATTGGCCTGACGAAGGCTTGATAGCGGATCACCTTGACCCGTGGCCTTGGGTGTCTCAGAAAGAACAGCACTTACATTTCTATTGAAATACAAGTATTGATCTAGCCAAAGCCCAGTGTGTTTCACTTCCATTTTATTTTGCTATGTCCATCATTACTCGAAATTTGGAAGGTTTTCCAGTTCCATCCCACATGGCACGAAACTCTGTCTAGAGAGGAGTCCAGAAAAGGATCGATTCGCTAAAATTAATCTTCAATTTCCAATTATCGCTGTAGTTTTCAATTGTTTAGAGCTCAGCGTCTGAATCACTCCAAACTTCTACCCCGTTCTATACAGAACCAGGTCATACCCGGTGTGAACTTATTATTAGATACTTATTCTTCTTTGAAATCATATAATAACTCCTGTATAACTGAGGTCCGGTCCGGTCATGCTGCATCTGACAAGGTTATAGAGACACCATCGATCCACATTGTGCCGAACGGCTTCTCAAATTCGCCGGTACACTGGCCTTTCATAAAGTTCCAGTGTAAGTCTGATACCAGTTTGGACGCGGCATGAATGATCTCATGCTCCGCCTAGAATCCTAACTGGTTATCGGGAATTGTCTTCTTTTCTTCAATACCTTTACTTTTCCTCTGTTCCGTTGCAGACGAAAGCCGTAACCCATAGACTACCAAATTTACTTTATGTCATCTGGAATACGACTACTTTGAAGATCATGCTCATTGCAGCAAATATTTTTGTCAGTCTAAGCATTTATGGTAAAATCTAAGCGAAATCTAAGGCTAAAAGTAAAAAATAATATTTTCTAAGTGATTTTCCTTTATAAGCAGGTAAAAATCCATAAAAAAGTAATATATCTACAAATCTACATAAATATATGTCTTTTATATTTGTATAAGAAAAAAAGGAAGTTTTTTTCCTTTCCGCGCCTTCAGGAGTTTCCCCTACAACAACAACATTTCGTACAATTGAAATGTTCTTATACTATTTATCCTGCAGTCATAAAAACTTATCTCAGCATCCTTTTCCTACTCTCCCCCTCCCCCACATCTTCCCGGTACAAGAAAAAAACTCAAAAGAAATATACGCATAACAGCAACAGAAGAAGAAAGCAAGACGAAAAAAAAACAAACGAACATTCATAAAACAGGACGAAATCAGATCCTGTCATCACTTTTCATCACACGTCCTGAACATAACGTATATACCTTAGCACACCCGCAAGGCGCTATAAAATGACAAAGCGAAATGGCTCTCCCTTCTACTTGTGAATCTTAAAATCTTCCCTTATCCACCGATGTCATCTCGCCTACCATAGGGTTGACATAAGGAAACGTTTTAAAATATTGGTAAGAGGATCAGGCAAACAAATTCTTTCCTTCTATCCAGGACAAGCCAACACCGAAGAAGATATACCATCCTGATAAAATGTTTTTGGCAAATTTTTGTAATATTTTTTTGTGTTGGTTTTGTTTGCTGTTCTCTAAACTAGATCAACTCAACCCCCGAAAAGATGGAGATATTATGATGGTACCAAATCGGTTGGGCTGGGGTGCACCTACTCCACACTACAGGGGAAAATGTCATTGTGTTAAGGCTATTTAATTGGTACATAAAAAAGCTTTCAGCAAACTTTTCGGGCACCCTGTAAATTTGTATTTGTCCAGCGCTGTATTTTAAGTGACAGCGGAAATAATTTCGTTTGTTATAATTTAAAACAACAAAAAAGAAAACAGTTTTTATCGCTCATAAAAACTTAAAATTTCCACCCCCCAACGAAAAGGACCCCTAACTCCTTAACTTTCAGCTGGGTTTTAATACCAATAAAGCCTAATTGCTACGGACACGATCTTGTCAGGCTATCGGGTCCTGCCTATCTTCCGTAGACCCTTTTCCCACCCGTCTTTACCTAGGTTTTTATTCTCCTTTTATTTTTAAGCATTTCCTGGTCCTTGCCGCAAATTTTATCTTTAAAAAAAAATAAAAATTTGTTTTTAAGAGAAAATAAAAGCCGAAGAGAACGCCCTTGAATTTTGTGCCTCGTTCGTCCTTGGTTTCAGGGAAATTTTCTCGTTCTTCGGTTTATTTTTTCTTCTTCAATTTTGTTTTTTTTTGTTAACAAATGTATCGCATCCGATTTTCTTTACGTTATCCATAAAATTTTCATACGCTTGAAATTTATGATGAAAAAAAAATACGAAGCACATGTCGCATTAATCATGTATCACTTGGGTGTATATCAAAGGGAAGGATAAATTCTGTGTACATTAAACTCTCGATATGGGTGGGTTTTAGGCAGGCAATGGCGAGGCACTTAATCTTTGAAAGGACTCGTGTGTCATTTTGAGTTTATCTTTTGATTTGATGGTGTTGGAATTCTGTTTCGTTTTTTGCCCTCATATTCCCTTCCATAACTCCACATGTAATGTGAGTGATACTCTTGACATGTCATCGCTTCTACCACTTCCCATTCATAACCTTGCGTTACAACATTTGCATTTAGGTCGGAAGCAGTGCACAATCACTTCCGCTTTAACAAATATGTAAATTAGTCTTTTGTTAGATTAAATAAAGTAAAATAACGCTTGTATTTTTCTATGGAAATGCCCTAGAGCTTAGATCAACACTTTCAACCTTTATCTGACTACATGGTGCACTGTTTGCACTAGCTACTAACAGTGTATATTCCCATCTAACAAGCTATTATAATATTTATCACAAATGGATGCTGAGATAATAGTCAAATATAGCAGGATAAATGAATATACTTTAAAAATATCCTTGACCCACTCCCTATATCTCTGTAGTTTCCACTTAGGCCTATAAACATCAACGGAGATTATCAACACTTCAAATCAAGGATTACATTTAGCGGTAATATTTAAAAAAATGCTACAACAACAATCAGAGTAAAATATGACGATTTTCAGGTTTCGCACTTCTTTTCTAATAATTTCGAAAATCACTATCATTTTTCATCGCGACGTCCTCCTTCCTTTCTATTTCTTTTAGTAAAGTGTTGTGTTCGCGCTAACTTCTTAGGCTATTGTACTGCACACCTATACGTTATATTTGTATACCAGACCACTTTAATAGGTTCAGCAGTCTGCCCAGTAGCTTGTTGCTTAGACTTAACTGTTCTCGATATACAACGAGACCCTGCTCCTCGCTATTGCGGGACACTTACAGAGAATATGAAATGCAGACACATCTTCTTCAAGGCAAAGCATACAGGTGGGTGCACTGACCTTCCTTTTCTCCAACACGTGTAATTCAGGGCACATTGTCCAGTAAATCAATCCAATAAGCGCTCTGACATCCTTACTCCTGCGCCTCCTTGCCCCTTCTCTTCCACTTGGTAATGTCAATCAAGAAGGATTTAACTACGTTCACTACCTCTTCCTTATCTATAAGAGGGAAGTTTAACAGACAGAAAATTCAAGGCCGACATATGAGCATCTATGTTTGCCTCGAATTCGTTTCTTCCCGACATTGCTATGCCACCGCCTGGCCCAAAATATTTACCGCACCCAATGGCCAGGGTGTATAGGTGCTGGTAGGCTGTAAGCTAATTTCTGAGCTTAGTACTGCCACATAACAAAAAAGCCATTCGTGTACCATACCGCGTACCATGGATCCTGACTCCAAGTGTCGGACTCGTTTGTGATGAAACAGAAAAGATTTACAAAGAAACAAGAAAACCAATAAGATCTTGATGGGCGCTCACTTTTCACACAGCTAAAGTTAGACGAATTTGAAAGGCAACGAAAGCGGCTAAAAGGATCATGACAGACAGCGGGGTGAATTGTGCAACTTGTATCAATTTTCTCTCCTCAAGGCACTTAACCTTGATGGAACATTCTTCGCGTTGCATCAAATAAGCAAAGATGTCATTGCGCTTAAGCTTCGAGAGCTCAGCAACAAGTCTGGCTGTTTGAAGATAAACCAAAAGTACTATTCCACGATGTTTTTTCACATAAAAAAAATTAATTCTTCAGACTAGGGGTGACAGGTCATCTAAAGAGTACTACGATAAAGAAGAATCCTTACATTGGAAACGAACATTCGTATTAAGAAGTCAGCCCTACCCCAACTGGTGAGACTAGGTTGCCACATAGTAGAAAGGTTAGTGGAAAGAAGCTGAAAAACAAGGCATGTAATAAGAATTCATACAAAAGAGTCGCAGGTTGGAGAAAGGGTTTGCAAGACAAGGCCACGAAGAAAACTCCACTGTAGAATATCAGGCTGCCAAAGGAATTGGGTGTGCAAAAGGCGATCTGGCAATTAGGGGCACGTTACAAGTTTATAAGCAATACTACAGACATTATGAGGAATACCATTCGACTGGGATAGCAATGGTGCATGGAGCAAGGCCTGAAGGCCAGACATTTGCCTTCTCTAGGAAGACTGAAGACGCGGAGTTTTTGTTCTAAGCTCAGTTCGTCTACCAGTAGACGCTTTTTGGATCGTAGATCAACTTTACTGGGACCCTGAAATATCTGGAGTACATCTCCACCGATGAGGTTGATTTGGAAACATCACGTTGATGAAAAAAATCATGGAACTTCATAGGAGATTTTATGGACCATTTCACCGTGGTTATTATCTGGTGGACTAAGACTTCGAAAAAACACTCAAAAAGTAAATTGATAGGGTGATGATGATCGTTCACACCATGTACCCACATAACATGGACAAACTGCCTGTAGTAAACGTGAAAGACGCAAACGTCACAGAAGTAAGGGAAGAAGAAATAGTGGAGCCCGCCCCTTTATGGACGGTATACCAAACAGAGCGGTGACTCGCGGCTGCAGTAAAACTTTCCATCATTGCTACGCACTCCTCCATCATGAGACTAGGCACCCCATAGAAGCTGTAGACATATAAACCTCCTGTTCTTGCCCACTGTGACATTTCAGCGCTAATGGTATCCCCGTTCTCGGCCTTTGGTCAGAGCTCTCGCTTTTACCTAACTAGCATGTGATAGCCACTGCATGGTTCTTAATTCTTTTTGTATTGTTGATTTATGAAAAACTGGAGCTCAGAGATCCATCCCTTTGTATATTCGACTTTGTATAACACACCTTTTAATTACCCTAATGACGTTGTTCGCAGAACGATCAAACCGGTTTATTTTCCCACGCGCAATTATCGCAATACCTACTTTTTTCTCTTTCAAAGACCCGGCCATAATGTTTACCACCAATAACAAAACACTCAATATCGAACTGGTGTTTATAGTTCTAGAAACTGATTTCCTGCCAACTGAGATATCGTTGCGGCTGTTTTTGTTCCATATAAGATTACAGAAACTATAAAGGCAGATATCGGTACAATAAACTCTCCTTGTTTATATCTGTGACCTTTTTTGCCCCCTGTATTGATGAAATATTGTAATACATGTACTATATATATTTTTTTTCAATAACATACCAAATAAAAAGATAATCCTTTCGTTAGGCATGGCAGCAATAAGAGAAACGATTTATTTTGGCCCCACAACAATAACAAGAACATCGACAACGAACATCCATTTCCCATTTGATAGCGTACTAAGTGCATTAAAGCGAGTGGATATAATTCGATCAAATTGAGTTGCCGGAAGCTTGTTTGCGATGTGAACGATTCCCAGATAAGTTCGACGGACCGCGGAGGAGGGGCGGGTAAAAATAACATACATGTCCTCTGGTGGTGAAATCGATTGGAGATTGATTGACCATTACGAGACTCCCGAAAAAAAAACCTACCCCGGGAAAAACCACATGCGTCATCACATCCTTGCAGCATGATGCAGGACTCTGTTAAGCCTAGATTTAATCTTTGTAACTAAATTAATCCTTCTTGTCGGTCTTATCTACTGCTATTGATGTATTTTTTTTTTTGGTCCGTCGTTTTGAAACAATGTGTGCGTTGTTTGTGCGGTCGGGAAAATGTGGACTTCTCAAGATGAAAATTTCTTGTGGAGCACTTTTTCTCTCCCAAACTGTGGCTTAAGTGAACAATCTTTCAAGAAGTTTTTCTGTTTTTTCGTGGTGTGGCCCACGTCTCCTTCCGCAATACTCTTGACTGAAACTTTGCCATTTACACATTACCTAAAAAAGAACGAAGAGAGATCTCTGGGAGCCCCAGAAAATTGTGAAAAATTGGATAATCTGCCTTGGTATGGTAATATCTCAAAGTTAATCAAATTTGCGCCTTCTTTGGCTGGGTGTCCTTTACTTTCTGTTCGCTTAAGTTCTTTAGGTTCTTTAGGTGGCATTTATGGAAGACCAAAAAATGAAGTAGCACTTTGTCAAATGAGCTTAGAGCTCTCCTCGGGGCTCCATAATAAGTTTCCTATGTTAATGAATCTTCCCCTAATTAAATGCTCATCGCCTTAAGATTTCCACACCGAATCTAATTCCCTTTTCTCCATTCCCAGAGTGGAAATTGAATCCTTGTTGTTTTTGTTGTTGTTGTTTTTTTTTTGTTATATACAATATATATATTTTTTCTTCATTGTCCTCAATTTTTTTTTGTTTTTTCGGTTTTCCTTTCAATTAAAAAGTTTTTGTGCGCTCCGTTTAGTCATTAAGGAAAATTAGAGCTGGTCGCAAGGATATCTGCTGCGGTTGATCAGCTCCTGGAGGCGGGGTTCGGCTATTTACGCTTGTTGTAAACAGTGACCCTAAAATTTAAGATTAAGAGATCCTTAAGCTAGAAGGGATTCTGTTTTCGTTTTAAAAGGATTTCCTCATTCATTTTATTTCCCTAATTCGATTATAAATTTCGAGTGCACTTCCGTTAATGCAGTTTTTTAAATTGAATTTTTCACTTATAAAAAAATAAATAAAAATAAAATAAAAAAATTAAATAAATCTTAAACTCTCCACTCTCATTTTCACATTCGGATTTAATGATGGGCTCTGGATGCCGGGCTCCATTGAAGTGACTGACAAGAAAAATCTCATCGAATTATTCTTTTTGGTGGGACCTTGAGAGTTTTTGGTCTTTCTTTCAAGGATATAATTTTCTTCCACATTAAGCATACTCTTGATTAATTTTAATCATGATTTAAAAGAAGAAAAGCAAGAAAAGTTGTTGGTTTTTTGTTGGTTCTTTTGTTTTTGTTAAATTTTGTTTTATGATAATAAAATGGAAAAAAGGGCAAACAAATTCCGTATGCTTTTAATTTTATGCTTTATTAAAACAGACGGTATGGAGTCGTGATTGTGATTCTTTGAAAGTTTTCAGGGATGGGATTGGATAGGGTAAGATTACTTTTTTAAGAATAAAAGCTTATGGTTATATATTGAAGTTTCAACAATATGTAGATCTTGTCAGTTAATTAGAAGTAACACTTGTAAGGTAGCTTAGTAATAATTATAATAATAGATTCTTTAGAGGGATACCAATTCGAACTGATCCTTCCTAAGGCGACCATCAGAGGAGCGGTCAAAAGGAGTAACTGAGTTTCCTATACCTAACGTCGGGACTAGCGTCTTGAGAAGATTTATAGTAGACTATGTAGTCGTAGCAAAATCGTTCAGCGAATTGCTAAGAAAGAACGCCATATTTAAAATAGAAACTGCAGCAAAATGCATTTAAAGCACTAAAAGAAATATTGGCAAAAACACCAGTGTTGGAAAATCTAACGATCACCATATCACAGTAGGGCACCATAATTATTATTTTTCTTTGACAGCAACAGAAGGAGTTAGCCAACAAGGAAAAATAACAACAACAACAACAATAAATAATATGGACAACGGTCAGCAACAGACGCAGACACTACAGCTGAAAACCTGAGCAACTTGAAGTCCGCTTATATGGTTAGGCTTGAAACACCGCTGATTAACTCGACAGGAGCAATTCTCCCTACATAATACCTGTTTTTTCTTCTTATTATTATGATTATGTTTATAAAAATTAGCATTACGTGTAGAATTTCAAATCCACTTGAAAGAAAAAATGTTCACTCAGAATTCCACTCAATTGAAATTTGAAGGTGGTCATACTACCGAATTACAAAATCAATCACATACACACACAAATAAAAGTCCCCCCTTCGGTTGCTACTAACCAAACCGGTTTACACCGCTATCCAAGTTCGCAACTGAACAAAAATCTGGCTGGAAATTTTTTTCGCTCTCTCTGAATTCAGCTTCCAACCCAGCAGGTAAGGTTTTTTTTTCTCGACAATTTCCTTGGTCCGTATCCCATAACTCCCAATCTATCAAAATTATATTCGTAGCTTATTGATACGAATATAATTTCTTTTAATTATAATTACATCTTGTAGCTAGTGATACAAGGTGTAATTCCATTCTCTAACACGTTAGTTATACTTGTAGTTCTCGATACAAGTATAACTATTTTTAAATAATATCAATAAACCTTGTAGCTCGTTGATACAAGGTTTAAAATAATACTAATCCCAATTAGTTAGACTTGTAGTTACGATACAAGTTCTAACTAATTTTTTGTTAACCCCAACTCAACCTTGTAGCTCATGATACAAGCTAGGAAATTGGGTGTTGAGTTAAATTGGTTATGCTTGTAGCTTATTGATACAAGCTTATAGCCAATTTACTAATTTTGGTACGCTTGTAGCTTCTGATACAAGCTTACAATCAGGTTATTGAATTTGGTATATCTTGTAGCTTTCTGATACAAGATAATATGCCAATTTAATAATACTGAGGTATTCAATCCCTTAATCTACCATCCTCCCTATGTCCAGTTGAATTTTACCTGCCATTTCAAGTCAAGTGAGTACATTAAAATTGATATTTTGATATTAAATATTTCATCTATATATATATTTCAAATTAAATGTGGTATGGTGATTGATAATTACAAGTTTTATCGTAATTAAATAACATTATTATTGACATTGAATTACATTGACTTCTTAATGAGCGAAAATTCCTTCTTATTGGAAATAATTATTAACGTGGTTGAATTCTTATGTGAATTTATATCTGAGTTCTTTTTTCTCTTTCATTGAATTCTTATTTGAAATTATATTTAAATTTTTTTTGAATAGTTGGTCAAGTACCATTAAAGGTTGAATTATTATTGAAGTTATGATGTGTACTTAATCTTTAACTTTGACTTCTTATTTGTAATTGAATTCGAATTTTATTAAAGTAGATCGGTTGAACTATATTGTGAAATTTAAAGAGTTAATAAATTTGAATTGTATTGTTGTTGATGCATTTCTTATTTGTTGGCCACTGAGCACTGGGGTTGTGGGGCTGCGTGTCGGCACAACTAACTTTTCCTTCCCTTTTCAAACAAGTTTATGCGAAATTTTTTACACCAGTGTTTAAGTTATTTGAACCAGAGGCACATACGGAGATTCATGCCGATGCTAGTAAGGACGAATTCGGAGCTACCGTCTTGCAACGCGATAATGACGATCAACAGTTGCTTTCAGTGCAATACATGAGTCGTAAGACAAGCCCAGCAGGACAAATCTTTCATGCTTACGAAGTACCTACTCGCCATAATTTTTTTCGCGTCTCTTGCCACCTGCGCCTACAGTGACCACTCGCTCCACTCCAGGGCAGGCGTTTGTGAAGACTAAGGTATTCCAGTTAGTCAAAAGATGCATAGAATACATAATGGCAGAAGGCAAGGCCGGGAAACAGGAAAGCCTAATAACACCCATTGACAAAGAGAATCGTCCTCTTCACACATTGCATATAGATCATATAGGTCCCATGAAATAAACTCAGAAAGATACAACCATAGTAGTAATAGTGGTTGCACCCCATTAAGAGTACTTCAAACGTGGAGGTTGTCGACTGGTTAAGGATGCTGACAGCTATTTTAGGTAAGCCAAGAAGGATAATATCGGACCGAGGAATAGCTTTTACAGCCAAAATGTTTCCAAATGCCTACATAGAAGAAGGCATACGACATTCGTTAATCACTAGGTACTGGCGCCCTGATGGGGAAACGGCCAGATAAAAAGGATAAACCGAATCCTAATACTGATCCTAAAACCTGCACTACACCACTCGCGAAGTTGCTTTGGCGAAGTACTTCTCGAAGCTGATCGAGTCCGAAATATGTGACTCAACCTCGCGGGGAGCTCAGTCGCCCGGACCCCGCACACATCGAGTCCTTTGACTCGGGCGCAAAAACCGCCAAAGCTGCAAAGTTGCCCGAGGCAAAGTAAAGTTACAGAAAGGGAATTGAAGTGCCTCTGTACGACTTCGACCAACTTCGATCAACTTCGCGAGTAGTGTAGTGCAGGCTAAACCAAAATATCAATTACAGAGCCAAACACGTGGTACAAGCACGTTGATCGAGTTCAACAAATGATAAATACCGCAACAGGAAGTACCAAGTTCTCGTCCTTTCGTATTTTAACTGGCATGGAAATGAAGATAGAAGTAGAAGCATTTCCAACTTTCAAGCCTTTATAAAGGTATGTATCCAGTAAGGCAAACGAACATTTGCTCGCGGGCAAAATGACGTCACCCAGCAAGTGCGCATCGCAGCTATGCACATTTTAAACACCATGTGCTTAGGGTGGCCCTGGCGACCTCATAGTATCCGTGATCACTCCATCACGCGGGTTCACTCTGGGCAATGTGTTCTAGAACGTTGCAGGCAGTAGTTCCCCAATATTGCACTTCCCTACTTAATATCGTCCCTACCACCTGGAGAGGAAGCGCAACTCCGGTAAAGACGCCTAAAGAAAAGAAAGGAGAAGTTGCCACAAATAAGAGACGAAACACGTTCAAAGAGAGCGCTCAGTGGACGTGGATCGGATCGCTTTGCGAGAGAAAATGTTCGGAAGGAGGAGTCTGTCTGGACTAAGGTTGAGCGGAAGAAAAAGCTAAAAAAGCGGAAAAAGCAAGAAACGAAGCCACCGAACAGTAAAACCCACATAACCGGATAAGATCGAATGCACTTATCATAACTGCGGTAAAAGGAATGTCCAATGAAGAGATTCTGAGAAAGGTCAGATCGGAAACTTCCTTAACGAACCTTGCAGGCGCGGTAATACCCAAAACTGGAACTTCTGGTGGAACTGAAGACTGGCAAAAGCAAAGTAGTGGACCTCCATTAGAAGGTCAAATCCTCACTAGGAGAATCATTTCAGGTGAGGGCAAACACCATCCAGGTAGCGATCGGGATCAGGGACCTCGACGAGATCATCTCCAATGGAGGGGGTGTGCGAATCATTGCATAGCCAGTTGGGCCTGCAGTTTTGGAAACTGCCCCGCAGAACCGACAGCTAGATACAATCAGCTGCCAGTCCTATTCTGCTTAGATGATAATTGAGCGAACAGTGGCCTGTCAGGAGCTCTCACCTATTGAAATTTAAAAGTTTGCCCTCAGTAGCTTAGGCGATTTCAATGAATCATTTAGCTTGACGAGCGCCCTGGGTCCGATCGGTAATTTCATTACCAATGTGACTTTCGTGGCCCGGGATCCACATCAGTGTCAACCTGCTGAGCGACTTTAAAGATTGGAGACAATCCAGGAAAGTCTTTGATGACACCCTGTGGGATTTACTGGCCAAAAAGGCAGTTTGACTGCCCGAGAAAATAACGATGTTAGAGCTATTTGGAGCTCTATTAATACAAGTCTGGGCACACACCTGAATGGCGAGTTCCTCAGCTTGAAGAACAGTGGGTGTGGTGCTGAGGGCCATGGATATTTTGCACCTTGGCTCATAAATGCCCAGCAATGCCCATTATCGGTTTTGGACTTGTACGTATATCAAAAGGTTTCGAACCAGATTCCTACTGGCTTAACTAACCAACCCTTTTCTATGATGTTTGAGTCCAGACCGTCACCAGAGCCGTAACACTGGGGCATACGGATCAGCGACTTATCGTCTCTGATTTCTTTGCTGGAAAGGTACATAGTTGCGTCGAAACTCGATACCCAATACACTGGCTGCATAGCTGCTTGTAGGTGCGTCGGAAGGTGGAAAGCATTCTACTGAGAAGCTCCTGCCTCTCGATTTTTTGAGCCTCGTAGTCTCGATTTTTTGAGCCACCCTAGTCAAATGATGGCAGCAGAGTCGATCTTCTTTGGTTCAATGTTAAACCAAAGTTGATCTAGATTTCTGGTTTTCTGGTCGTCTTTGAGTTACAATCAATAAGTAGCACTTGAAGGTGGTCGTTGTATTTCCTGATGTACAGCTTCTTCGGCAATGGAAACCTTCTTCTTTAAGAGAGATATTGAAGGGTATTGCTTTTTACTCCCGGGATCTGTCTTCTTCGACTTCTTCTTCATTTTCCGGTGAGATATAGGGTCCAAAAGTACCGCAGCCACTCGCGTTGCCTATTGTACTACACCCGTATACTTCATATTTGTAGGCCGGTCCGATTGAACAGATTCAGCAGTTTGCCTAGTGGCTTGTCTCTTAGACTTGACTATTCGAGCAGGATCTTATTGAACAATGTACCACTCCCATGCTGATCTCGGCCAACTGATGTTTTTCTGGGTTCTTGACCGCAGGCATGCTTTCGATTTGCTGGGAAGGAGCTCACGAAAGCGGGGCTCGAGTATGCCCCATCGAGCTCCACTCCAGCCCTCCTTGCCTAGGACTTCTGGTTGGTCCAGAAACTTAGTGCAGAGCAGTAGGGTCATTGCGGTTTCCCCATTCTTCCGCGGTCCTTGCTCCCCTGGAGAGTCGTCTGTTCTCTGTCGTTTAGGCAGCACACCCGATGGGGCCGGCATGGAATTGTTCCCCATAGATGATATGGGAGCGGTCCTGCCTTAGGTCTGTTGTGAAGGAGTTCACGAAAGCGGGGCTCGGGTGTGCTCCGTGTGGTTCAAAGATCCCACTCCTTCCTCCTTTGCATTGGCCCTCTCCAGGTTAATTGGTCCATAAAAGTCCCATGAGTATGGTAGGAAAAGGAGGATCCATCTTGACAGAGCTCTATGTCAATATAAGGGACTATTCCACTAGAAGCACCCACTGCGGATGGAAGAAAAAGTGCCCATGCACTTTCGCTTTGGGTGGGGAAATTGACACCCAAAATATTTTATGAAGACCTAATAACCCAGAACCTTGGAGGGCCGTCGTGGTCGAAAGGCCACATACAAGCAAGGCTTTTCATACGAAAACTGGATATACATATTATATTGGAGCTATTAATAACTTATATAACTGTCGAGCCTAAGTTTTTAAACCCCACCCGACTAGCATTTAAAAAGGGGATTCCCCAGAGGCATGCCGAAACAATGCTTTCCCTCATGGAAACAAAAAAAAATCAGCGATATTGAAGTGAGGTATGACTTATCAGCTTCTCATAAGGGCCTTATGAGGCAAACCTAGTTACAAATGAAATGAGGCAATCCCAACATCTGCCTTACGTATTCTGAAAGCTTTTGAAAAAGCTTTAAGATCCCATTCACTTACTGGCCGCGGGCAGGCCGTGGCCTTACAGTCCACGTCGGCAGGCATGGCCCGATGAAGGCCTCACATTACTCAATCTGACTGCGGGATGAGGACTTCAGGCAACAGCCTGACAGGCCGTGGACTGTAAGTCACCTCAATATTAATTCAAGTGTAAAAATGTTCCCGGCCTCAAAGAAAACTTCAGACTGAACAGAAGTTCAGTTTTTCAGGCCCGGGATGACGATAAATGCAGTTTTCCTGTACTACAGGCCACGGCCTGCCGGCCGCCGGTGATGGTGTGGTGAATGGCCGCCTTTACAGAAATACCCTAAAGCTTAAGTTTAACTCATACAAAGCTTTAGTTTTTGTTCTTGCATTGCTATTTCAGGCAATTAGTGATCGTGAAAGATGTCATTCGGCATACTCAATAGATCAGTTCTGGTTCGATTACAGAAGTCAAGCAGCATTGGCCATGGGTAGTACTCAGTTGGGGGCGCATTGGCGAATGAGGCAAGGCTTTAGATGCCTTATAGGGCAATCCGCACGGCGTTCAGATTATGCAGTCTAGTCTCACAGCCCCCCCCCCTAATGCTATTTGGGCATAACCCCATAACCAAAGAATTTAAAACTGTAAAACTCAATAGACAGCTGCTTAATAAATTCACCAATTAACTTTTTACATTTTGACGTTTTTCTGTTCACGTGTTCCCCACCCACAATGATTATGCTCCGCCGCCCTTGCATTCAGGACAGCTTGCAGTATTCACGACGAGAAGGTTATGATCGCACTTCCACTAATCTGAGATACATAGTTACAGCACGCGCGTATTTTCATACACTATATGTGGCTCTCTTTATCTCGCTAGTGACAGACCACCCCTGGATTTGCCACTCTCTCTCGCTTTTCGCAGTAGCTGTCATAGATTCGCCCTTGCGTCCTACAGTTTATCTACTCCTCAACGTCGGTGTGGTATATAATTTTTTCAGTCCCGTATCTCTCAGAGGTGGTACCGGCAGCCTCAATCCTAGCTTTTAGTGCGATCGAACTTTCTCTTGCGGAGGGACCCTTGCAATTTTTCCTTCGACCTGCGACGTTGTCACTGCATCTAGTGATCCCTGTCGCATCTGATTTTCTTGATTTTCCTCACTTTAAAGTATTGTGGTTGGTACTCGCAAACCCAAAGATGGAGATTGTCCTACATGAGGCAAGCTGTAATTTCTTTAAGTGAGAGAAATTCGTATTTTGATCGTTTTTCGCCCAGGCACCAGTGCGTCTAGTGTAAATTCTTTAAGCACAAAAAAAACATTTTAATAAGACAAAATTAATTCAATTCAGCACTTTAAAATTTATTATAAGCTTATGACTGCTTTTAGCTTCATTTAAAAATGTACAAAACCCAAACTACGTACTTCCTTTTTATATATAAACCCAAACCAGGGTATTTTATTAAAAAACATATTTTTAAATCACAAAAAATATTTATTCCTCAATTTACGTTAACAAAAAATAAATTATTAAGGATCATTAATGTAGTCCCTACTCAAACTACGATAATTTTAAGGTCCTTTTTTAAAGAAAGGCTTCCATTCCGTTCTTAAATGAATATTAATTCAAAGTTCCATAATCTAGAGTAATGATAATAATTATTTAATAATGAAAGGATATCTCAAAAATAATTAAGGTGTGGAATTTCAATTACACGCACACACACCATTTCAAGTGCTTTTTAGAATTTGTTTACTTGATTTTTATTAGCAGAAAAATTGCGAGCTTATCTTGAATTTTAATTGGGAAAATGCTTTGTATTAAAATTCCAAGAATTCTAGATTTTACAGAGTAATGAAAACTTTTAATATATTTCTGAAAAGTCGTGAATACACATATACATACATTCACAAAAAATAAATTTAAACAAAAGCAGAATTTAATTACAATTATAATTCCAGGAATATCCCAACCAAGTTTGATTAATTTCGAGAAATGTTTATAATGTTGCCGTGAAATAATACAAAAAATAACATTAAAATTTTTATTTAGGTAATTAATAAATTTAAATAAAAAATAAATTTTGTTCCTTGAATAAAATTTTTGTTTTGTTTTGATACTTATCCACTCCTGCAAATTACACAAAATTCTATATCTTTTTCAAATTTATTATTCAATTCATTTTGCGAGGCGATGACTTTCAGGAAATATTTCCCATTTTCACTGAGTAGAAAATTAGATTTGAAGGAAAACAAAAAAAAGGAAATAGAATAAAAATTTGAATTTATTCAACGAAATGGAAATATATTATATCAGGAGGAAAAAGGATGTGAACATTTTTAGCTATTCTGGAGGGCGGCACTTAAAAGTATTTCATGGCTGAACGAGAATGTAATTATGTTTGATCAATGATTGGCTTTGGGAAATTTCCTTTTGATGCGAAACAAGATTATTTTCATTTTATATATCTGAATTTAATTAATCGCAAGGGTTTGGGTAGCAAAATTGTAATAAAAAAAATGGGGAAAAGGGAAATGAGTTCTTTATATATGTATATGTAAATACAAGTTTATAAATCAGACTATTATTGGATCATTTTAATCATCTAGTTAGATCAAAGTTGTAGAAGGGTAGCTTGGGGGTGAATCATTGAAGCGTTAAATTATTAAAATAGTTTTTCGGAAGATTAAAATAATTCCATCATAGCGAAACTTGTTGTATTGTATAGACTGACAGATTCCAGGGTATAGGAGAAATATTGGCCAATTCTTGATCATTATCTTTATTATTGTTTACCTATCTTGGGAGCATAGGGCTTCCATAAGGCATCTCCTTTGGACTATTTTTTAAGCAATTATTTATTGGTTTCAATCAAATTTCAATTTCCTTCATTACTGCTCTTCTCCAGGTGTTTTTCGGTCTACCAACACCTCTACTTAGTTGTCAGTCAGTCAGCGGAGGAGTATCATATAGTATATGAAAATAGTGTGATCAAAACCTCCTAGTAGTGGCAACTGGTAACTATCCTATGAGAGTAGTAAGGGTAATATAGCCCGATACGTTGGCGTGAGCCTAATAACCTCACCCGGAAAATACTAACCCAGATACTGGAACAAAAGACGACGACTTATGTAGGTGACGAAAAGGCAAAACGATTTACCAATTTTCTCATGGATCGCTCGAGCTCTGTACAACGTCTAGTCGATACCCTGTGAAAGTAAAAAGTTGATATTACAACCATGCAAGAGATACGATGGACAGGGAAAGGTGTCTTGCAAAAACTTGGCGATTGCGAAGGTCGGCCGGCTTCAATTCCTGCACGATTTGACCTCAAAATCCTTACGTAAAATACGCCAAGTAGTTTCGTACGACAAGCCAAGCTGCTGAGAACGGCGCCGAATCAATTTATCACTGTCATCGCCTACACTCTCAGCTACCGACGCACGCTATATTTTCTTCACAAACCTGTTGGATGCGGCTTATTTGGTCGCGTATTAATGCCGGGTTTTCACTAGTAGAATTAGTGGTAGAGTATACTGGTAGAGTACTAACTATTCGGGGAACCCACCTAATGAAAACTCGGTTATAGTAGAGTAGAGTGGGATAGCACCGTGGTAAAGTTACTCTACCGCTTAAAAGTAGGCCAGTTACTCTACCACTAATTCTACTAGTGAAAACCCGGCATAAGTGTGGGTTTCAAATTTTTCAATGGTATAGCGAATTATGCATTCAGTGGGCCGATTATGTAGACCTTAAGTTTCTCTAACGAAGGGCACTAAACACATTCCTCGGAGAACGCTGTTTTTCGTAATACAACTGAATAATTTGTAGCCGCTTTTTTATGTGGGATGGTAGCCAGGCGCCTTACTCCTTAGGCTACCGAGGCCGTGCCGAGCCTAGTCTTTTCGTGATGAAATGTCAAAGAATACTGAAGAAAAGTACCTCACGAGTGATCTGTCATAATATCCCTACTGAAAAAAGTTCCTATATTGCTGGCCCCACCTGCTATTCTACTAAACAGAATGAAAGATCTTAGACCAATACCACTGTGCCTTCACCTCAAGCAAACCAGCATCTGATCAGATTTTAACCCGGAGGCAGACGATGGAAAAATGTCTAGAGTTTCAAAACTCAATCCAACACCTGTTCATTGACTTCAAAGCCGCCTATGATACCATAGCCAGAGTAGAACTCTACAAAGCCATGAAAGAATTCGGCAGGCCTAATAAGCTGAAGTGATTATGTAGGATGGCCATGACCAATGTGACCAGCCAAGCACAAATATCCGAACACTGTGGACACCAATAACATCTATAATGGATTCCAACAAGCGAAAGGCCTGGCCTACCTCTTTTTCAACCTGGCGTTTTGAGATTCCAGAATTCACCATGAAGAGTGTTATGAGTTCCGTGGCAGAATCAAAATCACATAGTGCCAAAATTTAAAAAATTAAAATTTACATTCAAGAACTGCACACTTTTCCATTGTCTTAAATATTTTTACTCTTTCCACTTTCAATAAACTACAAGACACGATAACTTTTTATCTTTGCAGTAAAAAAAAGAAAGGTAAATAAAATTCTGACGTGATTTTAAGCGCGATTTAAAAAACCGCCACAACTATTGCACGGTCTTAAAGTTTCGATATAGTCCAGTCATATTAGGTTTTATCTGCGGAAAAATTCCTAGTGAGCTGAATTTTTGTATACACCTTTATTACGACATTTTGATCAATATGTGAAAAATCGACATTGATATCGTGCCGGCTAAAAAAGTTATAAAGGTCAAAAGGTCACGAAAATAGTTTTTCGCGAATATCTCGCGACCTATTTCTCGGAGGTCAATAGAGGTCATTACAAAAATTGTTCATCGTACAATTATCAACAAAAAATGACTTGCATTTTTCTGTAAGATCAACCGTTTTTGGAGGAGAGCGCTGAAAAAGCGACTAGAATGCAATCACATACGTTATAGTATACCGTACCCCAAGGCGTTGTTGGGAAATACTTTTCTGGTACTATTTTTTGGCTTGTTTTCTATTCTACCACTTTCTTCAAACCTCTTAACAATATACTGTACAGTTGTTCGACTTTTTCCAACAATCTCTGCTATTTCTCTCTGATTTTTGCCCACCTTAAGGCCCGTCCTCACTACGCGGACTTAGAATCCACGCGCTTTTGGTCGTACGGCCAGCCAAAAGCGCGCGTGATCTTTTAATTTTCTGAGTCATGAGTGAGAAAAAATCAATTCTCATTTGAAACGGCGTACGCGCTTTTGAAAAGCTCATAGTGTGTGGACGCACAATGTACCTTTTTAACCACAGCCTTTTGTCCGCGTTGTTTGGCCGCACGGCCTTTACCATGGACAAAGTCGTAAAAAAGTCGTAAAAAAGTCATAAAACTCTATATGAAAAAAAAAGGCAAAAGCGCGTACGACCCAAGACCGCGTAGTGTGGCCACACCATTATAATGAAGACTACTGAAGAACGAATTGCAATACTCGGTTGTTTGGTATGGAATGGAGGTGTATGACGGTAAATGGCACTGG
This sequence comes from Thereva nobilitata, assembly GCA_963855945.1. Lineage (NCBI taxonomy): Eukaryota > Metazoa > Arthropoda > Insecta > Diptera > Therevidae > Thereva > Thereva nobilitata. Next base: position 78,577,276 of record OY979698.1, on the reverse strand, counting down.
CAACCTTGAGCTCATCCGAGGAACATTGGATGCAATGGTTTAGCTTGATATTCTAAAAAGAAATGTGCAGCAGAGCTGGGTTTGCATTCTATCAGTACAATGGCCCTAAGCATACCTCAGACGTTGAACGCAATTGGCCGATATACAATTGTAAAACAGTTTTGCCCGTTCCTCCTCAATCCCCTGACTTGAAGGTTATAAATAATTTGTGGGACACACCTGACAGGAGCATTTGTAAGACAATATTAAAGTGTACTCAAGCGGGAATGGGCTAGAATTAATCTTAAGTATACTAAAAATTAGTAAATTCAATGCCGAACAGGCTTCTAGCAGTGATTACAGCATATTAATATAAACATTTTTAATTGATAAAAAAGGCATTTTCAAGGGGAAAAGTCATGGAAAAAATGTTTTCCATCTATGGAACGAATTGGTTCCATAAAAATCTTTTGATGAGCACTCTATGGGACCATTCAAGTATTACGTAAGTTTTTTTTGATGACATGGAGGACGGCCAGGGGCGGTTTCAGAGGGGGTAATTGGGTAATTACCCCCCTAAGAATTTCGTTCGCTTGTTTATTTTTATTCTTAAAAATTACCAATATTTCAAACAAACAAGTTAAGTTATGGTGAATCTAGTCGGCGATGTATGAATTTTTCCAAAACTGCTGGAAGCGACCGACCCGAGCCGATTTTTGATCGAACACTTTGACAGCTCTTGTATTGTTGTTGTTTTTTTCTGAAATTCCTTTTTGCTCGCAAAGAGAATGTCTTCAACAACAACAAAGACAGTATGATTTGTTGCCTGCAAGTTGTTCCCTCATGTAGAAGCTCATACGATTTTTCACCGAAGACAAAAGAGAATTGACGATTGCAGACGACTCTGTCTGTCGTGTGTACGCTCGTGTGGAAACAGCCTATGTAAACAAAATCAAGTTAACTGCAAAAGGGCCGTAAGAGAAGTTATGACTTTCTTCCTTTTAGTAGGGGAGCTTTCACTTGAAAAAATCGTGTCGTCCCAACCACGGTAAACAGAAACAAGGTAATGTAAAAAGCCTGAACCAAATATGACGTGCCGTACCGTAACCGTTCGTACCGTAACGAAGGAACATATGCAAATTCATTAAGTCAATTTAGGACGGTGCCTTATGACCACTCATGTTTGTACGTTAGGGTACGTACGATTACGGTACGGCACGTCATATTTGGTTCAGGCTAAAGACTGTATATCGTAAGACGGCAACGTCACTCGGCGACCTCTTCCCATATAAAATCGAAGTTATTGTTGTTGTTTCTAAATTAGTGCTGACATCACTCGGAGACCTTTTTCTACGATATTCGAAGCTGCCAGTCTCTTTTACATCCAAAACCTCGATTTGCGTCGGTAATTGGGACCAGAGAAAGGCGACGCAAATCGAAATCATTTTTCGTATTATGTATTTTTCTACAAGTTCTTTGTAATTGGGACCAGAATAGTATATTTCATGTAAAAATCCAAGTTTTATTAATAAAAGCATTTTATATATATGTATTTGTATTGCAACAAGAACTTTAATTCATAATAAGTTAAGGGAAATCCCTTTTATATAAAATTTAGCAACGCAAATAGAAATATTACCGACGCAACTCTGAAACCACGAACATTTATGAACGACGCAACTTCGAAAACGACGCGAATTGGAACGACGCAAACCGAGGTTTTGGACCTTGTTTCTGTATACCGTGATCCCAACCTTCTGCTGTTTGGTATATAAGATTTTCAAGTGATTTCAAGCTTTTTTTATAATAGGACATTTTTACGGGAAGTGGACCCACCTCGAGTTAGATGGTTCGGGGGGGGGGGGGGGTTTAAAAAAGGGGCTAAAATTGAAAAAAAAAAATTTGCTGCTGCTTATGTAGGTTCTATTAGGGCTAAATAACCGTTTAATACTAGTGGCAGACATTTTTAACCATTGTCGGGTGGGGGGGGGGGTGTGAAATGGCAACTTCAGCTCGCGGTGGCTTGGGGAGGGAGCAAATGGAATTTATGGAATAAAAAAATATTTAAGTTTTTTTTTTAAATTACCCCCCCTAAGACAGTTGGCTGGAAACGCCCCTGCGGACGGCGGGGTCTAGTTGGTGATTACGTCAGCAATATTTATTTACTTACTTTTTCTGATTTTTTTGCAAAATTTATTGGATTTTGATTTGAACAAATATGGCAACCCTACTTGTCTATCCTCGAAAGCAAAAAATATGTTCAGGCTTCCCCGAAATTATTGATATTGCTTACTGCGGTGTTTTATTGTTAGGTTAACCGAAGTAGGGAAATTAAGAACCGAAGTAGGGAAATTACCGCTCGCGCAGTTCACTAGTCTAAATTTGTTCGGTCTCCTTTTGGTTCGGTTCGTTAGATATCATTAGATATAACGTGTATACACATATGATATGACTCATAACTCCAAAAGTTGGTAAGATAGAACCATCGTTTTTACCTTCATAGATAGGTGGAGAAATTCTGCGATCATTGGCACCTTGTCTATGGAAATAGGTTATAATGTTACAAAAATACAGGGTGATATGTAAAACTCTATCTTTGTACAATTCTGACCGTATTAACTCAGAACGGACAAAGATTTCGAACTAACTTCAACTCAAGAAAAACCTATCCAACGACGTATTACACATATGTAGCTATTGGAAGTGGGTACCAAAATTTGCATTCTCCTTTCTTTATAGTCTATAAATTTCTTATTTCTAGACTTATGAAAAACAATAAAGAAACCTGAACAGATTTTAAAAAAATATATACCAATATTTACGTAAGCATAGAAGGGGGGTAAGAACTTTGCTTACTTTTGCTGACAAAGGGGAGGGGGGGGGGGCTTAAAAATTACTAAAATTGTGCTTACGTAATACTTGAATGGCCTATACAGGTCAGTGGATCGAACGAGAAGTTAATCTACCATGTTTGAAAATTGATCACGCCCCAAAATTCACCACTCAAAATGTTCCAATGTTCACCAGTAAGATAACCACATTCTTACCACAGGATCCATATTCTTTCGATGGTTGAAGTGGTAGATTGAAAAATATACATAAACATTTTTGAGGTAGGGCCAATGACCGAAATTTTTTTTTAAAGTTCTGAGTGTTTCAGAGTGGGTATTTTGAAAGATATGTGATATAAATGAAGTAATTAAAATTGTTCCTGCAAATATAGAGAATTTGTAGCAATCTGCATTTTAAATGTAAAAACACATTCAGTAAATATTTAGATATTTATAAAAAAAATTTTAGTTTTAAGAATAAAAAACAAGAAAAACATGAAAAAATACAAATGGCATTTTTTTGCTCGAAACCCCACTACTTAACCGCATCTACCACTCGGTAAGAACTAACCACACTAACCCTGATGACTTTACCAATATGGTAGCGCCACCAAAAAGGTAGCTAGCACTGGAAAATTCTCGAATCCTCTACAAGTTCTCCCTATTGCTGGGCTCTGCAGACCACATGGGCACCGGGCGGGTGTTTCGAAAACCACTTTGCCATGGCTGAACAAGTTGCAAAAACGCGCCATCAAAATTAACTCAATACCAAACACCGCGGCCCTTCTGTACAGTCTAAAGGTACGTTTTTAAATAGAACATTTCGATTGAGGAATAATCTTCCACAGTCAGTATTTCGGAACCTATGTAACAGCTCACAGCTCAAAAGTAAGGTTCATCGACATCTAGTCAAGCACCCTCCAGACCCTAACCTATCCTTTCTCTTCTATCCTTTGAACTAAGCTTACTTCTAGACATTGCACGTAGCCTGCACGATTTGACAGACAGTAGTGCATAGGGTTATTCCTAAGATAACATAAAAAAAACTACTAAACCTTGGCAGGGGAAAGGGCAAACAGTTTTTGTAAAGACAAAAATAATGAAAGTTCTCCTGGTTGGACAGGTGGAAAATCTGCCGTGCTTGACGATCCAGTGACATAAGCTTTTGCACTTGGCTTATATGCGTTTCAACAAAATGCCACTGCCGTTTTCAACATTCAAATGGACAACCGGTAGATGCCGCTACCTCAATGCTCTCCCGTAAGCCTTAAATTCCATGTTCAAGAGATCCTTGAAATGGAAAGTACCGAATACGAGTCCACATTCGGAACGATAATGCCCAAACTCGATAAGTCTAACAAGTTGTTCTTAGTTAAATAAAATGCAATATAAAAGAAGTTATTTAATATTTAAATAGAATCCATGAAAACAACCACCATAAAATCACCTATTACCTATTAACCTCTCCCATTTACACCCATGAAAACAATCACTAGATCAAAGAAAGACGAGAGTGCAAATAAATTCTATCGTGAAAACGTGGATATCGTCAGCATCTTCACCATTATCTCCGCCCCCCGAGAGAATCTCATTATTATGCTGTGAATCAGAGGGAAAAACATTAAAATTCCTCATTAGCATAAAATTCACCATTTTTATTTGGCTGCGAGTGCAGAAATGTCCTCACGGCATGCTCATTCGGATATGGTCTGTGATTTATGCAAATGCGCGCCTTCAATGTAACGAGGCGATAAATTATCGCAGCCAAGTTTTGAATATCGTCCTTTACGTCAACCAACAACTACATACAAACATACATTATGTACGAAGCACGAACAGCAACAGAAGTCGAAACAGATGGAAAATAAAACGAAAAAAGGACACACTCTTGTTGGTATTTACGTTCCAGGAAACCACGGTTGTTATACAATATCCGATTTTGTATGTAGCAGGATATGCCAGACTCAACGGGGCTAAGATTTTTGAGAAGGATTTTGTTTTTGAAGGACGGATAACGTTGGGCTCCTTCGTGTTTTGGTTTATTGTCGTAGGTATTTTACGTATGGTTTTGGATTATGGTCTCTGTAAGTTTAGAGCTGAATTTAAGTGATTTAGGGGATTTTATTTTGGTATTCTAGGAAAAGGATGTTGATTTTTATATTACCATCTTCAAGTTGATTGAAAAAGAAGCGTAAATACTTTTTTATTGATTACAAGAAGTGTTAATTTTCATTAATTGGAACAGTACACAGAGCAAAGACCGAACCAGGGAATTTACTGCAAGTACAAAGTAATCTAATCGCACAACCTTAGAGCAATGATCATTTTCATGAATTACTAAATGGCGAACTAATTAAGGAATTGAAAGTTCCACCAATATTTGATGATAACTCTACGACGCCGCCGCAAATCTAAAAAACAAATTTGAAAAGTCATAAGCTGTATCAAAAACAGCGAAGCCTAGGATGCAGACGGTATCCTCGAAGATCATTTTTCGATACGATTTCCAATATCGATTTTGGGCATCGGTAGCCTAAGTATTTGGACTGTCGACTACCATTCCAGAGGTCTGTGGTTCGATTCCACGCAGCACTATAGCCATTCATCTTTTCCTTCTTGAACCTACATAGCATTTAGTTTTTTTTCTTTGCAGCAATTCTTTTTCTCTCCACCGTGATCAGTGAACTCAAGGAAAAATGTCTGACCAGAGTTAGCAGCTGGGCACAAGACTCCAGGAGAGAGTGTAGAAACGAAGACGTCCGAAGACTCTAGAATCGGCGAGATCTTAGGGAAGCGAAGATGAACTGAGGTAGAGAGGCTGGGTAAAACGAATATGTATGGGAATGAAAATTACGGTCACTTAGCCAATTAGGAATCCTCTCTTCCAGGCTTGGAGATTGAGATGGTTAGCAGCCCAATAGGTGAGTCAAAAACTCTATTTTAGCCAGCCAGACGTGGAAAGCTGCTACAAAAACAATAGCCCACCTAAATAAACTCTGAAGATATATTGCCAGAATAACGATATTCAACCCGGACTATGGTCCAGAATGCCTGCGGGAAAACGATAGAGAGAGAAACACCTGTTCACTTGTGTAAATGTCAGCTCTAGGCTTCAAAAAGTTTTCCGGATTAAGGGTTGGGGCATTTATAACCTATATAAACTACACAGAATGGTCAAATGACCATCACATCTTAGGTACATGAGGTGAGGTAACGGCGCCCCTATTACTACTTTTATGTGAGTAGGGGGCAATCCATATGGTGAAAGCTAATGGAAAAGACTGTTGTCCCTCTGGACGAAGCTAAGAAAGGCTTTAGTTGAAGAAGACCGGATCTGAGCGGGGCTCAAAAATCCTCTGAAAACCGATCTTTTTCTAAGCCAGATAAGAGCAGGACATTCACGGAGAACGTGTAGAATCTCGTCTCGTTCCCTGCAGAGTCGGGATTCTGTTTCTTAAGACAGAGACAGACATATGGCCAGTCAAATATCCCACCAACAGCCTAGAGTCAGCCCTGTTTAGAGTGATAACGGCCCTTATGAAAAATGGCCTTTTAGTCCAGGAAAATTAGACATTTTACTTCGGAAAAAATCCGGGAAAGCTGAATTTTGGTATGGACATTGATATTATTGCTCTAAGGAAAATGTCACGATTCCCCATCGATTTGACACTCCGACACGATTTTACGCGGGGTCAAACGTCACCAAAAGCGATTTTTCCAAAATATCTCAGTAATGCTCACTTTTATAGAAAAATTATATGAATAAAGTTTGTAGCTTAGGTAATTTCCTACAAAAAATATTTTATAACTTTTTCTTGTAAGAGTAACCTTTTTTGAGATATTTTGATTTTAGTCCACGGATATTAGACAAAAAAAAGGCATGGAAAGGAAGTAGATAAGCAATGCCGGTTCGGGGCCAAAATCCCATAAGGTTTAACACAGGGGGTCTAAATTCACATTTTCCGCCATCTTGGATTTTCTTTGCTGTGCCAATTGGTTGTGACGTCACAAACAGTAGTGCAATGATGATGATGACGTCATCATGGTTGTTGTTGTTGTATGGCTGAATGGGTACGGGGTACGGGGTACGGGTATGGGTACTGAGTACGGTGTGGAGTACGGGTACTGAGTACGGGTGCGGGGTACGGGTGTGGGGCCAGACGCCACATGATAAGACGTCACCTGTCGCGAGAATTTGATAATGCTGCAAGTGTTGCGAATTAAATTATGATGACGTCATCGGTTGTTGTAAGGGTACGGAGTAAATGGGTTTTGTCGGCCGGTTAGCCCGACACCACGTGATAAGACGTCACCTGCCGCGAGAATTTGTTAATGCTGCAAGTGTTGCGAAATTAAAAAGTCAAAGTTGTGCTGCTTGGGCTTTGCTGGGATTTGAACCTGGGGCATCGGTAGATTAAGAGACCTGTATCGCAGCCTCGAGGCTATCGAGGCTTCTGTGGGTTCTTATTCAATTTGTGTATACAAGCGCTGGGCAATCTAAAAATAGAATTTTTATTTTCCTTCGACCATGCTGCCCGTGGCTCTGATAAAAATTTTACCTAGCCGAATGTCTTAACAGATAAACAACAACAAGACTCGGTCCAGCCTCAACATCTGTTTTCGTTCTTTACAACAACAACAACAGCAAAAGCTTTTTCATACAAACAACTCAGGCCTTCGCAAATGACTGGTGATTAATTTGGGTCTGCTGATAAGAACAGTGTTTGAAAAATAATACATACCTTGGTGTCGCTGAGGCCTTTTTGTTTTGTTTGTATGATAAATTTATGCACAAGGTTTATGCAGTTGCAGCATATGCATTATAAATATAGAATTATTAGATTGATAAATTATCAAGTTTCAAATAAATTCCTATTGCATAACAACAACAAGATTCCCAATTTCGTCAGACTTATGACGTAATTATTCTGTGCGGAACGTACTGGATAAATCATATTTTTAAATACGTATTAAAATTGAACACTTTAAACACATATTAGACCCAATGCACGAATTTTAATTGCGGATTATGTTTTTAAAATATCCAAAGACAATTTTGATCTGGCGCAACCTTCAAATGGATTCCTTATCTAATATACATTAGACATATGTATGTAGGTGCAAATTCGAAAGTCTTCCATGCCGCGAAAGTTTATTGAGATAAACAAAGGGAAGTTTGCTTCATATATTGAAATTGATATGCAGCGAATTTAGTGGACCAGCTTCATAAAAATAAACATAGACAAATTTTGATCAGGTGCAAGTCTTTTGAAACCGGCAAGGCCGTTCCTTATCTAATATATATTTAATATATGTGACATTATTTCATCATTTGTCGTTATTCTAATTTTTTGTTTAGTTAACTGATATTGCACAACAACGTATGATGAGTATGAATGAACTTTTATGATGTTTCTATATTTGTCAGTTTTCCTTAAAATCACGTCTGTGGGTGTATGTATCATTTGCAATTGTTTAATAATTGGTTAGGCCTTCTATGAGTAAACCCTCCGGATGCACCTGTGTAAACAAAGTGATACAACAATGATTGAACTTGTTACAGCATTAAAACATGAATCATGATGGATCTATCTAACCAGCTCTGGAGGTAAAAATTTGCAGCGTTAGCAGTTTTTACCTGCACATATGAAATAAAGTTGTGGGTTGGAAATTTTATTCACCAACAGTTTGATTGTTAAAAGGGGGGTGGAAGCAAGATTCCCATCAGTTCTTCGAGTGCTTTAAAAGTGATCAGTTTAAAGTTAAAATATCTCTTGCGAAGGAATTAATTAACAGTGCCCCTGCTGCTGCTGTTTCACGATCGTTGATTGGATATGAATGAAAAATGCTTATACAGCTTTATACAAATTTTCTATTCATAATATAATTCACATGTGAGAAGGTGAGCATCCACTATAAAAGCTGGGTGCAAGCTAGATTATCTGCTCACTCCGCGTATTCAAAGTGAATAGTAAACACATTGTGCAATTGAAAGTTATAACCTATAATAATTGTACAGTTAATGAAAATGGCTCCAGTGAGTAAATTAATTGATAGTGCTAAATCGGCTTTTAGTGCTGCGCAAAATAATCATGAACTAATAGAACAAGCTATTAAAGAGTGCGGTGTGAGTTTAAGGTTTTTGAATAGATTTTTAAAGAATATCACATTGACAAGCGAGCGTCATCACGTGGGTAATGGTATAAACCTCATACAAGGCTACCGCACCAAACTGAAACATTTGCAGTTAGCGAAAGGGGCAGGCTTCCCTCAAAAACGGGCCAACTGGAGTTCAACCAGAGTGAAATGGATAGATGTACAATCAGCCTTTAACAATCGGTATGGAGAACTTTTGTATATGAATATTTTTTCATTTTTTCATTTATAGTATTAGGACGGGTGTTATCATCAATATTGCGCATAAGGATCCAGGGGGGTTCTTAGATGACTGCAGCGGATTTTTCAGGCGACATATTAACAACGCTTTGAAGCACGAACCCGCCCTCAAACTGAATACTGTGTTTTGTGGCGAATTTAAAATCATCAAGGCAGATGAAGAGGTGTTTGAATTCAAGTACATGAACACACAGAATGCCCCCATATACCGAAACACTGATATTAATACATGGTTTGAGCAAAATGTTCGAGATCTGGTGATTAAAAAACTGGAAGAGTTCCAAGAAAAGGATAGTGGCTGGGCTTTATCGGCAATAATCAACTTGACTATTAACATTAACAAGTTCACACCTCAGCTAGGATCTTCTTATATTGAGCTGCCGCGACAAATTATGCTTAAAGAGGCCTGCATCAACGTTCAAAATGAGGACAACGCTTGTTTCGCCTGGGCCGTGGTTTCAGCATTGCATCCAGTTGAGGAACATTCATATCGTGTGACAAAGTACCCTCACTATTCCAACGTTCTGAACATCAAAGATATTGTATTTCCGATGACAATGAAGCAGATCCCTCGATTTGAGAGGCAAAATAATCTGTCGGTGAATGTATACATTTTAGAAAAAGTGAAGAAAGACAATTTTAAAGTCCTACCAATATGCCTAACTATGGAGAAGAAGGAGAAGCATGTGAACCTGCTAATGATACAGAATGTTTATTATGTTGATGATACTGAAGGGGAGGAGAAGGAGGAAGAGGGTGAGGAACCCATCAGATACCACTTCGTTTGGATCAAGAACCTCTCCCGGCTGCTATCATCACAGCTGTCGAAAAATGATCATCGAAAATATTTTTGCGATCGCTGTCTCCACTACTTTTACTCGTCCGATGCATTGCAGCAGCATCTAGAGGACTGCAAGAAGCTAAATGAATGCAGAATACGGCTACCGAGAGAGGACCAAAAGGATGTTAGATTTTACAATTATAAAAATAAAGTACAAGCTCCGTTTGTTATTTACGCAGATTTAGAATGTCTATTAGTAGAATGTTCGGATAGAAATAAGTATCAAAATCATATACCATGTAGTGTGGGCTTTTATGTTAAGTGTTCATATGACCCCACGCTATCGTTTTTCAGGTCCTACCGTGGTGAGGATTGCATTGAGTGGTTTGTGTGTGAATTGGAGAAATTTGCTAAAGATGTACAAACCGTTTTTCTTCACCCGCTCCCCATGGACACGATGACTGCACAAGAGATTGAGTTTTTTGAGGACGCCTCACTCTGTCATATATGTGAGAAACCATTTACGACAGATGATAAGAAGGCGCGCGATCATTGCCATCTAACAGGTAAGTACAGAGGTCCAGCACATGAGGGGTGTAATATAAACTTTAAAGATAGTCACACCATCCCTGTTATTTTTCACAACCTTAGCGGCTACGATTCCCATTTTATAATTAAAAATATAGCTTCCGATCTCCAAGGTCGCGTCGATCTCCTGCCTATTAACAAAGAACGGTACATCTCATTCACAAAGCATTTAGATGAATATCCGATCAAATTTAGATTCATTGATTCCTTTAAATTCATGGCAAGTAGCCTTGATACTCTATCCTCTTATTTAAACAGTTATCACATTTTACAATCAGAATTCCCAAATTTATTAGATAAACAGTTTAATTTGCTAACACGGAAAGGGGTATATCCCTACGATTATTTTAATAGTACATCCAAATTTGTAGAGACCAAACTTCCTGATATTTCACAATTTTATAATAAATTAAATGACACCAATATTAGTCAAGAAGATTATACACATGCCTGCAATATTTGGAATGAATTCGATATTCAATGCTTAGGCGAATATTCCGACTTATATTTAAAGACAGATGTCTTACTCTTGGCAGATGTTTTTGAACAATTCCGTGAAAGCTGTCATCAAACGTATGGACTAGATCCTGCTCACTATTATACGCTTCCAGGTTATACTTGGGATGCCATGTTAAAATATACTGACGTTACATTAGAACTATTAACTGATGTAGACATGCTCATGTTTGTAGAGAGAGGTATTCGTGGTGGCCTTAGTCAATGCTCGAAACGATACGCAAGAGCCAACAATAAATACATGGCGGACCATAATCCATCCCTTGAGTCAGTTTTCCTCATGTATAATGATATTAATAACCAATATGGTTGGGCGATGTCTCAACTTCTACCTCACAGCGGCTTCAAGTGGGTAGAAAATGTAGATAGCTTTAAGGTTGAAGACGTGCCCGATGATTCGTCTAAAGGTTACATTTTGGAAGTGGATCTAGAATATCCCCATGAAATTCACGACCTTCATAGAGATCTCCCTTTTTGCCCCGAACATAAAGCACCTTCTGGTTCAAAACAGAGTAAACTTTTAGCTACTGTTGAGAATAAAATAAAATATGTTTTACATTACAGAAATTTAAAGCAAGCACTCCTTCACGGATTAAAATTAAAAAAAATTCATAAAATTCTTCAATTCAGTCAATCTACGTGGCTCAAATCATACATTGACCTCAACACCAATCTTCGAACATTAGCCAAAAATGATTTCGAGAAAAATCTCTTTAAACTTATGAATAATGCAGTCTTTGGTAAAACCATGGAGAATGTTAGGAAGCATAGTATTGTTAAGCTGGTAACCAAATGGTTGGGAAGATACGGTGCTGAAGCCCTCATTTCAAAGCCCGAATTCAAAGCATCAACAATTTTCAATGAGAACCTGGTAGCAATTGAACTTAAAAAGACAGAAATTTATTTTAATAAGCCTATATATGTAGGTATGTGTATTCTAGACTTGGCTAAGACCACAATTTACGATTTCCATTATAACTACATGATGCCACAATTTAATTCCAAGTGTGCCGTTTGCTACACTGATACAGATTCACTCATATATGAAGTTACCTGCCCCGATTTATATGAAATAATTAAACGCGATTGCTATACCCATTTCGATACAAGTGACTATGCGCACAATAACATCTGGGGCATCCCTCTAGTTAATAAAAAAGTGCTGGGCCTCATGAAAGATGAAAATAATGGTAGCATAATGACAGAGTTTGTCGGTCTAAGGTCAAAGATGTATGCGGTCCGGGTAGCTGGTGAAGATAACAGCAAAAAATCCAAAGGTGTGAAAAGAAACATTGTCAAAAATCGAATTACTTTTAATGATTATAAAGAATGTTTGGATAAAAATATAGAGAAAATAGTACACCAAAATTTAATTCAGAGTCAAAAACATCAGGTAAGCACAGTTACGCAGTCCAAAATCGCGCTAAGCCCACACGATGACAAGAGATATTTAATGAAGAATTCCTATGAAACGTTACCGTGGGGTCATTATAGTATTATGGAAATAGATTAATTGCACAGTAGATTAGTATAAATTAGGTTAACATATATAAATATAACAGCATATTATAAGAAATAAAAACTAGAATTGATGCGGCTAATATTATCAATTTATTTAATCAATAATTTACCCATAAGATTGATGTTTGGTGGTTTAAACTATTAACGGTTTTATGCCTGGACTTGTTACATTACAGGGCTACTAGTGTTATTGGATGATTGGAGATTGAGATATAAAATGTGTGTATAGTCCTAATAACCGATGAATTGGATTGTTTTGACAAAGGTATGACGATTTTTATGTGTGTGGGGTCCTAAAAATTATGTGTATGAATACTTCAGCTTTTAATCGTATTATAATTGTAATTTAAATAGCTCTAATAAATATGTACACTTTATATCAATAAATTTCATAATCATATTTTTTTTGTTTTTCTTCTAATCCCCCATAACTATAATCAATTTTCAATTTCAATTTCAATATGTCACTGAAAATATTTATCAACCGATCCGCTGGATAAATTAGAGATTTTATCAGCTCCAGGTAATAGGTGGACAGACTGGGAGGATTGATCAGACAGACCAGACCAGACCAACCTGCCTGTATGGCTGTGTAGCTGTCTATCTGTATAGCTGTGTAGCTGCCTACCTGTATAGCAGTGTAGCTCTCTACCTGTATAGCTATGTAACTGTATATTTACGTGGTGGTGGTGTGTATGTTTCTTCAGTGTTCTCTTCTTTAATCTCTTCTTCTGGCTCAAGTTTGACTGATGTGAGCTTTTCCAGCGTGCAGGTTATTGGTTTAAAGGTTTCCTCCAACTGAGCTTCTGGTTCAATTTTACAGGTCTTGAGGGCATTATACTTCCTTCCTATAGCATCACATGTTTTTATAATATCCCTCAATAGTTTTTCATTCATGTTGCTACACTGATAGTTACAGTTATACTGATATATAGGCATGCGGATGGTCACCTATATAGTCCAGGTAGACCAGGTAGATCAGGTAGATCAGGTAGACCAGGTAGACCAGGTAGACCAGGTAGATCAGGTAGACCAGGTAGACCAGGTAGACTATGTAGACCGGGTACACCAGATAGACCAGGTAGACCAGGTAGACCAGGTAGACCAGGTAGACCAGGTAGACCAGGTAGACCAGATAGATCAGATTGATCAGGTAGACCAGGTACACTGGCGTCACACCAACACCGGAGCACCAAATACCAACACCGGTGCACCAAACACCAACACCGGTGCACCAAACACCAACATCGGTGCACCAACACTGGCGTCATACCAACGCCGGTGCACCAAACACCAACACCGGTGCACCAAACACCAACACCGGTGCGCCAACATTGGCGTCACACCAACACCGGTGCACCAAACACTAACACCGGTGCGCCAACACTGGCGTCACCCCAACACCGGAGCACCAACACCAGTGCACCAACACCGGTGCGCCAACATTGGCGTCACACCAACACCGGTGCACCAAATACCAACACCGGTGCACCAAACACCAACACCGGTGCACCAAACACCAACATCGGTGCACCAACACTGGCGTCACACCAACGCCGGTGCACCAAACACCAACACCGGTGCACCAAACACCAACACCGGTGCACCAAACACCAACACCGGTGCACCAAACACCAACACCGGTGCGCCAACACTGGCGTCACACCAACACCGGTGCACCGACGCCTTTATATAAATACTTACCTCGTTTGATATAGTGCAGTAACTTACGATCACTATGTTTGAGTGCATGGAATGTAACAAGACATTTACTCGTCGAGAGAGTCTTGCTAGGCATAAAAAACGATCAACGCACGCATCCAGAAGCAGAGAATATGAAGATAATGATAGATCACTAATTCATACTGATGAAGATATCTATAATGCTATGGAGTATGAGGATGATAATAGACATAGTCCCACAGAAAACATTAGAAATAAAATGTTGAAAATAAGAAAAGGTCGGGAATATTTACAAATTCAAACACCAAAAACAGTTTCCGAACATGGTAACCGCGAGAGCAGTTCTAGTAATATTTTCTCTAATGGAGTGCAGATGGATAAATATGAAAAGAATCATGCGGAACTATATAATAACAAAAATTCGTTTCTTGGAACAGATCAGAGCTCAGATTTAGAGCCATTTACAAAACGAGCAAAGTTTGTTGAAGATGTAAATAAAAATAGTGAAAACTATGGTAAAATTTGTCAATACCCTTGTAAAACCCAAGATGATGAGTCACAATCGTATACTTCTGAAGAAAATGATGATGAAAATTTGCAAAGTTCGGATTTAGAATCAATTAACGAAGTCACAGGAAAACGAGTCAAGATGGTTGAAGATTCAAATAAATATACTGACAACTTTCGTCAGTACCGCTACAAACACCCACAATTAAACATTGAAGATGAAGATTATGATGATGATGATGAAAATTCAAACTTATACACCCCCAATGAGCTAGTTGATCGATTGAGATGCTTAGCGCCAACTAGAGAAGGAAAAGAAATATTTTGGATACTTAAACAGTTACGAGAGCATGAGATTATTGAATAAATGAACTTGTAGCGAAATCAAACAGCTCAGTACCAAATCAAACAGCTCAGTGAACAGACCGTTAATAAATCAGTTAAAGGGACCTTTGGCTAAAATGGGCTATGAAAAGGATATTCAATTGCTTGAGAACATTGTAAAAATCAAAAATTCAATTAGAAAGAAATATAAAGCTTTAAAAGCTGGAAGACTTCAACATGCAACATATCTGGAGGAAACCTTTAAACCAATCACAAAACCTCTTAAACAATTAGTAACAGATGCAAAATTGGAATCAAAAGATGCAGTCAAAGTTGAGCCAAAATAAGAAGAGATAGAAGATGAAATACCTCAGAATGATGAAACATATACACCACATGCTCGTAAATATTTAAAGCTGGAACCAACTAGCACCCCTCTTAGGGATTATTCTCTATTGAGAGATGATGATGATGGAGAAGCTGATGATGATGAATTTGCCACACCTATACATCCATCAACATTGAGAGAACATAATTCGCCGATATTAGAGTCTCCAGACCAGATACTAAGCAAATATAAAGAACTACTTGAAAATGACAGTACAGAACTTGATAAAACTTATGGAGTGTACTATTATAACAATGCATGGAATATTGGTAATTCGAGATTAAAAGTTGATAAAGAAATCTTTCTTATAAACGGCAAGCAATATAAGATAACTGAAGGCTTAGCTGCATTAATTTTTATGAAACGTCCCAAGGGTTACTCAAAACAAGACTTGGACAATTATCGAACAATCCTAAACGACACATGCGCCCACAAACGTGATTTTAAGGAAAACCAGCAAGTAAAAGGAACAAAAAGCTATAAATATAAAAAGATAATAAAAAACTTGATTCGCACTCCGCATACCGGTAAGGGTATAATGCGAATTCTAAACGACAATATTGATTACATCTATTGGGATGACCCCAATGAACTAGTTGATCGGCTCCGCATATTGGTAGGATCACAACAAGCCGGAAATGATAGTCATACTAATGAAATAGTGTCAATTATTGAGGAGTTACGAGAGCATGGGATTATTGAATAAACAATCAAAATCAACCAGCCCAGTATTAAATCAGACAGCTCAGTGAACATATTTGATGAAGAGCATTAATAAAGATCTAGAAGAGGACGGATGCCTGAATCTAACAACAACAATAACATGGATTAGCTTATAATACTCCAAAAAGTCGATTTATTATAATAAGTGGTTTTTAAATAAAACAGATTTTTTAAAACATTACAAATATTCTTTTATTTTCTTAAAATACTATTTATGATATTCTTCCTACTCGCTAATTGAACCCTCTTTATATTCTTTACAATTGTTTTTGTGATCCTCACATAAAAATTGAGAATAAGCTCAAAAGTAACAGCAAAAATTTTGCCAACCCACCACCCCGTGACAAGTTCAATCATGTTTCAATTTATTATCACTGTGTTTACACAGGTGCATCCTAAAGGCCTAAACAATTATTAAACAATTGCAAATGACATACGCCCACAGACGTGATTTTAAGGAAAACCGACAAATATAGAAACATCATAAAAGTTCACTCATACTCCTCGTACGTTGTTGTGCAATATCAGTTAGCTAAACAAAAAATCAGAATAACGGCAAATGATGAAATAACGCCACCTATGTTTAATATATTAGATAAGGAACGACCTTGCCGGTGTCAAAGACTTGCACCTGATTAAAATTTGGCTATATTTATTTTTATGAAACTGGCCCACTAAATTCGCTGCATATCAATTTCAATATATGGAGCAAACTTCCCTTTGTTTATCTCAATAAACTTTCGCGGCATGGAAGACTTTCGAATTTGCACCTACATACATATGTCTAATGTATATTAGATAAGGAATCCATTTGAAGGTTGCGCCAGATCAAAATTGTCTTTGGATATTTTAAAAACATAATCCGCAATTAAAATTCGTGCATTGGGTCTAATATGTGTTTAAAGTGTTCAATTTTAATACGTATTTAAAAATATGATTTATCCAGTACGTTCCGCACAGAATAATTACGTCATAAGTCTGACGAAATTGGGAATCTTGTTGTTGTTATGCAATAGGAATTTATTTGAAACTTGATAATTTATCAATCTAATAATTCTATATTTATAATGCATATGCTGCAATTGCATAAACCTTGTGCATAAATTTATCATACAAACAAAACAAAAAGGCCTCAGCGACACCAAGGTATGTATTATTTTTCAAACACTGTTCTTATCAGCAGACCCAAATTAATCACCAGTCATTTGCGAAGGCCTGAGTTGTTTGTATGAAAAAAGCTTTTGCTGTTGTTGTTGTTGTAAAGAACGAAAACAGATGTTGAGGCTGGACCGAGTCTTGTTGTTGTTTATCTGTTAAGACATTCGGCTAGGTAAAATTTTTATCAGAGCCACGGGCAGCATGGTCGAAGGAAAATAAAAATTCTATTTTTAGATTGCCCAGCGCTTGTATACACAAATTGAATAAGAACCCACAGAAGCCTCGATAGCCTCGAGGCTGCGATACAGGTCTCTTAATCTACCGATGCCCCAGGTTCAAATCCCAGCAAAGCCCAAGCAGCACAACTTTGACTTTTTAATTTCGCAACACTTGCAGCATTAACAAATTCTCGCGGCAGGTGACGTCTTATCACGTGGTGTCGGGCTAACCGGCCGACAAAACCCATTTACTCCGTACCCTTACAACAACCGATGACGTCATCATAATTTAATTCGCAACACTTGCAGCATTATCAAATTCTCGCGACAGGTGACGTCTTATCATGTGGCGTCTGGCCCCACACTCGTACCCCGCACCCGTACTCAGTACCCGTACTCCACACCGTACTCAGTACCCATACCCGTACCCCGTACCCCGTACCCATTCAGCCATACAACAACAACAACCATGATGACGTCATCATCATCATTGCACTACTGTTTGTGACGTCACAACCAATTGGCACAGCAAAGAAAATCCAAGATGGCGGAAAATGTGAATTTAGACCCCCTGTGTTAAACCTTATGGGATTTTGGCCCCGAACCGGCATTGCTTATCTACTACTATAAACGGCAAGCAATATAAGATAACTGAAGGCTTAGCTGCATTAATTTTTATGAAACGTCCCAAGGGTTACTCAAAACAAGACTTGGACAATTATCGAACAATCCTAAACGACACATGCGCCCACAAACGTGATTTTAAGGAAAACCAGCAAGTAAAAGGAACAAAAAGCTATAAATATAAAAAGATAATAAAAAACTTGATTCGCACTCCGCATACCGGTAAGGGTATAATGCGAATTCTAAACGACAATATTGATTACATCTATTGGGATGACCCCAATGAACTAGTTGATCGGCTCCGCATATTGGTAGGATCACAACAAGCCGGAAATGATAGTCATACTAATGAAATAGTGTCAATTATTGAGGAGCTACGAGAGCATGGGATTATTGAATAAACAATCAAAATCAACCAGCCCAGTATTAAATCAGACAGCTCAGTGAACATACTTGATGAAGAGCATTAATAAAGATCTAGAAGAAGACGGATGCCTGAATCTAACAGCAACAATAACATGGATTAGCTTATAATACTCCAAAAAGTCGATTTATTATAATATTTGGTTTTTAAATAAAACAGATTTTTTAAAACATTACAAATATTCTTTTATTTTCTTAAAATACTATTTATGATATTCTTCCTACTCGCTAATTGAACCCTCTTTATATTCTTTACAATTGTTTTTGTGATCCTCACATAAAAATTGAGAATAAGCTCAAAAGTAACAGCAAAAATTTTGCCAACCCACCACCCCGTGACAAGTTCAATCATGTTTCAATTTTTATCTCTGTGTTTACACAGGTGCATCCTAAAGGCCTAAACAGTTATTAAACAATTGCAAATGACATACGCCCACAGACGTGATTTTAAGGAAAACCGACAAATATAGAAACATCATAAAAGTTCACTCATACTCCTCGTACGTTGTTGTGCAATATCAGTTAGCTAAACAAAAAATCAGAATAACGGCAAATGATGAAATAACGCCACCTATGTTTAATATATTAGATAAGGAACGACCTTGCCGGTGTCAAAGACTTGCACCTGATTAAAATTTGGCTATATTTATTTTTATGAAACTGGCCCACTAAATTCGCTGCATATCAATTTCAATATATGGAGCAAACTTCCCTTTGTTTATCTCAATAAACTTTCGCGGCATGGAAGACTTTCGAATTTGCACCTACATACATATGTCTAATGTATATTAGATAAGGAATCCATTTGAAGGTTGCGCCAGATCAAAATTGTCTTTGGATATTTTAAAAACATAATCCGCAATTAAAATTCGTGCATTGGGTCTAATATGTGTTTAAAGTGTTCAATTTTAATACGTATTTAAAAATATGATTTATCCAGTACGTTCCGCACAGAATAATTACGTCATAAGTCTGACGAAATTGGGAATCTTGTTGTTGTTATGCAATAGGAATTTATTTGAAACTTGATAATTTATCAATCTAATAATTCTATATTTATAATGCATAAGCTGCAACTGCATAAACCTTGTGCATAAATTTATCATACAAACAAAACAAAAAGGCCTCAGCGACACCAAGGTATGTATTATTTTTCAAACACTGTTCTTATCAGCAGACCCAAATTAATCACCAGTCATTTGCGAAGGCCTGAGTTGTTTGTATGAAAAAAGCTTTTGCTGTTGTTGTTGTTGTAAAGAACGAAAACAGATGTTGAGGCTGGACCGAGTCTTGTTGTTGTTTATCTGTTAAGACATTCGGCTAGGTAAAATTTTTATCAGAGCCACGGGCAGCATGGTCGAAGGAAAATAAAAATTCTATTTTTAGATTGCCCAGCGCTTGTATACACAAATTGAATAAGAACCCACAGAAGCCTCGATAGCCTCAAGGCTGCGATACAGGTCTCTTAATCTACCGATGCCCCAGGTTCAAATCCCAGCAAAGCCCAAGCAGCACAACTTTGACTTTTTAATTTCGCAACACTTGCAGCATTAACAAATTCTCGCGGCAGGTGACGTCTTATCACGTGGCGTCGGGCTAACCGGCCGACAAAACCCATTTACTCCGTACCCTTACAACAACCGATGACGTCATCATAATTTAATTCGCAACACTTGCAGCATTATCAAATTCTCGCGACAGGTGACGTCTTATCATGTGGCGTCTGGCCCCACACCCGTACTCCGTACCCCGCACCCGTACTCAGTACCCGTACTCCACACCCTACTCAGTACCCATACCCGTACCCCGTTCCCATTCAGCCATACAACAACAACAACCATGATGACGTCATCATCATCATTGCACTACTGTTTGTGACGTCACAACCAATTGGCACAGCAAAGAAAATCCAAGATGGCGGAAAATGTGAATTTAGACCCCCTGTGTTAAACCTTATGGGATTTTGGCCCCGAACCGGCATTGCTTATCTACTAAAGGAGCCCACGATTCATGAGAAACATAAAATTTAAAACTCTGTAAATCAAAATATCTCAAAAACGGTTACTCTTACAAGAAAAAGTTATAAAATATTTTTTGTAGGAAATTACCTAAACTACAAACTTTATTCACATAATTTTTCTATAAAAGTGAGCATTACTGAGATATTTTCGAAAAATCGCTTTTGGTGACCTTTGACCCCGCGTAAAATCGTGACGGAGTGTCAAATCGATGGGGACTCGTGGCATTTTCCTTAGAGCAATAATATCAATGTCTATACCAAAATTCAGCTTTCCCGGAATTTTTCCGAAATTAGGCCTTTTTTTGTCTATTTTCCCCGGACTACTTGGCGTTGGTCGGTTATAAGTGGAAAAAGTCATAGCCTACTACAGTAGAGCACTATCTAAATCGGAGAAAAATTACTGTGTCTCGAGGAGAGAGTTATTAGCAATTGTGAACTCGACTAAGGATTTCGACAAGTATCTCTGTGGATAAAACTTCATCCTTCGAAAGGATCATGCAGAATGGTTGATGCAATTCAAAAATCCTGAGAGACAGATGGCGAGATGGAGATGTGGAGATGCTGTTAGAGAATCGCTACGAATTTGTAACCCATCCCTAGTACATTACGCTGAATGTCATGCATTTGTTACATTTCACCTCCTTAAATCCTAAATCCAGAATTTATCCTTGACGGTATGCATGAGATGCTCATATTTCTTTCAGAGCTAGTGATATGTCGTATTTATAGCGCGATTAGGCAGTCCAATTTTCACACATCGTCTTTTAAGTCACGCAATTTGTTTCCCTTTCGGGTTGAATTGTTTTGGGCCTTTGCTCTTTCTCCATTTGGCATCCTCCAATGCTCGCTCCCCCGGCTTCGTCCTTTTTTCTTTCTCCTTGCAGCGTTATTTATACACACATCTAGATATAGATGTTATTGTATCTTGTTTTTTGCGTTTCTTCTTCTTCTTCTACTGGTTTTTCTCTTCCTGAAAAAAAGGATTTTTCTTATATTTTCTTGTTTGATACCAATTTGAACGGGGAAAAAGAATGAAGGAATGTTTTGCGATGCTCGTCCTTTTTTCTTGTTTGGTGGTTCGCCTTGAATTTTTGAGCTAAGTCGATTTCTCATTTCTATACAGTCCCCTCAGGAGATTTATCAAATTTTATGCATGTACTTGAATTCTGTGTTGATGGTGTAATTTTGTTATTATGAGCTTCGGCAAAAGGCTTTACTTGCAAATTTTCCGGAAAGTGGTTGTGTGTAGTGTGTAGGGGGAGAATATCGAAAATTGCTTGCCTATACTATAGAGAGAAAGTCCTTTTTCTTATCCTTTATTTTATTTCTTTTTTTTTACCCGCTGGTTGTACGAAAGCAGTTTCGATATGAATGATTTCCCTCTTCAAGAGCAACATTTTTTTCTACTTGTTTTTTTCTACTTAATTAAACGGTACGAAATTTTTTTACAAGGAGACTGAGTGATTGGATTTTTATGTTTCTGAGGGCACAAACACAAAAATTTTAATTTTCCTAAAAAAAAAAACAAGTAATAAAACAAACAACAAAATAAAAATTTACTTCAAGCAATTTCCCTCGTCGTTTCTATGTCATAATATACAAATTCATTTTCAATTACAAACATATTTTTGGTGGGGGGGAGTAAATGTGTGTACTTCTAGGCATATATGAAATTTTATGTTGATTTACGTTTCCCCAATTGATGTTTCTGGTTCCCTATACACTTTCCATAACCACGGATTCAATATTTGCCATTAAACAGCTTCTCTTACGTTTATTGCCTGCCCAAATATGGTCCTTCCGGTTGTTTGCTCTCGCATATCCTTTAGCACTCCGGGTGTATTGGTTGGTTCCATACGGTAGTAACGATTTTGGATATGAAGACATACCGAACACATTTTAGCGATTGCTTACATGCGCGCATTGCCACAAAAAAATGATATTATATAATTTTATATTTGATTGACTAGATATGATCCTATGGTAGAAGGAGAGGTTTTACAATTTATCTTATGGCGTACGTAAATGTTTAGGATCTGGTATGGAAAGTAGACGATACCTATCAACTTTTTTTTATTGGGTTTTTACGAGTAGTAACGTGATCCAAATTGTTCGTTTTTGATATAAAAACACCTTCAAGTAGGAATAAGCTATTTACTTGTTTTTTATGTGACAGTTCTAAGCTCAGGAATCACCGTTTTCCATAATATTGAAGTTTTAACAAGTGATTTCAATTACAAGTTGAGATTGGATCTCAGCCTCATCCTTAAAATTAGAATGGTTAACCAGACTGCAAGACTTTTTGCTCATCACTACTTACTAGAGATAATCTTTCTAATGAAATTCATCTACAAAATACTTTAGCTGAAGATCACTCAAACGACATTGGTATGTTTAAAAAATAAGATGGGGGTTCCACTAAGGATTGGTCGCCAGGCAACAGATACACAGGGGTATTAGCACGTTGCTGGTGCTTCGTGCCACAACTGTGGTACACTGCTGGAAGTGGGCCTACATCCTCCTCGTGCAACGACTGGAAACAGACTCCCCGAGTAAAAATAAATGATGGCCTTAGAACGGGAAAATACCGACTGTGATTGAAACATAGTCCTCGGCCATCTAGCGGTTAACAGAAGGCTCGTTGCACGACAGTACTGCCGTACAGGGGACGACTGACGGTGGTACTGCGGCCGTATGGTTGTTATTACGGGTATACGACGGTGGTACAGTGGCAGCAACGTGGATTTTCGCCTTCCTATAAGACAATATCTTTCACTGCAATTAAATGTTTGATTTTTTTCGGTTGTGTTTTTTTCAAGCCTTTAAATAACAAAATTTCCCACTAAAATATAAATCAACAAGCACCACACACTTCACGTACAACAAACCGACGACTGGCGAACTCGTTTCTCTTGTGCATCGATATCTTTAAGTAGGATAAATCGAAAGAACCATTGTACATAACGAAAATGATGAAGTTCCCATAAAACGCATGTAACGATCGGGTATTTACCAAAAAATTCTCCCTATAAGTGACCCCCCATCTCGCGGAAATTTACTCAAAGAGTAAGCAAGTCACTTCCCGCAAAATTTGAATTCCACAAATTTTCGAATCAAGTAGGCGAGAAAAAAACAAAATTTTTTGTGGAGAGAGGAAAAAATAGATTTTCAGGCAATCTGGATTTGAATTTCGAACAGAGAGTCCCAAAAAAACGTTTTTGAGTAGACCGGAAAAATAGTTCTTGTCAGTTATGTAACAGCCGTGATTTTGGTCGAAATAAAATAGTTTTTAATAACGATAACGGAAATATTTTTTTAATAGTCCGGAAAATAATCATATAGAATAAAAA
This sequence comes from Thereva nobilitata, assembly GCA_963855945.1. Classification (NCBI taxonomy): domain Eukaryota; kingdom Metazoa; phylum Arthropoda; class Insecta; order Diptera; family Therevidae; genus Thereva; species Thereva nobilitata. The sequence goes on along the minus strand of OY979698.1, from coordinate 78,553,246 downwards.
CCAGTTACCGCCTGTTCTTTAACGAAATAAATAGTCTTTCATAACGGAAATATTTTTGAATAATCCGAAAAACAGTTGCATAACAAAAAAAATCAATTACGGGCGTTCTTTCCCCAAGATCAAAGTGCATGAAAATAAAGGGAAATAGTGTGATAACCCGGAAGATTTTCTTATGGAATAAAAATCAGTACGGTACAAGGATATTGGAAGAAAAAGGCAACGTTATTCTGGTGACTGCAACCATAACCAAGCAACAGAAGAACGGAAGACAACAGGTACGCCACGAAGAGTGGGTGGCTACTGAAGAGATCCTCACTCATCTAGGGTGTGGCCGGAAGACCTGAGGAAGTCCGCTGAGGGAGGACTGTTCACCGTGCTGATAGACCGGGAAGAGTAGATGAACTAAGCACAGCAGTTAAGTACCCCTTTTGTTGAGTTTGGTATAGTCTAAGTGTCACCCGCGGTTTATAACCGGGACGAAGTCCGCTGGAGGGCCGTGGCAGCAGGAATAAGGAAGACGAGCGGAAAGGCTCCTGGACCTTCACATCAGGTGCAAGCTTGAGCTCTTACTTCCCCGACATAGCTCACAGTTCGCTTACTCAAAAGGTAAATAAACAGAGGTTGCTTTACACCTTTTAGTCAGCCAAATCGAGAAAGCCCTCCTCGGTAAGGAAAATGCCTTATGTGGGTTCCTTGACATCAAGGGTGCTGAGCTATATGCCGTTGCACTATGCTCAACATTGAGATAGATTTGACATGGAACATTAACATTAGAATATTTGCGGGCAGGCAAGCTGCCATCAAGGCACACTCAATCTGGAAGTTGCAGGCAGGGTGCTTTGACGTTCTCCCTAGCCAGGAAAAATAGGGTCTCTGCTGGGTTCACGGACACTGGGAAATCGAAAGCATAGAGGCTGCGGATAAGCTCGCTAGGGATTGGTCTGAGACGTTGGTACAGGTCCCAGAACCTTTCTGTGATAGAGAACTGGGTTAAGGGAGTGAACCTAGCTTATTGGTAATCAGTCGCAGGTCTTAGACAGGTTGAAGAACTAATAACACGCTTTCCTTAAGCGGCGTTACCACTCTAAACATGGCGGAGCTTAGGCTGTTGGTGGGATATCTAACTTGCCATGTGGGCTTGCGGTGTCACCTCTACAACCTGCGACTGTCTCCGGAGACATACCTAATGCCGACTTTGTTTGGAAGGCGACGAGACTTTTCAGCATATTCTTTGTGAGTGTTCTGCTCTACTATTTTCAGGAGTAGTATTAACCAATTGCTTGAAGGGATAGTAGAAAGCGCACCATTTTCTTTAAGCAGAATAAACAGGCGGAATTTTGAAGCCAGCGAGAAGAGCCAGGAGTGAACTTCCTTCGATTTACTTTCTCCGATTCTTTTGTCCAAGTTACTCCGGCTTCAGGAAACTAGAGACGGTATACTTACTGCGGTGGCTTAGCCCTTAACACTAATTTTTCTTCTTCTTTCATATTTTTCTTCTTCTTCAACAAGTTAAATTTCTTTTTTTTTGGTAGTAGTAAGCTTGATTCGAAGGAAGGAACAGAGGACGGGGGTGGAAGCACGTAAGTTGTTTCAATCGACCTCTTCATACAAAAATTCTGAATTTTTGTATGGAGAGGTCGATTGAAACAACTTACGTGCTACCACCCCAGGATAGGTTCATAGTCGTCTGGAGCGTGGTAAAGAAGGAGGCAACGGATCTTGGATTTGAGCTGCTGTATGTTGTCGGAGTTCACAGCAAAGAGAAGACATTTTCCCGAAGCCCACAAATGTAACAAAACCCAAACCAAAAAATGTAGTAACGGGCCTTCGGTTGCGCTAAGTTGTCTGATATTATCTGAAGATCGTGGGTAAAATTGATACTGCTGTGCATATACATACTGTCATAATGCCAAATTTTTCCTCACGAAAGTATTGGGACTTGTCGAAACTGAAATAAAATAAGCATAATAAATTCAATTTATTTAAGAAAATTAAAAAAATTAAATTTACGCTAGTATTTATAGGATGTCCCTTGGTCTTTATCACGGAATTAAGACGATTGGGCATAGATTCTACTAATTTTCTGGTTACCGAGATGTCGATACGATTTCATTCTTCTTCTTCACTTTAGTATCTAAAATTGCCCACTAATTCTTAATGGGGTTAATGTCGGGTGATTGGGGAAGTGTTTCTAGGCTATGAGGCGTATTATACAGCAACCAATATTTCGTATTGTAAGCCGTATGATTGGGATCGTTGTCTTCCTGAAAGTAATATTCATTATCTATTACAAGTTTTTCAGCGCTGGCCCTCAAGTTATTTTTTAAAATATCGATATATTTTCCATGGTGTATTTTGCTCTCAATAAACACTAGACTCGCCCGTGGTACCCATTGCTCCTGAGGACTCTCGTAATGCATTAGGGATTGCAATCTTTGCTAAGCTCAGTAGCGATTGCTGGAGCACTTGTTTTTGGATTTTTACGAACAGTGCGTACGTTATTGCGTTTATCCTATTCCGTTAATTAAAGTGCCTTCCGCACCTTGGTTTATTTGTGACAGTAAGGAATTCTGCCGCTTTCTCCAGAACGTTTGCCTGTTACCAATTTTTATGTTTTCCCATCCTTTCGCAAATTAACAATAATTATTTTCTCTTCCATAGTGGATTCTTTCCCTTTAACCACTTTGAAAATTCCAATTATTAATTACACTGCACTGCACTTTGAAATTACAAGAGAATTACAATTATTACACTGCACTTTCAGCAATTAAATATTGCTTGGCTGTTTTTGCAAGCATAAAATGTTTTCTAGGGCAAATTGAATTAGTAGAATTAACGGCAACTTTCAAGTGCAGACTGTTATGCCGGGTTTTCACTAGTAGAATTAGTGGTAGAGTAACTGGCCTACTTTTAAGCGGTAGAGTAACTTTACCACGGTGCTATCCCACTCTACTCTACTATAACCGAGTTTTCATTAGGTGAGTTCACAGGATAGTTAGTACTCGACCAGTATACTCTACCACTAATTCTACTAGTGAAAACCCGGCATTAAGGATAGTACTGGCAAAAAGTTTCAATACTTTCGTGAGGAAAAATTTGACTCAGTGGCGGCTCGTCTTTAGGGGCTAGTGGGGCTTAGCCCCACCAGAAATTATCGAGCAAATCATATTCACACGCTTTTTAATTAATTTCATTTTTACAAAAAAGCAACGCAAATTTATTACAATTTCTAAAAAAAATTCAAAATAATACCCCACCAAAAAATTCGAAGTAGAACTTGTACCGGCACAATGGAGCTCCTTCTGGTGACAGCAAGGCTACTGCCATCGTGCTTGGGTAAACATAAAAAATTTAGAAGACTACATCCTCCCTAGTTTCCTAAATGTTTTTAGGGGATGCTAAACCGGCCACACGGTTTACGCTAGCTCGCCGGTGGGGGCGTGGGGTTGTGTGACCGGGACACTACACCTATGATTCACCACTTACCTATTGTTTAAAAGGGATATCTCTTCCTATCATTCTTTTCCTAGGTTAGCCAGAGATATTCATCGCTGGACGTTTCCATCGGCCTGGTGGACCTGTAAAGGTTCAACGTGACGTTGAGAGGACCCTGGAGAGAAAACAAGACCCGACCATCCTGGACAATTTACCCCCTTAAGCTATCATGCCTAGTAATAATATTGGTTAAAGAAAGTGACACCAAATATATTTTAAAATAATTACAATATAATACAATTATTCAATAACAAAAACAGAGGTAATTTTGCATTAAATAGTAGATGTACATCAAACACCCAATACTCCTACAATCTAGGTAAGGTGGACACAGCCAACTATTACCACAAAATAATAACGTAATACCACAACGGAAGGAAACAAACCAATCGTCGCGCTGGTACCAGTCGAGGATTCCTTTATTTCGTACAACAACCAAAATCACCTAATAATATCTACGTGATATTCAAGTAATATCACTACTATTATTAAAGGTGTATAATACCAGTAAGGTTAAAAGTATAAAAGTATTGATAAAAACAATGTAGATATATTATATTATATGCAAATTAATAAATATTTTAAAATATTGTGTATGTTAAACAATTTTATGATAATTAGCAATGAGGATAAAACATGAAAAGAGGTGTAAATGTATCCTGGAAAAAAGGTTATTGTGTTTTAAAAGTGTTAATATAATTAAAGGAGATATTTAAATTTGTAATAAAAGTTAATCAATATAACAATATTTAAGTGCTATGCCCTAATATCGTCCTAGTAAGTATCTGGGTAAATAACCTTCTCATCGGTTTGATGCTTCGAAATCCACAAGATGAGTTAAAAACCGAAAAAGCTTTGCTCCAACCAAACCCACGGAGTGAAATTGATGACGCACTGCCAACACCAAGGAAGGTCGAAAGCGACACCTCCAGATCCTTTATCCACCCACAACACTGACTTCTTAGGATATGACCTCGGGAACCAACATGCACATAAGCGGTTTCATAGGAACGAATCTTCCAGCCAAGTTTTATATTTCCACAGGTGCCAAAGTCCCAAAGAAACTCTTATCGCACGAAATAAATATGATAAATAAGACTTGTACTTATCCTGGGTTATTTTCTTGGATTATCAGAATACTCTGAACTAAAGACTCGGGGTACATTGTCCTGTTCCTGTTTAGTGTAGGATCTTCATCCACTGCCAAATTGTTCCCTTCCGAGTACAGCGAGGGCAAACTGTTTTTCTTGATGCCTCCAAGGTCGAAGATTTTGATGTCTTCTTTTGTCCGTGGCCTATCAGGGAAACTCCGATGTTCTGGTTCTCACAATTTATCTCCACAATATTTTTATTGGTAATGCTGAACGTTTGTTATAATCTTTATCCGGTTTTTTATTAACCACAAAAATCGTCGTCTCGAGTTCAAAAAAACTGACCAACTCTTATCTAACCAAAAATCCCGACTTTTCTGGGGGTCACGAACTATTCTAGCCTCTCCAAAAACAAAAACTATCTTTTTTATTCTCCAGCCCCAAAAACTATTTTTTTTTCGACTACTTGAATTTGAAAAAAAGTTTTCCCCAAATTTTTTGTGAAGTTATTTTATTCATGAAGCCTGAAATTTCCGATAGATGGGGGACCATTAACAGGGGGAATTTTTCGGTAAATAACCGACCGTTACAAACTTCATAGGAAAAGTATAAAAAAAGAGCAAATAAAAAAATAAGAAAAACTCTCAACTCTCATCAAAATAATCTGGCCGAATCATAATTCCATACCCATTTACATGTAATTCTCTTCTCAGGGGCTATCATTGAGTCAGCCCCGAATATGAACCATTTTGTATGCAAAATTTCTTGACTAAGGCGATTGATTCAACCAACATTTGTTCTACCAAGCGGGGCTAAAATTTATTAGCCCTAGGATTCATTCGGATTTTCTTCACTGACTGTTGTAATACACATGTGAGTGCATTCTCTTGCTCTGTTGGGTTTACTCACGCACATACAACGCCAGTGTTGTCGGTTCGTTCTTTTAGTTCTGTTTATTATATTGCCTGCATTTGCTACTAATTGACCGAACATTTTGATAATTTTTGTTACACTTATGGATTTTATATACCTGAGGGGCTGATTTTATTTAGCCCGTAGCAAATATTTTGGTAGAAATGTAGTAAAAAGTAGTAAAAAGAGACATTTTTATTGGAAAAAGAGCTTATTGGAGATTGAATTTTAACTGATAGTTACAAGTTGATTTTTAAATGAAAAGTGTGTGCTTGCAGAATTGCGGTAGATATATATTGAATATTATTCGCCAATAAATATTATCAAATTATTTGCAATAAATATTAATATTACATTTTTTAATATATAATTTTCTTAAATTATATTTATTTAATTCTTGTTTTTGGTTAAAATGAATCACGTAGATAATTTATTGAAGAAAAATTGTTCTTTGTTGTCATTAGAAGAAAAATTAGAAATTAAACGTTTAGGGCCACATCAACCATTTGATTTTGAATTAATTTGTACTGAAAAATCTCAAAGTAGAACATTTTCATTGGCTTGGTTTCTAAAAAGAAATGACTTACGGTTAGTATACGAAAAAATGCATTGTTTTGCTTTTATTGCGTTTTGTTTAGAGGAGAATCGGCTTGGACAGAAATCGGTATCCAGGATTTAAAACATTTATCGGAACGAATTAAAAAACATGAAACGAGCGCTATGCATTTAAAAAATACTTTAAATTACCAAACCTTCGGGACGGTTAATATTCTTTCACAGATCGATTCGGGATACGCGAGTTCCATAGCAAAATATAATGAAAATGTTAAAAAGAATCGTCAAGTATTAAGTCGAATTTTAGATATCTTAAAGTTTTGCGGTGGTCACAATTTAGCTCTTTGTGGACACAACGAACGTGAATCAAGTAGTAATCGAGGAATATTTCTTGATATGGTTACATATACCAGATCATTCGACGACTACTTGAAGAATAATCAAATCGCAAAAAAACACTTCGAAAACCTACAAAATTAGTTACTTGAATATTGTTTACACGGTTTATCTACATGAAGTGAAATCTGAACTTCAAGCAACAAATTTTGTATCTGTTCAAGCTGATGAAACTACGGATATTTCGTGTAAATCACAAATGGTTTTCATTTTACGTTTCGTTAAAAATAATAAGCCTGTTGAATGGTTTTTATCAAATTTTGACCTTAATGATGGTCCGCAAAAGGTATAGTTGATGTGATTTAGAATGCGCTGAAATGCTACAATTTAGAAAAAAATTGATTGCTCAAACATATGATGGTGCCGCTGCAATGAGTGGGAGTACAGCCGGGGGTCACACTTCAGTAAAAAAAATTGTATCCATTTGCATATTTTGTTCATTGTTTTGTCCATCAACTAAATTTAGTCTTAAAGCAGGCATGCTCAGTTATTAAAGAAACACCAATATTTTTCGTCAATATATCTGCTTTTACGTCATTCTTATCATGCTCTCCCAAACGAAAATATTTATTAATGGAGGTTTGCAACAAACGTGGTCTCCCGCGAACTGTTGAAATTCGGCGGAACTTCAATTTCCGAGCACTGCGATCTATACTCGAAAAAAAAATCTCATTCATTGTTTTGAATTGATAATTAATATTTTTTTCAAGCCCCACCAAATTTTAGAGGCAGGAGCCGCCACTACATTATGACAGTATTTTTTTTTGTATTATTAATGAAGTTGAGGTCATGCTTTTTGTTATATTCGAGTAGCTACGGTTAAGAACTATCAAATGTGAAAAACAATTAGTGCGAAAAAATGCTTATTAAAAAGATATGAGCGAATATTCACTTAAACCTGCTGAGTCCCAATACTTTTGTGAGCCACTGTATGACAGGACGGGCTGTACTAATTGCATTGGTTGCCAACTACCCCCGATACTATAGATGTGCTTGAAAAGATTCTATTCGCTACATTAGCTACAAAATTAGTTAACTTATTCCAATATTTTACCAAAAACCTTATAACGGTTATACTAGTCAGCAATTGCCACAAGTCTTATGTTAGCTCGGTACAGAGAAATTAAAAAAAAAATTAATTTGATAATGTAAAGAGACTCTTTTGATATTTTATAGCTACGTATCAAAATAAGCCGCAATAAATTCTAAGACTCTCTAATAAACTCTTAAAAAATTGATCGTCAATATATGTATGTAAACAGAAGCCCCTTGATCGGTCCGGCACCTACTATATGAAATAACAGCCCTTTCCGAATATCCTTCTGTTCCGAATATCCTTCTGCTAAATTATACTTAATTTCCTCAATTTTTCATCCTTTTAATCTTAAATTTAATTTCCACCTATCAAGCTTTAAAAAGGACAAACTTTTCACAAATTAAATTATTGATTTTTTTCAATTAACTTGTCACTTGTAATTGCTTGATTTTAATTATGCCCACAAAAACAATTTTTTTTGTAATTTAATCGTCGGTAATTCCGTCACCCATGGCGGTGTTAATATTGCAATAAAATATTTAATTCAATTAAGTGTGGCTGGTTTAGGTTTTAAATTATAATTGTTTTAACTAAAATAATGCGTTTTGGGGCACAGGTGTATTTTCTCGTGAATTTTTGTGCCTAGTGTTTTAAAACTTGCATTTCCCAGGGCGAATAAAGGATATAATGATTTTTCAATTAGTCCCACGAGTATTACGGTCGCAACATAGATTTAGTGCACCATAAGCAGGTTCACTACCTCAGATTTGTGCACCTGACGAGTTGAAAAGGATCAGCAGCCTGAACTAAGATTTGCCAATTAGATTTGTTTGGTACAGCATAGCCACGAGGAATAATATTGCCCACCTTCTGGCTATTGTTGCAAAGCGACAGAAAACAAGAGAGGAAAACTCAGCCTCCTCGAGGTACAGCCTGCAGATTGGGTCCTCCGCCTTTCCGATCCACCATAGTTTCACTATAATTTAGGATCCTGATCTGAAGACTACCAACTCAATCAATATCCCGACATTTACTGTGTTTCCATGCAGAGTTTATCCTGAGTTTACTCAGATTAAGCGCCCATGGAAACGGGGATTGAGTAAAGTGTCGTTAAATCCAAGTAAACTCAACGAAGCCAGTCCGATTAAGCCGGGTTTTGCATATGTGTGTGTTTCAGTATCGTTTACTGCCAAGGCTATTGTAAGTACAGGCATGGAAGCAGCCAGGCCAACTAATACCAACATAGCTGAAAACAGGCCAAAAATATTCTGACAGTTGTGGAATTAACATGGCGGAGCCATACGAAGCAATTTTTTAAGTTTGTTTTTGCACTAAAAAGTGGTAAAATATTGTATATTATCACTTTTTGGTGCACATGGATTATCAGTGATTAGTGCTTTAGTGATTTAATAAAAAAAATTAAAGTGAAGTAAGTGGTTAAGTGTATTTTAAGAGTGTTAATTGATTAGGTGACCATTTTTGTTTACATTCGCGGTGGTTTTTTCGTGTTAATTTAGGGAAAAAATGTTGAATTTGTGTAGTAATATAATAAAAAGTGCTTTTTAAGTGATTAAAGATTATTATAGAATAGTTATTAAAAACATAAGTGCAGAAAAATGTGAAGGAAAAGTGAAAAAGTTATTGTTATTCATGTTGTGTGGTAGTACTTGCACGTATGTTTTTAATAACTCTTCTATAATAATTTTTAACTACTTTAAATTCACTTTTAATTCCATTACTACACAAATTCAACACTTTTTCCCTAAATTAACACGAAAAAACCACCGCAATTGTAAGCAAAAATGGTCACCTAATCAATTAACACTCTTAAAATACACTTAACCACTAATTTTTTTTTAATTTATGGACTCAGATCACTAAATAACTTATCACTGATAATCCGTGTGCACTAAAAAGTGATAAAATACAATATTTTACCACTTTTTATTCCAAAACCAAAGTTAAAAAATTGCTTCGTACGGCTTCGGCCATGTTAATTCCACAACTGTCAGACGATTTTGGCCGCGCACAGACATAACCAAAAAGTCTGCTTCCAGGCCTGTACTTACGAGGGTCTTGTTACTGCACATATACCAACGGCGACGCAATGTAAAATTAGGTATCTGTCACTTTAACCCAGAACCGTCATGGAAACAGCATCGAGTGATCTTGAGAGAAAAAGCTTTCTGTTTACTTAACGAAAACTCTACCCTGGCTCATGGAAACACAGTAATTCTTTCTGTTGCATTTCTCTGGCACCGACCCATGGATAAAGGGGTACCAGCAACGCCGGCTCTAGGGTAGAGCGAGTGGAGCTGTCGCTCTCGGCGCCAGGAGGCAAGGGGCGCCAAAATGAATGTGAAAAACAATTATTTCGAGCGAAAAAGAAAATTTTGATGGGGCCTTTTGCAATAAAAGTAGATTTTTGAAAAATTGGTTATTATTATTTATTTAACCCCAGCTTTCGCCCGCCATCTCGTCCGAGCCGGAAAAATTAGGCGCCTGTGCAGACAACTTCGCCCATAACATTTTCCCATTTTTTCCAAAAAAAGGCGTCGCTGATTTACACTGATTTGATCCTCAAAACAGCCGCTACTGCTTCTGGTTTTCGTATTTCGTCGTTTCGTGTTGACGCCCTGTGCAGCATGACTAGATGCCGCCCGCACGGCACTAGAAATATAAAGGGTGTTTCAGACTTAAATGCTAATCGGTTAAGGGGTGATTCCTGGGTATATTTGGAGAAAAAATTGTCCTAGAGAAGGGGCTTAGCGGCACTATCCACCGGTACTCTTCAATTCGGTATGAAGAACAAAAACTTGAGTAGCTCCGTTTACAAGATTATCTAGGTTAAAAATCGATATTTTGCATCTGAACCATCCAAAATTCTTTGTTTTTTAGTATTTTTCTCAGAAAAATGCATGTTTTTTTTTCTTCGTTTCGGATGCACCAAAAAATTACCTAAAAAAGTTACATACACATGAATGACCTAGGTCGTATACTTTTCCAGATAGTGAGATTTTATTCTTTATTTCCCATGGTACATTCATCTCAGACAACGAACATGCAGTATTGTAAAACTTTAGCTTTATGACTGGTATATGTTGCACGCAGGATTTTCCATATGATCGGGATATGATCAATCCAGTTCTAGTTATCTGCGCGTATTTTGGCTAATATACACCACTTACACTCGTATTTACACTGTTGATTATGCGTTTGGTAGACTTCTTTTTTTCATGGTTTAACTTTGGTTCATTGTGTTCGATATATTTATTCTTTGTTTAAATTATAATCAGACCCATAGATTATTTGCGGACATGGCAAATCATAATGATCAATAGTGTTCCCGTGTTCAGATTGTATGTCAAAGGTTTAATCCCTGCCTGTGTACATACAAGAGGGTGTATCTTTGGCTTTTTATAGAATACCGCAAGGCGGGCTCCTATGGCAAACGGATGGCTCCAAGGCAAAGATAGGCGTGAGTTCCGGGATTTGCGGATAACCCAAGGTTTAGTAGCGCACTCATTTTGGGTATCTACTGTCTTTCAAGCAGAGGTGGATGCTATGTTGTCATGCACCTATGAGTATGACAGGCCTATGAGAACAAGGAGATCTTCATCCTAGCTGATAGCCAGGCGGCAAGCAGAATAAAGAACCGTAGGACCAAGTTCAAATAAGTTTCGAAATGCCAGCGAACCTTCGATAAGCTAGGTACTACCAATCGGGCCACCCTTGTGTAAGTCCATCAAGGCTTCGAGGGGAATGAAAAGGCAAACTTATTGACCATGACAGGGGTCTAATACTGTTTTCGTTGGTCCGGAACCGGTTACTGCGAAACCATCCAGTCTGGTGAAAAGAGCCCTAAACGATGGGACTTTCTTTCTTTCTTCCAGTGAGCTAATGAGTCCAAGAAGTACCGTGGTCCCGAAGTATGCCTATTGTGCTATGGACACCCCTACTCCCTCAGATTTGTAAGCCAGACCGCTTGAACAGATTCAGCAGCCTGGCTAAAGGTGCCGACCCATAGAACGAGTTAACGCGATGTGTGGCCAAGAGGCATTTGACATTTCAATTGAAGTAAATGTTATTTAATGGAACCAGTCCGAATGGCTGAAGCGACATACGCGAGTAAAGCTACAAAAGCTTGAAGTTGGCCAACTTTCAACTTTTCTGTGCGATTGGCGCGTTTGACGTTTGTTTGTTGTGTACATAATTTAAAATTCTTTCATCAATCTATAGTGTGCGGTTCAAAAATACGAATTTTGTGTTCAGTACAACGCATTCATTGGGTCTGTCGAACGCGCCGCACCCTGGACTGTCATATGCATCTGGCGCACACGTCGCGTTAACTCGTTCTATGGGCTGGCACCTTAAAGGTGTGCCACTTAGATTTGTGGAGTCAAGAAAGGTCAGATATTAGTGAAGTCTGCACTTCTTCTGTTAGATCACTATTTAATAATAGTATTCATTAACTCGTGAAAAGACTCTTTCCATCGCCCCGACGACAAATCTGAGATCGTTGATAAGATTACCAGCTTTGTCCCTGTAAGCTGGTGTAAATTGCGTAATATCTCGTACACTTCGGAAAATCCGCGCCAGATGCAGTCTTCGAACTCCGAACTGTCTTAGTTTACACACGTCAGCGTTCTGTCGAAAAAAGACTGCCCGTAAGAATATCGGAAGGCGAACAGCATTCTCACGAAGATCTCCTGCCTATCTGTTCTGTGGGTCCCTAACCCAGCTTAAAAGGCACATTCTTTTTATCTTCCATTCTCCCCGCGTGACCTGCTTACTGCAATACGTCACGGAGCTTGATCAACTAACAGCACCACGAAAACGATGTCATCGGCCAACCTGGAACGCGTTCAAAAACCTTACTATGGTAAACCACGAGTTAAGCTGTGGTTATGCTGCATCACTTCACTTAACCACGAAAGTTTATGTTTAACCATGGAGGTTTTTGAACGCACTGTGGTTAACTACAGGTTAAAGAAAAAAAAAATAAAAATAAAATTTTCCATAAAATAGTCCCCGCTAATTGCTTCAATTATTTCATTTATTATTTATTTGCCATAATCCCACTTTAATTTGTTCATGTTTTTAACATTAAAACAACTGTCAGAGAGTTGTTTTTATTCTTCTTCTTCTTAACTATCGCTAACCATGATCCAGAGCAGGGTTAAAATTTAACTACACCATGGTTAACCACGGGAGTTTTTGAACGCCAAAAAGTTATGCTCGTGGTTATGTTGTAGTTAACCACGGAGTTTTTGAACGACAAAAGTTTACCATAGTTAACCATGGTTAACCATAGTAAGGTTTTTGAACGCGCTCCTGATAGCGTCTGCTTATTGCGCGATACATGATGATCCACAGGAGAGGGGGTTATGATGGTAGCCATGGGGGCCCTGGAAGTTGACCTGTTCCGCTTTACTCAATCGGCTTACTTGCAGTGCAACGTCCTATCTACAAGGAATTTTATCACGATTCGCTAGTACCTGCAGTTACCCTAGCAAAAATGTGCCGTGCGCATTTGTTCGCTATGGGTGCTAGCTGTGGGCACCGTGCAGGCTAGTGCGTGCCTGATGCATGCTAGCTGAGGGCTAGTTTTATTTTTACTCGGGTACTTGAGTGTATCCAAATTTATCAACGACTCGATGAAGGTGTTGAAAGCATTTTTAACGTTAAGGGCGCAATTCCTGTACACATCCGTAAACTAAGATGAAACAACCTGGTGGCACACTGGTTTCCAGCTGTAAAACTCTGTTCGGTTTACCTTTTCACGGCTTACACAATTTCTTCCTCTGAGTCGTCTGCATCGTTTACTTTTACTGAAGGCTGGCTGACTCCCGTGCTCCCGTTCTCTGGAAATAGGGTATACACGATGGTTTACAAAATTACAGGGAGATAATCTTTGGGGACGGTTAACCCTTCCTCGACGACATCATTCCTCTGTACACCCCCACGGAGTACTATGTGCCTCGTTGCACAGACTTTTAAAAGTCTCTGTTTTCCTCTTCCGGCTGGCAGTTAGAGGGTGCTATACGACTATGTGGACTATACGGCGGATATATCAAACTTTTTTACCCAAACTCTAGATATTTTCAAAGGGCCATCAAAGTAGTGTGAAAGACACTTCTCGTAAATTCGGGCCATTTTCGTTCAATTGCGAGGCGTAATATCTTTAGTTGTTCATCGTCTGACCAACTGGAAGATCCTTATATGCGACGATCCCCTTCCTGCCCCACCACATGCACTATATACAGCTCATCATACCTTGTCTGCGATCTTTGACGCTTTCGATTGTCGAATGTAACCCTCTTTTCATCATTGTTTATGACGTACGTTCAAGAAATTGATCGATTTCATTACGTTTCAGCAGTAAATTTGATCAAGAAAATATCAACACAAGTTGTACCAAATATGCAAGAACCTGACATAATTAAAAGGATCAAGATCTCACACCCACGCTGGATAGGACATGTAATGCGAATGCATGAAAAATCGCCCCCAAAAATCCTGTTCCTCCAAACTCCAGAGGGAAGATGGCCACAATGGACTTACACACAATTCGGATTACCATAACTGGACGAGAAAGACGCAAGACCGAGATCGTTGGAAAAAAATTCTTGAGAAGGAGGCCAAGGCGCACCGAGGGCTGCAACGCTAATGAGGATGAGGATGCCTGTTTTGCTGCACCTTTCCAAGAATTTTATCAGCTTTTTCAGTAATTGGACGACTAGAGCTGGACTCATCTTTAACATCAAAATTACCAAAACGAAAGCAATCGAACTGTTTCGACGCAGCAGATTTGCCGTCACCGTACACAGCACAAGTTTTTTCACAAGTTTATGCATGCAGCGTTCTTCCGCAACTTTTCGTTATTTCTCTTCTTTTTCAAACGCAAACAACTTACCAAATACTGCTTCCCACCACTTTCGATGTTTATACACTCAAAGTCAGGGGCGGTTTTAGAGGGGGGTAATTGGGTAATTACCCCCCCCCCCCCCCCAGAATTTTCGTTCGCTTATTTATTTTTATTCTTAAAAATTACCAATATTTCAAACAAACAAGTTTAGTTATGGTGAATCTAGTCGGCGGTCTATGAATTTTTCCAAAACTGCTGGAAGGGACCGACCCGAGCCGATTTTTGATCGAACACTTTGACAGCTCTTGCATTGTTGTTCTTTTTCTCTGAAATTCCCTTCTGCTCGCAAAGAGAATGTCTTAAACAACAACAAAGACAGTATGATTTGTTGCCTGCAAGTTGTTCCCTCATGTAGAAGCTCATACGATTTTTCACCGAAGACAAAAGAGAATTGACGATTGCAGACGACTCTGTCTGTCGTGTGTACGCTCGTGTGGAAACAACCTATAGCCACGGTATACAGAAACAAGGTAATGTAATGGAGAAATGTCATTTGAGTGCTGACGTCACTTGGCACGCTCTTCCCATATAAAATCGGAGTTGTGTTGTTGTTTCTACATTAGTGCTGACGTCACTCGGCACGAAATTTCTACGATATTCGAAGCTGTCAGTCTCTGTTACATTACCTTGTTTCTGTATGCCGTGACCTATAGCCGTGTTTTTTTAATGAACTATATAGTTCTTCCCCATACAACTCTGAAAACCCAGGTTTTATCGAGGTTTTTATCCAGGTCTTGGGACATTTCAAAATTTCCCTTTCTTTTCGGAATGTAGCATACTTATGCCGGATTCATCGTTGCGGATGAGTCGCGCCGCACAAATTTCCCAAAAAGAGAATCAGCTGAACTACGATTCATTGTTGTGGATAAAGTGTGCTGCAGATGTTGTATAATTTGACATATGTATTTGTAAAATTTGTCAAAGTTTTTTTGTTAAAATCGTAAAAAATTAGTAAGTAAAAAATTCGTAGAATCTTGAAATCAGGCTCAAGTATTTTCATATATCATACAACAAAAATGACAATTTAAAAAATCCGCCGCACAAAAGTTGAAGTTGATTCAACTTTTTTCCAGAGAGGAAAAAAAATCCCAAAAATTTCCCAAAATTGAGAAATGCTCAATTTTTCATACAAAAAGTATGCGCGCGCATAAGTGCGGCACAACTCATCCGCAACGATGAATCCGGCATTACCGGCAGTCGGAAAAACGTCATTTAAAATAAAAACAACATAGAAGTGACGAGAGCAAATTTGAAGGCATGAGGAAACAAATAATTTATTTTTTAGAAACTTATTCATTATTTTCTAGAGGGGAATTCGTGTAACAGTTGTTTACTGACACGCAACTTCGGATTAATTTTAATATATTTAAAGCACTGAAGATGGCGCTTAGTGAAATTTCCCTTGTCGTTTTTTTAATGAACTGGATCGAAGACCTATATAGTTCATTAAAAAAACACGGCTTATGTAAACAAAATGAAATTAACTGCTCAAGCGCCGTAAGAGAAGTTATGACTTTCTTCCTTTTAGTAGGGGAGCTGGCACTTGAAAAAATCGTGTCGTCCCAACCACGGAATACAGAAACAACGTAATGTAAAAGACTGTATATCGTAAGACGGCAACGTCACTCGGCGACCTCTTCCCATATAAAATCGAAGTTATTGTTGTTGTTTCTGCATTAGTGCTGACGTCACTCGGAGACCTTTGTCTACGATATTCGAAGCTGTCAGTCTCTTTTACATTACCTTGTTTCTGTATACCGTGATCCCAACCTTCTGCCGTTTGGTATATAAGCTTTTCAAGTAATTTAAAGCATTTTTTATAATATGACATTATTACGGGAAGTGGACCCACCTCGAGTTAGATGGTTCGGGGGGGTTTAAAAAAGGGGCTAAAATTGAAAAAAAAGTCTGCTGCTGCTTATGTAGGTTCTATTAGGGCTAAATAACCGTTTAATACTAGTGGCAGACATTTTTGACCATTGTCGGGGGGGGGGGGTGTGAAATGGCAACTTCAGCTCGCGGTGGCTTAGGGAGGGCGCAAATGGAATTTATGGAATAAAAAAAATATTTAAGTTTTTCTTTTTTTTAAATTACCCCCCTAAGACCGTTGGCTGGAAACGCCCCTGCTCAAAGTAACACTTAAACTGTTACCTACTGTCAAGGAGCGTTTATTGGTGTCGCTGCGATCAGTGATTTGTGACTTTTTCATTTCACGCCATCTATTGGGAAAATGCCACGAACTTTTTGCTAGAACCTAATATATTTACATAAAGTTCAAATTTAAATAAAGTTCACCTTTCAAAGTAAAAGACTCTCTTTCGTTTTCTTCCACAAATAATTGGTTTCGAATTTTTAGGTGAACGTAAACATTGAATGTAAACAAAGTACACGAATAAAATTACTTCAGAGGAGCTTTCATGCAATTAAACGAAATTTTGTAAGCAAATCTCATGTTAAAACGTATTAAAGGCAGGCTTATGTGGTATACATCAGTTCCCAATTATTATCCTTACCCAGAACAAACCCACCACGACGCACGACAATATATAGTCTTCTTTGTATAATATGTATTCATTCATGAATCAACTACATCCGGTCTGGGTTGGTTCAGTGTACATGCCTGTGGCCAAATAATCACCTTAGAAAGCAATTCACCTTTATTAATTTACCGCAAATTTCGATCACAGACAATGTATACCTTAACTGTTTCCAATGCAGCTTATTGGGCCCATATCCCCTTGCATCGGCTTAGCCAAATTATAAGCCATTAAAGAAATTATATCCGTTTGACCGTATGACCTCAACCTAGGCGATCCTATTGGAGCTGTCTTAGGTCTTACCATATCCTCTCCACTTCCAAAGTTCCAAGCATAATAATTCCCTGAAATTTCATCTCGCACTTAACCACTTTGAATATTCGAAATTGGTGTATTGAAATTGCTTCAAGAATGTTTAACCTTTGCACATAGAAATTGAGCGAGGCACGTCTGTACATTTTCATGAATAGCTTAACTTGCTCCAGTTATAAGCCCTTCATACAGTCCCAGTACCAGGCTGGCTGCAGTTAACATCATCGACTGCGAAGGATGCCATACCGGTTGCCGGATCCCTCGAGGATAAATAAATAAAGGTCCTAAATCCGATCGTATTTCTGCCTTCCGATTATTGCCATTTTTCCTTCTCGTATATGTGGCGCCTGTATATATGCTATGGCCCTACTCGATTTGCGAAATACATCTTACCGTGGAGCATGCGAGAGTCGCTGCCATATTTCACTGCCTATGGGGTAATGTAAAGTGTTGATATACCTACCCTCAAAAGACGGTGTGCTTAACGATCCATTTCCTGAGAAGGAAGTGCTCTCTCTCACTGTGTGTACCCTCCATGATATGGGGTGGAAATTAAAAATCGATGCTCGTGCAGAACGTGTACCGTTGTCTGGTCACGTTCTTGAGTGCACACAAAGTGTATACACTTCTAGCCAACACCCGTGTTTTACGTGCTATAATAATTACCACGAAAGGAAAACGAACAGAATTTTCCCGTACATAGTCCATTTGGGATATTATTGAAGTAATTCGTGTTTTTTCATTTCTCCTAGACCAAAAAGTTTTCGGCAAAAGTTTCCACCTTTCCGCCCCAACAACAACAACAACAAAAAAAGGGTTACAAAAGGGATTTACGATTTTGTTTGTTACTATTCGTTCAGGAAGTTCTCAAGGACTTTGGATCACGTGTGAATTAGTATGTTTGGACATTTCCGAGTATTTATACCAAAAGATTTCACCAACATCTCATGTGAAAACGAGAGTCTCATTAGGGTGTTATTCATAAAAGTTCGGTAATTAGTTACGAAGTGGGTTATTAGTTGGATTTGATTGCATCAACAACAAGAAGTAAAACTCACTATGTCATTTTCTTCGTCCGCTTTCCCCTTCCATCTCGTCTAAAAGTAAAAACATTCTTTTTTCTTTTATTAGAAATAACGAGAAATATTATATATCAACTAATTACGTCATTTCGTGATAAATAAATGATTTCACCGAGGAAGGGGAATCCCCAAAAATTAGCAATCGATATTATCTTCCCTGGTCCTGGCATTGACTGATAAGCCATCCACGGATGACAAGTAAAAATCTCTATGTTCTCATTCCGTGTGTAGAATCTTCTTGATTGATTTGGTTCTGTGCGCCCTGAATTTAGGCCACATCAATATTGCACCTGGACATTTTGCTGATATCTTCGGTAGCCATATTTTCATCCTTGCTTAGTCCATTCGAACTTTGTCATGATTGGAGAGATAAAAGTGTCACGAAAAATTTTACTTTTACCTTTTTTGCTTTTAGAAAATTCCTTTTTTATGGGAGCCAGAGGATAGTTTAGTTCGGTATATCCATTCCAAAATAAAGCTTCAGTGATGTGATTTTTTTTTAGTTTGACGGAAAGTGAGAATGACAATTGGATTACTGTTTGAAGTGGCCATAAGCGATGTTGTCTTCTTTTAAATGAAATGTTTTTATTTAAAGAAGGATATCGACTATTTTAATCACAAATTTTTACAAAATATTCTGTGCTTTGAGAACATCCAATTATATTTAGTTTGTCCATATACCAAAAAGTTGACAGGCTAATCAAATTAAACACACAATAATAAGTTTACAGAATTTTATATACTATACCCTCTCCGTTAGAACAAGCAACATCCTTCGAACAAAATCATCTCCAAAAGGATTGTTTAGCGTCATCTAATGGATCCCATTTTACGCCTTCAATGTCCTCTTTAATTAAATAAATAATGATCAGACATGGTCAAATTTGGACGATGGGATCGATGAACTAAAATTTCCCAGCGAAATTTCCTTTAAAAGCCGCAAGATGGCATCGGAGTACAAGTGTTCTGGACCCAACGCCATCTTGCGGAAATATTTGAAAAACGCAAAAATCTATCGAAATGGCATGACCTAATCTATAAACCATGATCAAATTTCTGACTATTTCCGCTAATTCGTCGATCATCGATGATTCAGGTTGACGATCTTCCTGAAAGTTGATCATCTTTCAGCATTACTCTGCCTTTTTAACAAGGAACAATCAACGGTGTCGAGATGGCTTTAATCTGAGAAGCTCCCTGGAGAGCAAACCAAGAAAAGAGCCGAGTATTTGAAAAGCTGTGCAAAGAAACCCAATCTGATTTCAGGGGACGAGCGTACAAAATAATGATGTCTACAAAAAAGGACACCGAGTACCGAGTACGTCACCGAGCTCTTTGTCCCACTTTGCTATAAGTCATAGTGTGGGTATCTGTTCACAATACATTCTAAAAAGAAAAGTGGAAACACTTCTACATCGAATTGCGCATAGCAGCAGACCCCGGTATTTTATAGTAATTAGATCACAATGGAAATCAGTCTCTGACAGTATCTCGATATCGCTCTATCCGATCGTAAATCTATCTGTTAAGCTTCTTGCAAATATACTAGGATAACGTCGTAACGGTAAGCGATGATGAAGTCCTAGAAGATGCATAAAATATTGCCGATAAAAAAACTTCGGGTTTTCTTCTTTCATATCCTTTTTGTCTCCGTAAATAAGGATGCTGCCAGCACGCGGTGTTCCCAACCGGTCTGAGAACCAATTGCAACCAATACTGCTTGACTTCGATGAATATTGTACTTGCATCCTGTCTGGACGGTATATTAAACAGGAAAGGTTACAGACAAAATAGCGCCAAGAGGGATAGCTCAATTATTTACAATGTGCCCAAGTGAAAGAATACTCTCTGAGCCGTGGGAGCGGAAAAGATTGTGCTCTTTTCGAAACTAGACCGTCGACCTATAGGCCGAAATGTTTCGTTATTCAACAACAAATAAGTTCGCAGAGGCGAGTCAGATGGAGGTTTGTCGGACAAGCAATTTGGTTTCAGAAAGGCTAGGTTGCCGACTGGCACGACCCACAGTGGTCGAAATCGGCAAAAAGAGGACCGCTGATCACGAATTTGTTATTATTTCTTAAAAAACAAAATGGCGGCTTCAAAATGGCGACCATCAATATTGAACACTATTTTCAATGAAATTGAGATTGTGTTTTCCAGGTCGCTGATCACGAATTTGGTATTATATTTTATTTTATTGGATATGGTAACGGTTCAGCCGCTAGTTGTTTTTTTAGAGTTTTACATATCACCCTGTATTTTTGTAACCCCATGACCTATTTTCATGAATACGGTATCAGTGTACGCAGAATAGTGCCACCTATCTAAAACTGTAAAAAGGTTCTACCCTATCAACTTCCATAGTAATGAGTCATCAAAGTCAAAATTTTTGGTTTTTTTAACTAAAATTTCAACTAAAACCACCTTTTTCTCCATAAAATACCTTGTTACCTAATATTTTTTTTGGCAAAATTGAAAAGCTTCGACAATTTCCTATCAATACTGTTTGGACAATTTTTATGCTACGACCTTTACTTTTGTTGTTATTAGCAAGTTTGATGTTAAAATTGACCTTATTTGGTACTTTTTGGCAAAGCTTATGTGAAAAGGTACTAAAAGAGTACGAAAGGAGCCAATTTTAGCATTAAAATTGCTTATAACTCCAATACTAATGTCAATTTGACCTCGAAAGTTGATTACCAAAGATAAAACGCTTCAATTTAAGCTAAGCACTAGTTTAATAAGTTAAAAAAAACAAAACATGGATTACGCAGAATTTTGTAGAAAAAGTGGAATTAAACAAAAAGGGGCAACTTTGGGCAATAGTTATCGGAATATGTTTTTGCCAAAGGGTCAACAAACAATATAAGACAAAAATCAGAGCGGGATATAGCGGGACCTATTTTGTAGGACTATTAATATAAAAAATTTTTTTACTTTTTCGATAAAAAGACAGATCAAGAAATCTTCACCGTGTTAAAAATATGTGAACAAATGAGTATTCTTGTTAATATTATTAAATTATACTTACTTTCCTGAGAATAATCCATTTTATAAAATTTAAAAATATGCGACACAACACTTCCTACGTATGTTTAAACAATTGGTTGCGACGGGGGTTAAAGATGCTATTTCAAGCAACGCATGCAACGGCTACTTTCAGAATGATTTTAAAAGGCAAGAAACGCTATTTGATTGGTTCTATTATTGTCTTATGCTATCCTAGGTACCCTAATCTAACAAGTTAAAATAAAAAATGTTCCTAAATAAGACTTTCATTTTTCGACTTTTGGCCAGCTTTTTGGCATTTTCGACCACTGTGCGACGTACAAATACTTCCAACAAACCAAAATGGAACAATGGTTTTAATAACTGGTGCGCATAATATATATAGGATGGTGAATCGTGATCATCATTTACAATATTCTACTGAAAATACGCTTCCCACAGAAAACGGTGGCTATCGAATTCACGTAGGAGATCGGAGTCAGGGTTGTAAGAAAGCGATGAGACTGAGATACGCGATCGAAGCCATCTGAAACAAACCGAAGGTCATATTTAGAAAACCCCGAGCAGAAACCTGAAAGCATAAATGGGAAAGTTTATGACCTTGCCACTTCACTCAATAAAGTGTTAGCTATCAGCGTAGCAATCACAGAGGTGTGACCTAATGTAGAGGGGCTCCAAGCCAGTTCACAGCCTTTTTTAAAAAAAAGTTGTTATATTTGATCTATGACACAGAAATGACACAGGATCTGCTAAATGAAAAATGTACCAGATAAAGCCAAATATAACATCAAAACTATAGGCCAGTGCAGATACCTTTTAAAAAAGCAAAAATGATAAAAATTATTAACAGCATGAAAAATGTTGGAAAGGGAAGAAAATATAGCGAGCCAACCAGAAAAATAAATTCAAGTCGATCTGAGTTACGAGGGTGAAATAGGGGTAACTTTAAGGGGTGAAAAAGGTTTTTCACGATTTTCAGCGAAACTAGACCTCCTATCAAAAAAAGTTAAATATAGGAATTGTAGGTAATACAAAGATCTACAACTTTTGTACAAACCATTTTTTCACATAACCTCAAATTTCCGAGAAAAATCGAAAAAACTAGTGTTTTGGTTTTTGATTTTTATCTCCTTTAAAAAGAAATTTTTTTCCACGAAATTTTATGGAAACTTACCTTTTTATGTCCCAAACACGCTGTAATTTTTTTGAATTAATATATTTATTTTTACGTTTTATTTTGAATTTAAACCTAAAAAGAGACCTCATTTTCAGCCGAAAGTGCCCATGTTGTAAAAACATTTTTTTCAAAAAATCTAAGGGTTTTTTCTTTTGTTGAAAGTTCTAGTTTCAGATGGTGTAGAAAAAATTAACATGACTGTTATGTATTGGGACGTAATTAACAAGGTACTTAATTAAAATATTTAAGGCGATTAAGTATCGGTCATTTATTGACATCTGAACATGGAGTACTACTGTATATTCTAACTAGGTTACTAACTGAGTAGATATACAAGAGCGGTTCTGCGCCCCCCCCTCATATTTGCCTTCCCCACTTCCCCTCACCCTCACTTTGAGCTTTCTATGTATGTGTGCACAACACACCCACACACCCATACCCACACACACACCCATACTCACACATACACCCATACCCACACGCACACCTATACCCACACGCACACCCTCACACACAACCTGGGGGAGGAGCCACACACACGCCTTCTATGGAAAACACCGCCTCATATTTACCTCCCCGCCCGACCTATGTATAACATACCCCTTCATATTTACCTCGCCGCCGGACCTATGCATAACACATACACGCCACCTTGTATGGCATACCCCTTCATATTTACCTTCCCCCAGGCATTCCCCTTTTCTGGTTTGTTTATACGGCTGTGGCGCCACACACACACCATCACACACATGACATCGCTGTTGTGCGCAAAGCTTCCCGCCCAACAGGCACGCCCTTCACATTTGCCTTCACCGATCTCCACATATACCAGCAGTATATTTCGCAACATACCCCACATACCATCACACACATGACATCGCTGTTGTGCGCAAAGCTTCCCGCCCAATAGGCACACCCTTCACATTTGCCTTCACCGATCTCCACATATACCAGCAGTATATTTCGCAACATACCCCACATACCATCACACACATGGCATCGCTGTTGTGCGCAAAGCTTCCCGCCAAACAGGCACACCCTTCACATTTGCCTTCACCGATCTCCACATATACCAGTAGTGTATTTCGCAACATACCCCAATCGTGTATCTTTTCTTTTCAACTTCTCATCGCTGTTGTGCGCAAAGCTTCCCGCCCAACAGGCACACCCTTCACATTTGCCTTCACCGATCTCCACATATACCAGTAGTGTATTTCGCAACATACCCCAATCGTGTATCTTTTCTTCTCAACTTCTCATCGCTGTTGTGCGCAAAGCTTCCCGCCCAACAGGCACACCCTTCACATTTCCCTTCACCGATCCCCACATATACCAGCAGTATATTTCGCAACAGCAGCTTTTACACAAGGTTATCATGTATCTCTTCTTCTCAACTTCTCGTTGATCATGTGTATATTTACTCTATGCTGTAGAAAATTTGGCTCTCAAAATATAAAATCGAAATTGTTGTTGTTGTTGTTTTTCTACATTAGGCCACTGGGTGAAGTCACATTTTCTACGATATTCGAGATACCAACAATATATTTCGCAAAATCAGCTTTTATCGAGGCTTTCTGGATTTGTTTATACAAGCGCTGAACATGCGATCGAAGAATAGAATTTTTATCTTTCTTTCGGCCAATATGAGGGTGTGTATGTGTGAATGGAATAAGCAGAGAAGCAGATATCAACTTCTCGTAGATGAATACGATTGATATGAGTTTATATGTATGGTGCATGTCTAAGACTGATCCGGGCTAAAGAGGTGATAAGAATTAAGAATTTTTTGATGAGCGAAATTAGAATTGTCACTTGCGAAGGCCTGGGTTGTTTGTAGGAAAAAGCTTTTGCTGTTGTTGTTGTTGTAAAGAACGAAAACGAATATTGAGGCAGCCCAGGGGTTTTTCATTATGGCGAACGACTAGATAGAATTTTTATCGGAACAAGCTGTTGTTTTATGATCGCCAGTTGGAATATCATGAAAAATGCTAGAATTGATGATATTGATTCGAATAATCAATAAAATATCTTAAATGCTTATCCATCTATATTCAAATTTCTATTTATAATATAATTCATATGTGAGAAGGTGAGCATGTAGTATAAAAGCTGGGCCTTCTTTCTATATACCGTGAGAATATTTATCGTTCTTTCGGTCAATATGAGTGTGTGAATATGTGTGAATGGAATAGAATTCTTTGCTATATTCTTACATGATGGGTCTCATGAAAGTTTTATCTGTTTGCTGATCTGTGTGTGTGTGTCACAGCCAGTGCAATGATGGTGACGTCATCAGTTGTTGTTGTTGTAAGGCTGAAGGGGTATGGGGTAGGGCTATGGGGTACGGGGTACGGGTACGGAGTACGGGTGTGGAGTACGGGTACTGAAAACAAGTAAAAACAAAAACAATTACAACAAAACAACAGGCCTTCGCAAATGTCGCATGTATGTACTAAATTCAAATACCTCAAACATTCAAGGCGATTCATTATCTACATATATTAAACATAGTTGGCTTTATTTCGTCATTTGTCTTTATTCTGACTTTTTTTTTGTTAACTGGTATTGCGCAACTAGTGAAATTGTTTACACAAATCTCGAAAGCACTGAAACGTGTTTAGACATATCGTTATTGAGTCGGCTAAAATCCCCCCTTCGGGACTATAAAGTAGTAATCTGCGGCTCTAGTAAGCCGTAACCTTGAAAAAGTAGTTGAAATTGGTAGCTGAAACTGGCCATGCTCCTTTCTTTAAAGCGAATTTTATAGCAATCGCCTCTAATTGTGTATGTTGCTTGTTGGTTTAATGTTTATGTTTTTTCATCCACCTGATCAAGATACCATTTTGTAAAATAAATACACCGAAATATTGTATAATCTTTATTTTAAAAATTAATAACAGTAATTGCAAAACAGCTTTTTAGAATGATTTTTCTCATGATAATGATCTTAAGATTTATTTTTCTTAGATTCTAAAAATTTTTTTTTTTGTTAATGAGTTGGTTCTCACCTTTCCGCTTCCATTTTCAGCGTAAAAATTATTATAGTTAACAGGGAGGACATCAATCTGTATAAACTTAAATATATATGTCTTCCCCTGCGGCCCAGTATTAATTACGTAGAAATTTTTTTTATTTTTGATGTCCTGTAAGGCTGCATCTGATAGTGAGTTGTACCTTGCCGGTAGCAAAATCTGATGTTCCTCTAAGTCCAGGAGAATTCGAACACCATACGCTGTTTCAAGCCTGCTGGCAGATTTGATTTTGTATGGAGTTCCAAACTGCATGTCAGACATCCTTAAGTAAGGTGAATATTCCAGACTTTTAAGTTCTGCTGCTGTATCCATGTCTTCTTGCTGCTGCTGCTGATGCTATTGATCTCCAGGTGGTTGGGGTTGAACTGCTGTCACTTCTCGAGTGCAGTGCCTGACCGAGAAAGCAAAGTAAAAATATGTATATCCCAAATCCAATCCAGTACATGTCCCCGAGTTATGACTAATGGCCAACGTTGAGGTGTTACACTATCTCTCAGGTTGACAGCTATACAGGCAGGCAGCTACACAGCTAGATAGGTAGGTTGACCTGTATATCTGTCTGGTCTGTCTGTCTGTCTGTCTACCTGATCCGTCTGTCTGTCTATCTGCCTGGTCTATCTGGTTTGAATTTTCTACCTGGCCTATATAATTGTCTATCTATATAGCAGTATATCAGTGTAGCTGTAATCGTCAGTGCAGCAACATGGATGTGAAACTCTTAGAGGATATTATAAAAACACGTGATGCAATACGGAAGAAGTATAAAGCTATCAAGGCTGGTAAAATTGAAACAGAGGCCCAGATGGAGGAAACCTTTAAGCCAATAACCAGCACGCTAAAAGGGATCATAGCATCAGCAAAACGTGAGCCAAAGGATGAATATAAAATTAAACCAGAAAAAAGGCTTAGAAATGAAGAAACATTTGCACCGCATAAATATTTAAAGCTGGAGCCAGCTAGTACCCCTCTTAAGGATTACTCTGAGTATGATGGTGATGGTGAGAAGGAAGAGAAGTTGGAGTCAAGTAATATCCCTCTCAGGGATTATTCTGATTATGATGATGTAACGCCTATAAAAGAACCAAAATTGGTGTCACCAGACCAGATACTAAACAAATATATACAACTACTTGAAAATGGTAGCACGAAAATTGATAAAACTTATGGGGTGTACTATCATAACGATATGTTAAATATTGGTAATTCGAGCTTAAAAGTTGATAAAGAAAACTTTCTTATTGGCGAGAAGCAGTATAAGATAACTGAAGGCTTAACTGAACTACTTTTTATGAAAAAGCCCCAAGGTTACTCAATAGATGATATGGTCAATTATCAAACAATTGTTAATGATACATGTACCTACAGACGTGATTTTAAGGACAACCAGCAAATAAAAGGAACAAATAGCTTCAAATATAGAAACATTATAAAAAAGTTGGTTCGCACTCCTCCTGTAGGAAAAGGAATAATGAGAATTCTCAATGTAACCGGTAATAAAACAGATGAAGATAATGATCGTACGCTAATGCATGTTGAAACAAATATCTATAACCCTATGGGGAATGAAGATTCCAATGACTCTAACAGCTATATGTCCTGGAAAAGTTCAATTCTAGGGACTGAAAAGAGTTCAGATTTCCAAAACTCTAATAATGATGCTGGCTCCAATAGCCATGATGAGGCTGCAAATGATCCTAATATGCTAGTGGACGAATTGAAGTTGCTAGTAAACAATAAGATTGGGAAAAGAGTTATCGAAATTATAAATCGATTGAAAATTCTTAATGTTATTGAATAAACAAAATCAGATAAATATAAACAGCTCATGAATAGATAGTTATATGTGTCATCATCAACATCAACGACTTGAAAAGGAGTAAATTGATGGGCTCAGCCACTGTCCAGGCGCAGATGGAGCGATAGACGTTTCCTAACTAAAGTTAAATCCACTATTTTAGAAATAAAGAATTAACTACATCGATGTAAAACTAATGTACTATAATAAACAATTACATATTGTGTAATGCTATTTTCTAATTAAATAAATAAATTTTATACAGGCTAAACATAGTTTTATTTGTACAAACCTATCCTTTCTATAACACACACAACTTTTCTTTTATCAAAATTGGCCCCAGGTTCCTTAATTTGACGCAAACCTTTAGAAAATAATGCATCTTTGGGAATTCCATTGTAACAGTATTAAAGATATAGATCAAGCAGGGCAGACAGACAGACCAGGTAGACAGATAGACAGATAGACCAGGCAGATAGACAGACAGACGGATCAGGTAGACAGACAGACAGACAGACCAGACAGATATACAGGTCAACCTACCTATCTAGCTGTGTAGCTGCCTGCCTGTATAGCTGTCAACCTGAGAGATAGTGTAACACCTCAACGTTGGCCATTAGTCATAACTCGGGGACATGTACTGGATTGGATTTGGGATATACATATTTTTACTTTGCTTTCTCGGTCAGGCACTGCACTCGAGAAGTGACAGCAGTTCAACCCCAACCACCTGGAGATCAATAGCATCAGCAGCAGCAGCAAGAAGACATGGATACAGCAGCAGAACTTAAAAGTCTGGAATATTCACCTTACTTAAGGATGTCTGACATGCAGTTTGGAACTCCATACAAAATCAAATCTGCCAGCAGGCTTGAAACAGCGTATGGTGTTCGAATTCTCCTGGACTTAGAGGAACATCAGATTTTGCTACCGGCAAGGTACAACTCACTATCAGATGCAGCCTTACAGGACATCAAAAATAAAAAAAATTTCTACGTAATTAATACTGGGCCGCAGGGGAAGACATATATATTTAAGTTTATACAGATTGATGTCCTCCCTGTTAACTATAATAATTTTTACGCTGAAAATGGAAGCGGAAAGGTGAGAACCAACTCATTAACAAAAAAAAAAAATTTTAGAATCTAAGAAAAATAAATCTTAAGATCATTATCATGAGAAAAATCATTCTAAAAAGCTGTTTTGCAATTACTGTTATTAATTTTTAAAATAAAAATTATACAATATTTCGGTGTATTTATTTTACAAAATGGTATCTTGATCAGGTGGATGAAAAAACATAAACATTAAACCAACAAGCAACATACACAATTAGAGGCGATTGCTATAAAATTCGCTTTAAAGAAAGGAGCATGGCCAGTTTCAGCTACCAATTTCAACTACTTTTTCAAGGTTACGGCTTACTAGAGCCGCAGATTACTACTTTATAGTCCCGAAGGGGGGATTTTAGCCGACTCAATAACGATATGTCTAAACACGTTTCAGTGCTTTCGAGATTTGTGTAAACAATTTCACTAGTTGCGCAATACCAGTTAACAAAAAAAAAAGTCAGAATAAAGACAAATGACGAAATAAAGCCAACTATGTTTAATATATGTAGATAATGAATCGCCTTGAATGTTTGAGGTATTTGAATTCAGTACATACATGTGACATTTGCGAAGGCCTGTTGTTTTGTTGTAATTGTTTTTGTTTTTACTTGTTTTCAGTACCCGTACTCCACACCCGTACTCCGTACCCGTACCCCGTACCCCATAGCCCTACCCCATACCCCTTCAGCCTTACAACAACAACAACTTATGACGTCACCATCATTGCACTGGCTGTGACACACACACACACAGATCAGCAAACAGATAAAACTTTCATGAGACCCATCATGTAAGAATATAGCAAAGAATTCTATTCCATTCACACATATTCACACACTCATATTGACCGAAAGAACGATAAATATTAGCTTTGTTTCTTTACTTTCCATGCAATAATTTTCTGGGTAAAAACTTACTAACGTGGTGGGGAAATAAGGAAACCGTTTTCAAAAGTAAAGAAACAGTTTTCGTGAAAGTTCGTTAAAAATAAGAAGAAGAAGTATATTTTGAAGTTTTGTTTATTTTGAAGTGCACGTGCATGAAAATCGTGCATGAAAAGCGCTGTAAAATTGTATCCGTATTTTTTCATCTCCTCTTCAATAGTTTTCCACATTTTCTGTTTTGTTTTTAATTTAACAGATTTCCCTACTTTAGGCCGCAGCTCTGCAATCAGCGACAACAACATACTTGTTGCCGGGCCAACCCAAAACGTTATTTTCCAGCGTGCAAGGAATACCTATAGAAGAACATAAAAATTCTATCTATACTGAATCTTTTGAATTGAGATAAACCTGAATCAACGTGGGAATCAAGAACCTTAGTATTAGTACCCAACAGTACATTAACGTTTTCACATTCAATTGAATCAACCTCTTCGTCTGCGTGTTGTATGAATTGATTTAATAGATCTGGATCTAAAAATTACAAATTCAATACTGAATACTTTCAATAACTAATTTACCTACCTTGCTGAAATATCGCAAACGTTCTAGGAGAAAAATGAATAGTTTTCGTCAATTTTTTTTCTGCTGACATTTTGCTATTTTTGTCGTTTTCAAATTTTCAAAACTCAAATTGCAGTTACTTTTGACATTCGGTAAAACATCCAAGAAAAAATGGCCTACGCACACAAGCAAAATTATTCGTGAAAATTATTGCAATAGGGGAAGCGATGTTGTGACGTAATTTCCCCTCATTTTCGCATTTCACGAAAGTAAAGAAACAAAAAACTGTACGTTCGTGCGAATTCTTGATCCCGAAGGATCCCAAACTTGCGTAAAGAAACAAAGCTATTCTCACGGTATATAGAAAGAAGGCCCAGCTTTTATACTACATGCTCACCTTCTCACATATGAATTATATTATAAATAGAAATTTGAATATAGATGGATAAGCATTTAAGATATTTTATTGATTATTCGAATCAATATCATCAATTCTAGCATTTTTCATGATATTCCAACTGGCGATCATAAACCAACAGCTTGTTCCGATAAAAATTCTATCTAGTCGTTCGCCATAATGAAAAACCCCTGGGCTGCCTCAATTTTCGTTTTCGTTCTTTACAACAACAACAACAGCAAAAGCTTTTTCCTACAAACAACCCAGGCCTTCGCAAGTGACAATTCTAATTTCGCTCATCAAAAAATTCTTAATTCTTATCACCTCTTTAGCCCGGATCAGTCTTAGACATGCACCATACATATAAACTCATATCAATCGTATTCATCTACGAGAAGTTGATATCTGCTTCTCTGCTTATTCCATTCACACATACACACCCTCATATTGGCCGAAAGAAAGAAAGATAAAAATTCTATTCTTCGATCGCATGTTCAGCGCTTGTATAAACAAATCCAGAAAGCCTCGATAAAAGCTGATTTTGCGAAATATATTGTTGGTATCTCGAATATCGTAGAAAATGTGACTTCACCCAGTGGCCTAATGTAGAAAAACAACAACAACAACAATTTCGATTTTATATTTTGAGAGCCAAATTTTCTATAGCATAGAGTAAATATACACATGATCAACGAGAAGTTGAGAAGAAGAGATACATGATAACCTTGTGTAAAAGCTGATGTTGCGAAATATACTGCTGGTATATGTGGGGATCGGTGAAGGCAAATGTGAAGGGTGTGCCTGTTGGGCGGGAAGCTTTGCATACAACAGCGACGAGAAGTTGAGAAGAAGAGATACACGATAACCTTGTGTAAAAGCTGCTGTTGCGAAATATACTGCTGGTATATGTGGGGATCGGTGAAGGGAAATGTGAAGGGTGTGCCTGTTGGGCGGGAAGCTTTGCGCACAACAGCGATGAGAAGTTGAGAAGAAAAGATACACGATTGGGGTATGTTGCGAAATATACTACTGGTATATGTGGAGATCGGTGAAGGCAAATGTGAAGGGTGTACCTGTTGGGCGGGAAGCTTTGCGCACAACAGCGATGCCATGTGTGTGATGGTATGTGGGGTATGTTGCGAAATATACTGCTGGTATATGTGGAGATCGGTGAAGGCAAATGTGAAGGGTGTGCCTGTTGGGCGGGAAGCTTTGCGCACAACAGCGATGTCATGTGTGTGATGGTGTGTGTGTGGCGCCACAGCCGTATAAACAAACCAGAAAAGGGGAATGCCTGGGGGAAGGTAAATATGAAGGGGTATGCCATACAAGGTGGCGTGTATGTGTTATGCATAGGTCCGGCGGCGAGGTAAATATGAAGGGGTATGTTATACATAGGTCGGGCGGGGAGGTAAATATGAGGCGGTGTTTTCCATAGAAGGCGTGTGTGTGGCTCCTCCCCCAGGTTGTGTGTGAGGGTGTGCGTGTGGGTATAGGTGTGCGTGTGGGTATGGGTGTATGTGTGAGTATGGGTGTGTGTGTGGGTATGGGTGTGTGGGTGTGTTGTGCACACATACATAGAAAGCTCAAAGTGAGGGTGAGGGGAAGTGGGGAAGGCAAATATGAGGGGGGGGCGCAGAACCGCTCTTGTATATCTACTTAACTGGAACTGATACGGCTGGTTGCTGTATTGAGACTGATCTTGTGATCAGCGGGACTTATGCTAGATGAAGATGCGGTGTGCGATGTGATGCGTTGATGCTTGTACTCAACACCTTTCCCCACGCGAAGAAAAAGAACTGTAGGTCAGCCGGTCTGGTTGTTTACGAGCGCGTGTAGAACGTCTGGGTTCTTCCTGGCCGTCATTCTGCATCTCGTTGGATTGTGACGTATCCTCCCGGTCTGGGGTCCTTATGGTACTAGCAGCGGTTATTGGTGGGTTGATCAATCTCTCACGGTTGGTAGATCCGTACAAGTCAGTTGGTAATGTATCTGTTTCAGTCGTAATTGAGTCATGTGCATTTGGCTGGTTATTTTGAGTGGTGATCTCTGGTATACAAGAAGTTGGCTTTTCATTGATAGGCTCGCAATCGGTTCTTCGTTTACTGTCTCTTAGCAGAAGATCCAAACGTGTTTTAATAGGCCGTCCGAGCATTAACTCTGCAGGACTCATACCAGTAACGCTATTTGGAGTTTTACGATATTGCATCAAAAGTCTGCATAATTTCTCGTTCAGAGTCCCTGATTCATCACTCATGGCTCTAAGGCCTTGTTTTACTATTTGCACGAATCTTTCTGCTTGACCGTTAGTTGCAGGGTGATATGGTGCGGATGTTTTGTGGACAATGGCATTTGTGTTGAGAAATCGTTGGAATTCAAATGACTTGAACTGGGGTCCATTATCAGTAACGATTAGTAGAGGCAATCCAAATCTAGCAAACAATTCTCGCAGTGCCTCGATTGTCTTCTTGGTGCTGGTATTTGTATGCGGGAAGACTTCAACCCATTTGGAATGAGCATCTACAACGATAAGGAAGTTCGTGTTCATGAAAGGACCAGCGTAATCTATATGTAGTCGTTGCCAGGGCTCTTTTGGGTACTCCCATGGATGGAGCGATACTTTCTTGGGATTAGATTTAATCAGGGCGCAACTACGACACTGTCGACAGGTTCTTTCAATATCGTGATCGATACCTCTCCACCATACGTAGCTGCGAGCAAGAGCTTTCATTCGTACTATGCCCGTGTGCGCCATGTGTAACTCTTCTAAAATTTTCTTTCGTAGTGATTTTGGTATCATAATTCTTGTTCCGCGTAGTACGCAACCGTCTTGCAGTGAAAAATCTTCTAGTTGCTCACCGAAAGGTAAAGGATTTCCCGCTTGTAGAGCTCGGTAATATTGTAGGCAATCTGGATCTTTACTGGTTTCCCTTTGTACTTCACTCCTTGTGATTGGTAGAGTTTCTATTAAATTCATTAGAAAAATTGAATCACTATCCGGCTTACAAGTTTCATCCGCAACCTCCATCGGAAAACGTGATAAGAAGTCAGCGTTTGCATGTAATTTTGTATTTCTGTATTTAATATTGTAATTGAAGCCGGACATAAAACTTGCATAGTGAAGTAGACGTATTGCCGAAGTGTGTGGAAGTTCTTTATTTGGGTGAAGTATTCTCGTCAAGGGCTTATGGTCAGTTAATAATGTAAATTTACGCCCGTAGCAATATTGGAAAAATATCCTTAAGCCCCAATAGATAGACGTAGCCTCCTTGTCTAATTGTGCATAATTTTTCTCTGCGTTCGATAAAGATCTCGAGGCAAAAGCAATAGGTCTTTCTTCTCCATTAGGTAGTATGTGTGATATCACCGCGCCTAAACCATTTGGTGAGGCATCCGTTGCTAGAATCAGAGGTAGGTTTCTATCGTATTTGATGAGCATTTTTGTGCTTGTAAGTTCTGTCTTTAAATTTTTAAATGTCTCATTGCAGCGTTTGTTCCAAAGGAACTTGACGTCTTTTTTTAGAAGATTATATAGTGGAGCTAGTTTGCCTGCTAAGTTAGGAATAAATTTTTGGTAATAGTTTATCAATCCAAGAAAAGTGCGCAGCTCCGATACGTTAGTCGGCGGTTTACTTTTTGTGATAGCATCTACTCGTTCGGGAATCGGTTTAATGCCGAGCTCGTCTATTGTGTGCCCCAAGTATGTGATCGATTTAAGTAAAAATTGGCATTTCTTCCTATTTATATGAAGCCGGTTCTCCTTTAATTTTCGAAAAACTTTGTCCAAGTTTTCCAGTAGTTGCATATAGGAAGACCCTTGTACCAGGATATCGTCGAAATAGCACAGTACTCCTGGGAGCTCTTGTAAGACTGAGTCCATAAGTCTTTGCCACGCATTTGGGCTAACCTTAACTCCGAACATTAAACGGTTCACTTTGAAGGTTCCTTTATGTGTACTAATGGCCTGAAGTAACGAACTCTCATCATCAACTTGCATATGGAGGTAAGCCTTGTGCAAATCCAATACGCAAAAATATTTACCACCTCCCATTGCTGCAAAAATATCTTCGATGCGCGGTATCGGATAGTTATCATCTTTTAGTACCTTATTTATTGTAGCCTTGTAGTCAGCGCAAATACGAATTTCCCCATTTTTCTTCAGAACGGGTACAATTGGAGTTCCCCAAGGTGAATAATCTACGCGTTCGATAATGTTTCCTTTGATTAGTCTTTCTAGTTCGTCTTCTATCTTGTCTCTTAGGGCGTATGGTACTGGTCGAGGTTTTAGAAAAATTGGTTTCGAATTCTTGTCTTCCAATTCAAATGTGCATTTAATCTTCGGTACCAATCCTATTTCTTCTGTAAATAAATCTTTATTATCTTTCAGCAATATTTTTAACCTTTGTTTGCACGTGTCTTCAGTGATATCTGCGGCGCTGACCTGCCAAATTGGGACTGAGAGCAGACCTAAGCTACTGATCCACTCTCGTCCTAAGATTGGTTGTACGTTTTGTTGTAAGATGTAGAGCTTTCCAGTAGTTGATTTGCCATGATATTCAATATTTACCAAAGCAATTCCTCTTGGGTGTATGACCTCTCCGGTGTATGTCCTTAATTTCACAGTTGTGGTTCGTAAAGGTAAATCTCCAAAGTTTTTTTTGTATGCACTTTCCGACATGGTCGATACTGCCGCACCCGTATCAAATTCCATTAAAATTTCTTTTCCATTGATCATAATTTTCCGATGTATTTTCTCGACATTATTTTGGTAGATACTATGTATTAAAATTTCTTCTTCACTATCGTATTCAGCTTCTTCTTTGTCGATAAATTTGTGTTCTACAGTTCGAGTTTTCATGCACATGCTACGAACATGTCCCTTTCTGTTGCAACTGCTACAATGAAGGTTTTTTGATTGACATTTATTTGCGAAATGTCCAGTCCTTCCGCACCTAAAACACTTAATTTGTGTTTGTTGTTTGTTGTATGAATTGCTCGCCTCCGGCTTGTCATGCTTTCCATGGTTTGTATATGATTTGTTCTGGAAGCTCTTCGAACTTGTTCGCGACTTGTGTATCGTATTTATTGTATTGGTGGACGATCCTCTCATTTCTCTGCTTTCATCTTTAGATGTCTGGATTTGTAAAGCCAGTTGCACTGTTTGTGCGAAAGTTGATGTTGCGTCTTGTTGTAGCAAGCGTTCCCTAATATCATCATCTCTAATTCCTCTAATAAATTGGGCTCTTAGATGTGTAGACATTGTCGATTTCTTACAATGTTGGCATGTAAACTTGCAGTTCGAAGCCATTTTCTTCAAATCTGCTTGAAAATTGGCAATGTTTTCCCCTTCATGCTGTAATCGTAATGCAAATTTATGTTGCTCAGCTACTTCACTGTGTCTTGGCGCAATATGCGTTTTCAAAAGTTCCACTAGTTCCTTGTATTTTTTTTTTCTTTAGGTACTTCCGGTGCCGTTAAACAGGTAAGCGTGTGATGTAATTTGGGACCGAGGCAATTGATAAATATTTGTACACATTTTCTGTCATTTTCCGCCGTATCATCTTTTAAATTCCTTATTTCTAAATAATTATCTATCCTTTGTATGTATGAGTCGAAAGTTTCATTGTCTTCATCAAACGGTGCTAACTGTAACCCTTTGCAATCACTTTTAGATTCGCGCGACCCTGATAATTGTGTTAAAACTTCCGATATTTTTGAAATAGCTTCTTCTAATTGAGCCATTTTTTTTCCTAAAAGCAAATTATATATAAAGTAAATTCAAATGTATATAGTATATATATAACTAATTACTTATGCGCACGTGGTCAAAACCCAATTTGTACAATATACTATGTATAGCGATTTTATTGTTTTCTCCAGCACGTTATGACCACTACCCCTGCAAATTCTTTATATCCTAACGCACAAATTTTTATTTATTTATTATTATTATATATTTTTTTTGATAATTCTTTGAAATATTCTAATTGTAAATTCAATATAATAATGTATATTTCAATGTAATATGTATATGGTCTTTTCTCCAGCACGCCTTATTATTGCTATATTCCTGCAATTTGCTTATTTTATAACGCACTTTGTATAAATTTAATATATTTTAATATATTTTAACCAAACAAAATTTATTCATTTCATGTTCGATGTAATATAAATTTCTTTGCTTTCTCCGTTGCACGTTTTATTAACTCTATTCGTGTAAATTCCTTGTATTATAAACGCACTTTGTTCTATTATGAATGTAATTAACTTATGCCTTGTTATGAACCTTTTGTTTTATATTTTTGATCACCACTCTTGTAATTTTCTTTTCTCTAAAATGCACTTTGTGTAAAAAATTTCCTATTTAAAGTATGTATTGTATGTATTTAGTAATAAAAATGTTATATATTGTGTAAGTAAGTTATTTTAATTATTTGTTAGTCATGTACATAATGTAAAGTAACGAGAGATCTCTTTCAGCTTACGGTTTCCTCTAGCGGTTCCCAAACGCACGTTTTTTTTTGTAAAAATTTCTTTCCTCTTGTGTAATTTGCTGTTTCTCCAGGGTTAAAATTTTTTTTCCTCGTTTTGTCCTCGTCGCCACTTGTTATGTATTGGGACGTAATTAACAAGGTACTTAATTAAAATATTTAAGGCGATTAAGTATCGGTCATTTATTGACATCTGAACATGGAGTACTACTGTATATTCTAACTAGGTTACTAACTGGAACTGATACGGCTGGTTGCTGTATTGAGACTGATCTTGTGATCAGCGGGACTTATCCTAGATGAAGATGCGGTGTGCGATGTGATGCGTTGATGCTTGTACTCAACAATGACTATGGGCAAATTTGCCAGGAAACGCGAAAAACTTAAAAAACTTGATTTCAAAAAGTTATTTTTCAATCATTGTTTTAAATTTTTTTGAACTTGTTTAACGTCTCCAAAAACTGCTTAAAAAATTCGTGGAACACTCCAAGACTCCAGATGCCTTGTATTTTTTGCTATTTACGATTCAAAAATAAGTGCCACACACTGATCTGTTTTTAGTATTTTGAAACACTGAAAACAGTAAAAACAGATCAGTGAGTTGCAATTAATTTTGAATCGTAAATAGCAAAAAAACAAGGCAGCTGGAGTCTTGGAGTGTTCCACGAATTTTTTAAGCAGCTTTGGGAGATGTTAAACAAGTTCAGAAAAAATGACCTTAACGACCTACTTTTTGAATTAGAGTGAAAAAAAGGGGAAAAACCGTTGAAATAAAGTGCTGATACCTATTTTTTGAAAATCTATCCGACCATACAGAAATTGACCTCGCGCCCACCCCCAACTTTGAGGGGCGGGAGAATCAGAATCCGTGAAAAAAAGTGGGGGTTATTTTTTTCAACGAGACTTTTCCAGAAAATTGGGAGGCTCGGGTGGTTTTAAACACCCTGTATATACAGTGGCTCTCAAAATTATTGGCACACCCATGAAATTTTGGGATTTTCCAAAAATTCTCAACTAGCCCTTTTTTGGATGGGAAATTGATAGGCATCTTCCAAGCAGTCAATAAATTAATAATTTAAACAAGGAAATTTTAATCAATAAAAAAAATTTGGTAAGATAGTCTAGTTTTTTAATACCTTCCTTCGTTGTAAAATTTCTTTGGTGTGCCAATAATTTTGAGAGCCACTGTATATATATCCATATATATAACATGTATTTATACATATATGTACATATATATATCATGTATATGTATATAACATGGCCTGCCGGCAGCGAAAAAAAAAACCTTACTTCGGACGATCATTTCCCGCGATCGGGAGTTATTTCAGCTGTGAGCCCATGGGCACTTTTTATTTACTCGACGAATACTATAAGTGAGTAAAATTTGGGCCTATTTGACCGGGACCCATTTCCCATACAGATTCTGCGGGGTCCTTTATTTGAATTGACCAAAGTAAATTTAAAGTATTCAAGGAAAACTAATTATTTTCTATCTTACATTATTCAAGGATTTCAATTGTAAATTTTCATAAATAATGAAAAATTTAAAACAATGATTGAAAACTAACTTTTTGAAATCAAGTTTTTTAAGTTTTTCGCGTTTCCTTGCAAATTTGTCCATAGTCATGTTAATTTTTTCTACACCATCTGAAACTAGACCTTTCACCAAAAGAAAAAACCCTTAGATTTTTTGAAAAAAAATGTTTTTACAACATGGGCACTTTCGGCTGAAAATGAGGTCTCTTTTTAGGTTTAAATTCAAAATAAAACGTAAAAATAAATATTTTAATTCAAAAAAATTACAGCGTGTTTGGGACGTAAAAAGGTAAGTTTCCATAAAATTTCGTGGAAAAAAATTTTTTTTTAAAGGAGATAAAAATCAAAAACAAAAACACTAGTTTTTTCGATTTTTCTCGTAAATTTGAGGTTATGTGAAAAAATGGTTTGTACAAAAGTTGTAGATCTTTGTATTACCTACAATTCCTATGTAAAACTTTTTTTGATAGGAGGTCTAGTTTCGCTGAAAATCGTGAAAACCCTTTTTCACCCCTTAAAGTTACCCCTATTTCACCCTCGTAACTCAGATCGACTTGATTTATTTTTCTGGTTGGCTCGCTATAATTCCTTCACTTTCCAACATTTGTCATGCTGTTAATAATTTTTTTGTTTCCAAAAATTATTGGCACTGGGCTATAGCTAATATCTTAAAAAATAAAGGCCGTAACACAAAAATTGTCTGGACATTATTTATAGGAAATTGCCCAAGCTTTCCACTTTTGGAAAAAAAATTGGGTTAACAACGTATTTTTTGGAGAAAAGGGTAGTTGATGTTGACATTTTTGTTAAAAAGAACTAAAATTTTGATGACTCATAACTCTTGAAGTGGGTAGGGTAGAACCTTCAGTTTTACAGTTTTGGGAAGTACTCTGCGTGCAGTGCTACCTTATTCAGAAAAATAGGAAATAGGGTTGCAAAAATACGGGGTGATATGCAAAACATTAAAAAAACTTCAAAACGTCCAGCGGCTAAACTGTTACGATTCCCCCCCCCCCCCCCGGCCATCACATACGATTTTTTGTTCGTCTATACAAAACCTATCCACAACCAACCGCTTGGTAACTTTAACAAACACACCCTAAGCTCTATGATAATACCAAATCGTTTGATTCATCCTTACAACCTGCAGCTCCACTTCTTAGGAACACTCGATTTTAAATGAGGCGTGCAGTTGCAAAACTCGCTAACTGAAATTTTCGAAAAAAATTAGTTAACGATGCCAAATCACTCTTTAGGTTATGTTCTACGATTTGTACTACATTTTGGTTCAAAATTCGTTCATAAAGCGTATTTTTCCAGCTGTCAAACATCAATAGTTAATTCAAAGGCGTCGTTTTCTATATTGGATTATGTTTCATATTCGAGCTTGAATTTGCTGCTATTTTGGATCAAAACTCGTTATATTTCTATGAGTTTAGAAAATCTTTAGTAAATGCTTTTGCAAAAGTCTTTAAATTTGCTATAAAGCTGCTTGGTTAATAGTGACATTTCACTTTGTTTCGAAAATGCATTTCATATGCTGGAGGCGGAAGACGTGCCGTGCTCTAATTAAAGACGTAATACATTGTTTACAGTTACATTTAGTTATACATACAGTGTTCGTAAAATTTTTAAAAAAGTTTTTTGTAAAGATGGAAAATAAGATACAGGAGTGTGAAATAGGAAAGGGAAGAAAACGACTAGCTCTGAAGAAGAATTGGAAAAGAGAAGCAGCAAAAGCGATGAGGTGAAGCTTGCATGCTCTTCAATATTTATATTTTAATTGAATAAGCACTTCTGTTTTATAGGTATAAAGCACATTTGCCTCCTACAATGCCAGAATGTGCTCATAACACAAAAGCGTTTAAGTGTGCCAAATTCACTGAAGCTGATGTGTGGAAATTTTATAATCGCATTTACGAAAACACTACAAAAATTTTACAAGACTGTTTTCTATTAAAATATGTCAAAACTGAGAAACCAAAAAGAAGTACAAAGCGACGAGGACTTAGTATAAAGTATTTTGCCCCTTTTAAGGCTGATATCATTAGGATTTGTGTGAAAACATTTAGTAACATTTTATATGTTACTAAAGATCATCTTCAAATTTTAAGCAGAAAATATGAACAAACTGGGAGCCTTCCAAAAGAAAACAGAGGAGGAGATAGAAAAACCGCAAAGTACATAAACCGAAGGAACAATGTTAAGAAGTTTATTGAAAGCTTACACGCTGTTGAGTCTCATTATGTAAGGGAAAAAACACAAAGGTTTTACATGAGTAGCGATTTGTCTATAAGGAAGCTATGGAAGCTATATAATTCCTCCAATGAAGATTCGCTGAAAGTTAAATATCAGTATTTTAGAAATGTATTTGTTACGGAATACAATATTGGATTTAATACTCCAGCTACAGATGCGTGTTCTTTGTGCATTCAATTACGACAGGAGATTAACGAAAATTCAAATCAAAAGAAAGTAAATGCAATGACGACTCTTCGCGTGCATCGCCTAAGATATAAAGCATTTTATAAAAAACTTAATCAAAATGAAGATAATGTGTTCAAAATATCTTTCGACTGTCAAAAGATTCTACTGCTTCCAAAAGTGGCTGACCAATCTGCTTACTATAGTAGACAACTATATTTGTATAATTTTACAATTTGTGAAGGATCTTCGAGGTCGGAACAAAATCAGAGTACTGTTTGCACATATTCGTGGTTGGAAAGTGAATACTCCAGAGGTTCTGAGCAGATTGCTTCTGCAGTTTATTTTCATTTACTTAATGCATCATTGGAAGGAGCAACAAGAATTGAGCTATACGCAGATAGTTGCCCACCCCAAAATAAAAATACTGCTATGGTAGGGATGATAATGAGATATTTTTACTCTGCTCCAAGTAACATTGAATCTATCGAAATAACATACCCCATTGTTTGACTTTCATTTCTTTCCCCAGACAGGGTATTCGGACGTATCGAAAAAGTTGTAAGATTAAAGGAAACTATAATATTACCGGAGGAATATTATGAAATATTCAGGGATTATGCAAGTGTGAAAAAATTGGGAGAAGATGTAATGGTATACAACTGGAAAACAGCGCTTGAAGAGACTATTAAGAAACCATCCCAATGGCATTTCAAAATTTCATCCTGTAAGGGAATCCAATTCAAAAAGTCAAGCACAGGAAACATCCTTGTTAAAGGTGAAATTGCTTATCAAACAGACACAGGTATATATCGGTCTCTGATAAAAAAAGGTAGAAAGATCCACATATTCCGTTGCAGGAAATTCCAAAAGGGGTTGTCTTGAAACAAGAAAAAATAAAGGATGTAGACAAATTGCTACAAAAGCATTTTGGGGCAAGCTGGAGGGAAAACGAAAATTTAAAAATATATGAAAATATAGTAAATAACAATTATAATTGCGATTATTATTGTGTTCAGGAAGTAGATCAATGCTCTTTTGAAGAAGATTCTTCTTTGCAAATTTAATTTGTACTACTATAAAAAAACTCTAACCTATACCTAACACATGGAGAGTATATAATTTGTTATGTTTGAAAAATGAATAAATATTTTTGTTTCAAAACACTCTATTTTATTTCAACATTTTTTCAAGCGACGTTATTTTCTTTATTTATTTATTTCGCTTTTTATAAAATTATCTTTGATATTTCTGGAAACATAAAGTATGTAGATATGTTTAAAGTTTCGACTGCTTTCAGCTGATACAACCATAAAGAATCCGTACATATTTTAGAATTTTGGAAAATCCTGAAGGATAAGATGCTATAAGTTTTTTGTGTTTTTCTCAAAATTACTTAACATACAGTTAGCAAGTTTTGCAACTGCACGCCTCAAATGTACCCTTTCATAAACAAAACTCTTTAAATGTGGAACAATCTCCCACAGCCAGTATTTCCGAAATCCTGCAATATCCGAAAAT
This sequence comes from Thereva nobilitata, assembly GCA_963855945.1. Classification (NCBI taxonomy): domain Eukaryota; kingdom Metazoa; phylum Arthropoda; class Insecta; order Diptera; family Therevidae; genus Thereva; species Thereva nobilitata. The sequence goes on along the minus strand of OY979698.1, from coordinate 78,510,960 downwards.
TTAAAGATAAGTTTCATCACCTCCTCCTTCAGCATGCCCTAGTCTCTTTCGAACTTATTTACTCTTACCTCTCCAGCTAAACTTACTACTACCCCTAGTGGCGTACCTAGGGTAAATGGCGCCCAGGGCAAGTATAGAAAAAGCGCCCTTTCGTAAAATCTTAAAACAAATAATAAATACACTGAATAAAATTCTTAAATCTCACAGAACAGTTTTATTTTTGGTATTATAACTAGAATCAGTTGTGTTAATCTCACAATTGCACTTTTCTCGATTTTTGCGACACGAATATATTTATAATATCTTCAAAATCAGTTTTCTTCATTTCTTCTCGCTCTATACTTAACAACGCTAGATCACACAACCTTTCTTGGCCCATGGTAGCTCTCAAGTATGAAAGGATCAATTTCAGTTTACTAAAAGATCGTTCGCAACTTGCAATAGATATTGCAATTGTAAGAAGAATTTGAATGGATATGCCCAAATTAAGAAATACGCTTTCATCTCCATATTGAACAATCAATTCTAAAATCTCTGCAGTTTTTTTTAGGTTCACATTTTTCCAGGTGGATATTAACATTCTAATATCTAATATTTCTTCGTACAACTGTTCTCCGTTAACATCACAGCCATAGAATCGCCAAATGCACCAAATTTTGTCTTCAAAGTATCACAGTCGTAGGTAACCGTAACACAATGTTTCAATATCGAGAAGAAATCCAAATCTTGAGTTAGTTTCATGAAGACGAGTAAACCTTTCAGTCATTTCACATATAATACGATCCAGGGACCCCTTCATTACTCGACTCATTTCTTTTTTAGCAGTCAATCCGGCATCATTTGCAATCTCTACAGCCATACGTTTCTTTTTTTGACGCGTTTTTCAATCGATACATCCCATTCCTGACAAAGATTTTCTCGAGTGCATCATCAACTAGTTTTTCTCTTTCGTTAGAAAAATGATCTCTCAGAGCTTTTACATCTAAGGCCGCATCATGGAAATTCATACTAGGATCTTGAAGTCGCTTTTGAACACGGTCAATAGGAGCAAGTACAATTTTCCAAAATCCTAACAAAGTCAGGATGTCGTAGGACAACATGCGATTATATAGAAGTCTTGCTTCACTTCTGGTTTCACTAGTTTGATTGTCATCTTCTGTCATGTCTTCAAGAAGTTTCAATATAAGCTCGAGATAATTTTCAACTGGTTTTACTGCTTCGACCCTTGCACTCCATCTTGTTTCAGACTCTGATTTTACAACCACAGGCACGGACTCCTTGAATTTTTCCCAGCGCAAAGTAGAATGAGAGAAGAAAACGTAAAGAGCTTCGATAGTTCCAAAAAACGTGACCATAACGGTATCGTGCTTAGCTGCATGTACACCAACCAAATTAAGAGAATGGCTATCGCAATTTACAAATATCGCTAGACTATTTTTCTCCCTGATTCGTTGTTGAACTCCAGTTATTTTCCCAGCCATCACTGGAGCGTTGTCATAACATTGTGAACGGCAATCCTGTAGATCCATAACGTCTTTGTCTAGCTGTTTAAAGATTACATCAACTAAACTTGCAGCGTCCTTTTGACTTATTTGAATAAAGCCTAGAAATGACTCTCTAATGCGAACTGATTTTTGCTCAAAATCAACCTCTACATATCGCACTGCTTCTGACATCTGCTCACGATGGCCCTGATCAGGAGTTGAATCGAACATAAGACCATAATATTTTGATTCAGTTGATGCAACGGGCAGCGCTAAGCAGTTCACAGCCACTAAGAGAGAAAGAAAGAAAGAAGATGCAACGGCAAAATCGGTTGAATCGACGATTTTTTTCCCCAGTGTACTCCCTGTTGACCCCACGCCAAAGAGCGCCATGCAAATTTATTTCAAATGTCTAAAGTTTTATCTTACGAACAAATGTCTAAACTTTTATCATACGGATTCTGTGAAAAACCGCATAAACAGAATTTCCATTGTTTGTGATACAAGAATTTTGCGCCCCCCTTTGATTGGCGCCCAGGGCACGTGCCCTACCTGCCCCACCCTAGGTACGCCACGCTAGGCTAGCCATATTTATTTCATAAGGCATTGCACCAAATTTGGAAGGTTGCGGTATCCACGAACAACGTAGATCGTCACCATAAATTTATTTCAAATTTCGAATGCTATTTTGATTAACGCATATCTGGACCTTCCCTCAGGATAAATTAACCAAATTGACTCCACATAATGTACAGGGTCTATTGTTGCTTTATTCAAGAGAAACCTTTGCAATTTGAAGTTTATGATGATGAAGCAACAAGCCATATCTTTATTTTTCCGTGTCTTGCATAACCCCTTAGAAGATTTATAACAACTGTTTTGTTCACTTTGCAGAATAGTTTATAAGATTATTGAACCAAAATACATGAGAAGCACTACCTCAAAACACAACACTATAGGGTTTCATAATCCTGATAGCATCTACACAAAATTGAACACCAGGTGAGCTTGATGCAGGGCAGGTGCACAAATTATTATATATCCAGAATTTACTATGCATTCAAAAAGTTTTTCACTTACAAATTCGTAATCTGTATAATTGAATTTCGTTCATGCATAGGAATTTATGGAGATGTTGTAAAGTTCCTCATATCTATTGAAGAGAAAAAAAACTACTTTTTAGTAGATAAAATATTGTCCTTAGATAAATCCGTAATCCAGTACCGGACTAAATTAAGCAAAAAGCAACAAACTTCAAAAAGATCCTCCTAAACGTGCATCTCACAGTGAACATGTTTTCGGAGAATTTAAATATATCTCTCAAAAAGAGTTTTGTTGTTGACATTGGAACCCTTTCAATTTCCTTATAAATTGTTAAGCTTCATACCTCCATAAATATTCTATATCTGTCACCAGCAAGAAAAAAATTTTTCACTTACATCCACAAATACTCAGACTCCTTGAGAAAAACTGCTAAGTCAACTTTTATAGTGAAGGTGGAGAGAGAAAATTTGATTAAAGATTTGCATCTTCTTAAAACATATATAGGTATGTATAAGAAAGGAGAACGAAACGATGACGACAGAAGCTAGAGTGCGATAGAGCGTAAGGACAGGTATGAGATGTGGCGGTGGTGTAAGGTAAAGGTGCACATCAACGCAACATGACTCTATAAATTAGGTAAATTTCCTGGAAAAACACTTCGATGTTTGAGAGACCCCAATCCTCATCCTTCGCCCCGCATCCAGCCCGTATCCTTACAATCTCTTACATGTTACTTGTGCCTTAGGTGCTTACCAATCACCTATAAGTCAAGCTATGATAAGTGAAAATCGATAGTCTCCCGTTTCTCATGGTTTAAATTCGTCTTCTACACATCGCACAAGGGCCCATTCGGAGAAGGGTGCAAAAACCAACAGGGCGCGCTGCTGTTGTATAAGATGAAAAATGGCTTGAGTCTGCTTAGGACTTGAACTTAGGGGATGGCTCCGGATACCAAACGACTACAAAGTGACATACGGGGGCATTTGTACCCCGGAAATGTAAGATGGTATAAGAGAGACAGAGAGTGAGTGAAGTGGAAGGTAGTAGGTAAATGTTGACTTAAGAATTTATGCTGTCGTTAGTTTCTGAATCGTTTCTGGTTCAGGAGATGATTTTCTACTACACTTACGACGAAGCTCGAGGAAAAAAAGTGCAATTTCAAAAAATTAATAGTCCTTAACCGAACCATTTTAAATCCCATTAAATCGATGCTTAATCAGGGTCTAGATGAGAAGATGCTGCTGCCTTGTTCTATGTGCCTTTCTAAACATAATTTAACTTCCGACAAACTCTTGATCTACTTTCACCGTCAAGTAATAATCCTTTCGCTTAGTTAAGAAGAGGTAAGTGTCTGCGAGGGTAGATATACATACAATAGAGAAGAAGCACAAGTAATAATTCAGCACGTCAATATTAAGCCATAAATTTGAAAAACCTCCCTCACCCTCCCAAATTTAAATTGAAAACATTAGAAAGGGCTGAGAGTAATTACAAAAGTTATAAAAGGATGCCAGCCATTATCTCTAAAATAAAGTAAAGGATGAGCACAGATTGAAAAGCCCTGAGGAAATCAATCTGAACAAAAGGTAATTAAGAAATACAATTTCACGCTACACCAGCCGTAAGTTGTATGGTAGTTGCTTTATCTGACACCTATTATAGCTAAATATCCTTCTCCCTTTAATCCGGGTTGATTTGGCGGTTAAATGCGGGGAATCCCCGTTTCGTTTATCTCTCTTCCTCTTTCTCTGGCTTAGATGTGTATAGGGCCTTAGAGAAGTATTACACAAAAATTGCAAGACCACCAAATATTGAGGTAATTATGATGATATCTTTAATTAGTCTTTAGAACATCTCAGCGGAATTAATAAGAGGCTATAAAGCATTTCGTACAGAGATTAATTTCGTCTATTTTCTGCCTTTTATTTTCAGTAATAGAAAATCTCCTCATCCCCCTAGGGGGCGCTGGGGGTGAATGCTTTCATTCTTCTCTACTTTCGTGGCCATTTTATTTTATTAGCATTTTTCTTTCAGGCTATTTTTTTTTCACTTCCACTTTTTCTAAAAAAGAAATTCTTTCCTTAAAAAAATAAAAACAAAATTTTTTCTTTTTTCTCTCAAAGAATTTCTTCCTTCTTATATATATATTTTTATCATACTTTACTTTTTTTTAGCATCGCCTTCTTCATTGAATTTCAGGATTGTTTTACTTCCTGGAAGGTTTCCGAGATTACACTTAATTTTGCTGCTTTAAAACCTCCTAAGAGTATTTTCTTTCATTTTGTGTCAAGGAGAATTTTGATATGGCCCAAAGGTGATTTTCATTCTACACAACAGCAACTACAGCAGCAACGACAACAACAAAAATGAAATAATAATAAGAATAAGAGTAAAGAGGATTCAAATTTTTAAAATTCTTACCTACTTACAATGGTGTTATGTTAAAAGTATTTCTTAGAAACGGAAAGGTAATCTATATTATTTGTATGTATGCCCTTAAAAAAGAATTCCCTTAATGGGAAGAGCACCTTTCAAGTTGTCATTTCGTGTTGAGTGTTCCTGAGCTTAATATGGGGTATTTTTGTGTCTATTGAATACTGCCCAGCAAACAGCATCTCGAAGCTTAGCGTACTTCGAAAAATTCTCGAAGAGGAAGAGAGCGAGAAAGAAATAGTTTGGAAATAAAGTTACGATAATATTACGTTTTTACGAAAAAAATCTAAATGTTCAAAGAAGAGAAGTGCGTAAGCCCTAAAAGTAAAATTCGTCATGAAAAGGTTTCGAGAATTTTTCGTTTTATCGAAAAATACGCGAAGATGTATTGTGTTGCAAAGTAGTGCATTCCTCAATTAGTCCAGTAAAATAGTGTTTAAATCAGGAAAGTTTTGGGGTAGTTGTGATTTCTTCGGTTTCTTATGTATTTTGGGGTGCTGAATCCGAATCCGAAGTTTGCTGACAAAATTTCGTGACGGAACATTGAGAAAAATGCAAAAATTTGAAAAAATTCTGACTTTTTCGCGGTTTTTCGCTTATAACTCGGAAACTATCAACTTTTCGTGAATAACATTCATATACTAATTGAAAGGGCAAAAAAATTTCCTACAAAACTCACTACTCAAGTATTAGTTCAGTCAATCTGGCAGATTGATGGTACAAAAAAAACCAATTGGATGATATATAGGTGAGTCGTTAGAGAATGATGTAAGGAAGCTTACTTGGGCATGGCCACCTGCTACCTATTTGGGTTTTTGAGAAAACCCAAAAAAATTTTGAAATGCATTTTTCTCGAAAACTATGCATGTTACAGAAAAATTTATTGAACAAAAAATGTAGAGGGCATTGTTATCTACAATTAATGTTATCTACAAACCATATTTTCAATCATGTACAATAATGGTTGGACAACGGACACTCTTGCTAAAACTCGTTTCAAAAAGTTTTGACAGTCAGCAGCAAAAACGAAATTCAATTTATGCTCTCTTCCACCATCGCCTGATGCAGCAGATTTTCATAGTCGAAGAGTTCACCTCCAAGTGCAAGCATGGTTAGATAGGCACTTAGATCCTAAGGATTGGGGATGGAAGAGAAGTCAGCTCCAAGGACTGAAACCAATCACGACATTACTGGACCCAGCATCACCCAGGCTGATGAATCTTATCAGATGCTCGTGCTCAGTAAACGATTGCGGTTCGCAATGTGGATGCAGGAAGGCAGGTGTCCCTTGCTCAATTGCTGGCAAACATTGCAGCGGAGAAGATTGCAGTAACGTGCGAGTCATTGAAGTAGAGGATGATAATTTTCTTGACGATGATGAGTTAGACTATCCCTCCCAAGTAGTACACTTTCATTCAAGGTCATCTTCAAATGAAAACAACGATCAACAAAGTGCTAGACAATCCAGCGGAAGTTCATCTACGGAAAGCAACAGAAGTGAATCTCCACTACAACAACCACCGGCGAAGAGACTACGCAGTGCACCCAAAAAATGAGTTTCAAGTGCAACCTCAGCATTACTCAATTGTTATAATATGAAAACATGTACATTATAAAAGAAATATTAGTGTATCTACCAATAAAATTTACGACATCAATTAAAATTATTTTGTCGACCTAATCCAAATTTCTCAAAAAATCAATAAAATCGTTGTAACTGTTAACATTTTTGGATCATTATTTGATAATACATTTTTTGTGTAACAAAAATAATAATTTCACAACTGATTCAACTCTAAAATATTTTATATAAAAATTTAATGAAAACGTATTATAAAAGTGTAATATTGATACTTATTTTCAATATTTATTTGTTATAAACAATATAGATTATTACTTCTCAAGTGAAAGAATAAAAATACATTTTTTATTTGCACCTTCCCTGTCTTTATACTTTGTAAAAGCGTAATATTGGAATTTTCATACTTTAACAAGCTGCAGCTCTGAAACGGTAAGTTGTATGAAAAAAATGTTTATATAAAAATTATTTGTAAAATTGTAAGGAACAAGTTTTCCATTTGGATCGTGGCTGAAAAATGAAAATTTAAGGGCAAAAAAGTTGAAAAACCCTTTTTTTGGCACTTTAGCGCCACCTACTGCGCACATTTTTTGTTTTACAACATTGCACCAATGACATTAATTGTAGATAAGAATGCCCTCTACATTTTTTGTTCAATAAATTTTTCTGTAACATGCATAGTTTTCGAGAAAAATGCATTTCAAAATTTTTTTGGGTTTTCTCAAAAACCCAAATAGGTAGCAGGTGGCCATGCCCAAGTAAGCTTCCTTACATCATTCTCTAACGACTCACCTATATTTCATCCAATTGGTTTTTTTTGTACCATTCCTATTTTTTTCGCCAGATTGACTGAACTATATCTCTATCCGACTCACCGTTTTGGTTCTAGCGCTAGTTGAAAATTTCCGTATTTTTCTAAATCAGCAAAAACCCGATTTTCCAATTGACAACGCTATTATACAGGGTGCATCCGTTAATTTTACAAAGCGGCCGGTTGTTGATAGGTTTTGGTTGGATGAACAAAAAATCTTCTGGGAGGGGGTAGAAATCGTAACGGTTTAGCCGCTAGGGCGTTTGGAAGTTTTTTCTTTAGAGTTTTACATATCACCCTGTATTTTTGTACCCCTATGACCTATTTTAATGAGTAAGGTATCAGTGTACGCAGAATACCTATCTAAAACTGTAAAAGTCAAGGTCTACCCTATCAACTTCCAGAGTAATGAGTCATAAAAGTCATGTGTGCAGAATGATGGAAGTGGCACTAAGGGCAATCTTGGTTTGGCTTTTTTAACTAAAATTTCAACTAAAAACACCTGTATTATTGACGGTTGTCATTAGTTTATCTCCTTCCCTTTTTTTCTCATTGTTTTGGATAATTTTGTTGTTGTATTTTTTACATAACGAATAAAATTATATACGCCGGTATCGTTTTGAGATCATTCTCCACATATGACTTTGATGACTCATTACTCTGGAAGTTGATAGGCTAGAACCAGAGATAACTTAATATATAAAGATGCGACAGCTAGAACAAAAAACCCAAACGCTTTTCGCATCTGCAGACTTCTGAGATTGCCTCCACCTTAGCAACATGCAACATTTTAAAGTTTCCAGCTACATTACGATGCGAACGTATTCTTCTCAGCCATGGTCCGCAACACAAGAGATGCGGTGAGTTTGTCGATAGGGAAGCTTGCAGTTTAGGGGGACAAGGAAAGGAACTGCCAACAGAATATTTTTCGCATCATTGTGATCTTTCGAACTTTTGCCTCTAGTGCTGCATTGAAGAATTGTGCTGGAGTTTTGTATTTTAATCATTTGTTAGAACATTCAGTGCATTTTTGGGGGCGTCTATTAATTACGCGAGGCGATTTTTAGACCCCCTTCACCTTGGTGAGATGTCTATACGCCGTCAGAATTAATGATTTGAGGTCGATTTTTGAGATAATTCTTGTCCATCAGATTTTTTTCGATAGAATGATAGTCTAGGCGTAAATACATAACTATAAAATCATAGTGCGTAAGCACAGTTTTGGCTCTCGGATAGTTTTTCAAATAAAATCGTTTAAAAATAATTAATATTGACCAGCATTTTTTTATTTTACTATCACATAAACTTTATTGTGCATATAGAGTCGTTTCTGACCCTCCAGGTGCACTTTTAGCCCTTGATTGCATCCAAAAGTGCATTTTATGAATGCTAGACCGTTCAGAACGCGGAGAGGAGGAGGTCAAAACATAACTTCGTTTTCTATATGCTTTTTAGATCGCTGATTACGAAAATTGGGGTCCCGCAGTCCTAAAGTATGGGCATCACCCTAAAAATGCAAAAAACAACCCTTTTTAAGAGTTTTTCGCGATAATTTCAATAACAATCAAAAATAATCCAATGAAATACACTTTTTTCAACATTTATTTGTGAAGGTGGTTGATTAATACCAAATCAAGCCAAATTTTATGATAAGCGATAATCCTAAAGGGTTAAAACCAACCCTAAATCGACTGAAAATAAGAAAAATTTGTAAAAAATCATACATTTCTTTTAGGTAGATTACACTGGTCAATCCTCCTTCAATCAAATAAAATTGAATATGAAGGTTTTAACGGGTTGAATCTAAATCTGGTTTCCATTTTTGCTGGCACGTCTAGATTTATACCTAGTTAATTAGTTTTTTTTTGTAAATTTCTCAAAATTCAGAATATTTTGTGTTTCGATTTTGCGTTTACGCTACTTTCATCTATTTAAATAGTGAGCATGGACGAGTTCTTAATGATAGAAAAAGACAAATACTGGCTGCCGAAAAACTGTTGCAGAAGTTGCTCAAGTATGTGCTTTAATGGGTTGGCTCGCAGGAAATCATAAGACCATGCCATTTGCAACGACCATAACAAAACCATAGAAATTATTGTAATTTTTGTATGACTATGACGCTAGGATTCATGAAGACCAGTTCCTCAACAGAGTCATTCGCACAACTGGTTTGTAAGCACTGCTTCAAGCCTATGAAAAGAACCTCATCTCCTTAGACATTGATTTGAATGATCTTGTTCGAAATTTTGGTGTCTCAAAATCGAAGGTTTTAGTTCTTACATTGCTTCAGAATGGTAATATATGCCCTTTCAATCCCGACAAAAGTCATAGTATTCGTGGAACATTTGTGCTGATTCAAAAGTTACGTTGATTAGAATGCTGCAGATATACTAAGTTTTGTTGTTTGTTATGTGAACGGGACATTCGCGCAAGAAATAAACCCTACGTAGTAAAAACTGGCCAAGAAGTGCGAGTTGAACTCCTGGAGTCAAATATATATCTGAAGAGTCTTTAGTGAAAAATGAAAAAAAAACTGTAAAATTCAAAATCTTGGTGCAATATCAGATGAGCATGGTGAATGGTTTCATCAAGACATATTGCACATAGAGAGACGATAAAACGGAAAATGGTCAGAAGAAATGCTTTCAGATTTTTGTTGGTCGATTCGCCGTGAAACTCCAATGGAAAATATGAAAAGAAAGTATTTCATATCGCGATTTGTAATTTTACTGCGCGAATTTACCCTGCGAATTTACATTTTTTTACAGTGTCTCAAACACGTTACGTTTCTCAAACACAAGCTTTGTTTATCTCGTATGCACGTTCGGCATTGTGTCTTGTATTCTAGAGGAGTTATCATTTAATATCTAAATAAATGAACACATTACTGGATCTCGACGGTAGTGGCGGCGCCCTCTTGGACCTGGCGCCCTAGGGCGGTAGACCGGGTTCGCACAACCCCCCCCCCGATTTCGAATCTGACATGAAAATTGGAACATTCAAAATGGCTCACCGTAAATGGCACAAAATTTAAATAAAAAAGAGCTTTTTTCGCGTTTTTTTTCACTTAAGGGGACATAGCACCTACAAATTTTCAAAAAATCTAAAATTTTGTTTTGATAAAATTTGTTAGAATAAACTTTTACGAAATATTTTTTAATAATATAAATAAAAGTGAAAGGCATCGTAGATTGAATTTTGGTAATGTTTTTTTAAAAAAATGTTGTATTTTAACTTGAACGCGATTTTCTTAAAACAACGTGTTTCAAGTTGGTGGGCAAGATTAAAAAAAAATATTTATTCGATCGTTCTAAAATTTTAACACGTTAATCTACACATGTTAATGTACAAAATGAACTACGGATGAAAAAATCGGCGTACAATTTTTTGAGTTACAGGATGTTTTCGATGGCAAAAAATTTTGATTTTTGAAAAAATGCCGCCATTTTGTTATTTTTCAACCAATTTTTTTCTTTTTAGTTCATTTTATAGCGGCTTTGATGCTGATTAAAACCGCTTTTTTGTTTTTGTGTCCGACTTTTCTAAGAGCGGAAATCCTGCCCACCGTGATTTTTTGGGGTTTTTTTGAAAAAATTCCAGCAGACGACGCGGGACCAAAAAAAATTAAAAAAATATTTTTTTTTATAGTTAAATACTAGTAAAACATATGTGCAAAGTTTCATTAAGATATGTCTATGTTTTCATTTAAAAATTTACATTAGAAAACAAAAAAAAAATTTAAATTTGAAGGTGCTATGTCCCCTTAAAACGTAAAAGAAAACCATGAGAATTGCATCCGAGAATTTCCTATTAGGCTGCCCTCCCCGCACACTGCATCAGAATTTTTACGAATTTGTGCGAATTCTGATGAAATTGTATCGATTTCATCCGAATTGGCACAAATTCGTACAAAGTCTGATCCAGTGTGCGAGCAGCGTTATACAATTTTGTACGTGAAGACAGCAGTGAGTCTTCAGATGGTGAAGGTCCATCAAAAAAAATAAATTTTAATAAATAATATGTACTTAAAGTGGCCCTTATTTATATGGGCGATTTTTGTTTAAATTTTTGGTGGTGCTAACCCCTAAAATGGTTCACTATACCAAAAAAATACTATAAAAATTTTAGCTGAATTGGTACAGTCTTACCCGTGGCGAAATCGCGGAGAAAATAATTTTTTTCCAAATAATAAATTGAAAATTTTTTTACAACTATTAATATATAAATAAAGATCTCTTCATTACCTTTAAAATTATACCTCATTTAACTCGACACGATAAATAGAACCGGAGTAATAGCGATTTGAAAAAGGGCATAATCGGCGAGTGACGTAAACTTTACCCCCACCCCCTTTTTTTGAAAATATTAACCGAAAAAGAGGAAAAAATACGCTTATTTTGTATAGAGACTCCGTAAAAAAATTTGAATCAAATCAAAAATGTTGATTAATAAAAGTTTTCTCATAAAATAACAAACTTTACCGCGTTTTCGGGACGAATTAACTTCAAACAATTGAGATGAAATTTTTTGGAGAATTATTTTTTCATAGTAGAGAACCATTTCAGGGATTAGCATGTAGGAATTTCCGACTTTTAAAAATAAGGGCCACCCTAATGCACATGCATTGTAAATATAATAAATTTTATCCTTAACAAATAATAAAACATTTCTGTTCCATTTTTTATTTATAAAATACTAATTTTTTTTGTTTGCATCTTATTTGATATCCTATAATTATTTACTTTTTTTATATTACTATATTTTATATTTTTTTTTTGCATTTAAATTTTATTTATATTAGATATATTTATTTAATTTTATCTAGCGGTAGTTTAACCCCTTAAGGGTTGAAAATAATTTATTTTTGGCTGTTAAAAGGCATTCAATCGAATTTGAAGCATATAGTGGGAAAAACAATTTTAGAATTATCCCTTATTATAAAATTTGGCTTGATTTGGTATTAATCAACCACCTTCACAAATAAATGTTGAGAAAAGTGTATTTCATTGGATTATTTTTGATTGTTATTGAAATTATCGCGAAAAACTCTTAAAAAGGGTTGTTTTTTTGCATTTTTTAAGTTGATGCCTATACTTTAGGACTGCGGGACCCCGATTTTCGTAATCAGCGATCTAAAAAGCATATAGAAAACGAAGTTATGTTTTGACCTCCTCCTCTCCGCGTTCTGAATGGTCTAGCATTCATAAAATGCACTTTTGGATGCAATCAAGGGCTAAAAGTGCACCTGGAGGGTCAGAAACGACTCTATATGCACAATAAAGTTTATGTGATAGTAAAATAAAAAAATGCTGGTATATTAATTATTTTTAAACGATTTTATTTGAAAAACTATCCGAGAGCCAAAACTGTGCTTACGCACTATGATTTTATAGTTATGTATTTACGCCTAGACTATCATTCTATCGAAAAAAATCTGATGGACAAGAATTATCTCAAAAATCGACCTCAAATCATTAATTCTGACGGCGTATAGACATCTCACCAAGGTGAAGGGGGTCTAAAAATCGCCTCGCGTAATTAATAGACGCCCCCAAAAATGCACTGAATGTTCTAACAAATGATTAAAATACAAAACTCCAGCACAATTCTTCAATGCAGCACTAGAGGCAAAAGTTCGAAAGATCACAATGATGCGAAAAATATTCTGTTGGCAGTTCCTTTCCTTGTCCCCCTAAACTGCAAGCTTCCCTATCGACAAACTCACCGCATCTCTTGTGTTGCGGACCATGGCTGAGAAGAATACGTTCGCATCGTAATGTAGCTGGAAACTTTAAAATGTTGCATGTTGCTAAGGTGGAGGCAATCTCAGAAGTCTGCAGATGCGAAAAGCGTTTGGGTTTTTTGTTCTAGCTGTCGCATCTTTATATATTAAGTTATCTCTGGTTCTAGCCTATCAACTTCCAGAGTAATGAGTCATCAAAGTCATATGTGGAGAACGATCTCAAAACGATACCGGCGTATATAATTTTATTCGTTATGTAAAAAATACAACAACAAAATTATCCAAAACAATGAGAAAAAAAGGGAAGGAGATAAACTAATGACAACCGTCAATAATACAGGTGTTTTTAGTTGAAATTTTAGTTAAAAAAGCCAAACCAAGATTGCCCTTAGTGCCACTTCCATCATTCTGCACACATGACTTTTATGACTCATTACTCTGGAAGTTGATAGGGTAGACCTTGACTTTTACAGTTTTAGATAGGTATTCTGCGTACACTGATACCTTACTCATTAAAATAGGTCATAGGGTTACAAAAATACAGGGTGATATGTCAATACTAAAAAAACATTACAAAACGCCCTAGAGGCTAAACCGTTACGATTTCCACCCCCCTCCCAAACGATCTTTTGTTCGTCCAACCAAAACCTATCAACAGTGAGCCGTTTTGTAAACTTATCGGACACACCCTGTATAATAGCGTTGTTAATTGGAAAATCGGGTTTTTGCTGACTTAGAAAAATACGGAAATTTTCAACTAGCGCTAGAACCAAAACGGTGAGTCGGATAGAGATACTTGAGTAGTGAGTTTTGTAGGAAATTTTGTGCCCTTTCAATTAGTATATGAATGTTATTCACGAAAAGTTGATAGTTTCCGAGTTATAAGCGAAAAACCGCGAAAAAGTCAGAATTTTTTCATATTTTTGCATTTTTCTTAATGTTCCGTCACGAAATTTTGTCAGCAAACCTCGGATTCGGATTCAGCACCCCAAAATACATAAGAAACCGAAGAAATCACAACTACCCCAAAACTTTCCCACTAAGGGCCCTTTTTTCACATATTCACTGGATTAAATTCACTTTATTGAGTTTTGAAACGCGCAAAGTTCTGCATGTCAAAATTATTATACAATAATTCTTTGTTTACAAAAATGTACCATTTGTTTAATTTAAAACACAATAAATTTCTGTGCAACATGGAGTTATTTTATTTGTTGAAATTTTGTGCCGCAAAGAGTTAAATGTCATATGCGTATTTCAATTGCACAATTTTTATTTTCATTGCTTTCCCTTCTTTTCAGGATCAGGGAGAATCGTTTCAGGAAGTTAGTTTACCTCTGTGGACATCATGGAAATTGTTATTTTAGAAGAATTCAATTTCTGCAATTGACTGCATAATTTGCTTTAAAAAAATAAATAACTGAATTATGCAGTTGATAGTAGAAATTTAATTCTTCTAAAACAACAATTTCCATGATGTTTCCAGACATAAACTAATTCGCTGAAACGATTCTATATCGATTCATATTTTCGGAGAAACCTTAAATATATAAAGACCCCTATTAGCCCAGTAGTTCATTCAAATTAAACATTGAACCATGCATCAAATCAGGTATTTTTGCTTTTTTGATATATTGTTTATAATGGAAAGGCAATGTTAAATCCAAGTTTTCGACCTCGGCAGACGACCGGGTCATTGTCAAAAATGAAGAAAATGTAGAAATTTTAGGCCTTTTTTCAGTTTTTGTCGATTTTGACTTGGAAGGTCTGGTTTTTCATAAAAGATTGTTATATTCATTTCTGAAGTAGGTTAAATTTGCAACAATTTGAGTCCAGAACGGGGTTTATAAGACCAACGGTTTCGGAGATACATACAGCTTTTCAAAATTTGGCCAATTTTTCAAGTTACACGATTTTTAGCAAAATTTAAATTTCATTTTCAATACTACATATAGGCTAGTGCCGATACTTTTTTGGAAAAAAAAATTAATAGCAGGGAGGGACCAGCAATTAAATGTCGTTAAGGTTATAACTAAAGGGAAAAAAACTGTTTAACTCGAAAAAAAGGGGAATGGTAAAATGGGGATGCTATTTAGGGGTTAAAAACGATTTTTTGCGATTTGCGGTGAAACATGACCTCCTAGCGGAAAATAGTTGTAGATGATAAAAAGATCTAAAACTTTTGTATTTAACATATTTTGTCATAACCTCAAATTTTCCAAGAAAATGGCGTAAAATCGATTTTTCAGTTTTTAATTTTTTTCTCCCGTAAAAATAATTCAATTTATATGACAATTTGTAAGAGTATACTTTGTGTTGCGTTAAATAAGCATGATTTTTTTTGTTTGGAAAACGGATAGTTTCCCAGAAATTAACATTTTTCGAAAAAAAATACCCTTATCTTGCATGGACAACTTTATTGGTGTTTTTTTCGAATTTTGATATTCAATAAATGCTCATTTAACCATTGAAATGTCTAGTTTCAAATGGTCTGTATATTTTGATACTTTATTTTCATTAAACCGCTTAAAATTAAGAAAAACCGAACACCTGATTTTTAGAATCACGTACATATTTCTCGATTTTTTCAATTTTTTTCAAATTTTTTAATTTTTTCTGTTAATGAAGGATTAAATTTGCTGCTAATGAAGGATTAAACCTGAAAATTTTAAATAAATAAGAAATAGATTCGTCGATTTTTTTTTACATTTACATTTACATTTACATTTACTTTATTTTAAAAATAGTACATCAAGATTATTATTATCTTATAACGCTAAAAGCGTATGTACTTAAAATTAACAATATGGCTATTAAAAGGAGAGTGAAATGTATATTTAAAAGAATGTATATAAATATAAAAAACAAAATAAAGTTTAAATAGTTGGGAAATTGTAAACTAGAAACTAAAACAAAACAAATAAAAAGAAAAGAATACTAACAAGAAGTGAGATTGAAGGAATATTATTGACTAGTTAAGTAACTAAGGAGACGTTTCCTGAACACACTCAAAGACCCCGAACTCTGTATTTCAGCAGGTAGACTGTTCCATAATTGAATAGAATGAACAAAAAAAGATCTCTGCGCAACTAAATGGGAGAATCTAGGTAGAATTAGGAGTGCTCTTCTAGTCGTACGACCGAGTCGAAGATACTCATGGAGATATGATGGGCGGTCAGAGTGTAGAAGTTTGTAAACAAACGACATTGCTGTGAGGGATAAATACACAGATAAATAAGTGTACACAGTTCTCTACCAATCCAATGGGACTATTTAAATAAATTTGGACATCATCAGCATACATGTGCAGCTTACAATTTGTTACAGCACTGCTGAGATCATTTATATACATAGTGAAAAGTAACGGTCCTAGTATGGAACCCTGGGGAACACCGCGCGTGATTGGTAGAGGATCCGAAATTGAGTTTTGTAGCCACACTTTTTGACATCGATTATGTAAGTAATCTCGAATTAAGGAAGCAGCTGATGTTGAAAAACGCATGTGGTCTATTAGCTTAGTGTCTAGAAGCTGATGGCTGACACTGTCAAATGCTTTACTGAAGTCAAGAAGTACAAGAAAAGCAATGTCATCAGAATCAAGAGCCATCCGCAGGTCGGTGGTCACTTTCAGTAGTGCGGTTTCACAACTACACCTTTTGCGGAAACCAGATTGAGCATTCGACAACAGGGACCAGGTTTCGCAGTGATCTTCGATTTGCCATGACATTAGTTTTTCCAGTACTTTGCCTAAGAAGCATAATATGCTTATTGGACGATAATCAGCGGGGCCTTTCGGGGATTTGCATTTAGGTAGTGCGATCACTTTTGCTTTTTTCCACTGAACCGGAAAGCAAGATTTTGTCAGGCAGCTATTGAAAATGTGAGTGATATAGGGGAGGATCACAGGAAAAATTAACTTCAGGAAGATGGGTGGGAGATTGTCTGGACCGACTGAATCAGATTTAATCGAGTAAAAAGCTTTATGGACTTCCGTGTGATTCACATTACGAAAACTGAAAAGGTCAGTGTTACTATCAGTTGTCCTTGAGCAACGAGGCACCTCGCGTATGTTCGTTGTGGCGATAAAATAATTATTTAGTTCATCAGCGCTAAGGCTGATCTGGGCTTCACCTTCATCACCGTGAATGCCAAGTTGTTTAATGTTTTTCCAAAGTTTCTTAGCAGGTAAATTAGGGCTAAGCTTAGATGAGTAGAACTGCGCTTTTGCTTTGCGGATGGTGAAAGTTACTAAGTTCCTGACATTTTTGTAGGCATTTAAATTCACAACAGTTTTGTTTTTCTTATATTTTCTAAACAAAAATTCTCTCAGAGATAAGTCGACTTATTTGAGGGGAGAACCAAGGAGAGGTAGAAGGAAATACGCGTTTTGTTTTCACGGGTGCAAAAGATTCGTGTAGATAATAACACAGCGAATGGAAATGTTCTACTTGGTTGTCTATGTCAGGGAGGCGATAAATTCGATCCCAAGGTAGTAAGGAACATTCATGCAGTAGTGCTGGGATATTGATAGACTTATAATCGCGATAGGAAAACAATTTCTGCTGAGTGCTTCTGACTGTGAATTTTAGGGATAGATACAGAATGTCATGATCGAGGTAACTAGGTGGGCTAATCTGATTATGAAATAAAACATTTTCAACGTTCGACACAAAAAAGAGATCCAACAACGATGGATTACTACTGTTTAGATACGTCGGAAGTTGGTTAACGGGCTTCAGATCAAACGTGTTGAAAAAATTGAGAAATTTTTTGGAAAGTGCATTATTGGATAATATGTTTACATTAAAATCTCCCCCAATTACGATATTTTCATACTTATGGGTAACGTCGGAGAGCCATAATTCCAGCTCGTTTGCTTCAGTTAACGAGAAAATTCGAGGAGGACAGTAAACCACAGTGGCGAGACATTTGCTATATCCGCAGCTAACTTCAATGCTAAGGAACTCCAAAGCATTAGAAACGGACTCCTTAACTTTAGAAGGCCTGAGGTTTTCCTTAACATAAACAGCTACTCCACCACCAGAACGATTTTTTCGATCATTTCGAAACAGATTGTAGCCATCTAATGAAACAAGTTTCGAGGGGACATGATCGCGTAATGAGGCTTCAGACACCAGTATGACATGTATATTCGATCCACGAAAAATTTCCTGGAATTCATCGATTTTATTACGTAGACCTCGCGCGTTAATGTGGCAAAAATTTAAGCCCTGGGCTCTGCTTTGGAAAACGTTGAGCAGTGTTCTAATTTTGTTCATATATATGTAATTTCTTAACCGAAGTCACAGAAATGGGGTAAAAAAGTGGGTTCAGGATGCGGCGCGGTTAAAATCTCAAAATCTAAAAACATGCAATAATATTCTAACATTACAACACCAAGAAGAGAAAATATAAAAATTGAAAATAAACTTAAGAGAAATTAAAAATAAGTCTAAGAGAACTAAAAGAGAAATAATAAAAATATGTACAATGAAAAAAATATAAAAGTATAAGCATGCGTATACGAAACTCCACAAAGAAAGCGGGTTGCTCCAAATTCACTAGGGACATCCTGGAGTTGAAGAAGAGTTGATGGCTTCATTCAAATCAAGAGCTGATTTAAATATACGTGGCTGTTTGTTTCTCTCCAGCTGAACATAGACATAACCCCGACGAGTGAAAACCGAAGCGACGCGATTCTTTTTTTGAAGATTCCGAGCCGTGAGGAATATGTCATTGTTCTTTGTTGTCAGGCTTTCGTTGACGTGAACAAGACTGTCGGAAGCAAAGCCCAGATTTAGTTGCTTTAGGGCAAGAGAGCCGTGCTGGCGGGTTTTCCTCAGGAACTCTTGCTGTTCGTTTGCTGATGGAAACTTGACAATTAATATCGGACTAGCCTTTTTGATGCTGCCAGTTTCGGACTCTGACCGCTCTCGCTGCTGTGGCCGGAACACATTGACATAGGGCGATAGTTCATGCCCAATGGCGGCAGCAAGAGATTTCAAAATCTGCTTCGGGTTGACGCTCTCATTTGTTGGAATACCACGAACAACTACGTCATTGAGTCTGGATTGGCGTCGTAAATCCTCCAATTCGTTAGATACCACCGCAAGGTCGTGCTGGACAGTTTCTACATCGTCTTTTAATTTAGTCATTTGGCTGCTCAAGGTGGTAAAAATTGCGTCAATTCGCGCTGATAAGCGGGACTCTAATTGACTAAGACGATCCTCGAAAATGGCACACTGCTCATTCAGCATTCTATTGAAGCTTAGTAGAAGTCGTTTCTCCAAGACTTCAAGGTTGTTATCCGGAGCAGCTATTGACGTGGATCTTGGTGTCCTGCTGATGCTATCATCGCTGCGCTTGTTGGCCGAAGGAGTACTGTTCTTAACGGGATTTGGGACGTTTACTGTGTCAGTAACTTTCCTAGTATTTGACCTTGTTTGCTGCGATTTTGACATTTTTATTTTGTAAGAACCACTGCTAAATTAACAAAAACTGTGCGCACGGAAAGAAAAATAAGAGCGGTGTCGAAGTTTATAAAAATTTTGTTTATGAAAATTGGAAAACAAATTTGGATAATTTTGAAATATGCGGGAGCTTCGAAAAACACGTCTACTCACTAAACATTTCACTCACATTGATGATTGAACAGCCGACACACAAATTATGATGAAGAAGAAAGACACGCCCGGGTCGCCGCCAGTCTTTCACTTCTATCGTCTGGTGCGGGTTGTTTTTGAAAATAAAAATGGCGTCGAATTAATGCTGTAAGAAAAAATGAACATTTTAAAACATAAATTTTATTAAACAGAGACAATGTTTAACATTTTAATTTTTTTTACATCAAAGGTAAATGTCTAATGATGATAAATGTACAAGGATTTTTTTTTCGTACGCCTCTATTAATATATATCTTCAATTTTATAAACATCAGCGAAAATTTTACAACTTATAACTTCCAGTCAAGTTTTCTATGAGAAAAAAAACAAAAAAAATAAAAACTGGTGGCTTTCTTAGAAAGCTCAGAGCGTCCTCTTTAAAAAAAATTTTTTATATTTATTTTTGCGTACATTTTAGGCAAGGATACTTTAGTTTTTCCCCGAACGCCTCGCTAGAATATTTTAATTCAGATTTTTGGCGCGCTTAGATTTTTCGAATTTTCTTCTTATTTTTAATATTTTTTATAATAATAAAACAATTTTTTTTAAAATAAGTTATAATATAAACTTTACTGAAATTTTCCGCTCTTTCACGTGGCGCAATTAGTTTTTCGAATTTTTTTTTATTTTTCGATATATGAAGCAAAAACCAAATTTTCGAGTTTGTTTTCGAAATTGTGAACTTAGCATACACTTTACCGCAGCAAAGATTTTTTTATCGTTTTCTACACCTAAAAAAGTACCTAAGTTCCAATTTTCAGCGAGATCACATTTTGTGCGAGGTCAAAGTCTCTGACAACTGGGCTATTAGTGGAGTATTAAAAACGACTGAAAAGAGGCCGAAACAAGGTGGAAATTTTTATCTTTTTTAGATTTGGAATATTCTTAGGAGGGCATTTCTCTGACTTAGAAAAATTGTGGAAATTTTTTAATAATTGTTACTCCATTCATCCAAATGTCTTAATGTTTCTGTTTAAATTCCGCCTGATTTCCGTTCACAATCTTCAGTCGATATTACGTATCATTTTCAATGCATTTTCAGTTCTGTCTCCTGTTCACTACCACAGTCTAGTTTCCGTTCGTTTTCCGACTGCTCTAAAACATTGAAAAAATTAGTAGTTTTTCAGTCTGTTTTCAATCTTATATTTACACCCGGGTACCTTAACCTATTTTATTCGGATCACAATGCCCAATAGACTGGGAGCTGGGCGGAATTGAGTGTGCAAAATGTGAGGACCGCATTCCGTCAACAGATTTCAGATGAGAACAGCTCAAAGATGAATAATTCAGATGTTGCCGGTCCATTTGTGGATCCAATTTTTTTTACCGATTCTTTCGTGGCGGCTTTCGTGGCCCGCTTTTTGACGATAGATTTTGATGAAGCACCGCAAAATAAGACGACAATATATAATAAATTCTTGCGATATCAAGCTTAGTTTTCGAGAGATTCCTGAGCTTAGTACTGCCACATAAAAAAATTTGAGTTACTTATAAAAAATTAGTTACAAATTTCCTAAAATTTGAAGTTGAGCGCCACCTATCAAAAATGTTTGTGCTACATGCACAACAATCATATTCAGAATACGTCTCTCACCCTGTGCAGAACCTGCCGCATGGCGTCCTCAACATTTGTTCCCCCTTGTTCATTGTGTTCGATATATTTTCTGTTTAAATTATAATCTTCACAGTATTTCCGAAAATTGAAAGAACAATATCTCGCCGTGACAGCATTTCATTCGCGTTCCTTCGATTATTATCGAGTCATGTTTTCGGTCTGACCCAATAGTCGGATCAGAGTGAAAAGTAGGCTAAACGCCTAAGAAGATACTGAATCATCCCGTGAAAATCCTAAAATCGGATTAACCGTTCCGAGCTTTGAGGTTTACAATAAGTGATTCAATGTTGCTAAGTCGCTTTTCTCCGACTATCGGATCAAGTTTTTCGTCTGAACCAGTAGTCGGAACCGAGTGAAGCCTAAAACAGGCCCAAGACAATACTGAATGTTCCCGGGAAAGTCCCCTAGTAATCGGATTAGCCGTTATTGGTGGTAGGTAGGTAGGTTGTTTCTAAATACTGGCTGGAGCAATAAAAACTTTACATTCAAAATTATTTTTTACTTTTTAGTTCATTTTAAAATAAAAACGTATTTTTTAGTTTTTTCAAACTATATTTTTTATTTTCTACTTTTTAGACTATTATATGTCTCCGCCATTTTGTAGTGATCGCCATATTACATTTAAAATAACGGCACACCGCTTACTGTACTATACTCGTTACACGCTTTCATTTGATACCCATTTCGAATGCGTTGTAAAGAAAAAGGTAATCCGCCATTTTGTGTTGGCCGCCATTTCGAAATTTGAATGACGCCACATAGCCAATTGCATTCTACTTGTCGTACCGTTTCATTTGATATTCATGTCGGGAGGTCGGGGAATACAATTGAAACATTCGGCCGCCATCTTGGAACCACAATCTTGATATCTTTACAAAATGGTCAGATTATATTGTCACACGAACTAAACATACATACGTGCAAAATTTGAAGTTGATCGGTTATATGGAAGTGGGTTAAAATCAAGCTGCAAAATTTCTCTACATATGTACATACATAACATACTGTCTACATATGTACATACATAACATATTGTTAAATTTAAAATATAAATATGATTGTATGGAGGCTAGTGCGTACAGCGCCTTAATATAATTCTGTTAGTTCCAGCAGACGGCGCAATGGATGCAGGCGCCGGATGCTTCTTCCGCAGTCTCTTCCTTTTTTTCATAGCAAGGTGACGACGTGTAGCAAAATGGAGTAGTTCTACACGTCTCCAATAGTTTCCATTATAATTCTAATAAATATGTACAATATAATAATGAAAGTGAGTTTTATTTACTAAAATCAATAAATCCTAACACATACATATACATCCATATATCCATTAAAAAAATAGCCTAAAACATGCCCAAGAAAATACTGAATCTTCAAGTGAAAGTCCCATCGCAAGCGGATTAGCCCGGACAAACAGACAGACATACAGACAGACAAAAAAAATTTTAAAAATACTTGATTTCGTTTTAATATCATGCAAATAACCGTATAAGCTTAGTAAATGACAATTATTTTGAAATCACAGACAGACACTCCAATTATATTTATATAGATTCGTAGAGAGCTAGCAGTTATCGATTTGATGCCATTTCGATGGAATTTCAAACAAAAAAGATAATCGAAATTGTGTGGGTAAATTTTTTTTTCGATTTTTCGGCCATTTTTTCACATATTTCCAATGAAGTTGCAATGTTCGACAACTATTAGCATAACTCTTCGAGAGCATTTTAGGACCAAAAACTTTTCTGTAGGTGCTAATGGGTATGAGCAGTGGCGTAGTAAGAAATATTTTCAGGGGGGTTAAATAGTTATAAGTCGAGTCCTGAACTTTAGACATTATTTTTCAAAATTGTTATAACTTTTGGTTATGTTTTAATACAAATAAGACCAGAAGAAGTGTTTTAGAGGAATTCAGTTTATTAATTATTGACATATACATGATCAATGGCTCCAGAGCAATGCTTGTGGAACAATCACAGTTACGTAAGGGATGCGCAAGTGCACTCGCTTGACGATGGGCTGATATGGACTGACGAAAAGACTGATGTGCGTAGATACTTCCTCGACGACTGCTGATTCGATATGCACAGTCGAATAAATCATACAAATATTTTTATGAAGCCGCAGATTTTTTACTATTTTAAGGAATAACTGTAGGCCTGTTTCGTGTTAAAACGCGTCTACATGAAAATTTCGTCGAACTTTAGGATTATTTGCGGGATACCTGGAAAAGCGCTGAATAATGACCCTTCATTAGTCACGGGAGCTGCTGGTAGCTGTGAAAACATTTCAAATAACTTGTGAGTCTTGAAATGAAATTCAGAAAAGGCAAGTTAAAGGATCAGATAAAGTTTTGAGCGGATCAGAAGTTGCACTTTTCAATCCTAGGATCGGGAAAGTTAGCATGAAATCTTTATTGTCCGAATCCCTCACTGACTTTTATCAATCAATCATGAGCCACTTGTGGTCTGCGGTTGAGGCGCAATGACCTCTTTATTACTGCTGATTTTTAAAAAAAAGTCAAACTTTAACAACTAACACTTGATATTTCTAGTGTATTTTCTTAGTGCTGAATGGCTTAACCCCTTAATCACATTTTCAATTCAATTTATTTTCAAAATATAGCGCAAGGCTTGGGATCCTGGAGGATTGTCAAAATGCAGCTGCAAAAGGAGAAAGTGAAGGCTGCGTTCAAGTTACGTAGCTGACTGCAAAATATTGCATTTATGGGTTCAAAATATGAAAACCGTTGCAAAAATCCTTCAATACTCGGCATTCGAATGCTGATGGTAAACAGCTGCTGCATTGAATTTGCGCATGTCCTATCTCACCTAAAGTAAAGTATATCTTTGAGAACTGTTTATTAATCAAAATTACAAAATGATATTACAAATGTCCCAAAAACCGCCCCCGTTCCTACGCCACTGGGTATGAGCTAATCGAATTCGACACAAAAACTATTTACTATTTTCCAAATTTTTAAAAACGCTTTTATGCGCTCGCAAAAGACTATACTTTCAGTGAGTTTCATTAAAAAAACGTTTTGTTTGTAAAAGATATGAGCATTTTAAAAAAAAGTTATTTTTAATAGTTTTTTGCAATAAGCCCGTTATTTGTTTATGTATTGACATAAAATTGGCCTCTTTTTATACGCTTTATATTAGCTTCACCTGTATCTTGTATGTTGTATGTAGTACATATGTAGACAAATCTTGCAAACTTGATTTTGACCCACTTCCACTTAACCAATCAACTTCAAATTTTAAACATATGTATAGTTCGCGTGACAATGCAATCTGACCATTTTCTAAAAATATCAAGATGGCGGTTCCAAGATGGCGCCCGAATTTTGCAATTGTGTTCCCCGACCCCAGACATGGATATCAAATGAAAGTGTATGACAAGTACAATATAATTAGCTA
The DNA here is from genome assembly GCA_963855945.1 of Thereva nobilitata. NCBI lineage: Eukaryota > Metazoa > Arthropoda > Insecta > Diptera > Therevidae > Thereva > Thereva nobilitata. The sequence continues at coordinate 78,486,170 of OY979698.1, read as the reverse complement.
TGTGGCCTCATTCAAAATTAAAAATGGCGGCCAACACAATATGGTGGACCAACTTTTTATACGCTTTATATTAGCTTCACCTGTATGTTGTATCTAGTATGTAAACAAATCTTGCAACTTGATTTTGACCCACTTCCATATAACCGATCAACTTCAAATTTTGCACATATGTATATTTCGCCTGACAATCCAATCTGACCATTTTGTAAGAAAATCAAGATGGTGGTACCAATATGGCGGGTGAATTTTGCAATTGGGTTTTCCAACATGGGTATCAAATGAAAGGGTATGACAAGTGCAATACAATTAGCTATGTGGCGTCATTCAAAATGCCGGCCAACACAAAATGGCGGATTACCGTTTTTCTTTACAACCCACTCGATATGGGTACCAAATGAAAAGGTATGACAAGGAAAATACTAGTAGCCATGTATTGTCATTGTAAATTCAAAATGGCGACCAACACAAAATGGCGGATTACATGTTTCTGTACAACCCACTCGGTATGGGTATCAAATGAAAGGGTGTGACAATTAGAATACTATGAATTTCGGCCAACACAAAATAGCGGTTTATCTTTTTCTTTACAACGCCCTAGGTATGAGTATTAAATGAAAGTGTAGGACGAGTATAGTACAGTAAGCTGTGTGACGTCATTTTAAATCTAATATGGCTGTCATTACAAAATGTCAGAAGACATATAATAGACTAAAAAGTAGAAAATAAAAAATATAGTTTAAAAAAACTAAAAAATACGCTTTTATTTTAAAATGAACTAAAAAGTAAAAAATAATTTTGAATGTAAAGTTTTTATTGCTCGAGCCAGTATATGGAAACTACCTACCTTTCGAAATGTAAAAAAGCGTAGAACTCTTTACCTATATTCTTAGCGCCCACGCTTTTTTACGTTTCGAAAGGTAGGTAGTTTCCATATACTGGCTAGAACAATAAAAACTTTACATTCAAAACTATTTTTTACTTTTTAATTCATTTTAAAATAAAAGCGTATTTTTGAGTTTTTTTATTTAGTATTAGAAAACTCCACAAGTTTTACATAAACCTTTTTTTTGTTCAAAGTCTAATTTTTTTAAAAACGCGGAAACTGTTTTTAGCCCTTTTTTGATGCCATTTTCGAAATGTTCCCAAACGTCTACGAGCGCCAAAATTAGTTCCTATTTTTTCCATATTTGACCTTAAAGATGGCTCGGTTGGCACGAAAAAATCTAATTTGACTGGCCTATGTAGACAACAAGAAAAATTACGAGAGGCAATTGAATAAAAAGAACTTTTTTGATCCGTCCGCCAAAAATTGGGAGAGTTTAGTTGGCAAGTTTTGATGTACAGTCCGATCTCTGCAGAACCCCTCATCTCTGCAGAACCCCTCAATGGAATTAAGCCGGCTTCAAAAAAGCCTGTGAAAACTATTTCAGCTGGCATCATGACTCTAACCGAAAAATGGCGAAACATTGTTGATTATAATGGACTATATTTGGTTTAAGTAAATTAATTTGCATGTTATGCGAAAACCAGTTAAATTTTACAAAAAAAAGTCACGGACTTTCTCCAAGACCTAATATTGTGTTGAAATCGTGACTATATAATTTAGTAGCTGCCCAAATCATTGAAGGATATCCAAGAGCAGGATAACCTGCCTTTTTTCTTAACAAGCTTGTAGGACCTTTCAGCCCAGGAATAGACCCTTTAATACGTCCTTTCAAAAGGCTAAGCTTCGGTCATAATTTCTTCGGTTCATTCTATCTGCCAAGGCTCAATTAATTATGGTCGACCAATAAGAAATCCTGTTATATTTTCTGTCATTTCCGATTTCCTTCTTTCGCATTCTTTTATTTCAGTCCTAACCATCCCCATAAAGTCCACAACAAATCATTCCCCGATATCAATTTATCAACAAAACTGGCACATGGAGTGATTTCTGCCTTTAAGTGTGATTTAGTATCCAGAGTGTTTCGTTGGGGGCGCCTTCATATATCTTCTTCAACATGTTCAACATTCGGTCATAATAGGATAAATGGTCTGCATGAGTAGTTTACGGAACTGTTTACATTATGACTCATCGAGAAAATACGTTTACATCGAAATTTTGCCATCGAATAATATCCGCTCATGTCCAAATCACGCGCATCAAATGATCACTATAAAAGGTGGATTTCATTCAAAAAGAAGAAGAAAGGGTCCTTCGGCGCTATGCCATTGACATTCACACATCGCTGGAGGTTATTCCTGGAAAAGGACAAATCAAGCCATTAAGTAAATGCTGAATAAATTAAGGATTAAGGCCAAATTCTTAGAAGGAATCACCCGAAATCAATAATTTATTTTCTACGTCTTTTTGGCGGCCGATAGAGACAGAGAGAGAGCGAAGGGCAATGTCAGATTGTAGAGAAATGGTGGACATTAAGTGACAGTTTACTTGGAAGTAAGTTCCGTAGAGAAATTTCCGAAATGGTAGATATTTCACTTTCCCTTCACGGCAATTTACCAAATCCGGGATGATTTTTTAAGCTGTCAGATGTCAGTGGGCTCCTGGATGTTTTCGTTGCGAGCCCCGAGGTTAAGGGAGTTGAGGAAACTTTCGTTATCGGTGTAGATGATATCTGGGTACTTGTTGCTACACTCACTTACATACATACAAGATGGCTTTCATTCGTTTTCAGGGAGGATTTAGGGGGTGTACTTTTATGATACATTACTGGTTTGGGAATTTCGCTCTTTTCATATTGAACTGATTCTCTGCTACTTGAAAATCAAGAAGATGACGTTACACTAAAGGGGATTCACCTTTTCTTTTTCTCCATCCAAAAACCCAAAAAACCACATAGCATCAAACTTGTATTGATTTATTTTAAAACGTCTCTAGGGAATATATCTTTTAAATGTGTCTTCCCATGAATTTTTTAAAGTTTGTCAAGGTTAGACAAGTTTACTTTTGTGAAAGTAAAAGTACTTTGTGGCCATACTTCAGCGCTAAGGGAATACTAGCTGAACCAAGTATTTTATACATAATTGAACGACCGAACCATTCTAAACTACATTAAATCACCAAAAGTCAAGATACTTAGTTCATGTCTTTGGAATGAACGATGGCGTAGATGCCTTGGAGCTGCTGTTTAAAACCCAGAGGAGGTGTCTAGCTGGCAAAAAGGATGCCTCCAGTATACGCGCGGTAGATTGACGATGTCAAGCAGGACCTTTTAGTATTAGGCGTTGATAACTTTCATCTCCAAGCACAAGCTAAAAATCAATAAATGTTAATAAAAGACGGTGTGGAGTTGGATCTAAACCCTTCTTGAAGCGAAAGTAAATTAGAGATTTAAGTGAAGAAACCTTTTTGTTTTTCTTAATGGAATTTTCAGGTTTTACGAATGAATTTATTTAGGAATTCTTGATTTTAAAATATTATGATCTTTAATTCAAGTTTTGAATTGGGTTAAACATGCCAAACATCCATTTTCATTAAGTTATTACGACCGGTAACTTTCTTCCTTCTATCATTTAATGGGGTTTGATGTATAATTATATTTAAGGAAGTATTTTGATGAATTTACTCTATTAAAACTTTAACTTGGGTCTTGTAATCTTCTTAAATAAGGCCTAGGAAATAATATTAAAGTTATTTCGAAAGCCATTGCGTTTCTTTATTTTTCAAAAGTGTCGCCAGAATCTGAGGGGCTGTCCATAAATGAGGCTATCAGCGCAAAAGTGGTGTAACCCACAATTTAAACTGGTCGCGGTTTTGGTGTAATATGCAAATAAGGAATGTATATTCCACCAAAACCGCAACCAGATTAAATTGTGGGTTACACCACTTTTGCGCTGATAGCCTCAAATTATGTAACACAAAATGAACCAATCTCAATTGCAATGAGTTTGTGGCCTTCTGTTTTCTGGACTGCAGTACACGCCATTGAGACCTGCCCTAGGCTTAACCTTGAGAAAGATTTGAATGGCGCCAACATTAAATTTTTTTTCGGTCAATGCAGCTTAGAAATTTTTCTCCAAAATAGTTGCAGGGTACTTTGACATACTCCCAACCATGGTACATCAATTACAAGGTACGCTCATAAAGGTCCCGTGACGCCACTCAGATCTTAGCTCACAAGGGAAAAAAGCTTTCCGGTGACGTCACTCAGGTCTTTTCTAAAGTAAAAAACGGAAAAGCTTTTCAAGATGGAAACAGAGCTTTTCCTTATGAGCTTAGCTTGTATTATTGTACCACGTTCCAGAGTCTGACCAGGAAAAACAAGTTGTCATTCTGCCGGGTGCCCGGATACTGGTGTATAAGTCTGCGGACAAGATCCCGAACCTGTGGTTATGAGGCCCATTATAGACGAGGATGCATGCATCCAGACGCAAAAGTTCCTTCGGGCAAGTGGAAAGTTTCGTCCGTTCGTGTAAAAATCTTTATATCCGCCTTCAACAACGGCTCACGCTCTCACAAATAAGAAATTAGGGCGTGGGCTTTTTAAAGAAAAATGAAAAACCCAAAAATACTATTTCGTAGCTACAAAAAAAGCTATCGAGAAGAAAAGTTTCACAGTCCCTTCTTCAACCTATTTTGCTCTATAACAGCCACTATACCTCAAATCTGTAGGACAAGCTGAACAAGCTGAGTAATCTGCCTAGAGATTTATTAATCACAACCTGGGTGTCCAGGTAATGGTTAACCGACGATATTGAATACATTTCAATCACCAGACAGCGGCAAAGAACGTGAAGACCCGAGTAAATATAATTTAGTCGGTTAATTGTTTTTAAAGTATACGTATATGTATGTGCCCGTAGCTCAGTGGCGGACTAAGGGTGGGGCGGAGGGGGCGGTCCGCCCCGGGCCTCTGGTTCCTGGGGGCCTCCAAAAGTCTACAAGTTCCCTTGATCAAGTCCTAAACAAGGCCTTTAAAATATGCTCAGGGCCTACCTAAGTGGTACTTTGGAGTCAGAGGTCCCGTTCAATGTTCCCGTAGATACAAATAAGTACAGCATGTACCGGTGGTTTACAATTTTGAAATCAAAATTACTTTTACTGTTAATCTTTCAATGTCTATTTAGTTTTCGTGTAGTTCCAGCTTTACTGAATTCTATCTAGACTTTTTACGCTGTACTAATATTCTTTTATGCTGAACGCGTCCAATACTCAGGGAATTCCCAACTTTGAAGCGGGAACCCTGAATGAATGAGGCGCAAATCATTTACTCTCGTTTGCCTACATTTTTCGTCGAAGAAGTTCATAACCTTTCTTTTTAAATCTATTAAATTTCATTATGAAACGATGTAATGCCGGATCCACACGTTTGTCAATGCTTGGCAAGCGTTCGCAAATTCAAACTTGTGGAGAAGGCGTTTGCAGGGACGGATTGGCCCCTTTAGTGGCCCGAGCATTTCGGTAGTGACCGGACAAAATTTTATATATATGGATTGTAGTGCCCATGCTGCTATTCATGGATTCTCTTGTGTGCAAGATAATACCTTTAATTTTATGTACCTTGGGAGAAATTAGCATGTTGCAGAATTGGCCCTAAATCGATCGAAATGGTAGAGAAGAAATTAGCACGGTGCGCTTCGTGCGCCTATTGCACGGGGCGGACCAGGGTTCATGCGAAATTAGCATAGACTGAAAGTACTGCACAGACCGTGATATAGACGCACGGAGGGCGCAGTGCGACTGTTGCACGGACTGTGCAGTATTTCCTCGAAAATTTATATTTCCTATGGACCTTGGATTTCGATTTAGGGCCAGCTCTGAGAAATATTTCTCTCAGGCGGGGAGGGCGGAAGGCCGAAGGCGGGGAAGAGAGGCGAGGAAGAGGAAAGGCCAAATTCTAGCTGATCTTCGTGAGCCTAGTCACAAATATTACGAAACTTTAAGTTTCTTCACAAAAAATGCTGAACACTCAACCTCCGAACCTCCGGCGGCCCGGCCCTTCGAGCATTTACTCGAATGGGCTATAGGCCAATCCGACCCTGCGCTTGGCTTGGCTTGTGTAAGCTTGGCAACGCTTGTGGCCGATCCGGTCGTGTGTGGATCCTCCCCAAACCAAACGTTTTGAATTTGCGAACGCTTGCAAAGCCTTGACAAACGTGTGGATCCGGCATAACAGTACGTGCTCGAGTAAAAATAAAATATGGCCTTACTACGGGCGAAAGCCGGCCGTGATTGAGACATAGTCCTGGCCATGTGGCGGTTATCAGAAGGCTCGTTGCAGGACAGTTCGGCCATACACCACACACACACCGACGGGTATAGGTTTCAATATAATGCGATTAAAAAAATCTCTTTAATATACATCTATATAGAGATATTTTCACACATCCTAATGCACTTGGGTTCCCCTGTAATAAACCAGACGCATACACAAACGGACAATCGTAATCTCCTCATTTTCCGTATATTCAAGGCCGAAACTCGGCAAAACTATAAGTTAAATTGGCGCAATTCTTTACTCAAAAAAGAAATCATTTTGGGGGAAAGTGTGACTTTCGCTCCCCAACAAAACTCACCGCGTATTTATTGAGAAAAAAATCATGAAATCTGGTGCTCGTTTTATTTTTCATCGATTGTTTTTTTTCTTCGAGCGAAATAACAAAGTTTCCTACTAAAATATAAACCAACACGCACCACGCACTTCACGTACAGCAAACCGACGACTGGCGAACTCGTTTCCCTTGTGCATAGATTTCTTTAAGTAGGATAAATCGAAAGGACCGTACATAAAATCGAAAGGACCATATACATAAAGAAAATGATGAAGCTCCCATAAAACACATTCAACAATTCATTTGGTGCAGATTCCTTTTTTGGCTCAAATTTCCCTTCGAATTCCCGTTTGTACAGCTCAGTACAGCCTTTTAAACCTTTTGGTCAAATTTGGCCGTCGTGAGGCCGAACGTGCTCCCATTAAAAATAGTTAAAAACTCGACGCCCAACATATGCCCGTTAAAAAGCCAAGCGCCCGGTGTTCGCCTTTTGTAAGGCCGTTTTTTATTTTTACTCGGGTGCCTTTGGTTTTTATTGTGACGTATAAGTAAATGAGTTCAGAGTTTGAATAGTGGTGGTATTGTCACGTACACACACTTGTACATGCAAATGGCAACTGAATAAAACGCTTCTAAAATTACATTAACTTCTTAGACTGAGGGCCTCATTCAGCTTTGCCGCCCCGGGCCTCTGACGGGCTTAGTCCGCCACTGCCGTAGCTAGAACGTATAGCAAAAAAATTTGCCTGCCACCCTATGCTATGCACGCTATAGAATCTATAGGCCCCTGTTACTGATATGAATTTATTCCTTATCGGGTTCCTTTTACCTAACGGTTCCCAACTTAGTACTAAACACGTCCAATGCTTCTTGACCTTCGCAAGCAATCGAGAACAGGTCGATTAAGTATGCTAGTGGCACCTTTTATGGTCACCAAGATAATTGCCCCTTCTTCTTATAAAATTTCAAAGTGTGAGCTATTTGGGCTATTCCGTGCGTCTTTTATTGATACCTGCTTGTAGCGGGCTGCATTTGGAAAAGTAGAATTTTTACTCAGGCGTACCGTGATTGTTTTGGGTGCCATACAGGTGCTTTGACGCTGTGCGTCCCTGTTGTTAAGAATGGGTGAGTCTTATTTTTATACGGGAGAGCAGCTTTATCCTCCTCGAAGTAGATCCTACAGGTGCGATTCTATACCTTTCTGATCTCCATGGTGAGAATGTAGTGTTCGGTCATCTTGGCAACTAATATCCTTATATCCTTCGTAATTCGCATCAAGAATTCTTTAACACATTGCGAGACCGTACAAGGGAAGTCGCTTAAATTTGACAAAATGTCTCCAGTTGTTGATATATTTGATTTCATCGGAGAATGTCTAGGGGCCTTTTCACCAAAATGGCTGTGCCAATAAGGGCTTTCCGTACCGATGAATACAGTGTTATAACTCTATCTGGCTAGGGTTTTCACCATTTCACTACCTTGGAAGCCGTAATAAGCCGCGACCCATGCAAGGGTAACCCTATTTTTGTATGTGAATGATGGAATAGTTTCTTGGCACTGCCAACCTTACTATCTAAACCGCAAGCTCTAATTGAAAAGATAGTATGGAGAAGATTGGAAGAACAGCCAAGAGCCAAGGTAGACTCCGACTCTTAATTACGTTTTATTATTTAATTGTTTGAATACAAAAAGAAACTATACTAAATACGCCCGAGTATATCGAAGTGAGGGAAAGGATTGGGAATCAGGCTGGTTGTGGATTACCTCAGGATCAACGCTCCAGTGGTAACCCTGTCGGACAGTGGTAGTCTGTCTATAGTTGCCGGTTTAACACAGGAGTAACTGTCCTATGGTACTCGTCCAGCCAGCAGACAGGATATCAATGGGCATATTCACACAGTGCACATTCATGGCGCCTAAAACCGGTTTTATAGATGAGAGAGGGAAGGGAGCGGAAGAACTTAACGAAACATTTTTCACGCAAAAGCAAACGCGTGAAAACTGGCACACATATAAAAAGTTAGTTCTATCTCTTGCATTCTTTAGCTCTGTTTTTCTCTTACAAGTAAATTTCATCTGCAATACATTTAAAGGTTCCTGTATAGGATTCAAATTTACTACACTCATTTACGCCCCGTCTGAGTTGCTAGGAGTTGAATAAAACCGGTTTTACTCACCACAATTATGGCAGCGTGTGAATATGCCCAATTGCCCTCAGCAGATAACCACCGGCCTTCTTATATCTGTGGCGCACTGCTTCCCTTGCCGCGCTACAAACCAGTTTGGACTTGGTGTTAATTTGGACTTGGTAGCTTGGTAGCTTGGCTGTCAAAAAAAATAAAATTCCATTTGGTAGGTGCGCCTTTCTTAAGTTCTCGTGAGTGGACAAAGAATACAGGGAACACAGATACCTAAAGGACAGATTCTGACACCCACACATGCCTTTGTCTTTAAGTCGTCCCTGAGTGATATGAATCAATCCTGAGCTATCTTAGGGAAAATCCAGGATACCTTGTCTTGTATGCCCATGGTGGATGGCTTAAACTTTGATATCTTTGCGGTATGCAATTTTATAGTTTCTGGCTTCTGGAAGTTCTTTCATAACTACTTGCAATGTCTCCATTGAAAACCATTGCCCAAGTGGTCAGTCGGTCACTTGATGATTGGATTTGATTGATCGACAGAAATGGATTTCTTTGGAGAATGTTGTTGTGAAATTCGAGCCCGTCCCTGTCCCGCGATGGTTGCCGTAATTCTGCCAATATCTCGTTGGGATCCGTTTACGAAGTCCATCGTTCTGTCTTTGTGATAAGTAAGCCAAGTCGCCCTAAAAATAGTATAGGTCTCCAGTGCGCTCCACTTATAGCTGGCGTAAAATATCGTTTTTGACATCGCCTATTAGGCTGCCGACCATATCGGTATCCGAGCCCCTGGCAAGGTAGTTAACTTTCTCATTCCCATCTATATGTTGCTATGGCCGACAACCTAGATGGCGGTCACGTTGTGCTTTCAATCGAGCCTATCTAACTCAGCGCTACATCTCTCCACTAGCGCATCATTTCTGAATCCACAGCTTTTATAGAGCCTTGCTATCTATGAAAATTTCAATGCTTGTATAGGTTCGAGGTTCATTTCTTGGCACCTTCAGGATCGCCAGAACCTCAGCTCGAAAGTTACTAGCATGCACCGGAAGTGAACTGTTAGTGCTCTCTAGATAGACCCCTGCTTCGACGCCGTTTTGCATCTGTTGGTGAATTTCTTTCCTTGAGCGTACTTCGACGGAGAGGTGCTTCCTAAAGGTAAATCTAGGGGAAGGTATTTCGTGGTTGTAGCGCCCCTACCCTCGAGTAGCAAGGCCAAGATGTTGATATAACGGTAGGGCATTGAAGTCTAGATCCCGGATTGAGGGCATTATGAGGGCACTTGGCGAGACTAGGTGTTTGATTGTCGAAGGGTTATAGAAGGTGGCATATTACCGCTATTGTTGTCCTCCTCTGAACCCTTCCAAATTTTATGACATTATAGATCCTGAAGAGCGCTGGCCACAATGCAAGCGAACCGTACTGACTTACAACATCTGTGTACACCTACAGAACTATTTTTGGATTGAGACCCCATCTCTTGCCGAAAGTCTTTTTATAAGTGCAGAAACTTATACAGGCTTTCTTTACCGTTTTCTCGATGTTTGACTTCCAGCTGGATCTTGGGTCCAAGATTATCATTAGACCCAAAAATTTTCCCCAGCAAGATAAAGTGAGGGTATCTACCTTTGGGGGGGAAGGTTGAAGGAAGGAGCTTACTAGCTTGCCAACTTGATCCTTGCATGATTTCACTCATCACGGTTGGAAAAATTCCTGATACCATTATCACTAGGTCATCTGCGTATGCTACTACCAGTGCAGTCCAGCTTTTGTAGTAGGCTATTTGTGGTTAAATAACTAGAGTAAGAGGTAAATCGCTACTCCCTGTGGGGTACCTCTAACGGCGAATTTGATACTCATCTTGGTTTCTACCAATCAACTAAATGAGTGTGTTTTTGTTGAATCGTAATAAGCTGTCGTTTTTCTAACAGATCTTGTAAACTCCGCGAATTTTTCAACTAACAAACAAAATACCCAAAAGTTTCCAACTCACCCATAAAAATTCCACGAACTCTTTAAATGTTTAATTCATCTCCCAAACCAAAATCGTAATCTATATTAATATAGTTTGAATTGCCTCTGAATTGGCCCTAATTTTCACTCGAGTACCTTTTCTATTTCCAACTGAATTTATCGCATTGAGCAAACCGTTTGCCACTTTAATATCTTTCCAGTAAATACAAGACCCATTATTTCTGATAAGGGTTACACCTACACAATTATACCCAGTAATAATGTTCCATAAACGGCCTCGGTTAGTTTGCCTCATTCAATAGAATATTTACGATCGACCCCTCAGTATAGTGCGTGTATTTGCCACATTACCTACATTTTATCCACACCCCTCCCCTCAAAACTTTCAACTTCAATTCTTTGTTATTTCCAACCAAAGTTATCTACCCTTAAGTATTTCCTCCTACCATGTAATTGTGGCCACATGCTACAAATATACTAAACATTACACGAAAAGGACATACTTTAATGAAACCTATTTTCGTTTTTTTCAAGGACAAGGTAATATCGGGAACTTCGACCGGTTCTTTACTGGAATGTCCTTTTCATAATATCAGAATTTTTGCTCATTTTTTTAGAAAATTTCTACGACACGAGAGAGAAAAAAAATCTCCAAAGACATCTTCCACCCCACAAAGGACTCCGGTGAAGGCAACTTTATATCCAGGACACGAAGAACAAGTTCCGTGATAATTATCATAACATTAATTTAAGTGTCATTGTTATGTCCTGCTGTGTATATTCTAGTACGGCAATAAAGGTGTTGGTAAGCCTCCGAAATTAATATCCTTCAGGACCTTCGTTCCGTTAAACAGAAAAGTTGGGCTTGAACAAATGCTACCCCGATGCTGTAAAAGAATTTAGGGCCAATATCACAAAAAAGGGGTTATTTGCGTGGGGGATGTTTGCTTGCTCCTGTTCCTTATTTGTATGGTAACTTTAAGGACGTCCTCCTCCTCCGCCAACATCGTCCTTTTCGCCGGTTGTACTGTGCGGGCCGCCATGCGAACAGCATGTGAACAGCCGAAAAGTGATAATATTTATTAATTTTGATGGTTTTGTGGTAAACAATCGGAATTTGTGTTCGAGTGGTATTTCATTTAAGGGTAGGTTTTGCGAAATCAATTCATGTGGATTTCTACAGATGAATGTTGGCAGTGGCACGACTGGAGGGTACTAAAATGGAAACGGTTTTTGGGTGGAGCATAAATTGGATTATTTATGACATCGGGGGATGTTAAATTTGTATAACTTAATTATTGCGAAAAATAGCAGTAAAGGCACGAGAATGAAGACTTCATTTATGTCACTAAAAATATGTTGTTCGTCATTATTTGTTGGGAGGGGAGGCACTTTAAATAGACAAATAAATCAATCAAATAATTGGAACACGAAAGTAAACCTTGCCTATAATATTAGTTCTAGGAAAAAGGCTACCATTCGAACTCAACTCAACATACAGATTTCTCTATTTTAAGGTTGAGTGATTACATATTGAGCAGAGTCTCCAGCGGTGGTTAGAATAGCCTGAATGATGGATATTGAGTTCTTTGAATCATGTTTAATTTGACAGCAAAGCCTGAGTCTATACCAGAACATTTATTCCCCTTATGTTTCATGGGCCTTATGGTGGTGGTGTATATCCAGTTCATAACCTTTGACAGCAGAACCCATTTCGAACCAAAAACGCTGCGGCTGGTCCACAAGGATATCACTTGTATATCCACAGATGTAATATTAGTGTAATATGGAAACTACAAATAAACTAGAACTTATTATAACTTATAATGGCCCAAAAAATGGAGACGACTCCTTCGACGAATTGTGCCATCATCATCAATAGTTCAAGAAAAAACGCAGAGCAATTAATCACCCTCATTACGCACATCGACAGTGTCGATAAAATCGACACGTCGTTAAAATTGATATTCCCTATACCGACATGTCACCGACACGTCGATGATTTTGGCGATTTTTTCATCGACACCACTTGACATGTCGATAGGTTGAAAATATATCGGAATATTTCTAGCCTATATGAACCACATAAGCGGTAATGAAATGCAGTTGTATTTTAAAATACATCACAAATGTAAGTATAATTTAATAACTTAAAATAATTTTTTATCAATATTGTTTAGCGTTAAAAACAACTGAATGCAGAGTCATCCAGGAATGCCACTATAACCTGGTCAATTATTTCAAGTGTAGGTACTTAAAATATTATTGAATATACTTTTATTCAGTCGGAAATAAAATATAAATCAGAAATATAATATAAATTAACGAAACAACAAAAATATAATTTACAAGATGTTTTATTTGTTGTCTGGTAGCTCACACAAAAAATAACCTACGCTATCCATTTTTATAATTCGTGACACAAAAACATGCAGATTTCATATAATAGAAAATATTATTATTTCAAATTTTAAATTTTCCCTAAAGGGAAATTCATCGACATTGGCATCGACATCAACAGATGACGGGAATACCAAAAAAGTGTTGCATCGATTCCAAGTGTCGGGAGCTGTCGCTGTAGATAGCGGTGTGCGTAATGAGGGTAAATGTCTACGCGACTTACTACCTTTTTTAAACAGAAATGATTTTGCGCCCCCGCAAACTCCGCGTTATGGTGGACGCACCAAAGCCAGGGGCGCCCTCAAGTTCCTTGATTAAAATCATAGAGACCGACGACGTTTGTTTCAAAAAATCAGGAAATAATAAAATACTAGTAGCAAAGCCTGTTACCGAAAGTCGATCATGAAAAAAAAATTAATAAATAAATAAAATTCACGATTTGTTCGAATTTAAATTCAATTGAAATTTTTTTCTATTCAAAAGAAAAAAAATTAAAAAAAAACTGATCCGCAATGGCGATTTTTTGATTACTTTGAAATATTTCCATTGTCGTTCCAGAGCGCCTAAAATTTCCCAGGAGTTTTTTAATCTCTTCCATCACTTCTTGCTTGACTATGTGATGTGCTGGTTTTACATCTATTATATTCTTAATAAAAAAAATTAAATTAAATGAGGTGGGTCAAAATTGCCCCAGGCCCTGCGCAAAAGAAAAGTAACTCAGAAGATTATCGGATATAATGAGTATTGAAATTCTGTATCCCGTAATAAATAGTAACAATAAAAACAAAAAACTACAAAATAAAACTAAGAGAAACACTAAATAAAACAATTAAATAAAAATTAAAATATTGAAAAAAATAACGTCGTCACTTGACGGTTTAAATTCAAATCAAATAATAAATGCATTCCATCACTTTGCACTTGACTTCACTCGCCCAAAAACGAACAGCAGCACCTTTAGTCCAGTAAAATGGTGCAAAAAAAGGGCCATCTGAACATTTTCTGAAAACAGCAATTTTTTTTATAATGTGTAGGGGGTTGGTTGGGAGTATAAAACCGAGTTTTCGGGATCCGGAGGGTGACGTTCGGTCGCCATCTTGTTTTGAGTGGTACACAATGGTTTTCCTTATTTCTCGGAAACCGTGAGTCCTACAGAATTTTTGTAAAAATATTTTTTTTAGATAATCAAATTATCTACAACTTTCGTAAATAATGTTTTGCCGTAATATTAATAATAAAAAAGATATGGACGAAAAATGACATATATGTTTGGGGTGATGAGCTTTAAAGCGCTATAACTTTTTTATTATTGATTTTACATAAAAAATGCCTTAGAGCTTTTTTGTAGAGAATTTCCTTGCGAATAATTTGATGTGGTCACCTATTGAATTAGGGTTGTTTTTTGTAGATTTTAGAGCAATGCAAACGGAGAAGTTATAACAAAAGTTCTGCATATGCTTCCATCTATACAGGGTGTATACCGTTAAGTTTACAAAGCGGCTGGCTGTGGATAGGTTTTGGACAGACAAACAAAAAATCGTACGGGAGGGGGCGTAAATCGTAACGGTTTAGCAGCTAGGGCGTTATGTAGTTTTTTTGGTAGAGGTTTACATATCACCCTTTATTTTTGTAACCCTATGAGCTATTTTCATGAGTAAGGTATCAGTGTACGCAGAATACTCCACCTATTTAAAACTTTAAAAGTCAAGGTTCTACCTTATCAACTTTCAGAGAAATGAGTCATCAAAGTCGAAATATAGTTTTTTTAACTAAAATTTCAACTAAAACCACCTTTTTCTCCAACAAATACCTAGTTAACTAATATTTTTTTTGCAGAATTGAAAATCTTGGACAATTGCCTATGAATAATGTTAATTTTTATCCTACGGCTTTTATTTTTGGAGTTTTTTCACCTAAGCTTTGCCAAAAAATTTCAAATAAGCACCAAATAAGGCCAATTTTAACATCAAACTTGCTAATAACTTCAAAAGTAAAGGCCGTAGCATAAAAATTTTACATTATTGATAGGAAATTGTCCAAGCTTTCCAATTCCGCAAAAAAAATTAGTTAACTAGGTATTTGTTGGAGAAAAAGGTGGTTTTAGTTGAAATTTTAGTTAAAAAAAACTATATTTCGACTTTGATGACTCATTACTCTGGAAGTTGATAGGGTAGAAGCTAGATTGGTTTTAGATAGGTGGGAGTATTTTGCGTACACTGATACTATATTCATGAAAATAGGTCATAGGGTTACAACAATACAAGGTGATATGTAAAACTTTAAACAAAAAACTTCAAAACGCCCTAGCGGCTACACCGTTACTATTTCACCCCCCCCCCCCCTTCCGTACGATTTTTTTGTCTATCCAAAACCTATCCACAGCCGGCCGCTTTGTAACTATGCAATACACCCTCTATAAAAAACAAAATTCCACCTCGACCACGTTAATTCATTCACCGTAACAAAATTCTGAGGCCAAAACCCCCAGGCACTCCACTACTAATAAAATACATAATGTACAAAAGCATAACCTTCTATATTTACAAGCCATGAACAAGAAAAATATTGAGAGCGAATTTCCGCTCAATCAAACTACAACTCGGTGAAGTCACGTTATGTTGTTAGTGTAGTTTGGAGAATTTAGGGGAATTTGGTAGTCCGATTCTCTCAATTGAGATTCTTGTTCATGGCTTGTAAATATAGAAGGTTATGACAAAAGAGAATAAAAAATGCACGCACAAAGTGAGCGAGTTTTTTATGTCAGTTATGCCGCCAAAATCCACACAAACGATTGTTTTCTCTGTTTCTCATACGCTTCACTGAAACTGCGTTTGTGTCTATCGTCCTGCGTTGATGCTCACAAAAATATTCAAATTTTCCAACGGCTTTTTGAAATTAGAAAAATTAAAATCGATTTAACTTTTTCGTTCAAATTCCTTATTACACAACTGTTCCATAAAAAGAACATTTTCTGAAAATTTAAACGAAATTGGATCACGAACAAAAAAGCCTTAAGGGGAAGGCCCAATGCCGACGGCGCGTTATTCTCGGCAGGCGCTTCATTCGCGTTGACGTCCGTTGAAGGTTCATTCAAATCTCAATCTTGATATTTCGACAGTTTGACAGTTTGGCAATTTTCAACGTTGGTCGACTTTTGCCGTCGCTCGACGCCGCTGAAGGCGCAAAGTCGTGAATGGGATAGCTCGATTTGAATTACATTCAATCAAATATCGACGACAAAGCGCGTGAACGGGTTGACTCGCGTAAACGCGAATAAAGTCGTGATTGGGCCATCGCCTGTTTGCATATTAATATACAGGGTGTACTACGAAGAGTAACAAAGCGGCCGGCTGTGGATGGGTTATGGATAGACGAACAAAAATCGTAAGGGGGGTAATCGTAACGGTTTAGCTGCTAGGGCGTTTTAAAGTTTTTTTTTTGAGTTTTACATTCGTTTTACATATTACCCTGTATTTTTGTAACCCCATGACCTATTTTCATAAGCAGAATAATCCCACCTATCTAAAACTGTAAAAATCAACGTTCTACCCTATCAAATTCCAGAGCAATGAGTCGTCAAAGTCAAAACTTTGGTTTTTTTCACTAAAATTTCAACTAAAACCATCTTTTTCTCCCCAAAATACATAGTTAACTAATATTTTTTTTGCGAAATTGGAAAGGTTGGACAATTTCCTATCAATAATGTGCGGACAATTTTTATCCTACAGCTTTTATTTTTTGAGTTATAAGAACCGCGGAGTGCTATTAAATTAGAGGGTGGAAATTGGAGATAGGGGCGAAAATTGACCCTTTTCAGTTTTTCAATATAACTCGCAAAAGAAGCAAAATTTCGATATACTATTAGTCCGCTCAAATTAGGAAAAATTAAAGAAATTTTTCCCACAGCTATGAGACCGGTGCCAAATGAAGGATTTCGGTCGTCTAAACATGATTTTCACAACCCGCAGTTCGAAAAAAGGGTTGTTTTTGAGAAATATACAAATACATGATGGTTTTCGCCTTTTTTTCTATTTTGAGGAGAAACTATGCATTTTGGTGAACATATCAATAGGGCAAAGTTGTAGGCCGTAAAATTACCTACAAATTTTGTCTTCACTGTTTTTTTTGAATTCCGTATAGTTTCGCCGCTAGAGGCCGTTTTGCGCCTTTTTAGATTTTGCGCCAAAATTATGATTTTGTATGAAAAATTAAATGAGATCAAAGTAGTAGTTGCAGTTTTTTAAAGGCTTTTCTTTGGTCGCTTTGAATCTGGAAAAGGCGCAAAGCGGCCTCTAGCCGCGAAACTACACGGAATTCAAAAAAACAGTGAAGACAAAATTTGTAGGTAATTTTACGGCCTACAACTTTGCCCTATTGATATGTTCACCAAAATGCATAGTTTCTCCTCAAAATAGAAAAAAAGGCGAAAACCATCATGTATTTGTATATTTCTCAAAAACAACCCTTTTTTCGAACTGCGGGTTGTGAAAATCATGTTTAGACGACCGAAATTCTTCATTTGGCACCAGTCTCATAGCTGTGGGAAAAATTTCTGAAAAACAGCGCTTTTTTGACTAATTTGAACGGACTATATGTATGAAATTTTTTGTAGGGAATTGAATTTCAAATTGAAAAGGCTTAGTTGAAAAAATTTGAAACACTTTTTTTATGCCAAAAATTTTGAAACAAAGAGAAAAAAAAGCCAAAATTTCGATTATTTAATAGGTAGGTTTAGGCATTGCTTTATAGAAAAAGAAGTAGACAAAACTTCCTACTAAACTTCCTTCAATGCTAGTTCGAAAAAATTGTTTACTTAAAAATTTACCGAAATATGGCCACTCGAACATAGCTTTTTTTATCCCTCTTATATTTGCGTTCATTCTCATTTTGTTGAAAAAAAATTTATTTGAGTTGAGTTTGTCAAACGGAAATGATGGCCCTCCAAGACTATCCAGCTAGCACCCTCCAACCCTTGAACCGTACTTTTCGGGCACACCATCGTCTAAAAGTTCGTTTGTAAATAGAACAATTCGACTGTGGAACAATCTTCCATATTCTGTTTTTCCGAATTCGTGAAACATCCAAAAATTCCATTCCATCTTGACATTGACAGAGTCTTCATATCAGGAAAAGGCATTATATGACTGGGTGCACCCGGTGCCCAGAAGAGATCGTTATACGGCAGTGCAAAACCTACACACTGCCATGCAGCCCACGATAACTTTACATCTTACTTACTGCATTCATCCTTCTTATTTGTCATATCAGAGGATCTGCCATGAGGTTGCACTTGACTGCCCATAACACTCATTCACTTCTGTGTAAATAACAGTCTCCAGCCAAAACCAAGCAGCTTAAATTAGGTTAGGTTAGGTTAGATATGGCTGAGCTGCTGGTATACAGCTCAAACACTTAGGTCAAAGGAGTAGGCCCATTGTGATGCCATAGTGATCCCACTTTAAACCTGATGTTAAAGTGTCATTTCTTCGCTAAACCATCTCGAGGAAGCAATGAATCTCCTGAGTTGCGGGATCCCAATGTTCGAGATTTCCGCAAGCGTGCTTTTTTTTTTTTTTTTTTTTTTTTTTTTTATGTGGAAGACTAGAGCTCAGGGAAAGCCCTTTGTACTGTCGACTTAGAAAGGGTTCATCAAATGCGGTTAGTCTCCTTCTGCTTAGGGCTGGGCAGTGACAGAGGAGATGTAGTACACTTTCCTCCTCGTCCGGATTTCTACAGGTTCTGAAAAAATCGTAGGTCTCAAGACCTAAGCGGGTCGCATGCGTCCCTATCAGACAGTGTCCGGTAAGCACTCCCACAATAGCTGAGAGGTCTTTTCTCCCGAGGCTCATTAGTGAAGTGGTCCGTCTGAGATCATAAGAGGGCCAGGTTAGTTTGGCCAAGGTGCATTTATTAAGATCCCTCCAATGCTTTTTTCCTTGTTGCATTGTGTGCTGTTTGCATTGGAGTTTAAAGGTGGCCCAAGGCATACCAACCCTTTCCTTTCCAGGAAGGAGAGTGGCGGTCGTGCCTTTCCTAGCCAGTTCGTCAGCTTTAGAATTTCCCTCTATGTTTCGGTGACCGGGCACCCATACGAGGAGGGTCCTGAACTGCTGAGCCATCTCGTTAAGAGATCTGCGACATTCAGAGATAGTTCTAGAGCTGTTTGTGCAAGAGCGCAGGGCTTTCAGAGCCGCCTGACTATCTGAAAAGATGTAGACAGTCCGATTCCTATCGCCTTGCTGGTTAATTAGTAGAACAGCTTCATGTATGGCTAGAACCTCCGCTTGATATACACTGCAGTGATCGGGTAGCCAGAAGGAGACTTCAATCCCAGTCTCTGGGGAAAAGACTCCTCCTCCTACTCGACCCTCGAGCTTAGAGCCATCAGTAAAGAAGTTTATGGCATCTTGAAAACTGTGTGGTCTGTTACTCCATTCACGACGTGAAAGGATGTGGACTACGTAGTTCCTCGTGAAGGTAGTCTCGGGTATACAGAAGTCGGTTTTAGTGGGGACGATAACAGAGTTCAACACCTTCGTGTGACTTCCCCCGATTCCGGTCCAAAATCCAGATTCTTTTATTCTAAGGGCTGCGATGGTTGCGCTTTCCCTTGCCACAAAATTCAAAGGAGGGAGGTATAGCATAACATTTAGGGCATTTGTAGCTGTGGAGCGAAGTGCTCCTGTTATGCATAGGTCGGCACATCTTTGTACTTTCTGTAGTTTGTTTAGCACCGTGGACTTACTCAAAGTTGGCCACCATACTAAGACTCCGTATAGGAGTATTGGGCGGACGATCGCTGTGTATATCCATCGTACTATGTTAGGGGAGAAGCCCCATTTCTTCCCAATGAATTTTTTGCAAGCGAAAAGCGCTATGTTCGCTTCCTTAATGCGCTCTTCTGTATTTTCATTCCAGAGGAGTTTCTTGTCTAGGATTACTCCCAGATATTTGGCACTATCGCTAAATTTGAGCCTAACATTGTTAAGCCGTGGGGGTGTTAAAGGTGCAGTTTTATACCTCTTTGTGAAGAGGACTAGTTCCGTTTTTACTGGGTTAACGCTGAGTCCTAGGGTGGCAGTCCAGCTTGAAAGGGTTTGTAATGCCGCCTCCATGAGATCAAAGAGGACTTGAGGAAATTTTCCTTTTATGACGATGACAACGTCATCCGCGTACGCCAGGACGTGATGCCCCTCGGCCTCCATGCGTCGCAACAGCTGGTTTATAGTTACGACCCATAGGAGCGGGGAAACTACACCTCCTTGAGGGGTGCCTCTGTTTACGGCCCTTCGAACCGAGCTGTCGCCTAGGCTCGAGCTCACCATCCTGCCAGTAAGCATTTGGTGGATGAGAGACACCAGCGATGCCTCGATCCCCTGTTCTGTCAAGGCCAGGGTGATAGCGTTCGGGAGTACGTTGTTAAACGCTCCCTCTATGTCAAGGAATGCCACTAATGTATACTCCTTGACCTCGAGTGATTTTTAAATTTTTTTGAGACCAATGAGTGAAGAGCAGTATCAGTAGATTTGCCCTTTTGTATAGGCGTGTTGCGTGCCAAAGAATTCCGAGGCTGGTATGGTCTGCCTCAGATACATTTCGATTAGCCTTTCTAGAGTCTTTAAATGAAAGGATGAGAGGCTAATTGGCCTGAAGTCTTTGGGTGTTGCGTGGGAGGCTTTTCCTGCCTTGGGTATAAAGACTACTTTAACCTCTTTCCAGCTAGAGGGAATGCAGTTATTTTGAAGGCACCCTGTAAACATGGCCTGCAACCAGGGCATGATGTAACCAAGGGTGCGCTGCAGTTGTGCCGCCACTATGCCGTCCGGGCCTGGAGATTTATAGGGCTGGAAAGAGTCTACAGGGAAGGCTGACTCAGCGGTAGTACTACTCGGGAAATGGGTGTCCATAAGTAGTGTCAGGGATTCCCTGCTTGAGTCAGTCCAATCGCCGTTTTCTTTGTGTAAATAACTAAGCATTGTAGGTGCTTTAGTTAATATTTTACGTAACCTTGAGGCTTCCGACGTGGACTCTATATTGCAGCAAAAGGTTGTCCAAGAGGTGCGTTTGGCCTTCCTTATTGCCATTTTGTATCTATTCAGTTTCGACTTATAGCAGTCCCAGGAGGTTTCACTGCCTCTTTATGTTGTCTGTTCGGACAGGCTTTATTAATGGCGTAAGAGCATTGCTCTGTGAAGATGTTCACAATGCTGTCGAGTTGTTCCCGGTTTTTGGGAATACAGGGTGGCTTAGGAGCAAGGTTTTTTGCGATAAGCCTGGTATAGTTGTTGGAAAATCTAACGATCACCATATCACAGTAGGGCACAATAATTATTATTTTTTGACAGCATTAGAAGAGCATAAAATTAAGGTGTCAGCCAACAGGAAAGAACAACAACAACAACAATAAATAATATGGACAACGGTCAGCAACCGACGCAGACATAACACCTGAAAAGACTGAGCAACCTGAGGTACTTCTACATGGACCTGCTTGGAAGAATCACTGTTTACCTTAACAGAATCAATGTTTTCTATATAAATTTTTCTTTATTATGTTCATAAAAATTTACTTTACGTAAAAAATTTTTTGTTGAAACAAAAAATTTTTCACTCAAAATTTCACTCAATTAAAATTTAAAGGTGGTCATACTACAAAACCAAAAAATCAATCACATACACACACACACAAATGAACGTTCCCCACTTCGGTTGTTATCAACCAAACCGGTTTATACCGTTATCCTAGTCTGCAACTGAACAAAAATGTTGCTAGAAGAATTTTTCGCTCTCTCTGGTTCCAGCCGTCACCACAGCAGGTAAGGTTCTTCCCGTCATATTTTCCCTAGTTCTTTCCTATAAACCCCAACTTACAAAAGTCAAGGAATTGTACTCGTAGCTTATTGATACGAGTATACTTCCATTTGATTTAATTACACTTTGTAGCTTCATGATACAAAGAGTAAATTTCATTTACTAACACGTTAGTTATACTTGTAGATTCCGATACAAGTATAGCTATCATTAATTACCTCAGTTAAACCTTGTAGCTATTTGATACAAGGTTTAGAATTTTACTAACCCCAATTAGTTAGACTTGTAGCTTTCGATACAAGTTTAACTAATTTTTTGTTAACCCTAATTCAACCTTGTAGCTTATGATACAAGGTACGAAATAGGGTGTTAAGTTAAATTGGTTATGCTTGTAGCTTTTTTGATACAAGCTTATAGCCGGTTTACTAATTTTGGTATGCTTGTAGCTTTTTTTGATACAAGCTTATAATCAGTTATAAATTTGGTGTATCTTGTAGCTCTTTGATATAAGGTAGTACACCAATTTAATAATACTGAGGTACTTAATCCCATAACCAATCATCCTCCTCATATCCATTTAATTTTATCTGCCATTTAAACTCAGGTGAGTACATTAATTCTTGATTTTATATTGACTATATATCATTTTCCGATTTCAAAATTTACTAGTGGTATGGTGATTGAAAATTATAATTTATCTCGTGGTTAATTAACGTTAAACGTTATCATTAAAATTGATTCAATTGAACCGTCCCTTTTGAGTGAAATTTTTTTCTTCTCTAAATCCTTATTTGAAATTATAATCGAAAAATTTGAATTTTTATTTGAAATTATATTGGAATTTGAATTCTTATTTGAAATAGTTATATTGAATAATTGATATTGAATTTTATTGAAGTTAAATTGGATTTGCTAAATTATATTTGTTAAATTTAACAATTGTTAATATTTAAGAGTCAATAAATTATAATTGTATTGTTGCATACAGTTTTCTTTTGTTGACCACTGAGTACTGGGGTTGTGGAGCTGCGTGCCGGCACAACTATATTTTGGTTTTCCTTTCTCGGTTTGAAACAAGTTTATGCGAACTTTTTACATGGTCCTTCGAGCCGGATATAGCTTCCAATTTCAGTGCACAGTCAAGTTAGGTTACTACTACCAAGCAACAATTTAATCGCCTGTGGAAGAATAGCATAGCTTCACCATAGGCGATCAATCTCCACAAGTGTAACATTTTACTTAAATTCAAACTTTACTTAATTTTTTTAATCACAGTGAATGTCTTCTGAAATCAGAACCTTTAAGTGAGATCATAGAATATTACTGCTGAAACATTTATGTGAACCTACTGCTCATGAACTTCTACTTTAAAAATTTGGTGTGTTTATAGGTGTAGTTTTTGTTTTAACAACATTTATAATCAAAATAACATATATTGAAAGTGAAGCTGTTTTTCAGTTCAGGTAACTAAAAACATCAGAGAATAATTTTTTTTGAATTATGTTTCCTTGCTCCGATGTTTTATCATTTGTTATATTTCTAGGCAGAATCCCTCACCTATAGAAAATTTACACACTGCACTATTTTTACATGAGTGGCGTGCATAAACTCACTTTAATTATATTGTACGGTCCCTATACCGAACAATTTCTTGAGCTTAGTGCTCAAACTATTATACTTTAAAGGCAACGCCCTCACTCTAATTCAATTGTAAGGTCCATATACCGAACAATTTCTTGAGCTTAGTGCTCAAACTATTATGTTCTAGAGGCAACGCCCTTATTCTAATTCAATTGCACGGCCCCTATACCGAACAATTTTTCGAACTTAGTGCTTAAACTATAACCCTTGAAAGGCAATGCCCTCACGTTAATTCAATTGTAAGATCCCTATATCGAACAATCTTTCGAAATTACTCATCAAATTATTCTATCTATTTGGAGGTAACGCAACTCACCTCAATCCAATTACAAGGTTCTTATACCTATCAATTATTCGAGCCTAGTTCTCAACAGAATCTCTCTGGAAGCAAAGGCCTTCATTTCAATCATTTGTAAGGTTTTACACACCAAACTATATTTGTACGAGTTGGTGATCATATTCATCATATTCTACTATTGCTCAAATCTTATTGAGATTTTGAGACAGAATCTCTCACTTACTTTAATCGTAAGGTGTACATACACCGAACTCATACTCATACTCAATTATTGTAATCAAACTCAGTGCCTCAACCTGTTTATTTCAAGAGGCAGGTTGCCTTAATTTAAGCTACTATCAAAGTGTTATACTCAAAACATTACTTTATTGTTCTAGAAGACTAGTGCTCAACATTTGTTACAATCATTCAGGTATTTAACAGAATTAATTAGTGATTTATATTGAAGTGTTAACTATAAATAATCTGTGCTATAATCCTATTTGAAAAATCTGTGCATTAGTTAAATTCATATTCAAAATGGCTAATAATACAAGTTTTACTGATACGTTAGAGTTGCAAAGGGTGTATATAGACTTGCTAAACAAGGCTATGAAAGGTTACACGAAGACAGCATTGGTTAAAAGGACAAAAGAATTAATCTCTGAACGTATTACACAATGTCGCGGTCTTTGGGCACAGATAGAAAAAACCCATGTGCAAATTGAGTTACAGTTTGCTAAACTAGTTGAAAAGCCAAAATGTGAATACTTTGTCAAAGAAACTTATTTGCACCTTGAAGACAAATATTTCGAGTTTATGGGAACAATAAAAGCTGCCCTCAGCAAAATTGAAGAACAAGTTTCTCCCCCAAGTCCTTCAATGCATGAATCCACTCGCATAAATTCCTCTGCCTTGACAACACATTTATGGCGATTGCCAAAAATATCACTACCCACTTTTTCAGGATCTTATGAATCTTGGCGGTCCTTTCACGACCTATTTAATTCATTAGTCCATCAAAATCCTACACTTTCTGATGCACAAAAACTGCATTATTTGAAGTCGGTACTATCTGGAGAGGCAGAGCATCTGTTACGAAAATTTCAAGTAACTGATGCTAACTATGAAACAGCGTGGAATGTGTTATTAAAAAGATATAATAACAATAGAGTTTTGGTTAATGCTCAACTAAAAATATTGTTTAATCTCAAGCCAGTGTCTAGTGAATCAGTTAATGCAATAAAAACCCTGTTGGATAAGTCAAATGAGTGTTTAAGTGAATTAGAGGCCTTGGGTATCAACATTTCAAATTGGGATCCTTTCCTCATATATTTGATTGTTCAAAGACTCCCTGCCGAAACTCACAGGATGTGGGAAGTTGAGCTTGATGGGGCTTCATCACTTCCTACATTTGTCAGACTTAGACAATTTCTAGAAAAACGCTTTCGTGTGCTAGAAGCCATAGCTGATCACAAGAACAATATTCCACAACGTCCTTCTAGTGGAACAAACACTAAAGTTCTGACACATTTTGCCTCGACTACTTCAGAAATTTGTGCTTGTTGCAAGGAACACCACAGATTAAAATTGTGCCCCAAGTTTGAAAAACTTTCATCACCACAGAGGTACCAGTTTGTTAAATCTAATAAACTTTGTGTTAATTGCCTATCCAACGCACATTCTACCTCATTATGCTCAAGCAAATTCAATTGTTGGAAATGCAATAAAAGGCATCACACTTTATTGCATAATGATTCTAAGCAAGGCACATTCTCACGAACGAAACTACGTGCTCGGACACCAGCAGAATTATCTTCAAAAACCAAATCAGGTGATGTGCAGAACTCCAACAACAAAGTTGAAACAACAGTGTTATTAAATACGCAGTTATTAAGTAACACCAACCCACAAAAAACCTTGAAAAGGGCCCTTTTATCAACTGCTTTAGTAAAAATCCCCACAAAAAGTGGTGAATTAATTCTCCGAGCTCTTATCGACCCAGGATCAGAGGTATCATTTATCACCAAAACTGTCGCTAGTCAACTCAACATAAGAAGCACCTCAACTTCAGTTGTTGTTGGTGGCATATGTAACTTAAAAACTCCAGCAGACAAGTTAATAGAGTTTGAAGTTTGCTCGGTACATTCATCAACCTCCTTCCAGATGGTTGTTACAGCATTGGTTGTTCCCTCAATAACAACTATCTCGCCATCCTCACATCTTCCAATGAAAACTTGGACTCATCTAAACGATCTGACTCTTGCTGACCCCCATTATCACCTGCCGGGAAAAATAGATATACTACTTGGTGCTGATGTATACACAACTCTGATTCTAGATGGGTTGATTAAAGGTCCTACTGGTACTCCGGCTGCTCAGAATTCTATTTTTGGTTGGTTGGTGGTTGGCCCAGTAGGCGCAAAGGGAGAAGGGTCGACCGTACAATCTTTTAGTATTCAAGTGAGAGACATTAGTGAGGAAGGTGATCTCAATTCAAGATTGCGTTCCTTTTGGGAGATCGAAGAAGTACCAATACAGACCCGATACAGTAAGGCTGAAGAGGAGTGCGAGACCCTCTATAAAAATTCGGTATGTAGATTACCCTCAGGAGAATATCAGGTGAAAATTCCTTTCATTAATGGTCAAGCCCCTGATATCGGAGCCTCTAAAGCCTTAGCCTTAAAACGACTCGCGTTTCTTGAGTCAAGGTTGTCTAGAAATTCGAGTCTGCATTCCGAGTACACCAAAACAATTCAAGAATATGTGGACCTAGGTCACATGGTACCCGTAACTCAAGATAGGTCTGTACTTTCATATTACATGCCACATCATGCGGTTCTCAAGGACAGCACGACCTCAAAGGTACGGGTAGTATTTGATGCTTCAGCAAAAACCTCTAATGGAAAGTCGTTGAACGACTACATGCATCCTGGCCCGGTTATACAATCTGATTTATATTCAATCCTACTTAGATGGCGAAGGTTTAAATTTGCGATGTCAGCAGATATCGAAAAGATGTATAGAATGATACATCTTCATCCTTCAGATCAACCTTAGCATCGTCTTCTGTGGCGACCTACCCCTCTCGACCCTATTAGGGAATATCAAATGACACGGGTAACCTTTGGAACAACGTCCGCCCCATACCTGGCAATCAAAACACTTCATCAATTAGCAAAGGATGAACAAAACCAATTTCCTATAGCAGCTCAAGTAATCACCCATGATTTTTACGTTGATGACGCTATTACAGGCACCCATTCCTTTACTGAAGCAATTTCATTACAAAAAGAACTAACCCAATTACTTCAGGTAGGGGGCTTTAACCTTCGAAAATGGTCGAGTAATGATGTTGATATTCTTGCTACAATCCCTGAAGATAAAAGAGATCTGAAGTCAACATTAACTTTCGCACATGATGAAAAGGTGAAGGCGTTAGGTTTGATCTGGCATCCAGCAGCGGATCATTTCACATTGCAACATCCAGAGTTAAAGTCTGGCGTGTGCACAAAACGACAGATTTTGTCTGGTGTTGCTGGGTTATTTGATCCGCTGGGGTGGATATCACCATACGTGATTAAAGGAAAAATTCTGATGCAAGGTTTATGGCTTCTTGGGTCTTCATGGGATGACCCAGTTACTCCATCTATTCAAAAGGAATGGCAAGAATTCCAACATCAATTTTCTCAGATTCCTACCATTAAAATACCACGGTGGCTCCAAATTTGTCCAACCTCAACTATTCAACTCCATGGATTTTCTGATGCCTCACAGGTAGCCTATGCGGCTGCAGTTTATGTCAGAGTCACTGGTGAACAGGGTCGTTCAAAGGTCAATCTTTTAACAGCCAAAACAAGGGTAGCTCCTGTGAAACCCATGACTCTCCCTCGTCTAGAGCTCTCTGCCGCACATCTTCTAGCAAAATTACTATGCAAGGTTCGAAGGGAATTAAACTATTCCTCAGTCGTAACCTTTGCCTGGACCGATTCAACGATTGTACTTAATTGGATACAGTGCTCTCCGCACAAACTAAAAACCTTTGTGGCAAATCGCGTGAGTCAAATTCAAGAATTACTCCCATCAATCGCTTGGCGATTTGTTCGTTCAAAAGATAATCCTGCAGACTGCGGTTCCCGTGGTTTAAGTGTTAGTGAACTCAACGTATTCAAGTTGTGGTGGAACGGACCCAAATGGCTTCAAGAAATTGATTCATCTTGGCCAAAACAGCCAAACTCAATTATTGATAATCTGCCAGAAATGCGAAAAATTCAATTAGCTTGCACCTTGCTGGCACACATATCACCCGATACAATAGAATCCATTTCTTCTTACACTAAACTTATCCGAGTCTTTGCATATGTTTTGCGGTTCCTCAAGAAAATCCGAAAATCTTGCCCAATTAGTTCACCAACCTTAACTGCACAAGAATTACGAGACGCAAAAATTGAATTAATTCGTTCCATTCAAAAACAAATGTTCATCAAAGAATATCAAGCATTAAGTCAAGGCTTGAAAATTTCTGTTAAAAGCTCATTACTTTCACTAAACCCATACCTTGATGAAAACCACTTAATCAAGGTGGGAGGTAGACTCACTCATGCAAATATTCCCGCGACACAAAAGCATCAGGTAATCCTTCCACCAAAACATCATTTCACTAAATTACTGGTTGAATACATTCATAAGTTAACGCTTCATGGAGGTACAGGACTTATTCTAAACACCCTCCGAACTGAATACTGGATACCAAAGGGTCGTCAAACCATTAAACAAATTCTTCATAATTGCATCCATTGTTTTAAAATATCTGCAAAACCCCAGCCTCAATTAATGGGTGATCTTCCAGCATCAAGGGTAATGGTGTCAGCCCCATTTGCCAAGGTCGGAGTTGATTTTGCAGGACCATTTCACTTAAAAATGTCAAAATACCGTGGTGTTAGAACTTACAAGGGGTATATTTGTATATTTATATGTATGACTACAAAGGCAATCCATTTGGAAACAGTCTCAGATATGTCCACGGCAGCCTTCTTGGCGTCATTACAAAGGTTTATCAGCCGTAGAGGTCTGTGTTCTGATATATACTCGGATTGCGGTTCAAATTTCATCGGAGCCAAATCAGAATTAGACGCACACCTGGCACAGTGTTTTAAAGAAATTGAAAACACCTTTACAATACGAGGCATTAATTGGCATTTTAACCCACCTTCAACTCCACATTTTGGAGGTCTGTGGGAGGCTGGTGTTAAAAGTGTTAAGTATCATTTAAAACGAGTTTTACAAAACTCAAATTTAACTTATGAAGAGTTTTCAACTACATTAACACAGGTGGAGGCATGTTTAAATTCAAGGCCACTTTTACCCCTCACGGAAGATCCAAATGATCTGCAAGCCCTAACACCTGGGCACTTTTTAATAGGACGACCATTGCTAGCCCCTCCTGAACCTGGTGATATTAAAATTACTTCAGTGGACAGATGGAAGTATGTGCAATCCTTACAAAAACACTTTTGGACCAGATGGTCCAAAGAATACCTGAATCACCTGCAAAACCGACCCAAGTGGTTTAAGAAGCTAGAAAATCCCAAGGTTGGAGATTTAGTGGTTGTAAAGGACCACCTGAGCATTCCACGTTCATGGATGCTGGGAAGAATTCTTCAAATTCATCATGGAAATGATGGATTAGTGCGAGTTTTAACAATCAAAACTCAAACCTCCACTATAAAGCGTCCTATTCACAAGGTGTGTATACTACCTGGTGAAAAACCAATTAATTAACGTTACGTCAACGACACTCCGAAATATCGTAATTTATGTCAATATCATTCGGACCTCTTCACAAATTCCAGAACTATTATAAAGATTAAGCCCCAAACTGATATTTACCAACTATTTGATAACAAAAGAAGATAAATTACGAAACCTTGCCAAATATCCGATTCTATCTGCAATTCATTGAAGTAACCCTTTTGCCAGCTTCAAACACTTGAGATCCCGTTAACTTGACATAAATTACCCAGATTTAACCCAAGATTCTTAGTCTTGTGTAAGCTACGGAATCATTCATAGTGCCATGGCAAGTAACGAGAAGCAGGAAGATCACCAAAACCAGAGCATAGAAGTCATCGACTTGACAATTAGTGAGGATGAGGTCGAAAGGGTTGAACACATCACAACGGCGATGAGCGAGCTCAGAATCACCGCTCCACCAACCATTCGGTTGATCAGGTCAACCCAAATAGTTCCCCCAGATGCCGCAGCTGATGATCTATTTTGCACGCTCATAGATGAGGAGACAAACCAGACTGAGACGGTTAAGGTGTCAATGCAGGCGTTGCAACGTGCCAAAAGACGCAAACGGCGGGTACACTTTAGTGGCGGTTATACCATTAAGGTCAAATTGTTGAGTGAAGGAATCATTAAAGTTATCCAACCATAATAAAAACTGATTTCTTTATTGTATTAACCCATCACCCTAACTCCCTAACTGATGAATTATTTGGCCTCATGTCGGTTTCACTTCTCTGTTGTTGATTCTTCTTTTTTGTTTTTTTTTTGGTAGCTAACCCAAACTTTAGAACTCAGCCTATTGTTATTTAATCTGTGTCTATTGGTCTTCACCAGGTGCATTCAAGTTCCCCTTTCTTGCGAAATAAACTCACAACAAGTAACTCATTACTGAATGCGTCAGTTCTGTACGTTAATTCTGTTGAAATCACTTCTGTCGTGTTTCAAGGGGGGGAGTATGTTGGAAAATCTAACGATCACCATATCACAGTAGGGCACAATAATTATTATTTTTTGACAGCATTAGAAGAGCATAAAATTAAGGTGTCAGCCAACAGGAAAGAACAACAACAACAACAATAAATAATATGGACAACGGTCAGCAACCGACGCAGACATAACACCTGAAAAGACTGAGCAACCTGAGGTACTTCTACATGGACCTGCTTGGAAGAATCACTGTTTACCTTAACAGAATCAATGTTTTCTATATAAATTTTTCTTTATTATGTTCATAAAAATTTACTTTACGTAAAAAATTTTTTGTTGAAAGAAAAAAATTTTCACTCAAAATTTCACTCAATTAAAATTTAAAGGTGGTCATACTACAAAACCAAAAAATCAATCACATACACACACACAAATGAACGTTCCCCACTTCGGTTGTTATCAACCAAACCGGTTTATACCGTTATCCTAGTCTGCAACTGAACAAAAATGTTGCTAGAAGAATTTTTCGCTCTCTCTGGTTCCAGCCGTCACCACAGCAGGTAAGGTTCTTCCCGTCATATTTTCCCTAGTTCTTTCCTATAAACCCCAACTTACAAAAGTCAAGGAATTGTACTCGTAGCTTATTGATACGAGTATACTTCCATTTGATTTAATTACACTTTGTAGCTTCATGATACAAAGAGTAAATTTCATTTACTAACACGTTAGTTATACTTGTAGATTCCGATACAAGTATAACTATCATTAATTACCTCAGTTAAACCTTGTAGCTATTTGATACAAGGTTTAGAATTTTACTAACCCCAATTAGTTAGACTTGTAGCTTTCGATACAAGTTTAACTAATTTTTTGTTAACCCTAATTCAACCTTGTAACTTATGATACAAGGTACGAAATAGGGTGTTAAGTTAAATTGGTTATGCTTGTAGCTTTTTTGATACAAGCTTATAGCCGGTTTACTAATTTTGGTATGCTTGTAGCTTTTTTTGATACAAGCTTATAATCAGTTATAAATTTGGTGTATCTTGTAGCTCTTTGATATAAGGTAGTACACCAATTTAATAATACTGAGGTACTTAATCCCATAACCAATCATCCTCCTCATATCCATTTAATTTTATCTGCCATTTAAACTCAGGTGAGTACATTAATTCTTGATTTTATATTGACTATATATCATTTTCCGATTTCAAAATTTACTAGTGGTATGGTGATTGAAAATTATAATTTATCTCGTGGTTAATTAACGTTAAACGTTATCATTAAAATTGATTCAATTGAACCGTCCCTTTTGAGTGAAATTTTTTTCTTCTCTAAATCCTTATTTGAAATTATAATCGAAAAATTTGAATTTTTATTTGAAATTATATTGGAATTTGAATTCTTATTTGAAATAGTTATATTGAATAATTGATATTGAATTTTATTGAAGTTAAATTGGATTTGCTAAATTATATTTGTTAAATTTAACAATTGTTAATATTTAAGAGTCAATAAATTATAATTGTATTGTTGCATACAGTTTTCTTTTGTTGACCACTGAGTACTGGGGTTGTGGAGCTGCGTGCCGGCACAACTATATTTTGGTTTTCCTTTCTCGGTTTGAAACAAGTTTATGCGAACTTTTTACATAGTAACCCCAGTTTGTCTTTTTGAGGTTTTTTATTTTAGAAGGGGGGTTGAGCTAGAGTCTTGAAGTTGAAACTCTATAAATCTGTGGTCTGAGAAGGAGTGGTCTTTCAAGACCTTCCAGACCAAAATTCGGTCTGAGTGGCGATCGGAGACAAGGGTGATGTCCAGCACTTCTTCTCTGTTTTTGGTAACGAAGGTGGGATCATTACCTTTGTTACAAATAGCAAGTTTGGTGCTTAGTAGGTAGTTAAAAATAACTTCAGCTCGATCATTGGTGTCCGTGCTGCCCCATTGTGAATGGTGCGCATTTGCATCACCTCCCATAACCAGGACCGTGGTAGCATCGGTGTATCTTACCAGGTTCTGAAAAGCCATAGGAGGTAGGGGGCCCTCATCATCGTGGGCTAGATAGAAAGAGGCCATCCTGAGTTTTTTCTGTTTTAACTCTAGGTCGACCGAAGTAAGGTCTCCGTCACTAAATTGAGGGAGAAGAAAGGTGTTTATGTTATTTTTGACCAGGATAGCTGTTCTGGGTTTTCCCTTTCCTTTGGTGTAGAAGAGATTAAATTTAGGCGTCCTTAAGCCATAGATCCTGTCACCAGCGATCCATGGCTCTTGGACTAGGGCAACATCGACTTCGCCTGATGCCAGGTGAAGCAAGAACGCTGCTTTACAGTGGTGCAGGTTTATCTGTATTACCCGCACCATTTTCAGGGTAGTGTACTTCGATGACAGTCACCTCCGCTTCTTCGTCGCTGGGGATGTCTGTGTCGATGTCTGAGCTGAGGAGTAGGTGCTCCGTGTACAAGCCGCCGATGGCTCTGCCCAGCTCGGAGTCTGTCGACACCATCGGTTTCCATGTTATCATCCTCTTCACCTGAGGTCTTGGTGCAGGCCGCCTGGTTCACTAGAGCTCCGTGTCTGTTTTATAGACCTTCAGCTCTATTTTTTGGAAGCCGTAGTTCACGGCGTATCTTTCGTTTGCCAGTTGTTCTAGGCATTCTTCATTTAGGAGCAGAACAACTTGCATAGTGGCCCTGTTTGTCTGCTCCGTTTTGATAACTCTCCAGTTATCAGTCTTGATGTGAGGGTTGAAGGCCTTTAGCATAGTGAGGATTTCCTCAGGCTCCGATGGAGCCACTGGAAACCATGCTCTGGCCCTCGGGCGAGATGGTATCTCGCTAGCGTCAAGTGCTTTGAGCCGGGCACCGGGGTAGACTTCCCCGACTCTAGCCACCGCAGCTTTGTATAGCTCTGCAGACCTAGTGTTGTCGCAGGCCGTCAGTTTTATAGCAGCTTACATTGGAAGACTTAAAAAATAAATCGGGATGCTTTGCGATGTTGCCGGCGAACCAGCTTTCGGCGTCATCCAATAGAAGAATATCGAGCAAACTTCTTAAACTTGCAGAACATCTGTATCCGATCGGCAGTAGATATCCATGCAAGAAAACTCTTTTTTTATCAGATAGCACCCCCACTGAACACCACCCTTAGTGCAAACTTACCTTTTATTCATACAGTAGTCAATGGTCCTTCGAGACGGATATAGGAGGATATGCAAAGAGTAGTGCAAGATTTCCAACTCCGAGTCCCTCGGGTATGTAGGTAATTTTACACGAATACTGGTTTTTATCGTTCACAAAATGTAAATACATATATGTATTTACATATCTTTAAATACTCCAGGAGCATTGTTTTACAATAGTCTCCATCCTAGCGGTGCAAAATCTAACCGAAAGAAACGGAACTACGGGTTGAATCAATGATAAACACTGCAAACTCCGGTGTTTAGTTTCTAAACACTTAAAGTGTTTAAAACCGTTGAAGTCGACTTTTAAACTCTTAGCGGCGTTTAATGAAAATAAATACGTAAAGTAAACATTTGCAGCTTGTTTTAAGTAGAAACAAGCTTCCTAAACCCTCCAATTTTTAATGCCTGCGGATATGTGAATAAAAACTGCAGCGTTGGTGTGTTTTTTTTTTTTGGTCACCTAGCGGCTCCCCCACTAAGCATCAACTACGTCTATTACTGCTTGACCTCCGTGATCGAACGAGAACCGGTCTATTGAGTATGCTAAATGGCACCCTTTGCAGTCGACAACATAATTGCCTGTTTCCTCCATAAGTGCACTGCAACTCTCAGAATTTCAAAGTGTTTTATTTCAAAACGCTTAAAACGTTTTATTTTGACATCCCCATTTGATAAGCATTGTCGACACTTTTAAAACACTTAAAAGCGTTTTAAAAATGTCTACCATGTTAATCAAATGGTTGACGTCAAAGTAAAACGTTTTAAGCGTTTTGAAATAAAACACTTTCAAAAGCTGAGATTTGCAGTGTGTTTATCATAACTAAGTGTTTACTATCCCAAATGTTTAAGTGTTTTACTTTTACACTTTTATCGTTTTGTACTTTGGTTAAAATTATTATTGGTAAACACTGAAGGTTCAATTTCTGTTAAAGACTTTAAGTGTTGAAGAATGAAACACTTTAGTCATTAGATTTTGTGCAATAATCACATCTTCTGTTTAAAAAACACTTCCCACCTATTAAACACTTTACCTTTTAGAAAGAAAACACTAGAGTATTATATTTCTAGGCAACACTGTGTGGGGAGACCCTGGAGATAATACCTACTTATTTCCTTGCATCAGCACTCACCTGCATGAGCGCGTATCCCATCCGGGCGGTCACGGAGTACGGATAAGAAAGCAGAGGCCTACCTGCTAGAAAGTTCGCCGAGAGTTACATCGGCCGCTGCTGTACCAATCTTGGCTTTAGCCTCTCATCGTATTAAACTCACTTGTCGAACCTGTATTAAACCAAAACATGACAACAAAAACCCATCTATCAGACAGTACATAAAATCTTTTAATCTGATACTCTTATACTAGACATTACCAGATAATAGAACTAATGCAAGCAAACTTCGGCGGCTTGGGTAATGGGTGACTATATTTTATTTATTTTGACGGTATCGTCTTTCACCTATAACTGCAAACTCAAACCCCAAAACAGCGGGAAACCGCCCTGGTACCAGCGCGCTTGACCATGTGGGACTCTGAAAAAAAACGAAATGATGGCACAACAGCACCCAAAACCCTGTAGTCGCTTACAACAATTTAAAGGAATGCGAAAAAATTTGCTAACCTGAAGTAATAAATTGACAAAAAAATTAATGCTATGTAAAAGTAAACAACCAGTGTATTCAATCAAGGCAAAAAAAATTCAAAAAACTTAACTACTTAAACTAAATTTCCAATTCATATATTTATAAGTCTCAGGGACAGATACCGCGGGGTACTTGTTCCGGGTCTTCTTAGGGGTTACGATTCTATCTTCACTCAGACATCGGTCACTTTCGTAAGGGCAAACGGGACTTGTATTTTTCAATTAAATCGTGAATTTAAAAAACAGATAAAGAAAATAAAACAACCGTCAGAAATTAACAGAAGAAACCCTATCGAAAACTTTTCCCAATCTTCACAACAACAAACAATAAAAACTCAACTTTATTTTTTATATTAGATAAAAAGCTTTATTTAACCGAACGAATTTAAGTACCTTCCGAGTTGGTGGTTTATTACTAACTACTTGTACATAATTTTATAAGACATTTCTTACATCTAATTTTAATATAATAAAGATCATTAAAAGTGCATCTAAGCATTTTGATGAGAACCTTGAATTCTATTCTCGACTAACGAGAATGATTCTCACGATTCTCTTGAGCTTTTTTAATCTTATTTTGCTTTTTATTTTGACGGTGTCATTTTCCGTCTGGGGAAAATTCCTGATGCCCTTTACCAGGCCATAGGTTTTGGTCTGGATGGTATTTCATACACATCCGGTGCATCTTTATTTTGCAACATTGTCATATCTATAACTCGGGCGCCGGGAATAAAAAATTAGACCAAATTACTTATCTTCATGTGGGGGGGGAGCTGCTCTTAATGTCCGCTCTGGTTCTTATTTTCGTTAGCCCAACATACAGATTCGCCGGACATTCCTCGGCCGTGAAAATTGCGTTCTTCAGCTCCAACTGTTCGTTTCCTCTCTCTGGTTGACACTTTGCACAGGTTGGATTATATCCTCAACATGGTTGTGGCGTAGTTTTTCGTATAACACTTTATTTTTATATTTCGCCACCTATTGGGGCTACGTACACTAGTCATGATTACTATGTAGTAAAACCGAATTTTTAGAAGAGAGAGGTGAAGGAGCGGCATACTCACCCCGACCCTTCACCTCTCTCTTCTTAAAAATCGGTTTTACTACATAGTAATCATGACTAGTCTACGTAGCCCCATTAATTGCATAACGTTTTTTCCGTTATTTTTCACCAAAACTTTATTTTATATATCGCAAACTTTGGATTGCAGAAAGTTGTATAGTGAAGTTTATATTATATTTAGTACACTTTCGGTTGAGTAACGTTCCATATTTTCAAACAAAACTTTATTTTCGCCAGCTTTTGGGTGAGTAACGTATTTAAAAAAATTCCTCAAAAACTCATGTGTCTTTGTCAACCAGAAAATCCTGACTCCCTTTTCTCAGATTTTTTTCCTTTTTTTTAATTTTTCCTGGCCTTCCTATTTTTACAAAAACTTTTTTTTTAGTTGTTCGTGTTTTTTGTAAAGTGGCTACTACAAGGTATAATAATAGGCCCGCCGTTACAAGTTTAAAACTCCACCACAGTTAAAAAAACACTTTACCTTGGGTACACGAGTTTGTGACAATAAGTCGTCGCGCCCAAGCACTATTTTGGGGTTCGCACAGTGGGCTAGATAAGGAAAAAAGTGGACAAAAATATAATGAGCTGTCCCGTACATTCGAAATTTAGGTTTCAGGGGTTTTTCACATCGCTGATCACGAATCCGTAACGGTTTAGCCGCGTTTTGATTTTTTTTGCTAGAGTTTTACATATCACCCTGTATTTGTGTAACCGTATAACCTATTTTCATGAATAAGGTATCAGTATACGCAGAATACTCCTACCTAGCTAAAACTGTAAAAGTGGCGGTTCCACCTTACCAACTTCCAGAGTTATGAGTTGTCAAAGTCAAAATTTTGGGTTTTTTAACTAAAATTTCAACTTCAACTACCTTTTTCTCCAAAAAATACATAGTTAACCTATACTTTTTTTTCCAAAATTGGAAAGCTTGAAGTATTTCCTATGAATAATGTCCAGATAATTTTTATGCTACGGCCTTTGCTTTTGAAGTTCCAAGCAATTTTGGAGTTCAAATTGGCCTTATTTGGTACTTTTTCACCAATTTTAACATCGTAAAAAATATGAATTGGCAAGTCTTGGCACCCAAATCTTTCGAATTCTCATTGCATAAAGTATTTCCTACGAAACCACCTTAAAACTATCCCGGGGGTTAGTGGGGGTTAAACTATTTTTACAGTTTAAGGTCAATGAAGTTTTTAAAAAAAAATTTTTTTTCGTGGTTTTTGATCGTTCTT
This sequence comes from Thereva nobilitata, assembly GCA_963855945.1. NCBI lineage: Eukaryota > Metazoa > Arthropoda > Insecta > Diptera > Therevidae > Thereva > Thereva nobilitata. The sequence continues at coordinate 78,448,592 of OY979698.1, read as the reverse complement.
TTACATTAGCATGGATTATTATTTAATAACGGCAAAACACATAGAAATATTCTACATACCTTCAATATCACCCTCCATTGAACGGAATTAATATTACAGACTTAAATACAAACTTATTGGTAATTGAGTTAAGAAATGTTTTTCGCGGCGAAGACACGCAAATGCAGATATGTCGAAAGTACCTAACTTCGGAATGCCTTGGAGCCGCAGGCTTTAAAGCTACTCGCCCCATCTTTCGGTAAAACATGAAGGGGATCCCCCTGTTTAAGATAGTTCCTAGAAAAAGGCATTTAAAAACAATTTTTTTTTTAATTTTGTCCACTTTTTTTAGAATCTAGCCCACTGTCCTCCGGTCGCACTGGATGGAGCCCTACACCTAACCTAACCTGAACCCAAGACATACGTTTCCTTTGATAAAGGTAACACGAAGCGAAATTCAAGATTCTAACGATTTTTGCATCCCTCGTGACTGAGCTGATGAAATCACCCATGCATCCCCATACATCCCCAAACTAAATAACAATGCCATTAAACAAATCCATCCCCAACAAAAATTAATCCCCAAAATGCCACTAATTATTAAAAAGAGGGAGAATAATTTTACCTTTTAATAAACTTTAAGTTCTTAACCCCTCTTAATCTTAATCCAAAAAAGAAATATTAACCATTCTTAACAGTAAATAATCGAAGATCATTAAAGCAAATATTTTCTGAAACAGCATGCAATCTACATACTTCTTTTGGGGGGGGGGGGGTTAACAAAGGGAGCACCCTTAAACACCATTAAAGAAGCCATAAAATTTTCAAAATTGACTTACATAATTCACTTCATTAAAGCACCTCAAATACCAAAATAATTAATGAGCGAAAATTGCTCATACTTCAGCACTTTACCCTCATTTTTTGGGGGTGGTGGTGGTAGATGAAAAGGTGGGGTTGGTGGAATTCAATGTTTGGTATGGTATGGTTATATGGTATGAAATAAGAAGGCAACAAGAGCCTAATGTATGTATATGTATGTATAAATATGCACTGTTTAAGATTGCAAACATTTTCTTTCCATGGAAATTTTAATCATCAACTCCCCATGTTAATGTACGGAAACTTCGCTCGCATTCTCCCCGCACTCCCTTCTATTAAAAAAAAGATAAGTACAAGAAGTGGGTCATATTTTTGCCAGGAGATCCTTTGCCATTTTTCTCCGGCAACAAAACAAATTGCCAAGTCATTACAACTGCTCTACTTTAAGCGATCACATTGCGCCAAAGAATATCGTGATATAAAGTTGCCTCCTCCTGGTAATCCATGGAATCCAATAATCTTAAGATTATCCCCCAGAAATTTACTACAGAGATAATCTCGACTTAAGAATTAGAGGATGCTCGGCACACTTCTCTCCTCGTAGTATATAAACTCTTGTGAAAGGTTTTTAATTACGGAATAACGACTTAACCACATCAATTTCAAGGATACGACAACTCACTGGAGGTTTTACACTAGACGCTTTCACTCCCCTGATGGGCTTGATAGCGATCCTTTACTAAAAAAAAAGAAAAAATAAAAAAAAGAAAAAAAAATGAAGGAAGAAAAAAAAGGTTCAGAAAGGTTTCGTGTGGGCGGAAAGTTATGTTGTGAATTTCCTTGCTATCAGTTTTCCTCTGTCAAGGTTCAAAGGGAGCATACCATACTGGGTATATATGCACAGGAGCAAGGATCGAATGTGCTCCTTCTCAAATTTACTAGAAACCCCTACTATATATATACTCAATAAATCATGATTTAATGAAGCTCTTGCGGTTCAAAAAGTTTTCCGTGGGCTTTACACATTTTCGGTGTTTCTTGTTACCTTGTAAAAATGGCCGACATCGAATTTCATTTCGTTTTTTTTCACAAGAAAACATGTGCTTCGTTTTCACCTTAGTCCAGCTACACACATCCTGACGATTGTATATGAAACAATTCCGGATGGCAAAACTACCCTCACAAATACCACAGAGTCACTCCGAATACAATTGCATTAAAATACTTCTTTTCCATCGAAATAAAGAAGGTGAAACATGAAATCACACTTTTAAAGAGTCGAAAAAAATTAGATCTATGTGGAGTCGTATTACCCAACCAATCGAAAGCGCGCCTTCCAATGGTCCATGCACAATGACAATCATTTCAAGCAATTGGATCCTTAGGTAGAATGTGTGCGCGGGCGGAGGTCCTTAAGCTTATTTTAGGAAATAGTATTAAAGGTGAGAGTTGAGGCACGTTAAGCTTATATTATTTTTTTTATAAAATTCTAATGTCCTTTGGTATTTTGTAAAAGAGCCTTAGGCTTTCTCCTAAACTTATTAAGAATTTTTACGTGGGACTTTTAATATATGTATAAATTTTTTTCAAGGATATCACAAGAATGCCTGAAGGTTAGTTGTATAAGAAGTTTTTCGTATTTAGAAATAAATGAATTCCTTTTACGCATATCATATTTGTGCTAAAAATAAAGATTTACTTATAATTAAATCATCAGCTTGACGGAAAGAAAGCCAAAAGGATAATATATTGACGATCAATGGTAAGCGAAGTGGACTACGATTTGATTTCTGGAATATTAAAACTATGGACACCGAACCAACTAACGAACGAGATCCCAAGAAATAAAAATGGATTTGGTAGTTGTAAGTAGGATGCATTAGAACAGAGCTGCAAAACCGAATATAGTAATGGAATGCCTAAAAATAACGATCCTTACATAAGAGGGGTTGTAGTATAAGTAAGAAGAGGGGCCTGAGCTACCGGGGAAAACACCAATGCGGGTAGAAATCTGCCAAGCTGTCAGTGGCGGTTCCTCTTTGGAAGCAAAGGAAGCACTGCTTCCCTTGACCAAATAGGCAACTTCATAAAAAATTAATTTAAATATATTAAGATTAATCAAAAACAAAATCTTAATATATTTCTTCATCTGGAAACACTAAGCAAGCAATGTACAGATTTTTTTATATAAAATGTACAATTCATACTACTCTATACAAAGAATAAAACCTCGGCCACGATACGAGCGGAGAGCGGTAGAGCGGCAATACTAAAGTGCCGCTCACCTCTAATCCGAGACATTAAATTTTTCTTGTGCCGCTCGCCGCTCTTATCGTGGCCGAGGCTTAACACAACGTAGGGAAGCTGTAATATCTCCAGTCCAACACATTCAATTCAATTGAACTCACACTGGTTTGCGTTGATACAGGTCCCTAAGCTGAACTAAACGCAGCTTTTTCGGAGCCGAATACCGGGATATGAGAAGTCGAACATAGACAAATTTTCTCTATCCACCATATTCTCTTGTTTTCTTGGTTTCGTTTTCTGGTATTCTGCTCTGGTTTCGCCTGCTGTGGAGTTGCTCTTGAAAATTTTGCTTCGAAAGTTGTTTTGACTCTTAATATGAATTTTCGTTTGAGTCAATAAAAAAAGAGATCGATGATGGGTGAACTTTCTCTTTATTCTAATGGGGAGGCAGGAGGTGTGTATTGAAGAAGCTGAAAATTTCCCAGTAGGAAATTTGAAACACATTACCGATAGAAGCGGTTCTGTAATCCGTTGACAATACAGTAAATAAGATTACAATTGTAAAATTTTCCAATTCTAATGAAGTAGTTTTTTGTCTGATAACATTGATGCCAAAGTAATGCAAAGTGTAATGCAAACGCAGCCGATGCGGCACATCTCTTAAAAAAGCGAAAGAGACTTAACATGCAATTTAATTCATCCTGTATTGCATGTAACCAATGACTGTACCAGTTCTATGTAATGCAGAATGGAGGCGATTGGTTACCACCTATGACATCGCCATGCAAATGTAATGCCTTATCTCTACTTGCTGTAATCTGAACGAGAACTAGTTGCTACTCCTTAGAACTACTTTCGGAATCGATTGGGTAATTACTTGCTTTCCCTACTGGGTTGTAGCTTCCATTTGTTTTTTATGATTCTCTTTAATGATGATTTAAAGGGATAGAGCGAGATTATTTTTTTGAATTGTGTTATACAGTGGCGAACAAAAGTCAACGTACACCATATAAAATAGCGAAAATTCGTTTACTATAGCATAAAAAAATTGTGATATTACAAAATAAATAAGTACAATCCTCTGTACAAAAACATTATATTGAAATTGCATAATGAAATTGTTTCTACAAAAAATAATAATAAAAATTTTTAAGTGTACGTAGACTGGGTAGACTTTTGTTATTTGTGAATTCTGTATATTTCACTTTTTTGTTATTTTTTTTGTAGAAATAATTTATTATGGAATTTCAATAAAATGTTTTGATACATATATTGTGATATCACAATTTTTTTCAATATTTAAAAATAAAATAAAAATACGAATTTTCGCTATTTTATATGGTGTACGTTGACTTCTGTTCGCCACTGTATGTATATCTTACTATATTATTTTTTATTATATTAAAATAAAAAGAATATAGATTGGTAGTAGGGTTTCTACTTTTTGGATGGGGTTAATTACTTAATTCGTTTTCAAATTTGTTATTTTTCAGTTTTTTTAATTAAAGCCGCCGATACCTTTACTTTTATCGCTCGCGGGGTACATTAACCAGGAAAAGAAAGAATTAATGCGTTTTACCAATAGAATTAATGCGTTTTACCCATTTATTAATCCCCCCCCCCCCCAATCAACTGTCGAACACTTAGCCTATCCCAGTCAGCTAAGCTCTTGGGTCTTATTCTATACCCAAAACTGAGCTAGAGGTTCTATATCGAAGAAGCGTCAAGAAAGGCCAATATAGCCTGTAAGCTGACCTTCGGCAAGGGAAATGAGATTTGAACCCAGACATGGTACGCTGGCTACACACAACAGTGATTATACCAGTGCTGACATGTGGCCTCGGCCCGTTCTTGCCAAAGAATATAAAAAATCCGCGCATGGTCAAATCCAAAGAATGTTTTACGTCGGAATAACGGGAGCCCTGTGTACAACTCCTACGGAAAAGCTTAACGTAATTCTCCAACCGCTGCCACCAGATTTTTACACCAGCATGGCCCTGAGGATGCGAGAAGGTTCGGGAATAGTTACGGGCACAACAATAAACTGCTTTCTCTACTACGGGAATTGGTAGAAGGGCCTCCCGACTAAATGGTTGCAAAATTAACCTCAATATCCAGATACCCAAGAGAAAGGAATGCAAAGATTTCCAACCGAATAAGGATCATGAAGTCCTGCACTCAGACGAGTCCAAAACAGAGTCGGTTGTCGCGCTGAAATTGTTTAACCTTTTCGTTTAATTCCTTTTCCGCCTGCCTAACTTTGACAGTGTTTTCCAGGCAGAGCCCAAGGTTCGATCGCCGACGGTCATTTACACCAAACTGTAATTGCTCCAAAAGCAGTTCCAGACCGATTAATAGAGTAACATAACTTTGCCTGGCCAATTCTTGCGTCCCTTTATTGCCTCCGAAAACCTGACGACTAGCCAGCCAAACAAGCAAAGCGTAATTGGGTATACACAGCTCGTAACTTGAGTATCAAAAATACACATGTTAGCAAGACTCTTCTTAAATTATCGTAGGAGCATACCAGTATAGTGTTAGTCAGCTTAAAAATAGAAGCCATGGGTGCAATGCTCAGCGATCAGGTGATCTTGGGGCTTTAGTTTCAGACCCCGGGACTTACAGTTCCATTTCTCTCTTTTAGAGCTCTCCTTGAAGAATACGAGTCCATCCATAGGTTTTGAAAAGACCCAGGATAGCATATTTGTATGTTAACGCAGAGGGGACTTAAACTTTGAGATTTTACGGCCATCCAGTCCAGTAGAATTCCACACTTTCAGAATCTCTTCCAATATACTGACAAGTGCAAAAAACCCACGCTGAGGACCATCGCCATTCGTTCAGAGCCCCGTTACTAACTTTTGTATAGCCCCAGGGCTATAATTGGTGTGTGATGGAAAAGCAGACCATTCTTTAAATTCAGCTTCGTTTTATAGCAAAGTTGCCAAGCGTGGTATTGATTAAACTTCGTCTTCACTTGGTCTTTTCTATAATATCTCACTAGGCTGCCCAGAAAACTGATAGGCTGTATATTAGGGTGGTTTAAATTGTTCGCGAAGAAGGTAACATGGTCCATTTCAGCGAAAGTCGTAAAATTCGTGTTATTTTAAGAATATTTCGCGAAGAAACTATTTTGGATGAAGTCTACCCCCAACTTCTCAAAAATAGATTTTTACTTAAATGATAATTAAGATAGTGATCTTAGGCTTGCTGGATCAGGAATTTTCCCAGCTATATATTTTGGTTACAGTCCCCCCCCCGCCCATTTTTCAAAAATATATTTTGTACTAAATGATTATTTTTTTTAAAAGACTTTCCAAAAAATCGCTATAACTTCTAAAATAATTGTAATAGGATACTGATCTTTAGCTTGTTGGATCAGGAATTTTCCCAGCTATATATTTTGGTTGAAGAGTCCCCTCCCCTTTTCACAAATATATTTTGTACAAAATGATTATTTTTTTAAAAACACTCCAATAAATCGCTATAGCTTCTAAAATAAGTCTAGTAGGATAATGATTTTGTGCTTATTGGATCAGGATTTTTCCCACTGTGTATACCAGACGTTTACTTGCAGTATAGTAGAAAGACTTTGATGTTTAGTTGCAAAAAACTAACTAAAATTGCCACCTATCCAAATAACACCCATTTACTATGACTTTATCTTCAAAAACTATTTTTTTTATTGCAGCATAAAAAACTTCATAAAAAATCTAACAACATTTTATTTGGGTCAATTATTGTATACTCCAGTTCGTTTTGCTAGAAAAGTTGATCGAAATCCCCAGATTTGACAGCAAACAAAATTTCCAATAAATTAATAAAATCCTTACAAAAATTTAATATTAAAAGTTTGAATACGGTTTTAACATTTCATTGTAATTTTATGATTCGGAAAAAGTGAAATAAATGTTATGGTAATCTGAAATTTTTAATTTGCTACTGTTTTCTCAAACTTTAGATCAACTTTTCTACCAAAACGAACTGGAGAATACAGTAATTGACACTAATAACAATTGTTAGAATGTTTATGCAGTTTTTTATGCTCCAATAAAAAAATAGTTTTTAAGGAAAAAGTGATAAAAAATGGGTGTTATTTAGGTAGGTGTAAATTTTTAAGTCATTTCTTGTAACTGAACATCAAATTTTTCGACTATGACAGACTAAACGTCTGACATGAACAGTGGTGGAAGTCTGGGGAAATTTCTGATCCATTAAGCCCTATCCTACTACAATTATTTCAGAAGTTATAGCGATTTTTTGGAGTGTTTTTAAAAAAATAAACATTTACTACAAAATATATTTTTGAAAAAGAGGGAGGCGGGGGTTTTAGACTTTAACCAAAGTATAAGCTGGGAAAATTCCTGATCCAACAAGCTAAAGATCATTATCCTACTACAATTATTTTAGAAGTTATAGCGATTTGTTTGAAAGTGTTTTTAATAAAAATAATCATTTAGTACAAAATCTATTTTTGAAAAGTGTGGGGGGGGGTTAGACTTCATCCAAAATATATAGTTTCTTCGCGAAAAATTCTTAAAATAACACGAATTTTATGATTTTCGCTGAAATGGACCGCAAAAATATTTGACGCACCTTACTGTATATGTATCTATAATTCTTATATTATGCCATTATGTTCAAAGACTTATCCACCCTAAAGTACATCATCACCGAGCAATCTCTAAATCTGGCACAAAAGTTAATTCATTTCAAATTCTGTGATTAAAAAAGACAAAAAAAAAATCCATACCATTAGTAACTTAATCTTCCTTCAATTAGGGACTTCAGTGTCCTATAATACTGCTCATGTCCTACTACCCCAAAATTAAGCTCCAGTATTTATTTTTATAACCTGTTTATAGCTGCTGTGAAGTGAACTTAACGCTCTATTTGATTTTTTTATAATTGCTACGAGAATGCTTATAGCCTTTTAAATACTGTACGACGGAATATAAACGTTTTATAACCTTTTGAGACTAATTACTTTATAAGGAAAGTTTGAAGGGTGATTTTTATTGTGTAGTTCTATGCTAAGTATTCTCTCGAATAATTCATTACTTAAATAGTTTTGCAGTGCAGTGAAACCTTGGCTTGTGAGATTATTTTGCTGCGAGAATATGCTACGAATTTTGATATAAGATATGTGCGACTTTTGCTCTCACTAACGGAACCTTAGTTATCTGGAGCGCGTTCAAAAACCTTACTGCCCAGCGGGAAAAGTTTGAAGGCCTTCCTCAAGAAGCTTTTAGGAAGGAGTTCGTATTCGTAGTTCCACAAAAGTAGGATGGAAGGGTCAAATTAATGTACAGTTTTTATTCAGTTAATACAATTTACCAGTAAATTGTGTATAAAAATGTGTATCTAAAAGATTATTATAAAAGGATTAAAGCAATATCTTCCAAGGATCTCAATATATTTAGAAGGTGTAAGAAATTGAACTTCCTTGGAAGAAATAAAAGAGAACGTATCACAAACACCTTAAGCCTGAATCAGATATGACATGCCGGACCGTAAGAAAACTGAACGAATTTGAGCTCAGTTACGGCACTTTGACAAATAGCCCTAAATGAAAGTGTAAAGTGACCAGTGACACCTCAGTGAAAAGTGAAAATGCAGAGAATAAATAAAGATTTAAGTGATTTGATTGATTTATTTAAGTTGTGGACGGAGTACAAAAAACTTAGAAGTCCTCGGGAAAAAACAAGGAAAAAAATTGCGAAATAAACAAAATGAGAAGCAGCCATGGATATTACTGTGTCCCATTTGTAAAAATAAAGAAATTGGATTCAGCGCAATTTTTTATTCACACGAGAATATGTCATAGTTTCTTGGTTAAACAATCTAGAAGGCCTTCAATATCTCCTTTATCTGTTTTTTGTCATTACTGCTCCAAATTTATTAAAAAATTGTTAAAATGTGAACAGATTTTTTAAATAGCTAACGGATGCTAAGGTTTTGTGCCATTCTTACGGCACCCGTACGTACGGTACGTACCATTCGAGAATTTAACGAACATTCGGCAAGTTCATTAAGTCAATTTAGGTCGGTGTCATATAAACACTCATGTTCGTACGTTACGGTACGTACGGCTAAGGTCCGGCACGTTATATCTGGTTCAGGCTTTTACCGGGAATGCGTGGGGAAGGTGAATGAGTTTTTAGAGCTTTTCGACTCATTCCTTCTAACACTTCTAATGACATGGCTGCACAAAAAAGATATGGAGCGGAATGCGAAAAGGAAGGAATTCTCACCTTCCAAAAAAGGCTACCGTCATGCTTCTTGGTATGATTCCATTTACCGCTGGGAATGGTTATCCATGGTTAACTATGGTAAACTTTTGTCGTTCAAAAACTCCGTGGTTAACTACAACATAACCACGAGCATAACATTTTGGCGTTGAAAACTCCCGTGGTTAACCATGGTATAGTAAATTTTAACCCTGCTCGGGAGCATGGTTAGCGATAGTTAAGAAGAAGAAGAATAAAAACAACTCTCTGACAGTCGTTTTAATGGTAAACACATAAACAAATCAAAGGGGGATTTGTTAGATTATTGCACATAAACAATTAATGGACACATGCGATATAATTGAAGCAAATAGCGGAAATTATTTTATGGAAAAAAAATTTCTATTTTCTTTTGCTCGTAGTTAACCACAGCACGGTGCTTTCAAAAACCTCCATGGTTAAACATAAACTTTCGTGGTTAAGTGAAGTCATGCTCTTCTCTCAAAATATATAAAGAAGCATCATCTGGAAGCAAAAAGCTTTTTGAAGCGAAGCTTTTTTCCAGACGTTTTATAGGGAGTAAACCTAGAAAAATCATCACCGTTAACTTTAAAAAATCGTCACCGTTAAGGCCCGTCCTCACTACGCGGACTTAGAATCCACGCGCTTTTGGTCGTACGGCCAGCCAAAAGCGCGCGTGATCTTTTAATTTTCTGAGTCATGAGTGAGAAAAAATCAATTCTCATTTGAAACGGCGTACGCGCTTTTGAAAAGCTCATAGTGTGTGGACGCACAATGTACCTTTTTAACCACAGCCTTTTGTCCGCGTTGTTTGGCCGCACGGCCTTTACCATGGACAAAGTCGTAAAAAAGTCGTAAAAAAGTCATAAAACTCTATATGAAAAAAAAAGGCAAAAGCGCGTACGACCCAAGACCGCGTAGTGTGGCCACACCATTAACGTTAAAAAAGCGCTCCGATTTTTACGAGTGACAACTTATGAATTAGTGTACTGAGTGTACAGTGTGTACACTAGGGTGGCCCTTATTTTCAACTTTTTCGATTTTTTTGCAATTCGCCCCCTCAAAATATTCGAATGGGTGAAAAACAGGGAAATGTGAAGTTTGAGGAAAATCCAAAGATATTTAGAGGTCGCCCACGGCGCGGCAAAGACTCGAAAAATATGTTTTTTTTTGCATTTTTTCCCTTTTACCCACCCCTGAAATATATTACCCAACCCTGACCCTCCAAATATCAATACATATTTTATAAACCTTTTCAACAAGCCAAATTTCAAATAAAACGGTTGACAAATAAGGAAGTTATGGCCATTTATATTATAGAAAACCACACACTTTAATATTAAAATGTTTGGTTTTTGGCCATAACTTCCTTATTTGTCAACCGATTTTTATGAAATTGGAAAGCTTTATTAAATATCTATTAATATTTTGAGGAACAGAGTTGGTTAATATATTTCAGGGGTGGGTAAACGGGAAAAAATGAAAAAAAAATCACATGTTTCGAAACTTTGACCGCCAAGGGTCAAATCTCCCTACTCAAGTGTCTCTATCCGACTCAGCGTTTTGGTTCTAGCGCTAATTGAAAATTTACCTATTTTTCTAAGTCAGATTTTCCAATTGAAAACGTTATTAGATTATTGATGGTTGTCAATAGATCAGGTACGGATGGAATCACTGTTCCAATAGGTGCGTACATGTCTTTGAGATCCTTTATCTTGATTTCAGATAAACCTTTAGACATGGTTCTTTCAAAATAAGTTGAACTGCACCAAAACTTCCAGAAATTTCAGGTGCGCCGATCATTTTCAGCCGAGGGATGATTTGATTGGGAGCTACTGCATCTTTAGGTGAAATGAATGAAATTCCTCCCATGACGTGTAAGGTGTTATATCCGTTGATCGTGTGTACGTTAAAATCAGCGTTGTCGTATACCGGCTGTGAAAAGCGCGGTTGGTTGACTTTCAGGGAATTGGCATTTACTGCGGAAGTTTCCAGACGAACAGTTTTTAGGAAATGAGCTTTGACTGTCTTTTTTTCAGGACGATAAAACCCCTGATTTGTTCCATAAATTCGTCAAGAGAAAACTGCATCATTATTTTCTAGATCAGTGGTCTCCAAAATTTTTTGACCGCGTACCCCTATGACGGAAATAATCATAAATTGTACCCCTTAATTATATGAGCGGCACCATTCGCACTATATACGGGTGCACGACTACCGTTTCACGAGGCTACAAAGGATACGGCCTAATTTTTGAGAAAAGTCACCGTTTAAAAATAACGCAGTCACAATTAATAGAATTCAAGTTGCACGTACCAAAGGTGAAGTTTTCGCTTATAACTCGAAAACTATCAACTTTTCATAAATAACCTCGATATTTCTTACAAATTCCACTATTTAGCTTCGACGAACCGTTCGGGGTCAAGCTCTATTCGAAAATTGGCGTATTTCAGCTGTCTCCGAAATAACCCACTTTTTCCAATCCAAAACTGTAATTTGTTATTGAAGGCTCTCAATTTGTAGGAGCGATAAATGGTAGTATATGGCGATTGAATAAACTCTAGTGAACTTTATGAAGACAAGTGATGGTCTCGCGCAAGGCCGTAGAGAAAGAAGCACACAAAGACGCTGCAGAATGTGCCAAGAGATTGAGTACTTTTCGGGAGTGGAGCTCGCAACGTCAGAATAACACGTTAACAGCAGAGATGTCATGTAAAAGCGAGACAAGTCTGAGGCACATAGGCTGCCGAATTTGTTCCAGGAGCTGCTGAATTGGTTCCCCGAGACCAGTGACCTAATGTCACTAAGTACAGGCGTTGTCTCAGATGAGAGGCTCAACTACCACTACTCCAAGGCGAGGGACTTGAAAGGTATATCGCGCATTGAATAGAGTTCTTCGTCGACCTTTTGGTAATGCTGATTGTACTGTGTAGCCCTGATATAAATAATGTCTGCTTTTTGAAACCAGGCAAATTAAAGGTGTCTCCCCCCCCTTTCAGAACATATATTATTCCTGCACGACATGAGTAGTTGTGACGCTGTTGTGGTTTGCAACCAGTCATTCATGTTTTCAAAGACCCTAATGCAAGATTGCCAAAGCAGGAAACGTGTTTATCATGGCTCTCTGAGATGAGCCTGAACGATTTGAGATACAGGCAATATGTATCTTAAGCCCGGGCCACACATATCCGCACCGCGTCCGCACCGCATGACGGCCGTGTGTTGGGCAACACACGGAGAGAAATAAAACAAGTAAAATTTAACGCGGTGCGGACACGGAGACGCGGAAAAGTGAGGACTGACTGGTAAGATTTTACTTTTTCTCCGTGTGTTGTCTAACACACGGCCGTCATGCGGTGCGGACGCGGTGCGGATATGTGTGGCTCGGGCTTTAATCGTACAAAAGTAAAACGACCATTGCCTCACTACCCCCTGAAGCAGTGCACTTTTTGGTAATAAAAATCATTTGAATTCATAATTTGCATTTTTACTTCATTGAATGGGCCATACAAATGAGTATGGGCCACACAAATCAGCATCTGGGCCATAATTCTGTCGCACGGATGGGTCCCTATGAAGAAAAAGTTTAGTACGGATGGATATAAAAACTATTTATTTTTTTCTTTCCTTCAAAAATAAGGGTTAAAAAACGAAAATTCGCAACAGTATTGAATATGGAGAGGACATAAAGTACTTTGAAGATAAATTAGGCGTACTCCCCAGATTTTTCTGCGTACCCCTCGGGGTACGCGTACCACACTTTGGAGACCACTGTTCTAGATAATTATATATATCTTCCATTGTTGTTTCAATATCATTGGAAAATGGACCGCTCTTTCTTTTCTCTGGCGTTTTTGTATAGTTTGCTCAGGCAAAAGCTGTGTGATATTGACAATCAGAGGCCACCAAGTCTGAGGCAGACAGAAGACGTTCAATTATTGCTTGTCCATAGTCATCATTTGTCCGGGTTTTGCGTCTTCCAGCTCTTTTTAATATAGTTTCCTTAACTTTAAAATCTCGAACCTGATCTACATTATTGCGGTTGGTTTTCTTCTTTTTTTGCTGTTCAAGAAACTCGGGAGTAATGCTTAGGCCATACATAAAACACTGAAATTTTGTGCTCTTTCATTTAGTAAATTATGGTTATTGACGAAAAGTTGATAGTTTCCGATTTATAAGCGAAAAACGGCAAATAAAGGCGGAAACATACTATTAAAACGCGACCCAACGCAACGTGTCGACACCCGACGTGGACCGTGCACATTACCAATACGCGATGCCACGACACACTAGCATAATTTCTGAAGACAAAGCGGACAGCAAGGCAAGCGTACGGTCACGTTACGGATTTAAGAAGTAACGAGTCAGATGAAGATTTTGAAAAAGATTTGATGCAACTTTCGAATGACTGACGCGTGGCGTCGGGTGTTGCCTAGAAACACACTGCTTGGGATGCGTCGGGTGGAGTGTTGACCACCACCATCGACAACACGTCAATCTGGAACTATGGAATCGGGTGGCGTCAGCGAGCGTCGCGTCGCATCGGGTGTTTTTTGTGTGATTCTGGACTGAACAAATATATGGAAAATTTACGATTTGATTTGAATCAACACGCGTCGCATCACATCGGATCGGGTGGCGTTTTAAAAGTGTGTTTCCGCCTTAAGTCAGAATTTTTTCATATTTTTGTATTTTTCTCAATGTTCCGTCACGAAATTTTGTCAGCAAACCTCAGATTCGGATTCAGCACCCCACAATACATAAGAAACCGAATAAATCAAAACTACCCCAAAACTTTCTTGACTAAAACACTATTTTACTGGAATATTTGGCCGAAGCTTGTGTGTTTACATACTTTGTCGGTTGCTCGGAAATGCGATATGGGACTGTCGATAAAGGATCAAAATAAAAGCTCCTTTGAAGCACGAAGCTTTCTAATCTTTTTACAAGCTTTATATTAACTTCGTTTTCTGTGTGTGACAAATCTTGCCGTCGGTTTTTCTACTACTTCCCGACAGTGCTGCCGTTTTGTCATTTCTGAGCGGAGTAAAATTCGTCTTTTCAGGGGAGTATTTAGGTCTTCAAGGGAGTACCAACAAAATTTTTCATTGAGGTCTCTGTTTATAAAACTCTCAAGAATCTCACCCTCAACTAAAAACACTAGATTAATTATAGCTCTCTAAAGCCTTAGAATAGAGAAGATAAGGAACAGAACATATCGTACATGCATACGGATTCGAGGGTATTATAACAAAATAACCAATTTTAAAAATTTATTTCACAGCTTATCCCATGAAATATATTTATGAACCTCTCGGTCTAAAAGTAAGGAAACAACCATATGTTCATAGGTTTCATGCATCTCCCGAACAGAGGTGTATGATGGATTACCTTTTTCTTTACAACACCCACACATGGGTATCAAATGAAAGAGTATGACGAGTAGAATTTAGTAAGATATTTAACGTCATTTTATATCCAATATGGCTGACACCACAAAATGGCAGATTACCTTTTGCTTTACAACCCCCCGATATGGGTATCAAATGAAAGAGTATGACGAGTAGAATACAGTAAGCTATGTGACGTCATTTTAAATCCAATATGGCGGCCACCACGAACAACCCCTCGATATGGGTATCAAATGAAATGTTATGATAAGTAGAACACAATTAGCTGTGTTAGAAAGATAGTTGACGGCATTTTAAATCCAATAAGGTGGCCACCGCGAAATGGCGCATGACTAAAAAGTAGAAAATAAAAAAACCATAAAAAAACTTTTTAAAAACAACTTTTATTAGATAAACTAAAAAATATTAAATAATAAAAAAGTTTTTAAATATGCGTTAATAAAGTGAAATAAAAAGTATAAAATAATTTTATTTAAACTACCTGTATGTAACTACAAGTAAAAGCTTGGGGCGATCAGTTTACAAATGTTTCAGATATTATAACAAAAATGCAAAAAAATATTTATGATTTAACTAATAAATACGAAAATTAATTGGAGAGAGTTTGATAAATCGCCCCCAAGCTTTTTCTTGTACTTGTTTTCTATAGTTTTTTTAACTGTTCACAACCCCATGCCCGAAAAATTTTTTTATGCCTGGCCTGGTATGCGTCCACATATGAGGCATTCTTTTACAAATCGAACACTTTTATTCATCAATATTTTTGATCTCCTTCAAATTTTTTTTACGCGGTTCCTATACAAAATAAGCTGACACGTATTTTCTCTTTTTCTTTTTTTGGCATTATTTTCAAAAATAAGGTGGGGTAAAGTTTACGTCACTCGCCGTTATACCTTTTTTCAAATTGCTATAACTCCGCTTCTATTAATCGTATCGTATTAAATGAGGTATTATTTTAAGGGAAATGAAGAGATCTTTAATTACGACTGAAAAATGAACTCCGCGACAGTAAATTATGCAATATTACGCTGCAGTAAATTACATTTTGTAATATTGCATATTGCCAATGCAGTTCCATCTCCTTGTTGATTGAGTTGGGTATATGTCCGTGATCGTCCAGACAGGATATTGCACCTGATTGTCTTGAATTATCAAGGACGTATGTATAAGTAATGTATGAATCGTTTAAGGTACCTTTACATTATGTGATTTGTCATAATACTTTACTATCAAAATTACGAGCTGATAGTCCATCTGACTTCGTATTGTGTTCACACTTAATTTTGACAAGTCAGAACAGATATATTCAAAGCAAATTTTTGACAGATAGTCGTATGACATGTCAAAAACAAATGTCATTTGGAAATTTTAGCTCTGTATGTTTACGCCACACGGGATCCCGCGGGCACAAATTTTGCTATTTCTCTCTCACTCCCTCTCATGCAAATACTTCAAAACGTCTCAAATCTCGGGATCCCGCGGGATCCCGTGTGGAGTAAACATACAGGGCTTTTATGTTAACTTTGACTTCATTGACAGTTAAGTCATATGACAAATCATATAGTGTAAAGGTACTTATTTAGCAAACCTATGAAGTGGGTTGGATGGATTGTAGGTCGTTAATTAGAAAAAGAGAGAGTGATAAAATTGTAACGGAAATACAAGTACAAGACACCTAAGGACACCGGAAGAGATGTTGTGGATATAAGATTTGACCCCATCCAATGCAATCTCCATTGAACTTTTGGCATTCTGTTGATATTTATTACGTTCTTAGGCTTATACGATGTTTTTTTTCTCATTGAAATTATTAGATTTTTCATCACCAGTAACTTTAGGATTCCATACTAATTCTTAAAGCCTAATGCCAAGGCTTTAATTTGAAGATGGCATCAGTTTGAAACGATGCTATCTGGGGCTGATAACGTCTTCTTTTGTAAACCCTTGAGATTAAAGTTTAGTATGATATATATAAAATAAATCAATCTCAATTTCAGCGACCATTTAAGAAAATGAGAAAACCTCCCATTCCCATCCTAGTATCCTTATCAACAATAAGTAAGTTGTCCTCGAATTGTTCCCAATTTTGTTCCAAGTAACACCTCGAATCCTAGTCTAGATTTATTGTTGGGAATTATACGTGCTTCCTTCATTGTACCACTCCGGAAAAATTACTTCAGCTCAAGCAGTTTACGGCCTATGCAGAGAGTTCACTGTTTTCCTTTCCGATTCGGACTAGCTCTCCAAGGCTCTTAAGCACAATCTTGTTGCTATAACAGATTTGTATAAAAACCTTAAATTTTTTTCCTGAAGTCCCTTAACGTTCCTTTAAGTTGAATCAATTTGCTTTGATAAAAAAAAAGAATAAAATAAGAATACCTTAACAGTTTCTAAGTCAACGCCTCTCTTTTTCTGTGGCGTGATTTATATACGTAGGTTATAGGGAGGTGTATAGATGTATGCATATATAGTATAGTACAATTGTTGGTTTGTTTGTATGAAAATATATATTGTGAAAAACAATTTTATAGCAACTCGTAAACTTTCCAATCCGATTTTATTATTTTTCAAAGACATCCGGCACCCGAAGAAAAAGAAGAGCCCTAAGAAAAAAAAATAAAGAACAAAAAAAAAAGAAAAAGAAAAGAAAATCAGGAAAGAAACTTCACGTCAGAGAGACTCGAGCCCTGATTCATATCAAATTTTTGGCACTTAGTGAGTAACGCACGGCAGGCGTCGACGTGATATGGTAGAAGGTAACGAAAAACAACCCAAAAGTGTTCCATAAAATTGTAGGAAAAGGGCTTTTCTCAGGGGATAACCTCAGGCTGTCTAGGGTTGAAATGGCTGCCTTATCCTATTCCTGACGAAAACGGTAGCCATTTGCGGATTGGTGTAACCATAATACGGCACTTTAATGGCTAGCATAAAACAAGATGAGGATGACAAGGTGCTGCTTTTGCCCCGAGGGGGGACCGTTGTCGATGTGGCATAAGTTCTCTACGTTTTATACCTGCAATCACACTTTTTATTGATTATTTTTTTTTGGAGGAAATGCAAATGAAACACCTCTGATAAGCCACAAAGACGACGCATTCATGTAATTTAATATACACCAAGAAAAAAAAACAAAATTAAGAAAACTGTGGAACATAAAATTTTTTTAGGGTAATTACCAGCTTAACCTTGAGCATGTACACAATCCCTTTAAGGTATATATATACTGGTGGAATTTAGTAGTATTAAAGCTTTAGTTAAAGTTGTACATGCACGAGGACGAGGCGAAGCCCTAATTCCCCCATCTACAACGGCCAGAAATATTATTCCCAGCTGTCGAAAGTAAATTTACGGAGAAAGAAAGCTCAGGGCAGCTCTAGGTAGAGATTTATAGTGATTTCCTGTATCCTGCGCCAAACTTATATATATCGTAGCATGCCGAGAGAGACGCACAATGTGAAACTACCCTTTATCATCTGTCATTAAAAGGTACTTGTCCTTCTCGGGTATATGCCAGCTGCTACCATTGATCCCAGCTTCTTCTTGATTAAGCCTAGCCCATGGTGAGAGAACTGATAAGGGCTGGAGAATGGGTAGGCTAGGGCCGGGGCGATGGCATAGATATCTAGGGCCTGTGGAGATGTTTTCATTTTATCATATATGGTAACACTGGATAACAACAAATTTGTAGCTCTCAGCCCTACGGTAATCCCTTCTGTGAAATTCCAGTTTTAGTTTCCTGAAGCCATAGTTCAGTTACAAGGATAATCGCATTCTATTGAAGCCGTAATTGCTTTGGTCATTTAACAGGGATTAAAAACCACAAACCTGTTGATAACAAAACCGTTGAAAACGAAACCGAATCCGAAATTGTTTCATCTAATTGCTTTAAGGGATGGCGATTTATAATACTATTGTTGTTGTTGTTGCTGGGGTGTAATATCATTAATATTAACGTAATAGATTTGTTACAGTAGAAATTTCCTAATTAATTAATGATGGGTTTTGAGAATCTTGTCCTTAACTGAACAAAGGAGCATGATAGACACAAAATGGCAGATAAGTACTTAACATCCCAATGTCATTAAAAATTTCTCCATTTAAAAAAAAATTGTTGTTCTAGTTTCTTATCTGAGTTATATGCAGGATCGTAGGCAGAAGCTTTGGGGGGAGGGAGTTCTTAAAGGAGAGATGGATATTCAGCCGGTTTCTTTGCTCTGTCTCTTCTTCATCTTCATCTTCTCACGATGTGCAGATCGTGTCAGCAATGGAGTCCTGCCTTCCTGCTTCCGCAATTGCGTTGGCAACCTTTTTACAGTAAAAAGAAATGCTCCGGAGTATCGAGTCCAACGCAGGGATCAAAGGGGTTGGCACTGACACGAGACTACGAGCGAGTTCGGAAACGCAGGACTGCAATCATTCAGCACTTGGAAGTATGTAGCTGAATACTTGCAAATGGCTTCAGTTCTGCGTTTCCGAACTCGGACTACTCCTTGTTTTTTGGTTTGACCCGACAACCACTAGTAGGTAATGCCAGACATTTTGCTGAATTTGACGTCGTCACTGTGCTGAATAAGCATTGTGGCGTCAATGTGTTGATTAGGTGGGTCAATAAGGTGTCTTGGCTGGCTGCATTTGGTTTATGGCTGTTGTGGCCGTCTAATACCTTGAGCTCTTGCGGGGCTGTGGGGCGGAGGCTGAAGTAACGGAATCTGAAGTAAATATTATTTCTGTCTGGGCAGCAGCCTAAAGGGATAGCCAGTGTTAGTTTTACCTTTGTACGATTAGCATATTGCCTGTATCTTAAATCATTCACGCTAGTCTCATGTCCTTTTCCATACAGAGCCACGAGAAACACGTTTCCTGCTTCCTCAATCTTGTCCTGCAATGCACGATGGGCTGCGAAACCATTAGGGTGCAAGTCGTTGTTCTTTTGAAGAACTTTGAGAAATTTCATTTTCTCCTGATTGAACAAAGCAGAAGTGGTATCACGCGAAAGTTTTGCCGCCCTCTTATTAACTTCCCAGTTTATAAGGAAGTTATGGTAATCGGTCCGAAAATCGTAATCGTAATTTTTAACGTATTTTTATTTTTCAAGGTCCCAATAGCATTTTAAGCAAAAATTTGAGAAAAAGTATTCGTGTGTGTGTGTGCGTCCGTATGTGGTTATGTTCTCCTGCACGATCTCGCGCGAACCAAAAATGATATCGACTTCGTTGATGTGTCGATCGAAGCGTATTAACTGAAATATGATCTGAAAAGATTTTCATAAAATTCGGTCGAGTCGTTCTTTTGTTTAAACGACGTAAGTGACACCAGCACGATTTCGCGCGAACCAAAAATGATATTGACTTCATTGAGCCGCCGATCAACGCGTATTACCGAAGTTATAATCTGAAAATATTTTCATAAAAATCGGTCCAGCCGTTTTTTGTTTGAACGAAGTTCGTGATTTTTGTACCTATGATAACAACTTTGTTGAGGTGCCGATTGGCGAATATTAACGAAAACATGCTCTGAAAAAAATTTCATAGCATTTGGTCAAGCTTTTTTTTGATTAAATGGAAAGACTTGGGTTAAGGGTCACAAGCACCTTAAATTGATTAGTTTTTCTAATAAAACTCGTTGGAATAAAACTCGTTCCAAATGAAGTATTTTTGCTGGATTCAACAGAGCGATAGGACGGTTTTTTGTCAACTTCCTCTCCTTTTGTTTTGGATCGCCTTTCTGAGTTGCTGCAACACCCCACAAAAGCGTGCAGGTGTGATCGTGGTCCCACGGGGTAGGTAATTGATCAACAACACCCCTTTGGAATCTCAAAAGAAAGTTTGCCATTTCCCCGCAGATTTCACAACTTTCGCTTTATTTGGTGTTTTGGCGGTAGGAGCGAGTGGAGTCTCCATAGTGGCTGAAGCTGACTGTCGGATCGTTCGACGCACGGGCATAGAAATTTTACAGTGCTGCCACTACCCTCGTACAATATTGAACACTATTCTTTATATGATAGAAGTCATTCTTGTTGAATATTAGTCATAAACAATCCAAGCACAAATTAAAATACCGGGAATCCCTGCAAGTCAGTACAGACGGTGTTGCCAGTCGCTACAATGAGCAAGGCGTCATTATTATACATTCATTTAAAGAAAGGGGATTCCCCGATTTCGTCACAGTATAAGTTATGAAAAATTCCGTGCTCATTTCGATCGGTCCGAATCGTAGGTGCGACAAAAATAATATTTACAAGATATCTATTACTATCATTTATTGTGAAATTTTGCCGCTCCCTAAAGGTGCCGCCCGGGGCGGGCCGCCCCTATTACGCTACGCCACTGCAACCGGCTCTTGTTTTTGGAGCTTTCAAGGAAACTCTCCTTCGAGACAGTGGGCACGATCGTTTCTGTAAATGATATTGCAACAGATTGTTTTCTTTGCGCTCTTCACAATCGTCCTATGAGCTTACTGCTTTCAGAAACTTCGTCAGGGTGGACATCGAAAATGACAACGGCATTTGATTTGTAGTTTGACTTGTAACATAAGATGCCTAACTGCTGCAAATTTCTGCATATGCCTGTCCATGGTGTCCCGGTTGACCCGGTGGGTGTAATAAAACCCTTCCGTCTATGACATATTGCATCGTTCAAAGTACGCCTGTTTAGTCGATGCAAAAGCCCTTTACAAGCTCGATTTTGCTCCTCTCCTCAGCTCCTCCTCTCAGGAAAAGAGAGAGAGGGTAGGATCTAAATTCGTAACCCAAAACCCATCGCAACTCTTCCATCTGAATGTTTCACGATGGTAACTCGTTGCAAAAGTATGGTTGGGTTGATGACTACAGTCCTCCCAGCAAACCAAACTTTCAGAGCATCAGACGCTTCGCAAAGTTTTCGTAAATCGAAAAAAACTGAAAATATTACCTACCGCTGTTTCGGATTGAAATCGGAAAAATATCGTTAAAAAAAGGAGCAACGTGCGCAGTAACTTTTAGTTACAATGGGTCGTCACGAAATCGGAAAGAAATCGTAAAAAAATATTCCCTAACTGTTGACGTTGATATGGTTTCAACCGAAATTTAGGAAATTTCGTCATACTATTTCCAGTTCGATTTAAAGTGCCGGAAAGTGAACTGCAGCAAAGTGTAGTGCGAATAAAAAACAAAAAATATATTTTTGATAATCAAGAAAAATAAATTGCGGTAAGTAACGAAATATTTTATTTGATTTCTTTTGAAATATAATTATTAAGCGTTGATTGTTTTAAATAAAAATTAAAGAAATGTCCCGGCAAAACTTCAGAAGGAGTGTTGGAAATGAAGCAAAAAAATTGATGAAAAATTTGCTGGTTTCGGAAAAAGAAGAAACGGAAAATATTCCGATAATAACTGATCGTATAGCGGGAATAAATAGTGTTAATGTAACAGAGCCTATAAATGAAAATATTTCAAAAGAAATAATACCAAATGGCGCAAATTTTTGGTGAATTCTCAAAATTTGAAATTGAAATGAAAGAAAATGATGAATCTTCCAATTTGAAGCCATTTTTAAGCCAGTGGTCTGTTAAATATAAAATAGGCACTCAGGCTATGAATGAATTATTAGAGAAGTTAATGATATATGATAAAAGTCTTCCAAAAGACATTAGGACCCTTAGAGGTACGCCAAGATCAACTGAAATTATGTCTATGCAACCCCGTGAATATTTTCACTATGGTGTAAAGAACTGCCTAACAGATTTTATGACAGAAAATAGTAATTTGTTTCTTGGTGATAATTTTTTATTAAATTTCGCTGTCGATGGCTTACCTTTATTTAAATCTAGCGCAAAACAGATTTGGCCAATTTTATTAAATATTCAAGATTTTGAAAAAGTATACCTCGTAGGATGCTACAGTAATAAACTCGAAGGAACTCCAAAGCCTACTAAAATTACTAGCAAGCCAAAAGATCCCAACATCTTTCTCAAATATTTAGTTTCTGAATTACATCTATTGCAGTTAGAAGCTTTCGTTTATTGTGGCAAAATGTACTCAATTAGTATCAATTACTTCATTTGCGATGCACCTGCTAGGTCTTTTCTATTGAATATTAAACTGCATTCAGCGTACTATTCTTGCACGAAGTGTACGCAAAAAGGTCAAAGTACTAACAAACGCCTGATTTTTCCAGATGTTAATGCGTCAACCAGAACGGATGATTCGTTCAAAAGTAGAGCACAACCTGAACATCATACCAAGCTTGAACCCCTTGCATTGGAAACAGTAGGTGTGCGCTGCGTTTCGCAATTTCCTCTTGATTACATGCAAGTAGTATGTCTAGGAGTTATGAGGCAGCTACTAAAATTATGGACAAAAGTAAAGAGGAAGCCATTTTCTCTTTCATCTACACAAATAGATCATATTAGCTTACAAAACATTTTTATGCAGAAACAATTCCCCTATGAATTCAACAGAAAACCAAGAACTTTACAAGAGCTGGATAGGTGGAAGGCTTTAGAATACCGAAGTTTTGTTTTGTATAGCGGCATAGTTGTTCTAAAAAATATCCTCGATACGACCTACTTTCAGAAGTCATACAGACTTTTCTTATCAATTTCTTAACAAGACTTCTTTAAGAAGTCGTGTCATCATCTTCATAAAAAATTCGTGTAGAAATCTTTAAAAATTCGTTTACGATATCGAATAAATTTGCCCGATATTAGGAACTATTTCGTTAAGAAATCGCAAAGGGCTCATATCTATACTACTATATACTATTCAGCTCGATTCCCATAAAAGACAGCCCAGCAAACCAAATTTTAAGATATCTTACCGAATTCGTTACGGAAATTCGTATATTTCTCCCGAAGTCGCAATCGATTTCTGAACAAATTCGGAACGAAAAATATACATATGAAGTGGTTGACGTGACAATTCGTTACGAAATTTAGTAAAGATTTAGCAAAGCTTTTTTTTAATAGGGGTAAAAAGCTTTGCTAAATCTTTACTAAATTTTGTGTAACGATTTCGAAAAGAATTTTTGTAACGATGTCGTGTCAACCCCTTCATATAGTTTTCGTTCCGAATTTGTTCAGAAATCGACTGCGAATTCGGGAGAAATATACGAATTTCCGTAACGAATTCGTTAACATATATTAAAATTTGGTTTGCTGGGTTTGTGCAACTGGTCATTTTAATGAACGCTTACACTTTAGCTATAATTCTTATAATTTTTAATTTTTGATACATAAAAATGTAAGATCGGATAATTGAAAATGTGCAATCGAACAAATTACCCTGATTGCCATAAGACCGGTTCTACACGCTCAATTTTCCGTTCAAGTTTGCGATGTTCAACACTTCCTTCTTTTTCGCTCGTATTCAAAATTAGAAGAGTCATTTTCTTGAACATAGAATGGAAAGCAAGAAAAAGTTGAACAGAAATTTCTATTCAACTTTGGATCTTGCCTTCAACTTTTTTATGAGTGTGGGTATATACGTAGGAGTATAGGTATAAACGCATAGCTGTGACAGCCAAAAAATATCTTCGTCTTCACATCAATCACATTTGATATTAATTTGACATAAATGCATAGCACACTTTATATAAATTTGAAATTAGTGTAGACACAACTTAGCTTCAACTCTAGTGTCTACACCCGCTGTTCAATTCAAGACCAAATTTATAGCTAAAAAAAGGTGTTGAACATCGCAAAATTGAACAGAAAATTGAACGTGTAGAACCGGTCTAACGTACATAACAAAACATAATGTTTGAAATGCGTAATAACTTATTTTGCTTTAAAATCCTTAAAATAAAATAAGAAAGGACATGGGTAGTGAAATTCATACTCCATTATATTTTTTTAATATATTTATTTTATTAGATTTAAAAAAACGGTAAATTTAAAATGGAACCTGAAATACGCGCACGACTGCTAAAAGCCAACAAAGCCTACTATAGCCTGCCAAGGCTCTTAAAATCCAAGCATCTAACCATAACGTCTAAACTTTTACTATATAAAACGATGGTCTTGCCGGTCCTCACATATGCATCCGAAACGTGGGTGCTTAGCAAAAAGCACTATAACCTCTTGGCGGTGTTCGAGAGGAAAATGCTTCGGAGGATTGTTGGCCCCGTATGTGAGGAAGGACGATTCCGGAGACTCTACAATGACGAGATCTACGAGCGCTATCGCGACATAGATGCTGTGAGGAAAATAAAGCTCGGTAGACTCCGGTGGGCAGGACATCTAGCTCGTACGAGTGAAGTTGAGCCTGCTCGGAAAGTTCTCTGCGGTAAGACTTATGGGGTGCGACAGCGAGGGAGACCCAACCTCCCCTGGAAGGATGGCGTAGACCAGGACGCTCAGAGCATAGGGATGCCAAACTGGATGACATCGGCTCAAAATCGGGACCGGTGGAGAGAACAGTTGCGAGAGGCCAGGACCGGATCCCGGTTGTAGAGCCGTTAAAGAAGAAGAAGAAGAAATTTAAAATTACTTGATAACAGTAACTAAAAAATTTATATTCACATTAAAATTAAAATTTCTTCATAACTGTAATAAAACAACATTACAATATAATAATTCAAAATCAGTCAAATTAAAATTAAACTTCTTCATAACGATAATAAAATAACATTCTAACATCTCTTGGAAATGTTGCTGAACTCGTGAAGTCTTTTTTAACTCTTTTTTATATTGATGAAATTTTACTCCTTATAGACTCCACCGATTTGGAATTTGTAAATAAAAAACAAATAGCAGTAGTTGAAAGCTTTTCAGTATATTTTATATACCATCCTCAGCATCACAAACTGTTTTATAATTTATAATTATTCATGTTTTAGTTACTTTGAATCGTTTTTAAATAATCATAACACAAAAAATTTTCCCCTCTAGTTTGTGATGCTGAGGATGGTATATAAAATATACTGAAAAGCTTTCAACTACTGCTATTTGTTTTTTATTTACAAATTCCAAATCGGTGGAGTCTATAAGGAGTAAAATTTCATCAATATAAAAAAGAACGTTCTAACAATTCAAAATCAGTCAAATTAAAATTTCTTCATAATAATAATTAAATAACATTCTAAAAAAATTTATAAATACATATATCATTTTCTTTCTCTCTTTGGCTTTCTTTATTACGGCTGCACCTTTTTATAGATTTGCCATATCTATCTTTTGCCCCGTTAAAATATTTTTTGATAAACTTTTCCATTGTAGATAGTTTGGTCCCTTTAATATTTAAAATGCTTGAATCTGGAAATAATATCTTTATACCACACACAAGATTGTATTTATATCAATATAAGTACCTTTAAGGCATTCAATAATTTTGAAATCCCTAACACTCAAGTTGTTATTGACTGCTGTCCAAGAGAAATGTCTGGCCAGTATGTCTCCACCAAAAACTAATTTTAAATAGGAAAGTAAAAATTTTACTGTTTCATCACCCCCTTGTTGCGAAAATTTATCTACCAGAAAATAATGTCTGTATGTCAACAATACCCTTCAAATATTTTGTACATTTTACTTACCAATTGCTTTCGCATTTCTATATTGCCTTGTAAGTTGCCTTCGAAGCTTATAATTTCTTCTTTGGTGCCAAAGGGAAAGTCCGGTAGAAGGTCAAATATGTTGGACCGTATTTTTACAACTTCTAACAAGCTGTCCACTTTATGTCGAAAAGAAATGATTTGTTTTGTAAAGTGCATAATTATTTTCTTATTTTCTTCCCGCATTTTTTTTGTCTCATCTAGCAGTTTTTTATTTTCTATCTGGCTAGAATTGAAGGCATTGAGAAGTTCTAAAAAAATTATGGTAATATTATAATGTTTTAATTTATATATGTTAACAAAAATATATTGACATACCATCTAACACATTTCGGTTTTCATTATTTTTATCTGGCCCGGTTTGTGTTGAGGTCGCAGGATATGTATTTCCTGGTGCTTCAATGAGAAATTGTGTGCGGTCCGATACAGAGTTTTGACAGGAAGTATGATGGCTACTTTCGGCTTGGACTACGATATAATTTATATTACCCATAATCAAAACTTACACATGTATTATAACTTACCTGATGGCAATACCATGAATTTTTCATAAAAACTTTCTTCTTGCTGCATTTTTACTTACAACAAAGGTATGAAGATATCTGCGGAAGAATGTGAAGTTGTGGTGGATAAATGTAAAAATGTCTGCTCTATTTCACTTAGTTTAAATGTCAATAAGTGATTGGAATATACTACGACGTCAGTAGTAAATACATTTAGGAACTGTAAGTTTTCCTCTAATATTAAGTCATAAAAGTTCTTTAAATTTTGAACTTCTTGTCTTTCTACTAGGATTTCATTATTGTACTTATAAATTTTAGATATTGCATATAATTTGTTGTTATAGGAGCAATAGTTATCAG
Source organism: Thereva nobilitata (assembly GCA_963855945.1). Classification (NCBI taxonomy): domain Eukaryota; kingdom Metazoa; phylum Arthropoda; class Insecta; order Diptera; family Therevidae; genus Thereva; species Thereva nobilitata. Next base: position 78,421,491 of record OY979698.1, on the reverse strand, counting down.
GAGGTAATATTGAAAATTTGTGTGTGCTGAAATGCACTTCTTTGAAATTATTGTGACTTATTTGCTTTCTTAGCAATGGGAAATTTTGTTTGCATTCAGTTCTTGCTATCACGGTACTTTCCTCAATCACTCTGTTCAGAATTTGCGAAAGTACGTAGTTTCCTTTTCTTACTTTATTTTTTAATTTAAAAAGATAACTTTCGAATTTAAACGCACTGAAATAATCCACGCTTCCGTGTTTCAAAACATCTAGGTTTAAATGAATGAGGCTGTGGCAGTTATACGTTAATTTATCCAGCCCGTGTATTTCAGGGATATCTTTTACAAAAGAGTGCAACAAATTTCTTGCTACATTATTATATTTCAAACACATTTGGGAAACTGATAAAATTCTAATTGCAGCATGAAATTTGCAAAAGTGATTATATGTATATGTTTTCATCAAGTAGATCTTTGAGCAGTAAAATCTCGCTATATAAAAGAAATGTTCGAAATTCTGTTGCCTTCCACCGATCGAACTCTTCCAGTGTCCTTGGTTTTCTATTGAATTCAGGCCCAAATTGATTTTGCATAAATATGTTTTGAATCGAAATACTCTCAATTTTATTAATAGAGAGCGAATAAGTTTCCCCTTTAGTTTTGATCCATAGTTTAAAAAGCTGGCGCATAACTCCGAGACAAACAACATGCATATAATCCAGTGGAAATTGAGTTACGCAACCAATTCCTATCTTTTCCAAGATAAGGGGTTCTTTCCTTGTATGATGCTCCGGTTGAGATCTGGCCGTAAATGATTCGTCAGTTCTAAGAGGCGCATTTTCATAAGGGAAAACCAGCCGTTTTTTGTACATCATACCTTTTGTGTACATTTTGTGCAACTGCAGTACCCCGAGTCAGTGATGCCAGATGAAAATTTAGTTTATCCGTAAGTACGATTTTTGGCCATATATACCGCCATTTATATTCAATTTGGCAGAGTAGGTGGGGAATACGGTATATTTATGTAATATTATAATAGGACTCTATAATACTCTAATATTATTTATTTAAAAAAAAGTTTAATACTCTATAAAAGTAATAATAATATATTACAAATTATGAAATATGTAATAAAAACGGTTTATACTTTATATATTGGTTTTATTCATCATTATTTATATCTTGAAATATAATAAAATAAACTTTATTTTTCTTCCAAAATAAAAACGTAAAAACATTGTTTCGATTTGCACATTTTATAACTAAATAAATAAACTTTTCGATTTAACTGAAAATTGAACTCAGTCCTTAAAAATAAAAATATTTTATTCCTTTAAAGGATTTATAGAACTTCTGAAATTAACTAAAATCACGTCTCTAATTGTACATATTTTTGTTCATCAAATTAATCATTGAATCACAATTAATCGAAGTTACGGATTGGTTTCGAACCAAACTCTTCGTACGCATAATACCTGATGGTATCTGTGCTCAGTCTGTTTCTGGTTTTAGTCTTATTAAGATTGACTTGGCTGAAAATTCTTTCGACATTTGCAGATGTGTGTGGGAGTACATCAATTTTATCGATGATTTGTAGCAACAACGAAAAATCCGAAGCGCCATCCGCATTTTTTGTTCCTCGAACTTTATTCCAAAATTTTATCTTATCATCTTCGAAGTTGTTTTTGAACATCCTTTTTAACGATATGAATTCCTTCTGAGCTTCTTCGACGTCGAATCCGAGGAAATCGGCAACAACTCCAATGTTACGAGTATTTCGGAAAAGGCATCATCAAACGCATCTGAAATTGGGTCAATTCAAAAACTCATCACTGCCCCATCACTGCAGAATTCAGCTACAGACTTCATTGTTTCAGTAATGCACTGACATATAGATATGGACTGCTAAATAAGCAAAATCCCATACAAAAAAGTGGCACCAATAACTATCGTTGTCTCGTTCCCCCTTCAAAATCCTATGAACTTTAATCAGTTTTAAAATAAAAAACAGTTCAGTGCATGTCAGCGATATAGACATAATTAGAAAAAACTAGACAGCTATAGAGTTTTTTCTTCTTTCTCTATTTTCTTTATTTTTAAAAGTTCGTTAAACAGAGGGAAAAAACCCTCACATATTTAAAAAAAAATACATTTATTTAACGAAAAAACTGCTACTAAATAAAAAATAATGATGGAAAATTATTTCTATCATTGGGGATATTCACACGCTGCCATAATTGTGGTGAGTAAAACCGGTTTTATTCAACTCCTAGCAACTCAGACGGGGCGTAAATGAGTGTAGTAAATTTGAATGCTGTACAGGAACCTTTAAATGTATTGCAGATGAAATTTACTTGTTAGAGAAAAACAGAGCTAATGAATGCAAGAGATAGAAGTAACTTTTTATATGTGTGCCAGTTTTCACGCCTTTGCTTTTGCGTGAAAAATGTTTCGTTAAGTTCTTCCGCTCTCTTCCCTCTCTCATCTATAAAACCGGTTTTAGGCGCCATGAATGTGCACTGTGTGAATATGCCCAATTATAACATACATCTTATTACTTATTTTCCTCTAAATTCGAAAAAAAATTGTTGTTTACATAGAAAAGGTCTTCTTCTTCTGGAGAAAAATGGTGCCATTGAAAGTTGTCAATTAGCAGTCCATATCTATATGTCAGTGCAGTAATGCAAGTTGCGTGCGCAATTGACTTATTCAGCAACACACTTCCATTGCTGAATAAGTCAATTGCGCACGCAACCTATATTACTGAAAGTGCCCAATACTATTACTTCAAATATTCACCCTACTGCCGCAGTCGGAGCAATCAAATGCAAACGAATTCTAATGCTTGCTCTGTTTGCTTACAAATTTGAACTTCGGCTAAATATTTGAACAGTTGTCGGCTCCGACTGATGCAGTTGTTTGAATTTTTGAAAGCTCCATATTTCAACCAACGTATTGAAAATCCGTAAATTCCGTAGAAATTTCGAAAAAATCCGTAAAAAAATCCACATTTCTATGAAATCCGTGAAAATATGAAAAAAATAAATTTTTCCATATAAATACGGAGAAATCCGTAGATCTGGCAGCACTGCCCCGAGTGTAATTTTGTATTAAGTAAAAAAGCACGGGCGGGAGCGTCACAAACAAAATAGCCTACTTCTATATTGTATAATTTACCATTACAGAAATATCCTTCTTTAAGTAGTATTTCTAACTCTTTACAAAATTGTTGGAGAAACAGGTTGGGATCTTTCAGCTTCGACAGTATTTTCTTTGCATTTTTTATATTGTCGATGGTATTTAGGTAACAACCTACGATAAACACTTGAAGGTAGCTTTCAACATTGCATAAAATAGGCCATAGTTGTTTTTTACTACTTCTAAATAACGACAGGCCGTCAATTCCAAAGTTTATTATTAATTTGTGAACTGACGAAAATTTACTGCTATCATTTTGTAACATAAAATCTGTCAGGCCATTTTTTAAACCATAGTGCACATATGAGCCACCTTCCATTTCAGTTACATCTGTAACAAGAGGTGTTCCTCTTAATGTTCTGCAATCAATCGGGAGGCTATTTTCAAGCTTCCGTAATACCAGTTATAACTCGTTCATAGCTATACTGGTTATATTATGTTTAACCGACCACTCCAGTAAAAATCCTTTCAAATTTTCATTTCTTAACATTTCTTCTGTTTTGACTATGTTTGATGTACCGCTTTCGCCAGTTTGTTCAGGTAAATCTATTTCCATTTCATTTGTTCTAAATGATGTTTGTTCATTATCATTATTTCGAATATTATCATCATTATAGGTTTCTCCTTGAATATTTACTGATATATTTTGATCATCCTCGCCCTTGGTTTCAAACAGTTCTTCTAATAATTTTGCAGCCTTCTTAGAAATTTTTTTATGTACACTTTGTCATGACATGACAGTTATTTAATAATTGAAAAATTAAAAATAAATAACCCTGAATATAGCGCAGTAAAACGTGTGATAAACAAAAGACTTTTTTAAACAGAGAATTGCAATCAATCTAATTATTCTTCACATGAAAAACAAACCTAGTTTCGCCTGGCGGAAATAAAACTCTTAAATGGATTAAGAAATAATTATTACTTTGCTATTTCAAAAAAAACACCTTTAAAAAACACAACGCAATTAAAACTAAATTAAATTATAAAATAAATTCACAAAAAGTCACTCGCGCACTTCCCTCAAAGACTCACGATTTCAGAATGAAGTTTGACAGGAATGTTCCGTTTTCTTTCCTACTTCCATGGAGAATATACAAGGAGCAAAAACTCTTATGGGGAAAATGGCAAGAAATGGATGGGTAAAAGAAACTAAACTTCTAGTTCATTTTTGGCCACAGATGTCACCTTTGTCCGATGTACCCCACATGAAATTAATAAAAATTCATGGGAAACATCAAAAATTGATTAATTACGAATAATCGCATTGATATAAATTGAATTTAGAAGCTGGTAAACAGGGGTGGAATCACGTAAGTTGTTTCAATCGACCTCTTCATACAAAAATTTTTGTAACACTTGAATTTTTGTATGAAGAGGTCGATTGAAACAACTTACGTGATTCCACCCCTGCTGTAAACTGGTAAACGTAAAATATATTAGTAATAAACGAACTATGCCATGAACCGGATAAATACAATCGGCCATGTTTTTTGGGGTACATTTGACTGCAGCGCCACCAATAATCAAACGAAAATTGACAACACGGAGTTTTATCTCCTTATATAGCCTCCATGCCTACTTCTTTAGGAAAATTTGTTACCAACTTCCTTGTTACATTGTTGCGAAGTTGTTTTCCGAATTCTTTTTGAAATAGTTTCGACTAATCGCCACATACAAAGCTTTAGTTTTTGCTATTGTATTACTTCCGAAAACCTTTCGACTTGTAAGAATTCGGAAAGTTTGGTTTGCTGGGAGGGTACCAAGCCGCCTTTTTCACAATATTGCGCAACCGAGCTTTTGTTTTGTTACTTGGGTGAAAGTTTTTCGGTTCATGTCGTGGATTGAAGGAGTATGAAATTATTTAAACTTTGCTTGGATTGGTTCGGCTTTCATACTGGTGCCTTGGGTGTGAATCGCGGGTCTTGTGGAGGCTTGGAGAACTCGCGAAAAGATTTCAATAATAATGTTGTTGTTGGTTTCATTCTTGATGGAGTTTTTATATTATTTTTGGTTGAAGCATACTTTAAGGGAGGCTTTAAACCAAGACACAAACCGCAAAAGCATTCACCCAAGACACAAAGCAAAAGCTCGATTGCGCAATATTGCGAAATAGTTGGCATTCTACCCTCATAGCTATACAACTTAGCTGTTTATGATTACAACATGCTGCATTCTTTCGCTTCGTTTAAATTTACAGTTTGAAAATTACCACTAATAGTGCGCTGTATAACTTTCATGCCGCCATCTTCTTGGACAAGTGGCAGTTGATCATCCCATCTGCGACAACACTTACACTTAGTGACATTAGGTCAGTTGTCTCTGTGACAAGATGATGCTCGTGTATAACCGATTCAGCAACTTATCGCTTTTGCGTAGTGTCTCTGCTGCCAACGTATTGTTCTTACCTTGGGAGTCCCACTCCCGTAAAGTGCTCAATGTCTTGGCACACATTATGAAGTGATGTCATTCCTTGTATCCATCTTGTGAATGCCTGCAGTTTCTACACGGCCATGAGTGAGACCACTACTTCTATTCATTGACTTCATTGGAGTTCGTTTAATCGCCCTATCACTCGTTCGCGTTTAACCGCGTTATCACTCCTACGTATTCACGTATTGACAACATTTAATAACAAATTTAACCCCAAAACCCCCTTTCATTTAGCTCGTGGTTATATGATTAATTCCATTTTATGGGGCAACCCTGAATCTGTATCAGATCCTGCCCGAGTACACGCAGGTTAAACTTTCTTACTTTATTAACATCTTAATTTTTATTTTAAAGGCTTTTAATGGCACAATAATAAATATTAAATTATGGCAGAGTTTAGCTTAATTACTAATAAAAAGGAAATTCTTTATTTTTATTGTATTTATTTTGTTTTTCACCGCGAAGGTCAAATGTAATGAGTTTATGCTGTGATGAATAATTTTGTCTGATATAACATTATAGAATTATGGCCATTGCTTTTTTTATCGTTAATGGGCGTCATTTCTGTTTTTCTAGGGTGGAATTATTAAATGTAAGATTTTGTGATTGTTATCCAGTTGTGGGGAACCAGGATATGAACAGAAAAGGTTGGGAAATAGGTTATAAAAACATTGAAATTTTTGTAAGGTAGTTAAAATTAGGAAAACAAACTTTTGGTCCTTTGGTGTTATCAAATCATAATTTAGTCGAGTCAAATCATAATTCAACCTTGCAATTTTTATAGGATGCGCAGGGAAGTCGGTCGTAAATGTAAAACTTAGGTTCCAGGGTTCGTGCGAACGAGTTGTTGATATCGACGTTATTCTAGACGAGAGAGGGTGCAATTTGTGTTTTAGTATATTTCGCTGGTCAGCCATTAGTAGAATATTATATGAAAATATGGACTTGCATATTTATAACCCGATTATATTTTTTAGTAATAGTAAGATTTTGCAACGACGCGACGTTTAAAAATATTATTTTGAAAGATTTTACAGAATTTATACAAGAAATTAAATATTAAAAGCAAACAAACAATTTAACAAAGTGAAAAAAAAATTAAAACGATTTCAGGTAATCCAATCTAAGACTTGATACGTTGTAAATAACACGAATATGAAAGTTGCAAAAACAAGCCACGGGCGCTCATATGCCACGTGTTAGAGTATTTAGCCGAAACAGTATTGATTACATACCATAGTGATAAAGCCTCATCGATTAAACCTGACACCACATCACAGATTTTTTGCAGCAGATAGTCAATTGTTATGATGACGACTGCAGTATTTTTTTCAGAGTAGGTACAATTAACTCGGAAGTTCTCAGAATATTTTCTAACAACCTTTAATGCTGATTTTTTACATTGCTACATAAGGATTAGAGCCAGGAAGGTCACTCCTAATAATGGACTCACAGCTGATTGATTTTTCATTGAAAATGCATTATTTTTAAACACAATTGAATAAACTAAAAAAATTATTTTAAGTTATAGGAATAATTTTGCTCAGCTGGACCAGGCTCTATTGAAGGATATCTCGTACTTTTTAACATCTTTAATATTTGAACAGAAAGTCTCTGAAAAAATAGAATTGAGAAGGAAGCGGAAAATTCAATAAAAAAAGTGCACCCACCATGAAAAGAAAATGTTTTAAATGAGTTTGTGGTAAATTTGGTGAGGTACACTCTATCCTAATTCAATGTGAAAGACTTTATAAGAAAAGGAGTTTTATTTTTGGATGGAAGCAGGTGGTGATTTTTTAATCATTTCATAGTATGAATGGTTGGATTAAGTGAAAGAGCATTTCTATTGAGAACGGGCCTGGTCATAAACGCAGAACTGCGGTCATTCGGCAATATTCATAAGTAGGCTATACAGAGACCGCGGAAGTGGGGTTGCAATGATAATGATAATTTCCCTGATAATTTCGCGGGGTTGCGCCGCAACCCCTGTGTTTTTAAATCAAAAAAGCCAAAATTTGGGTTATTTTTTAAAAATTGTAAGAAAAGTACGAGTATATACATTTTTAAATTCGATAGTTATCAACAACATTCAAATTTAACAGGGAAAATTCATTTTACATTTTATTCTTATACCGAATTTAAAATTTTGCTATTAAATTACAAATAAATAATTTTTCGTAACCATTTTATCAAAGATTATGTGCGATCGCACTATCGTCGAATCTTTTGAAGTGTTTAGCGGGAGATTCGGTCAAACGTCTAGAATGGTAGTTATTAAAACAAAAGCCAACAAATGAATATATATTTTTATGTATCAGTTTCGATGTAATATTACACTTCGAACGAACACTTGAAAAATATATGGTTTCGACCACGGTATACAGAAACAAGGTTATGTAAAAGACTGTATACTAGGATGGCGCTGATTTTTAAAAGTCGGAAATTTCTACATGAAATGGTTCTTTACTATGAAAAAATAATTCTCCAAAAAATTTAATCTCAATTGTTTGAAGTTAACCCGTGCCGAAAACCCGGTAAAGTTTGTTATTTTATGAGAAAACTTTTATTAATCAACATTTTTGATTTGCTTCAAATTTTTTTTACGCCCTCTTGTCATTTTTTTTGAAAACCTTTACCTTTCCGAATAATTCAAGATACTTTTTGGCCGAAAAGTGATTATTGGAAACTTTGACTTTGAATAACTCCGAAAGGGTTAGGTTTTCGAAAAAATGACAAGAGGCATTTTTTGTAGGCAATAACGTTTCGCATTGATTCATCAAAAAAAAATTTCGAAAAAAACTGTTTTGAGTGATTTTTTTGCCAAAAAGTGACATCACCGGCGGCCATGTTTTTTTGTGATTCCGAAATTATTTTTTTAGAAAGTCCCAAGGAAGCTGTGGACCAATTTTCAGCCATTTTGGAATTTTGTCTCCTTAAAATGCTAATTCCCCCGGATTATGCAAAATATGTTCCCCTCATGTTTTAAAAATTTTTATAGTTTCCTCGGAAAAAAGGTTCTTCTGACCACTCAGCGCTACTTGACACGTTTACTTGATGGAAAACAGATGTGATTTTTCCAAAGATCATGAAAACGAATCTTGTCTTGTGACTAACTCTTGCGGCATAAAAAGACCTCGTGGTCTTTCTAACATACGAGGGTCGTCTAAAAAGTAAGTTCCACTATTTTTTAAATCCGTGTGGTTGGCGGGAAAAGTCTGGGAATCTCAGGGAATTTGCGTCTGGGTGTAGTGGCAGCACTGTAAAATTTCTATGCGCATGCGTCGATCGATCCAGCGGTCAGGCTTCAGCAACTTAGAAGACTCCAGTCTCTCCTACCGCCAAAACACCAAATAAATCGAAAGTGGTGGAATCCGCGGGAAAAAGGCAACGTTCTTTAGGGATTCCAAGGGGGTGTTGTTGATCAATTACCTGCCCGTGGGACCACGATCACAGCTGCACGCTATTGTGAGGTGTTTCCAGGGACGGCGGAGCGCATGAGGATGGAAGGAAAAGTGCACACGCACTTTCGCTTTGGGTGGGGAAATCTACACCCAAAATATTTCATGTACACCTAATAACCCGGAGCGTTGAAGAGCTGCCCACCCAGCATTTAAAAAGGGGATTGTCTCAGGGGCTTGCCAATAGAAGAATTTTTCCGTAGGTTCCTCATGAGGACCCCATGAGGCAATGGGGCATGCAAAAAGACGGCTTCTCACACCCCACAAAAAAAATCCGCGATACTGAAGTAAGGTATACCTTATCAGTTTCTCATAAGGGCCCTATGAGGCAAACCAAATGAAATGGGACAATCCCAACATCTGCCTTCCGTATTCGGAAAGCATAGCTTTAGCTTTACTCATATAAAGCTTTAATTTTTGTTGTTACATTGCTTCATATTTCAGGAAATTATGTTGGTGACCATGAAGGGTGTTATTCAACATGCTCAATAGACCGGTTCTGGTTCGATCACAAAGGTTAAGCAGCATTGGACGCGATTAGTACTCAGATGGGGGACCACCACACTCGCGTTTAAAAATACATATAAAGTTTTCGACAACGGCACAGTTCTTACTCACATATCCACGCCGAAATTCTCAAATAAATAAATTGACCGATTAACATTTTAAGTTCCCGTGCTCCCCATACACAATCATTATGCTCCGCCGCGCTTGGGTGTTGCAACAACTCAGAAAGGCGATCCAAAACAAAAGGAGAGGAAGTTGGCAAAAAAACTGTTTCGCAACCCCAATTAAAATAAGGTTCCGCGGTCTCTGAGGCTATAACCACATAAAAAAAAAAAAGAAAAAGAAACCATTAATGAGATGTCGAGTATGTAGAAAAGGCATTAGCTCACATCTCTCAGGATATAAAGACCATCAAATTGAAACCAAGGTCTTTGTCGCGCAGCAGAAGTCCAACCCGTTCAACAGCTGAATATGGGGTTTGTTATCATGCAGAAGGTACAGCAACAATATGCTCACGCCAGTGGCGTAGCTACGTGACCAGGGGCCCCGGTGCGAAAAAAAAGTTGGCGGGCTATCTAAACTGGTTAGGTTACATTATATACTATCAGCTCTTTATCGCCTACTGCAAGCCATAGCAGAGCAAAGCTTTTTGCCTTAATTTTTTGGCCGAAAAGTGATTTTTGGAAACTTTGACCTTGAATAACTTAGAAAGGGTTAAGTTTTCGAAAAAATGACAAGGAGGCTTTTTTGTAGGCAACAACGTTTCGTATTGACTGACCAAAAATTTTTTTCGAAAAAACCAGTTTTTGAGTGATTTTTTGGCCAGAAAGTGAGTTTTGCTAACTTTGACCTTGAATAACTTTAAAAGGGTTAATCGGGTCAACCTTTTTGTAAGAACTAAAGTTGTAGAGAATTTAATTGTCAACATTTTGGGCCCTCGCACGGGGTTGTACGACATATAGAAACCGAGATACAAGGAAAACACGGGAAAAACACGATATCTCCGGCGGCCATGTTTTTTTTTTGTGATTGCGAAATTGTTTTCTTAAAAAGTCCCAAGGAAGCTGTGGACCAATTTTTAGCCATTTTGGAATTTTGTCTGTTTTCGTGCTTTTTTTTGCTAATTTCCAAATAGAAGCGGCAAGAAAACCACAGATCACAATCACGACTTAGTTATATGTAATTATTATAATATAATATTACACTTGGTAATAAACTTAATTAATGAATAATTAATTTTAAAATTTTTATCACACCGGGCATTTTTATCATTTATATAGTCAGTCATCTATTTTATAATAAGCCTTTTGGATTATTATCCATTTTACTTCTGGCAGTTTGTTACAAAAACGTAATCAGTTCCCCAAATATTGACTGACTGACGTACTGACTGACTACTGAAAATAACAATTTAGTTTATAGTTTATAATCTTTTCCTAGCTTTAGTTTTCGCGACAGTATCAATGACTTCGGCTAAATCTAGGCTTGATGTGGCCTTGTTTACAATTGCTATTAGCGATAAATGTCGGAGTTGAGCTTGACCCATACGATTTCTTATTATTTTTATTTTGATAAAAGATCTTTCAGCTGTTGCAGAACTGATGGGAATTGTATAAAATAACAACATTGCTGGAAATATTTCCGTAAGGTCGCATTTTAGCACTTCATATTTAGTCATTATTACCTCACATAATTTGTGAACGGTCCATGTCTGTGTCAATTCGGGTAAAACTAGGTGGTAAATATTAAGAAATTGAAGAGAGCAATTGGAGCCTATTTTATCAGAATATTTACTTTGGAATTAGGGTAAAAGCCGGATAGTTGCCTCAGTGGGATACATGCCCCGGTTTTGATTACACTATGTTAGGGATGTTGGTGGCGTTAGTGCTTTAGTATAATTAGAAGTGCTCCTCCCGCAGACCACACTGTCATTTAAACCGTCGGAGTAGGCGCGCGCGTTTGCCCCTGTGAGCAAAAATCTTCCGCTGCTAAACTTTGACGGGCGTCGAAATTATATTGGTAAATAATTTGTATTGAATTATTTTATTACTGATTGTGGTTTCAGCCAATTTTTTGTTTCTTTGCATGCATTAGAGTTTATTACGTTGTATTGCTGAATAGGTTTTATTTACTTCGTTAAGAAAAAGGGCAAGTATCCATATCAAAAAGGATAGTCGCCCTATTTATTTTTGCGGATAGTCGCTCTAGGGGCAACTATCGCAAACTAGCAAAGAGCAAAGTTGTAGAGCATAAAATTTCCTACAAATTTTGTCTTCACTGTTTTTTCGAATTCCGCATAGATAAATCAAAACGTCCAAAGTAAAGCCGTTGAAAAACTGCAACTATTTATTTTTTCATACAAATGCATAATTTTAGCTCAAAATCTAAAAAAAGGAGCAAAACGGCCGCTAGTGGCGAAACGATGCGGAATTCGAAAAAAAACAGTGAAGACAAAATTTGTAGGAAATTTTATGCTCTACAACTTTGCTCTTTTAACATTTCCACCAAAAGGCATAGTTTCTCCTCAAAATAGAGAAAAAGGCGGAAGGCGGCTTTTTTGAAGAGTGGGGCAACTATCCGGCTTTTGCCCTAATAACACTTTTGTAATAAAGTTGCTTCATCTACACTGACTGTAGGACTGAATATTTAAGAGATTTTACTTATACCAGTAAAACGTGTATTTAATTGAGCTATTAGTGTGTCTAGTACACGTTATTGAAAATATTAATTTTAAATATTTATTCCCTGTTTCGAAATCGCTGGTCAGAAGCTAATTCATCAAAATGTTTTTAACGTTCCTTTATCGTTTTTCTTGAAAATGGAGATCTAAGTATATCACATTTTCTTGCAGTTTCACTGGCTTTGCATCTTGAATGATTCGAAGTCATTTCTATAAATTTTAAATTTTGCTTTAGTCTCTGCTAAAATTCTACATGCCTCGTCCAAATCGATATCGCATTTTTGTAAAGTTTGAGATGCATAATTAATAGACTAGTAAAATTAAGGGAAAATCAAAGGTAGTAAGGAACAATTGCGTTCAAGCATTTTTATTGTTTTATATGGTAGCTGAGCACCTAAATATGATAAAATCACAAAGTGCCCCTTTTTTTAGGGGTGCGTTTTGAGCGCCGCCCCTAAATACCCCTTTTTCAGGTTTTTCAAAATAACTCGAAAACGAAGCGAAATTCGAGATTTTTACTAAAATACTTTTTTGTAGAAAATTAAATTTCCCATCGAAATGTGTCTTTTAAATTTTTTTTTACCATTTGTAATTCAAAAAATAATCGAAAAACTAAACTAATTTTTTTCGAAAAATCACGTTTTTTTTTATTTTTTATTAATGCGGTTATAACTTTTTTTACGGCATCCTGGGTATACATAAATGTTCAGAGAAAAGAAAGGTTATGAAAAAATGAAGAAATTGCTTTTTTTAGAATCTCCATACGACCAAAGGTGACCGAGGAATCGCCATTCAAAGTTGAGCATTTTTAGCCATTTTTATACGCTTTATATTAGCTTCACCTGTATGTATGTATGTATGTATGTATGTATGTGTGTATGTATGTATGTAGACAAATCTTGCAACTTGATTTTGACCCACTTCCATATAACCGATCAACTTCAAATTTTGCCCATATGTAAAGCTGGCGTGACAATGCAATCTGACCATTTTTTAAAAAAATCAAGACGGCGGTTCCAAGATGGCGGCCGAATTTTGCAATTGTGCTCCCCGACCCCCGACATGGGTATCAAATGAAAGAGTATTACAAGTACAATACAATTAGCTATGTGGCGTTATTCAAAATTCAAAATGGCGGACAACAAAAAATGGCGGACTACCATTTTCTTTACAACCCACTCGATATGGGTATCAAATGAAAGGAAATGACAAGTAGAATTCTGTTAGCTCTGTGGCGTCATTCAAAATTCAAAATGGCCGCCAACACAAAATGGCGGAATACCTTTTTCTTTACAACGCCCTCGGTATGGGTATCAAATGAAAGTGTACGACGAGTATAGTATAGTAAACTGTGTGACGTTCTTTTAAATCCAATATGGCGGTCACTACAAAATGGCGGAGGACATATAATAGACTAAAAAATAGAAAATAAAAAATATATAGTTTAAAAAAACTAAAAAATACGCTTTGATTTTAAAATGAACTAAAAAGTAAAAAATAATTTTGAATGTAAAGTTTTTATTGCTCCAGCCAGAATATGGAAACAACCTACCTTTCGAAATGTAAAAAAGCGTGGGCCTCTAGCGAAAATTTCCCGTAGGAAGAGAGTCCCACGCTGTTTTACATTTCGAAAGGTAGGTTGTTTCCATATTCTGGCTGGAGCAATAAAAACTTTACATTCAAAATTATTTTTTACTTTTTAGTTCATTTTAAAATCAAAGCGTATTTTTTAGTTTTTTTAAACTATATATTTTTTTTATAAATTATTTATTCTTAACATTTTTTCTTTTTGAAGATTGCGGAATCCCCCCTTGTTCAGCAGAATTACAATTTCGTTCAGTTAAAGTAGCTAAAGATGGAAACGTGTTTTTTTTGTACGCAAGCCTGTAACATTTTGAAAAAACCTTCTTCCCTATAAAACGGTAACTGACTGACAGAGAACGGGACAGCCCAAACCCCTCGACCTAAAGGACTGAAATTTTGACAGTACATCGCTATAATGACGTGGACATCCACTAAAAAGCGATTTTTCGAAATCCATCCCCTAAGGGGGTTAAAAGAGGTTGAATAGGTTGTAAGTGGAATTTTTTTTCTTTAGTCAGATTTTCTTCGAACTTGGTATAAGTACTATAAATAATGAACCACCAAGAAAATGGCGTCCCGTAGAGTTCTGTAGGACCTAAGGCGGCTGAGATATGGCCAATTGAAGTTTTTATCATTTTTCGCTGCACCCGAACTTACTTGTCATTCACATCGATTTCCAGTGGACATACTTAACCTACAGTCTTCATAATGGCAACGTGCTTTTTTTGGGGCGATGATATCAAGAATGAGACAAATAGAATTTTACAATCTAAAAGTGTAGATACGGTGATACATGCAAGTGTTCAAAGAGATGACGACAAACATAAATTCTTAAGAAGTGTTGAAAGCCTCAAAGTGCATGATCGTTGTTACAAGTCGTACATAAGAGAATCAAATATTGCTGCATCAAAAAAACGAAAGGCGAGTGAAGCTGACTTATCATCTCCAGGAACAACTAGACATCATGCTCCTTTCGATTTCGATGATTGCTGTGTGATCTGTGGCCAGGAATCAGGAAAATCATATAACGAGCAGCTTCGAAAAAAGGGACGCCAAATAGCATGTGGATGTTTAAAGGGCTGTCATGGAAATTGTGGTTGCAGAAAAATTGGCATCAAATGCTCTATGTTTTGTAAAGAATGTGCAGGAATAAACTGCGAAAACGCTGATGTCTTAGAAGTATCTGAAGAGGATATCGATCAAGACATCGATGACGATATTGACATTATCACTGAAAATATTCGTGTAGAATAATTGAAAACTTTTTAATTAAAATTTTGTACATTCTTGTTATTTTTAATACTTCCCCGATATATTTATTTTCATTTTGGTAATATAAAATAAACTTACAGTTGCTTTTGAATCATAAAAAAATAAGTATGTCCACTGGAAATCGATGTGAATAACATTTTAAGTTCGGGTGCAGCGAAAAATGATAAAAACGGTCAATTTCAAATGGCCATATCTCAGTCACCTTAGGTCGTACAGAAATCTATTGGACACCATTCTCTTTGTTTTTTTAAGTACTTTATTTTCTCTGAAGGTTCATATATACCTAAAAGGCTTTTTCAAAAAGTTACAAGCGATTTAGTGAAAAAAAAAACGCAATTTTTCGAAAATTTTCGGCTTCGTTTTTTAAACATTTGGGGTTCTAAAAATGGTAAAAAAAAATTTAAAAGGCGCATTTCGATGGGAAATTTAATTTTCTACAAAAAAGTATTTTAGTAAAAATCTCGAATTTCGCTTTGTTTTCGAGTTATTTTGAAAAAACTGAAAAGGGAGTATTTAGGGTCGGCGCTCAAAAACGCACCCCTAAAAAAAGGGGCACTTTGTGATTTTATCATATTTAGGTACTCAGCTACCATATAAAACAATAAAAATGCTTGAACGCAATTGTTCCTTACTAAAAGTTAATTTTACCAGCCTATAATGTCATAATGCACCGTCGAATTCGCAAACATATCAAGGATATGGAATTTTGCCAAAAATAGGAGTGCAGTCATACTAATATTTCGGTAGAGTAAGCTAGTATTCATAAATCGGTCGCATAATAACAGCAGATTGGTTAAAGTGGCTAAACACAAGAACATACACAACACAACAGAAAGAATTTATTATATTTATGTTCTGAAGGTGGAGAAATTTTTTTCTAGGTCAGTTCGAGGTTTGGTGGCCAGGGGCCGAGGGGCCCCGAGCCTGGGGGCCCCGGAGCACAGCACCGCCTAGCCCTCCGATAACTACGCCACTGTGCTCACCCCACACCATTTTTTTCTAATTCCGCAACATTTTTTTAATATAAGCAAACGAGTTGGGCTTATCGAGCATGTCTCTTACCAAAAACCAAATTACAGACCCTTATCATGATAGCGATTACTTTTGCCTATAAGAAAATCGCTTACTATAATAAATGCACGGTTATCAGTTTTCCCGAGCATTTGACTGGACTGTTTAATTTTTATCACACATACAAGGCTTTCAAATGTTCAAAAACTGCTTCTTAACTGGATTTCAATTAACGACCAAAGAATAGACTGAACTATGCTGTATTTTGTAAGGTTGGAGAAAATTTATAATACCGGCACAACCTAGAACCAATAAATCGTTCAATTTGCAATATCGACCTAAAAATCAACAGAATTATAAGTTAGGAGAAGGAATAAAATTACGAGGAAAAAAGTAGTAAAACCCCGCATTGCAGAATCATACTTCATCCTGAAATTTGTCCTGAATTCCTAAAGATTCCTGTTAAACTCAGCAAACTTATTTCTCGACTTTAATTTAATCTCCCAAAAAAGTAGTCAGATCACGTCTTTGAAATATTGAATTGTACCGAAACTGCACACAACCCACCCACGAAATTTTTCCAGTTCCCATTCAGCTCCACCTCCACATCCATTCTCATCATAGGCATCTTTCATGCGAAGCACCCTGTATAAATTTATCTTCGAGATCATTACAAACATTTACCACATCTCGGACCAATCAATAAAGATAAGAGGGGCGAAAAAAAACGTCGTTCACAGCAAAAACCTACCCCAATGGCCCGGCCCCACCACAGTGACATCAACTACAGACTGACCGCTATTATTGGTTCTCGATTCTGTCCATAAGGAAGGACGTCAGTTATATCTGCTGATTATTATTTGTCAAAAAGCGAGCACCGAAAAGAATGGCCCAAAAAAATAAGGACGAAACCTGATGGCATAACACTCTAGCGAGCAATTAGATAATTGCTCCGGAAGCCCCGAAACATGTCGCCCCATAAGGAGACAAAGAGGTGGCCATCATCAAAAGGACTTTCTGAGAAATTGTCGTGGTTGACCAGGATGACTTCTTTGGCCCTTTTCTTCCAGGGGCCAGGGAATGGGTTTTATTTTGGGATTCGGCATTGGCAGAATGGGAACCCACTGGACACTTACAAAAAGCTGCTACCAAAATGACATTTGATGAGTAAATGAAGCCATTATCCGACAACTTGGATGGCACTATAATAGATGCTGATGAGGACATAAGAAAAATGGGACTTCATATGGGATCCTTAAGAAAAAATATAGTGTCTCTGGGTTTTGTTTTGGGAATGAACATTTCAGGGCTCTTGTTACGGGTTTGCTTTCAGTGCTAAGGAGGTGTTCGAATTGTCAATGGATAAGGAGTAATTAATTTGCGAAATATTTACTTTTTTTATTGCTCCTTTACAAATCATCTTGGGTGGTCATTAATTTCATATTATTCATTGTCGTACTATAAGCAGATGGGAATTAGGTTCCTGGATCAACCTATAAAAAAAGCTTTATTGCAAATTTTTCAGTGCCCTAAGCTATATTTTTATTGCCAATGTCTCCTAGATCCACTGCAAAGAAAATGTCTAAAAAACGAATTTGAAAAATATTTTCTATTCCTGAAACTTTCCAGAACTAAGTAATGCCATATTGGTGTAATTGAAAAGGCTAAACATCACCCTGAATCAAATTTTTAAGCAGCTTAGCAGTATTCTTCTTTCAATTTCCGCCGTAGAAATAAAAAATCTATTACGGGTGATCCATTTAAAGGTACTTTTTCAGAAGCTTGAGTAGTGTAAAACTGTTATGGTATTTTTGTTCAGTATTGTTTGACATTTTATCATGGAAAGGCACAGCGTCTACAAATTGTTCAAAAGCAGGATGAAGAAGCTCCAATATGTTTGACCAAAATTTTGTACGTCAACTGTACGCCTATTTTGGCTGAAGAGCAACCCGAAGAGGCTCAAGAGCTGCCAGAGCTGCCGGTAGTGGGTAGGCCTGAAATTGTACCCAGTAGGGAATCCAATCCCGCGAACGCGGGATCCCGCAAATGCGGGATCCCGCACCATTTTTGCGGGATCAGAAATGCGGGACTAGACATGCGGGATCCGCGGGATTCGCGGGATTTGAGCAGTAGAATGACCTGTTAAAGAAACCGGGACTAAGAGAAATACTAACAGTATTGCAAAGTATTAACAATTTATATGCTGTGCGTGTATATGAACGTGATCAATGTCAAGTAACACTACGTCTACGACCGGGGATGCTCCACGTGAATTGAGCGTACCTTTGCGGCTAATTGTATTGTTTGTCAAACAAAGTACTGAATCAGTCAAACAAAGTATTCAGGCCAATTCTCAACTACGCTGGAATTGAATAGGCTGGAATTTTCTTACATCGGTAGCATAAACTCTGTTGGGACCGTATTTGGTTTCTGATTTATGTCGATAAATAAAAAATTGGCATTTGGCAACACGATATCGACAACCTCATCGTGCTTTATACGTGTGGATCAAGTCGTTTGACGTTTATTAAGGCTAGAATTCATCGAGATGGATATATTCTCGGTTATTTCTTATCCCGTACAATTCTACGGATATATTTTGCTATTCACGGAAAGCAAATATACCAATTTAAAATTTTTATAGAATTACAAATTCATTCATATTGTTTCAGTATTTGAGCCGTTTTCTTTGAAAGTGGTGTAAGTCCACTTTATATGATATGGAGATATTTAAGGGTTTGCGTTTGAATGGATTAAAAAATATTGGTATATGTTAATACGCTCATTTTATGTTTTTTAAATATTAAATTGATTCAATTTTATAATGGGATCGTTTTTAAAGAATTACTTAAAAGAAATTTATACTTTTGATAATCTCAAATGGACTTTCACTACTTTCAAAGTCAACAAAATATGAAAACCGTGCATTGATGAAATATTAAATATGGGATTTCAATTGAATCAAAGCAATTTTTCTTATGAAATTTTTATTAAATATGTTAAAAAAACAAAGTAAAAAGGTTTTATTCCAATATTTCTTCAGGTAATGCCATTTATATTATATTAATTACAACTTTATATTAATATGTTTCATTTTCAATTTTTTCATTATGAGAAAATAGCCAAGATATAGGTACTGAAGGAATATAAGGTAATAGATCCATTATATCGTTGAATTTTTGGGGTACGATGGATGGATATGAAGGTGGTAGTATTTTATTTTCAAATTTTCTTGGTCTTCCAAGTGTGGGGGATAAATCTAATTTTTTAAACTCCCCATTTCCATCAAATGAAGTTTTATACAGCATTGTATATGGTTTGTTTTTTAAAAACCTTATCCAACATATCTTCAGCCAAGTTACCTCTTCACATTAACTATTTTTTCCGTCTTTTTAGAACTAACTACTAAACTATTAGTATCGTCGAAACAAATATCGTTCCATTTCATGTAAAATAAACTTTTTACGTTTTCGGCATTGTTGTGTGATGGTATAATAATCTGTAGGAATATACAGCAATTTTTTTCTTATGGACGTCTCGATAGTTCCAAACTCGGCATATTTTGAAAGTTAAGAATGTCCAGAAATTTATGTCTTTGCCGAAGGAAAGTGGACTTACACCTCTTTCAAAGTAATTATATTTGTAAATTCATTAACTAGCTAAATCTATATTGACAAAATGATGAAAATTTTGAAGGTTTTTTTGGGAACTGTTTATAGATAAAAAGTTCATATCAGATAGCATTGAATGTTATCATTAACTAACTTTTTGTCAAAAATGGACTCATTTTTTTAATTTTCACTCACAGCTTTATTCAATTTTGAAATTTCGAAATTTCAGAGGTCAGAAATTGGCGGATAAACTTATTACCAGGTTGAACTGGTATTAACTTTATCCAAGCCCCGAAAATCGCGGTCGGTGAAAACGAAATATCCATGATATTTATATACGTGGATATATCCAGGTATTCACCGGCCTAAAATGTCCAATTTAGGCATACAAAAAGTTTCTATTTTAATTAAATATAAGTGGTTTGCTGAACTTGGAGTATTATCACACAATTTGATGCTTTTGTTTGGCCGCACTTATCTGTCGATTCGGTCGTAATGCCAAATATAAAACTTCCACAAGCTTTTTTTGTCGAGTCGATTCATCGACTCGAGAAACCAAATACGGCCCCTGTAACGGAGAGTAATTTCGAAATTACAATTCATGCTACTATGTAAGAAAATTCCAGCTGATCAATTCCAGCATAGTTCAGAATTGGCCTGAATATTTTGTTTGACAGACTAAAGTATAGTTTGTTTGACATACAATTAGAGAGTCCTTCCCGGGAATTCCCGCCCGGGATTTCCCGGGAAATTGAAAGAAAATGTATTTCCGGTTTCCCGGGAAAAAAACTAAATTTCCCGGGAAAAAATTTATTGTTTGAAATCGCAAGTTTTCTTCTAAAAATCTTGAAAACACTAACTACTTCAAGGTTTTAAATTTAAAGTAAATCCTTGTTTTCTATATAAAACTACATAGTTGGAACCCGGTGCGCCTTGCACTCGTCATATCGAAATAAAAGAAGTTGTAAGAAATATTTGGACAACGAAGATTTCCCATCCACGTAAGCGTTAAGGCGCTCAGGTGGAGCCATTGCCATTGGAACAGCACATCCCAGTTGCTTGATTTTAAAACAAGACAATTTTGGCACAAAGTATCCATTGGACCGGGGACCAATCACAGCATTGAGGTGAATGCTGTAATAGTGGTATTTATAGTAATTGAATGCTTTCATCCTAAAATCTGACTGTTCTTAAAGCTCGAATGACGTTGGTCCACGACATTAACTAATAACAAACGTAAATAAAAACATTCATTGTTGATGGGATGCACTGTATAAATCCGCCCTAAAGCATCCGTCGAGAAAATAAAAATTTTGTCAATTTTCCTCTGCTTTTGTTTTGGGTCGCCTTTCTGAATTGTTGCAACACCCCACAAAAGCGTGCAGTTGTGATCGTGGTCTCACGGCGCAGGTAATTGATCAACAACACCCCTTTGGAATCCCAAAAGAACGTTTGCCATTTTACCACGGATTCCACCGGACTGCCGGATCGATCGAAGCACGCAGTGCGGCCACTACAGCCAGGCGCGAATTCCCTCAGGCTCCCAGACTTTTCCCGCCAACCACACGGATTTAAAAAAATAGTGGAACTTACTTTTGAGACGACCCTAGTAGGTATATACACCCTTGTATTACATGTTAGTTTATAATGAAATATTTTTTTATGTTACGTTTTTTATAATGCAATAGTCATGCTATGTTTGTTGATTTCAAATAATTGTTTTTTATTATTATTTTTCTTATTACTATTTCATTATTAATTTTTTTGAATTAAATTTACTTGTATCTTTTCTTAATGAATTTTTCATTTATTTTTTAACAGTAATTGTTCCTCCTAATTCTCATTTCACTCCTAATTCCTAATAGGTTTCATTTTTCCCGGGTTCCCGGGAATCCCGGGAAAAATGAACTTATTTTTCCCGTTTCCCGGGAACAAAAATAATCCGGGAAACGTGACTCTCTACATACAATACACTTTTCTTTCATGCAATACTTCATAAATTCATGAATATTACTACTTAGAACAAAATCTATGATTGTTTTCGCAGTCCCGCAAATCCCGCGGATCCGCGGGATTGATGACCTCGATCCCGCGGGCTTGCGGGATTGAGATTTTGATGCGGGATTGGATTCCCTAGTACCCAGGGATCTCGACGACATTTAGTTCCAATAACACGGCGCTACTTGCCACACAGCCCGTGAAACCGTGGCGTAATTGCGAGAACAATTCGTTGAGCCGCCTAGATCCCTCGCGATGTCTTTATTTAAAGAGTTACTGTAACGTGAACGACGAGTCGATAGATCTTACACTAATTTTTTAGACACTTACCGCGCAACTGAGAGCAACTACGCACTACTTTTGAAAAGTGAAATCTAAAGCAGCGTACACACGACAAACTTAGTTGACAACCAAGTTGGGACCATGAAATATACAGACACTCCATCTAGATTGCCAACATTGATTCAAAATTCATTATTTGCTGTCATTTTCACTTTACAATTCTCAACTAAGTTCGCAACACCACTACAAACATACAACATGGTTGCAAACGTCTACTAAAAATCAAAAATTTTGATTTCATTCCAACCATTTGGCAAACTTAATTTTAAATTGTCAACCAATCCACAAACTTTCAATTCTGACACCAACACAAAATGTTGTCAACTTTGTTGGCAACCAAGTCTGTCGTGTGTACGCTGCTTAATGTTCATTGCATCGAGCTACTTTGCCGTTTAAGCTCCATTTGCACTGACGCTGGCTGTCGCCACATACTCCCCACATAGTGACAGTTGGAATTGTGATTTCTCTTCCGATCTTCGTCTGCTTTCATGTTGCATGGTCTGTGATGCTCCCTGTTGGCACTGGTTTCTTGCAAAGGTCGGTTGAGTATAATGTCTGAAAACTAATCTTTCTTTGTGGTTTACTCATTTGTTTTTACTGCTGAACGATTTTTGTAACATTGGTTTCTTCTAATAATTCGGGCTTTAGCCGATCGATTAAAACGCTGCTATTCTTTCTTTTTTTCCGTAATACGAAATGTTTGGGATTTATCTCCAACACCTCCAACGGACCTTCGTATGATGGGTTCAAAGATATTTAGACTTTATCGTCTCTTTTGATCGAACTGGTAGTTGAAATCCTACGCTTTGTGTTGCATTTGATAAAGCTGTTCCAGGCTTGATCTCGTTAATTTTAACTTTTAATTCCTTTACAAATTCACTTTGTGAATGCTTTGACATTTTCCGGCTTATCAAAGTGCTCGTATGTCTGGCTTAATCGCTGTTCTCAATCTTAAAGCAAATATATGCTTGCGTGCGGTGCGTGCGAATGGAAATGCCTGCATTCAAATGCGACTTAAAGGGACGTGAACGAAACGAACTCAACGCGAAAGTTGGTCTACTTTTAACTTTTTCCGCATTGCCATATTCGATACAGCCTGCCCAAACCCAAAAACCACACACACACAACAAACATATGCACTCTTATGCTTATATTTCTTTTTGTTATATGTGAAAGATGAGACAGAACGCAAGCACGTAACTATCTCTCAGCAAAAACTTGCCGTATAGTGCGGATGGGCCGCACGCACCGTATGCCAGCATGTATCTGTTTCCAGCTTAACAGTATTAATGGATAGAGTTATTTGTTTGGTAGCACTTGGTCGCTGGGTTTAGAGGAGTTTTGTGGACACTTTCAATCATTCAGTCGCTTACTAACCTCTGATCATAGTCTTTATCCGCGGATGAGCCAGATAATGTAGTTTTTTTTATGACTAATGGTCATAGTGGTTCAGGAACGTAAGGACGAATTATGTCTTGGCTGATGTCGCTGTAGACTTTCCACGAGCTATTTGGGAACAGTAAACTCCTTCAGTAGCAAAGATGAGCTTCTTTGTGGTCTCGTAACAAATCCCCTGATTCGTCGTAATTTGACTGGGCCTCTGCAAATTTCTTGACATCTATTGTCTCTGTTGCAACATTTATATTTCCTGAATTGAAGGTAATAGATCTGCTATGTTGTTGGGCTTTCCTTCAATGTATCCATATGTTCGTTGAGAACTGGCCGATGAAATCTATTTGTCGAAGTTGACGTAGTAATGTTTTTTTGGATTTCTGTTTAAAAGCGAAGGTAAACGGGTTTTGGAATATACTAAATTCTCGTCCTTCCAAAAGCCGAAAGTTCTCTATCTGGTAATACTTTTCAGTGGTTGTTAGCATCCGAGCAAAACATCTAAAGGTGTTGCAACTCTGGATTCTTTGCCTTTTAAGCTCCATTTACACTGTTGCTGGCTGAAGGGCCAATTACAATAATTCTGTTCCGTCCGATCCGTTCGTTCCGATCCGTAAGTACCATTGGAACCACCTTTACGAACTATCATATAAGTTCTAAGCAAGCTTCGAATTTTAACTTTGACAGCTTAGCGGATCGGAACGGAGCGGATGCTTTATAATTGGCCCTTTTAGGCTGCGGTTAAGCTGGCTGAAAGTTGATGATAGTCCAGCTGGTGCCAGCTGTTACCATTTAAGCTTTCATTGTTTAGTGGTTATGCTGCAAAACAGTTCGTGCTAGTTACTCGTATGTACACGGCATGGATTAGCTCGGATGGTATCGTTTTTTGGTACAAACTTTTCAGTGCTTTATTTATTAACAACAATTTTTCATGATAGACGAGTCATTTGAAGACATGTTATTTTTTAGCAGAAAGTAGTTATCTTAAGTACATGATGCTATATAAAAGAAGTAGAAAATTCGGTGTACATCCCATTTTTAAAAAACGGTCTGAACCATAATTTGCACATGGAGTTGAGGCAAGATGAAGATCGATTTTATGAATACTACAGGATGAAGCCCAAAACTTTCGACTGCATTTTGTGTAAAATAAAAGATGAAATGGGAAGCAACACACAAACTTCCAAAGACTAATTTCTGCTGTCGAAAGACTTTCAGTAATTTTGTATTTTAACTAGATAGAAGCATTACTTTTCAATTGTGTTGCAAGGTGTTGCAGATGCCTGCTACCGTTATATATTTATTGAAGTGGGCGGTTATGGTAAGCAAAGTGAGGGCAGAACTTCGTGTGCAAAATCAAATTTCTACTATAACGTCTACCTCTGCCGATGGCACCTCCTCAAATCATCCAAGTTTCAGTGTCATATTATCGAAATATTTGTAGGACTTATTTTTGTTTAAATAAATAATAATAAAAGTTTAATTACCTACCATCAAAATCTAATGCGTCCCCTTCTTCATCCCGCGCACCCTTCACTTTCTTTTTGTCATTATAATTAGCCGCCGCGGCGTTGCATCCCCTAACAATTTCCTGTTGCTCACTTCATTTATTAATTTTTCATAATCCATTTTTCAAACTTCATGCTCAACTGGGCCAGCTATCTAAACAAATTTGATTTTCTATCACGCTGTCATGAATGTTCAAATGAATGTGCGTAACTACTCTGGATCAGTTACTTTGTTTAATTTTCTTGTAACAGCTGGCACGAGCTGGACTATCACCAACTTTCAGCCAGCGTAACCGCAGCCTTAAGCCTCAATTATACTGGACGCAACGGAACGCAACGGATCGGATTGAAATGTCAAAATGAGTTTCATTACAGAGAAATTATATTGAAGTGGTTATACTGGACGCAACGGAACAGACCGGATTAAAGTTTCAAAACTTTGGAACTCGAAGGAAGCGACTGATTGAAGTGTCAAAAAAAGCATTAAAAACAGCTGATTTTGTCATTTATTATTTAGCCCAAAATGTCGTCAGAATTTGTTGAAAAATTAACAATCTGAAGTGGAAGAAAATGAAATTGTATATAATAAAAAATTGCACGGATATAAAAATTTTAAGCATCAGTCCAAAATTTGGCAAAACATTGCCAAAAAATTAGGAAGGGCTGGTTTCTTTAAAATTTTATACATATCATAACACACTGTAAGCTTAAAAATATCCTTTTGAAACTAGCCTATTTTTAAATAACTTTTATCAACTTATTTAAAATATCTATTTGACAGATGAACAAATGACATTTGCAAACTTTCGATTCCGTCAGTACCTATAACCAGCAAAATTCCATTCCGTTGACTCTCTGTTCCGTTGCGTCCAGTATAATTGACGCTTTAGGAAAAAATACTCAATGCACGCATAGCAGCCTGAAATGCCCACCAAAGTGCCTTACCTCACCGCATTAATTCCATTAATATCATGCACAATAGCCTCTTACCAATTTAGCACTAGATTTTGGTACTATGTGAGCATTGGGAGCAGTGGCGGTTTCAGAGGGGGGTAATTGGGTAATTACCCCTCTAAGCATTTTCGTACCGTTATTTATTTTTATTCTTAAAAATTACCAATATTTCAAACCAACAAGTTAAGTTATGGTGAATCTAGTCGGCGATCTATGGCCCTTCGCAGAGTTGTCCATCATTTCAAACATACACTTCAATAATACATACACTCTGAACTCACTTAGGCAATAAATAGAATTTCGTGAGCAAAATAGTTTTTTTCATTTTTCCGGCCATCTTTTCGCATATTTCCAATGAAGTAGCAAAGTGCGCACAAAACACAACTATAAGCACAACTCTTCCAGAACATTTTGAGCCCAAAAACATTTCAGTAGGTGTTGATGGCTATGAGCTAATCGAATTCGACAACAAATGTCTTTTTTTCGAAAAACCGTCTTTTGCAAAAATTATTTATTATTTTGCAAATTTACAAAAACGTTTTATTGCACTCCCCAAGGGCTACACTTTCCACGAGTTTCATTACAAAATCGTTTTTTGGTAAAAGATATGAGCATTTAAAAAAACGTGTTTTTAGCGCTTTTTTTGCAATAACTCCTTTATTTGTTTATGTATTGACATCAAACTGGTGTCATTTTATTAGTATGAAAAATATCTACAAACTTTATTTAAACCTTTTTTTTGTACAATGTGGTTTTTTTTTAAACGCGAAAACCTGTTTTTGGCCCTTTTTTGACGCCATTTTGGAAACTTTCCCAAAGGCCTACGAGTGCCAAAAGTAGCTCATCAAATTCTACGGAATTTTTCATATTTTACCCATATTTTACTTTTCGGATGGCTCGGTTGGCACGAAAAAATCTAATTTGACTGGCCTAAAAGTGGTTTATGAAGAAGAGGGTGAGAGAGGACGATGGGGAGGACAACTCCTGCATTGTTGTTAATGTTTTCTGAAATTCCCTGTTGCTCTCAAAGAGAATGTCTAAAACAACAACAAAGCCAGTATGATTTGTTTTCTGCAAGTCGTTCCCTCCGGTAGAAGCTCATACGATTTTTCACCGAACACCAAAAGAGAATTTACGATTGCAGACGACTTCTGTCTATCGTGTGTACGACGGGTGGAAACAGACTATATAAACAAAATGAAGTTAACAGCTCATGCGCCGTAAGAGAAGTGAAGACTTTCTTCCTTTTAGTAGGGGAGCTGGCACTTGAAAAAATCGTGTCGACCCAACCTTCTGCCGTTTGGACTGATACCACACGAGCGTACACACAATACGACAAGAGTTGGTTCATGGAGAAGAGGGTGTGTGAGGGCGATGGAAAACCGGCCCCTCTCTCACCCTCTTCTCCATAAACCACCTTTGCAGCAGACTTTCGTCGTGTGTACGCTCGTGTGGAATCAGCCGTGGTATGTAAGATTTTCAAGTAATTTCAAGCATTTTTTCTAAAGGCGGCTACACACGTAACTGCATGCTTCACAAGCACGCATGTTTAATCTTTTTGCGCATTCTCGCACAACTTCTCGGTAGCCTCCACACGACGCAATCATGCTTGAATAGCCGAAGTTTATCCTTAAATAATTTCGTTCGGAAAATGACGACGCGCTCGCTCGCACTCACACTTTTGTTTTCAAGCTAGATTTGTTCAAGCATGCAGATGAAAATTCGACCAATTTTCAAGCTGATGTTCAATCATCATGCTTGCGCAAAAAACTCATACACATGTTCAAGCACGCTTGCACAAAAAGATTGAACATGTGTGCTTGTCAAACATGCAGTTACGTGTGTAGCCGCCTTAATATCATGGTACAATAATTACAAGGTAAGCTCATAAGGGTCCCGTGACGTAACTCAGAAAGGAAAAAAGCTTTCCCGTGACGTCACTCAGATCTTTTCTAATGTAAAAGGCGTAAAAGCTTTTCAAGATGGAAACAGAGCTTTTCCTTATGAGCCTACCATGACATTTTTGCGGGAAGTGGACCCACCTCGAGTTAGGGGGTTGAGCGGGGGGGGGAGTTCTGCCGCTGAATATGTTGGTTCTATTAGGGCTAAGTAACCGTTAAATACAAGTGGCAGACATTTTTGACCATTTGCTGGGGTAGGGAGGTTTTGGGAAATGGCAACTTCAGCTGGGGCTGGCTTGGGAGGGTGCATATAAAAAAATATTGAAGTTTTTTCTTTTTTTAAAATTACCCCCCCCCCCCTAAACCAGTTGGCTAGACACGCCCCTGATTGGGAGCCAGCGATGAGGGAAGAAGACGAAAACAACTTGTCTATGGGTTATATGCTTAGTAATAGTAGTCTAATTTGTTTAGAGCTCCATATTAAAACCTTTTTTTCTAATTAATAGAACTTATTTCTCGTGAGATTTTATAAGTTTAACTAATAAAAAATACTCATTTATTTTATTCCTCAAAAGGAATCACATTTCTAGTCAAATAACCATAATCCATTGACTTAAAAGATTTCTGACTCTATCCATTACTTCTGAATCCAATTCATGTCCTATCCTCTTAACGTTTTTTTTCAGCATTTGAATAGATAAACAGGAGCTCAAGGATGCAAAATATATCGGTGTTTATACACGAATTTATCGAACTGGTTTCATAATAAGGATTTTCCTGAGTATTTCGATGCTCTGCTATATGCATTTCAGAAGAAGACTTTGAATCGTCTCTTTTTTCCTCCTTTTTATGAGAGATGAATTTACTAGATATTTTCCTATTAATAATATTACAAAATTTCAATGCAAATTTCACAGTTTTCTTCTATAGAATGTGTGCGCCATTCAAAGTTCGTTTTTTTTCTGTGCAATCCTTGATGGTTAGTGCAATGAGGAGGAAGATGTATTGAGCATGTTTATGAATATAAAAAAAAATGTCTGTTCTATGTATTTGACTATCAAGGAGATTTTTTTACTACTGAATTTATTGCAAAAAATGTTTTATGTTTTCTTCTTCTTTTCTATTAAACAATTTCTTCAAAGTCAAATATTGATTTTTAACCCTTGATTCTGTATTTATTGAAAGAAAAAAATATATTTATAAAGTATCCTAGGCCACAAATCATTTCATCCTGGGAAGACCGGGATGCCTCGTACTTTTCCCATAAATTTCCTTTTATGTCAATATCATTTTTTCTTCTTCTGGTACAGGCTGTATTTATATATTTTTTTGATGTTTACTCGTATTTTATGATTTATAAAAATGTCGTAAAAGTTCAAAAACCTTCAGCGATCGTCTATATCTCGTAACTTTTAACTAGGACATATTTATTTTTCCTTTTCCCCTTTTTATAAAATCCATGCATGAGCTTCAGTTTTGTTAAAAACATTAAACTAAAACAGAATTTCCGATTGCCGGGGTGGGGTGGAGAGGTTGAGAAAGGATGAAAATCCTTTTTCATACAAGTGGCCCCAGAAAATCAGGCGCTGTCACAAAGTACCATTCACGACGAGAGTACACTGTGCTTGTGCTGCTGGCGGAAAAAGGACTCGAAATTTCATTTGTACAATTGCTTGCATAAAAAGGAGCGTATTGAAAATCCTTTCCGAGACTGACTGACTCCGGCCATAAGCTTTTAAACTGGTCAAACGACTTCGAGTTTCGACTTGATCCGATTTCATTACTGTGCCAACCAATCGAGCACCGCTTAAAAGCATCCTTAAGATAGCTTCATCTTGAGCAGGATTATTTTAAATTTGTAAATTCTGTAACGAAACAGTCTTTGCTTGATTGTAGGAGTGCCCATCCCTGCGCCCCTCTGGAGCCATCCAAACAGCATCCGGATCACTTCTAGAAGACGAATCCATTCAATTTGCATTTTATGTTTTTCGAGTCTCCTTATAACCGGAAGGTTGAAAAGGGAATCGATTTCAATTTCAATTGAAAATGCCAGTATAAGCGTACTTTTGTAACTTTCAACTTTATTGATAACAAAAAAAGACGAAGAATTTTCTGTTTCACAAAACAAATTCTCAGCTTATCATAGCTGGTTTCGTCCTGTCAGTTTTGATCTTTTTCAGGCTCTTATCACACAACCCCCTCACAACCCTTTCATCCCGGCACTCACTCTTTGTTACTACCATCATGGTGTGTTGGCTTGAATCCTAGCGAATATACATGCCAGGAACCTGGCACTGAATTGTGGTTTTGTTTATGTTTCCTTGTTTCTATGCTGTGATGTGATTTAGATAGCAATGGGCTCCTTCTTCCATGCATTCTTGACGTCGTCAAAGGATAATCGATTTTTTATTTGTGAAGGCATTGTTCTGTACCAACCAACAATAGACAAACATTTTACAATTCAGTTTCTGTTTTTGGTAGATTTTGATGTTGCTTAGATTTATTTATTTAATTTTCCTGTTTACATTTTGAATTATTCAAATTGGGGTGTTTTAATTAAAATTTGATTGTTATTTATTGTATTTAATTATAATGCTTAACCACATGGAAGAGATTTACCGATTACAGAGGGTTTATGCAAATTTTAGCTGCGACAATTTACTGGTAGAAGATTTAAAGATTTGATTCTGTTTACTGCTAAAGTTTGTCAAGAGGATGTTCTACATGAATTCGAAAAAGGGGGACGGAAGGTGCAGGCAGTTGTCTATCTAACTACCAACGACGGTGACAGAAACGTTATAAAATTTTATAACCACACCAGTAAAAAAACTGTTGCGCTAGATCCAGCTTTCATATTCAGATAATGGATGATACCTCCTTTTTTTAACTAAGGAGTAGTGCTCTTTAGTTTTCGATTCACGAGTAGCCATAATAAGGCATGTCCCTGGATTAACCGCCTTAACCCACTTAGTTCCACTTAGGTTGGATGTTCACCCAGCAGACGATACTCCTCCTTGTTAGTCTGGTGGTGTGGAACTCCTGGCTTTATAACACTCTGACGACGCGGTCTGCTGCTAACCCCGACGGTTGCATGTCTGGCTCAGCGCCATGCTATTGACGTTATCGATATTGCCAAATTTGGCCGATACAAAAAATTTTTGGACTATAGAAGCAACGTCTTGGCATATGATCAGCTGGAAGGTTGATCTGAACTCTATCCCCTTAGAATTGAAGAGAAATCGTTAAAGCGACTGCATGGATAAACCAGTTGGGATGTGGCTTTTGACCCTTTCGGTCCACAAGATTAACTTCCCAGTATTCGTTCAAACAAAAAACGACTCGAACAATTTTTATCAAAATCTTTTCAGATCATACTTCCTTTAACACGCTTTGAACGGCATCTTAACGAAGTCGGTATCTATTTTGGTTCGCACGAAATCGTGCTGGTACAAAAATCACTTAAGTCGTTCAAACAAAAAAACGGCTCGACCAATTTTTATGAAAATCTTTTCAGATCATATTTCCTTGAACACGCTTCGAACGGCACCTGAACGAAGGCGATATCTTTTTCGGTTCGCGCGAAATCGATTTTCGGACCGATTGCAATAACTTCCTACTGGGAAGTTAAAAATATCCTTATTCTACAATGCAAACTATAGGAACATTCTTTGTCAAAACGGTCAATAAAAACTGGAAGGTCCGAAAATCATCCAAATAATTAAATTTTCGGATTCAGCATGCTGAAAAAACAAGGTAAATATTTTTTTCGGATTTTGTGGAACGTACTTTTGTATCTAAAAATAATTCAATATTTTAACGATTTTAATAAATTTTCCGGAATTGTTGCATTAACAACAGGAAAACTAAGACTCTATACATAAAGTTTTATTTAATATTTTGTTAACACTATCTACTGATATGAAGCAACAAAAAAATAGCATAACAAAAAATTCTCAAGGTCACCGCAAGGTCATAAAGGGCAATAATAGGTAAAACATCTTCAAAAATCGATTGTGAAAAAACGTCATCGTCTTTTTTCGATTTTTAAAATCGAAAATACTCCTAGATACTTGTACTTTATGCCTAAAAAATTTCATCCTTGGTTATCAAAAGGATTCAAAACTACGAGCATTTTTATTACGGAATTTGTGATTACAAGTTGTTTTATCTGAAAAAATGTTTTTCTATTAGAAAAACGATAGGTTCATTATAATTTTTTGCTAGTTTTTGAACATCCAGCTGCTCCTGTAGATACTTCGCGTCTTTTGCCTTTTTTCACTTGCACTGCTTGCACACCTTGTTGCTGGTTGTTTGTTGGAGTATCTTGTAGGTAGGGGTATTTTCTCAAATCTTCAAGGATTGTAACACAGACACCATCTTCCTGCATGGAGGTAGTTTTAATCAGCAAATCCTTCTCACCTTGGGGGATGCAAGCGTGGCAGGATCTGATGCCGTTGATTGGGACAGCATACCGAAATCTTTTTTCTAAGATTTTTGTGTTTGCTTGAATTTCTCCTTTTGCTGCTAAAACAAACGTGATTCCTTTTATATTATCCTTAGCCCAGGAGTATAGCTGCAGAGGAGTCTGAATTTGGCGATCAGGTGAAAGTTGGAGGCTGGCTTTTGCTGCGAGTCTTTTAACAGTCCTGCTCAACCCATCGCTAGGACCTTTTCCATGAGCAGTTTCAAAAAAGCGCCACTCAGCTGGTATCTGGAAATCATCTTTATGTAATCCCAGGTTTTGCATGTTGTACCGATTCTTGTATTGTGCAGCAGAACCATCGGACATGTAAATAATCTTCTCGAGAACTTCCAGCTTTTGTTTCAACACATCAATCAGTAACTTCTGAAAATAATGGACAGCCGCTGTGTTGTGGTTTAGCTCATCTGATATAACAACGACGCTCAGAAGTTTCACGGTGTCGTCTTTTGGATCTCGGTAATAACAAGCAAAATGATGTACAGTAGCCTGGGAGTTATTCCAGTGAAATCCTTGAACGCTATCTTGCAGGACAAACGCGTAATTTTCGGCATAATCTGGGATAGAAAGAACTTCTCCATACTTCAAATTTCCTTTCCCCGACTTCAAAAACTTCGCTTGTTTATATTTAGATTTTTTTACCATTAAAACAATTCACAATTAAGTGTATCATTGTAAACAGTGTAAAAATACAATACAAATTTACAACGAAGAGTGAACGCTCCTTTTGCAATCTATTGTAAATACATCGAAGAAGAAGAAAATTTTTGTCTTTTATTTTCTTTTTGTTTTTCAATTGAATTATTCTAAAGTTTAAAATATATAAATAGATATAAATAAATGAATTCCTTCAATTTACCATCTCCCGCTCCATTTTAAACATCTGTCAAATATTAAATACAATGATACAATACGTAATACAACACTTTTTAGTGTAGTAAAATTACAACACTCTTGTAAATATTTTTATATGAAAAAGTCTTGTATTATTTTACAATGGTGTAACAAAATACACCTAATACAACGATACAAGGCTAAATACAACAAAGCTTCATATCAGTAGATAGTGTTAACAAAATATTAAATAAAACTTTATGTATAGAGTCTTAGTTTTCCTGTTGTTAATGCAACAATTCCGGAAAATTTATTAAAATCGTTAAAATAATGAATTATTTTTAGATACAAAAGTACGTTCCACAAAAACCGAAAAAAATATTTACCTTGTTTTTTCAGCATGCTGAATCCGAAAATTTAATTATTTGGATGATTTTCGGACCTTCCAGTTTTTATTGACCCTTTTGACAAAGAATGTCCCTATAGCAAAAGAGATCTGCTAGAAAAGGGACCTTCTGTTTGCTGGAAGGATCCCTCCATAGTATTCATTCAATGCAGGATAATAGGGCAGCATCTGCAATACTTTGTAGGGTGCTGAGCCCAAGCTGCCAGTATGGTATTGTACAAATAAAAGCCATAGGTATGTATGTAATCGTAATCGTAACAGTCTACACCGTCGCAGGTGGCGACCCCCGAACTAGTACCCAGCGCCGGCTCTAGCCCTTCATCAGGGTAGAGCGGGATTATCTTTCGGCGCCCTTGGGACTTTAAAGGGAAGATTCAGTAGGATTGGGTATCTTTTAGCCTACTTTTTCGCTCCGATCCGATTATCGGATCCGGCTATCGTATTCGACTATCCGGTCAGACCGAAAAACTTGAACCGATTATCGTAGCAAAGCGAGTGGAAACTTTTTTTATCATTCCAATTGTAGATCTCAAAGTCGGGAGTCGGTAATCGGATTTTAAGGCCGCTAATCCGATTGCTCAGGCTAGTTTTTCACTCTGATGGGTCATACCGAAAACTTGACCCGAATCGAAGGAGAGTCTGATAGAGTGAATTTTTTTATCATTCTAATTATAGGCCTTAAACAGCTCTATCTAAATATCTACGCTTGCCCAAGTGAATCGTAATCGTGCTATAGGCAACCCTTTTCTTTTTGGTCAGATTTTCGTGGATAGCGTTATCTGTAATGCGATCAATATTTATTTAGGCATTTAAATAGAGCTCTTTGAGGACTGCAATTGGAATGATAAAAAGAGTTTTCTCTTAATCAGGAATATATTTTTTCCGACTTGGTTTTCGAAATGCATACCTACCTCCATTTTTTGACGGCCGCCGCTCCGCCTATGAAGGATTTTTATTGATTGTAATAGATACGTTGTCATTCTGTCTGTTGGTAGGGGCTAATCTCTTAAGCGGATAATCCGATTTTGATGGCACTGCAAGATATTATTCTTTCAATAGCGGGGAAAACTATTGATCATTATGGTTTGCCATCTACACAAATAATCGATGGTTCTGATGATAATTTAAAGAGAGAATGTATCGAAAAACAATTAACTTAAGTTAAACAATGAAGAAAAATAACTCTACCAACGCATCATCAACAGTGTTAATACTGTATATTTTTTAGAAACACCACGCGGCACCGGCAAGACTTTTTAAACCAATCTTATATTACCCAAAATACGTACAGATAACTTGAACTGGATTGCTGCAACATTACTCTCTGAAGTAAAAACGATGCTGATGGAAGAAGATCATACAGAAAATCCTGCGTGCAATATATATAAAAACCGTCATCAAGTAAAAGTTTTACAATACTGCGTTAATTGTCTGCGATGAATGTACCATGGGAAATAAAGTATAAAAACTCACTATCTGGAAAAGTATAC
The DNA here is from genome assembly GCA_963855945.1 of Thereva nobilitata. NCBI lineage: Eukaryota > Metazoa > Arthropoda > Insecta > Diptera > Therevidae > Thereva > Thereva nobilitata. The sequence goes on along the minus strand of OY979698.1, from coordinate 78,386,456 downwards.
GACTCTAGTTAAAACTCATTATCTGGAAAAGAATACGACCTACGTCATTCTTGTTTATGCAACTGTTTTTGATAATTGTTTGGTGCATCAGAAACGAAAGAAAAAAGTATGGTTAATAATGGATTTTTCTGAAAAAAGGGCTAAACAACAAAGAATTTTGTATGGTTCAGACGCAAAATATTGATTTTAAACTTAGATCTCTTCTAAACGGAGTCACTCAAGTTCAAGTTCTTTATACCGAATGGAAGAGTATAGAATTTCCTAAAAAAACAATCCTTAATATGTTGCTCTACGATAATCGGTATGGTATTTATTCAAGTTTAAGTTCATTAAAAACTTTACAAAACGTATTTTCTCACATATTCCCAATAATCATCCCCTAACCTATAGGCTAGTGCCAAAGCGGATTTAAATGAGGAAAAAAAATAAATTAATAGCAGGGAGGGACCGACAATGAAATGTCGCTAAGGTCATAACTAAAAAAAAAAAATTTAAACTCGAAAAAAAGGGAAATGGTAAAATGGGGATGCTATTTAGGGGTTGAAAACGATTTTTTGCGTTTTGCGGTGAAACATGACCTCCTAGTGGAAAACGTTTAATACAAAAGTTGTAGATAATAAAAAGATCTAAAACTTTTGTATTTAACATATTTTGACATAACCTCAAATTTCGAAGAAAATGGCGGAAAATCGATTTTTCAGTTTTTAATTTTTTTCTCCCGTAAAAATAATTCAATTTACATGAAAATTTGTAAGAGTATACCTTGTGTTGCGCTAAATAAACATGATTTTTTTTTGTTTGGAAAACGGATAGTTTCCCAGAAATTAACATTTTTCGAAAAAAATACCCTTATCTTGCACGGACAACTTTATTGATGTTTTTTTCGAATTTTGATATTCAATAAGTGCTCATTTGACCATTGAAATGTCTAGTTTCAAATGGTCTATACATTTTGAAACTTTTGCTCGACCGTACCAAACTGCTTTGATTTCATACAAATCATTTGGATCATCTTTTTTGGAAATAATACGGTCATATTGTCAATCTATAATTTTTAAATTAATTAAAATAAATAATGTATAAAAAATTTCCCAAAACCATATTGAGTATGATGCTGTAAAAATTTTATTACGAAACTGGAACCATTTACCTAGTCACGGCGTAATTCATTTCAAACGAAATTGTTATTTTATTTCTTATTTATTTAAAATTTTCAGGATGGTTTTGCCACTCTTTATGTAATTAAATTTATTTCAGTTCTGTCATTAAAATTTAATCCCTCATTAACAGAAAAAATTAAAAAATTTGAAACAAATTGAAAAAATCGAGAAATATGTACGTGATTCGAAAAATCAGGTGTTCGGTTTTTCTTAATTTTAAGCGGTTTAATGAAAATAAAGTTTCAAAATGTATAGACCATTTGAAACTAGACATTTCAGTGGTCAAATGAGCACTTATTGAATATCAAAATTCGAAAAAAACATCAATAAAGTTGTCCGTGCAAGATAAGGGTATTTTTTTCGAAAAATGTTAATTTCTGGGAAACTATCCGTTTTCCAAACAAAAAAAAAATCATGCTTATTTAACGCAACACAAGGTATACTCTTACAAATTTTCATGTAAATTGAATTATTTTTACGGGAGAAAAAAATTAAAAACTGAAAAATCGATTTTCCGCCATTTTCTTCGAAATTTGAGGTTACGTCAAAATATGTTAAATACAAAAGTTTTAGATCTTTTTATTATCTACAACTTTTGTATTAAACGTTTTCCACTAGGAGGTCATGTTTCACCGCAAATTGCAAAAAATCGTTTTTAACCCCTAAATAGCATCCCCATTTTACCATTTCCCCTTTTTTCGAGTTTAATTTTTTTTTTCGTTTAGTTATGACCTCAACATTTCATTGCTGGTCCTCCCTGCTATTAATTTTTTTTTCCAAAAAACTATCGGCACTAGCCTACTAACGAATTAGCATTTTAGTCCAATCAATGTACAAAAATCCATCTTATAATTGCCATCACGAAACAAAAAATATGCTTATATAGGAAAAAAAATCTAAAAAAGATAGCGTTTTGTGTTTTTGAATTTGGCATGGCGAACCTAACCTAAAAAATTCCGGAAAATGAAAAAAACGCTTTTTTTGCGAATAACAAAAAAACTTGAGCTCGGATCGACAAAAATGAAATTATAAAGTTGTAGGTATTCAAATTATCTTTCGATTGCTATATATATAAAGTTATAGGTTAGAGCACAAAACATAGAGATAACTGCAAAAAGTGTTAAAATTTACGTTTTTTTAATTTGTTAATAACTTTTGTTTAACGCAACTTAGATATCTGTTATTTGGCAAAAATATTGCTTCTTGCTAGCTGAAAAAGCAGTTTTATTTTTGTTGCAAAATATTGAACGCTTTCCTTAAAATTTCACTTTTTGTAAAAAAAGGCGTTCTTCTAAAAACGTTCCTTTTGGTCTACGGATTCTTCTAGAGTACCGTTCTAGAGCTTCAAATTTTCTTCAATACTTGTACTATCACGTACATGTAACAAAAAGTCTATTAAAAGATTTTCCAGTACTTAAAATGACCCCCAAAAACATAGTAATAACGAAAAAACAGACTCAAAAAGTTAGTTTTTACAATCGAACGTCTGTTTTTTCATTATTGATACATTTTTGGGGGTCATTTTAAGTACTGGAAAACCTATCGACGCGGATGAGATTGCGATGAAAGCTAGTGTTAAATTAATAATTATAACCAAATTTTTCAAAAATCAACCTTTATTGCAAAAGGCGTTATCAAAATTTTATATTTCGCTCGCATTCATTTTCGAGCCCCTTGTCACCTGGCGCGTAGAGCGACCACTCCACTCGCTCTACCCTAGGGCCGGCGCTGCTTGTACCGTTTAAAATAATAGCACTAGCTGCTTAAAGAAGAATGTCTAGAGACTTAACCTCGGTAAAAAGGAACTGAATAGTGGAGGCAGAAGAAGCATAGTAATTTTCTGAGCAGAAACATTCCTTAAGACTCGCAAAACCACCACCCTTCTTCAAAGAATTCAAGAGTCTAATGAATCATTCCTACAATTTCTGGTGTAGCAGTAGATTGTACAAGAGGAGTAAGGACGTGTTCGATTATTTCTTAACAACAAATCTATATATACATGATAAACCGCAGCACGGATTCTTCCTTCGACAACCGTAGGAGAAGCAAAGTTATCACGTTGGACCCTCCATACATTGCCAAATATGTAAATGATTGACAGTGTTCTCAAAGAAACAGTCGCGTCGTGCTCAGTTCATAGATATATTAACTCCAAGCTGGGCGATTCCTTGAAGATTATGATGCCATATAAGAATATTTAATATAGGAACTAGGCGGCCTTTGTGGCGAACTAGACAGTGTATTGAAGGACCTCAATGGACTTAACTAAATCTGCAATAGTCTTTGTATTATCTGCAAAAATTTTTACAGAAGCAACTTTTGCTGCCTACAGCTCTGTTAAGGACGTAGAAAAGGAAAACTCATGGAAATAGAAACTCAAGGATTAATTTCAGATCTATAGAAATGACGGCTCTTGAGTCAGAAAATCTTGATCGGGTACGTACTACAAGCACATTTCCCAGGCCTTAGAAGTCTCTGGTTGGCAGCATAGAGAAATGATAACTACTGTATAAGTTTTGATTTGTTTTTAATACTATAGGCTGAAGCGCCTGGGTTCGTTTAATCAAGTGAGAAATCTCGAATGGACTGATTAAAAGGGAACGAATTCTGTGTCATGATCAACACTCGGTGGATAGTGATGGGTTCATTCAGAGCGTTTATGGGTTAAAGTTCTGTGGGTATGCAACTATTAAATTGAGTTTTTTGGGGTCCCTACAATTCCACAAAACACTAATGCCCGAGTAAAAATAAAACTCGCCCGCAGCTAGCATGCACCAGGTACGAACTAGCATGCACGGCGCCCACAGCTCATACCGAACAAATGCGCAAGGCGCATTTTTACTAGGATGAAAGCCACCTACTTCGGAAAATCTCGGATGAATAAAGAGGACCAAAGTCTCTTTCATATAAACAAGAGAGAAAACCTACCCTGGCACAACTACCCATGCAAAAGAAATCTATTGTTCTGTCGGGCTATTATTCCCACCTATAGTGGCACAACAAATTCAGATGACTGCAAACAATCAAATGTCTCATGAAGCTATCAAGGCAGCGATTCAATCATTAAACCTTCTGCAAAACATGTAGGGCTTCGTTCGCACCTTGTCTATATCCCATCTGTATGGAGGAACGTCAATATGTCATTTATACCCAAACCAGGGCATTCGATTACACACAGCCCAAATCCTTCAGGCTATTAGGCCGCTCGTTTTTCACCTCGACGCAAATGGAGAAATTTTGTGGATAAGGGGGCGTCCATAAATTACGTGAGGTGTTTAGGGGGGGGAGGGGGTCGAGCCGAATCTCACCAAATCTCACGTGGGGGAGGGGGAGGGTCTCCGCAAATCTCACGTAATTTTTTTCCGCAAGAAACAGTGTAAAATCGCGAGAAAACTGGGTTAAATTAATAGTACAGGTAAATTAAGCCGAAAAAAGCGATATAGCGGAAATAATTAGGTACAGGCTGAAAATTGACAGAGCGCTTCTTTTTATGCTTTTTAATAAGGGGTTATAAAGTCTTATCTACCGATTTTCTACTCCGAGAAGCCCACTTTTTAGGAGGTTTTAGCCCTCAAAATGGGTATTTTTCGATTTTTCTATAATTTTTTTGCAATATTTCTTAATATCTTTTTGTTTTTTTCAATTTTAAGTACAATATCTGTAAATGAGAAAATCTTTAAAATCGTCTTTTCGGACCCGCAATTAGATTTCATTCACGAAAATCTTGGTGCAGTATCAGATGAACATGGTGAAAGGTTTTATCAAAACATATTGCAAATAGAGAAGGAATAATGAATCAAAAGTATACGTGATACTATTACTATATTTCGACTCAATAGCAATTGGGTATAAAAATTTTGCACTGCCGTTTACACTGTATTTGTTCACTGTTTCAAATACAACTGGAACATCCAAAAAAAAGTAAAGAAAATAAGTTAAATATCTGGGAATGAAGACATGATGAAAAATTCTTATCTTTTTATACAATGGTCTGGGAAAAACTGCGAAAGTAATGTATGCATTGACTTATACCACCATTTTTGGACAGATTGCGACCCTACGATGAACTAGTGTGGGGGTCTAAGCTTAAACAAAACAGAAAGACCTAGAAGCCCAATTGAAAAACCTGGAACCTAATGCGCTCCTAAGTATCTCAAGTGCATAATGTACCCAATCCTACTGCAATCATAGAGATTATATTAAGAATGGGCTCTTTTCACATCAGTCAGAACACATGCTATCTGCGGTGCATTGTCACTACAAAAAGCAGCCATTTGCACCAGGCGACATAATTAGTTATCTAAGCATCTTACAGTACTCGAATTTTGAATCGACGGCCATCTGCTCTGACATACCTACTAGAGGCCAAGATAGATTTATTTTGAAAACCTTTTGTTATCATTATCGAGAGTCGTGAAGAATGGAAGTCTAACAGATCCGCACTTCTTGAATCTGTATCCTGATGTACAGGCGGCTCAAACGTCAATTTGAGAAGCTGGCTGTGACTTCAGACTCCGCTTTTCTAAGGCGATACGAAAGTAGGAAGCAAACGGAAGCTAGTAGCGATGCCTGATAAATCTTCGAAAAGAAATTATTTTCAGCCAACCAACTTCATTTATTAACTTAATTTGACATTTTGATGCGAACAATAAATTGTTTAAAGAATATTTAAAGAGTTTTTAGAATATTTTAAAATAAACAAATAAATGCAGCGCATGCGGCAATGGCTTTATTCACGGACTGAAATCCGATAACAGGCGGACAAATTTATTTCGAATTCGCATTGGTGGAAGATACCATTTTCTTATTTCCGAATTTCATGACTTTCGAATCGGATTCCAGGATAACCCCCCTGGGTCTTTCAGTTACAGGTTTTTTACCTAACGATGACATATATAGAAGAATGCTCCGAAGTTTGTATATCTCCATAGTCATAAATGGCTCTACCATTACTATTCAAACAGTCAAGTCGCTACTCTCTAAAAACGAATCAGTGGATGCCAAAGCCAACCTTCGAATGTCAATATATTGTAAAATTCTAAATTTATCCATATGCTTGCTCTACAAATACACGAGTTTTCTGTTCTCTTGTTAAGAAATCATTATCCCTGTAAGGCACCCTGAGGTTGGTTTCCAAAGGGTAGGCAGAATCACCTGCTAAATGGTAATCCACAGGTATTGTAGTTTATATTGGGTGCGTGCCGAGTTGGTGCTGTTATGATTTTGTGGTACTGTTCTTCAACACAAATTATGATTTCTAAATGCAATCAAGCACAGATTAAGGTATTTACACTAAAAATACGCATAATGGTGTAAATCCTACAATTTTTTTAAAATTTTAAAAATCTCACGTGTGATTTGGGGGGGGGGGGGGGAGGGGGTCGAGCCAAATCTCACGACATCTCACCAAGGGGGGAGGGGGGGTCGAAAAATCGCCAAAATCACCTCACGTAATTTATGGATGTCCCCTAAGGAGAAAAGAAGTGCTTATCTTGTGGGCCAACGATTTTGCTCTTCTCAGCACGCGTACCAGAGTAGGCCGTCTCTTCGAGATGTAAAGCTTAAAGAGTAGTATTAAATAAAGTAATTTGCGCTGGCAGCTTTTCCTGATATCTAGGGAGTCTTCGACAACATATCCTTTGGCATTGCAGCAAGAGCTGAAAAAACACCTGATCTAGGCTGCATTTTCCATAACTGGATCGACTCTATAGTAAGAAATCTGAGATTAATGGTAACTCTCTGGACGGCACTATAACAAAATGATACCAGCAAGAAGGAGTTGGTTATATCGCTTCTCCTCGTGCTTTGTCGTGGTTGAACTTCTGAAGATACTTTTGCCCAAAACTTCAAAATTCCATGCAACAAACACTTAATTTTGTTTCCAGCTAGTCCTACACTAAACTCTGCCAATCCCGACAAAATATTTATGGTATTTCCCCCCGGACAAAGACAGATCTGCTGCTTGAGGTAAAAGTTTATTGTTCTCACAACAATCCTTGAGTAGGTGGCATTACATGTAAAAATGCATTGCTTTCAGCGCATTGACATCCTCATGTGCAGGTTCGGCAGATTTTTATGGGCCTGCCGCAAAGCTTATGAATCTATATATGCGATTTAAAACCAAAAACCATGTACTACATATATACCGCCATCATAAGGCTTATAATAACTTATGGAGTTTTAGGGTGGTGGCATAGAACCACGAAATTGGCCTGCCTTTCCATCACCTAGGCTATTCGCATATCTACCGAGGCTATTCACATATCTTTGACGATAGCGTTGGAGATTCTTCTCAATTTAGCATCTCTGTAGAGAGAAGAGAAATCCACTATAAGTTCTGCACTGAGGCTAAGATCGAATGGCCACTTGAGCTTTTATTCAGCGCGAACATTCTACAAGAGATCCTAAAAGCGGATGAGGCAGTGGCGTAGATAGCTTTTTGCGATGGGAGGGGATATGACAGTATATTTTGATTGATCAGATTTTCACAACTTAATGCATCAGAACGGGGTCTTTTCGCGGTTGTTTCTGACGATAATTCTGCATTTCTATGGTTTTCACCGTCTCAACACTTGCGGAATGGTTTTATTGGCAGTAAAAATTTCTTCAATCCGAAATCATAAACAAAACAATTTTAACACACTTTTGCAATTATAAACTAGAATAAATTTGACAATTGAGGAGTGTCTGTTCAAAAAGGGCATGTTTCCATCATAAACAAACTTTACAGAAATCGAAAAAAACTGCCTGTTCCTATAAATAAAATGTAAAATATATTTAAATGCACATTCATGCACTACATTTTTTGTAATTATTTGTTTAGAAATATGCTGATCGGGATGATCGGGATTTTGAGAAATACGACCTTTTGATTAGTCATTTCAAGAAATAAGCCTTTTTGAATAGAATTTTTGGAAATACTTGCAGTGAAGTTTTTTGGGGCTCTCTCAAAAGCAAAAATCCTTTTAGCAATATTTTGCACACAGATTCAGTTTCGATGACAATATAATATAGTATACTCAATAGATCCAATATGGCCACCAAAAAAATGGCGGATTACCGTTTCCTTCACAAGATGCAGAAATACACCATTTTGATTGGATTCCTAATTTTTCGGAATTTTTTATATGGAAAGTACGCTCCATTTGAATAAGTTTTTAGGCTCATTCGATGGACTTTTATGCCATATTTTCAATATAATTTTAAAATAAAAAAAAGTTGAAAACGGAAATACGCCCTTTTGAACAGACACTCCTCAATTATAAACTAGAGTAAATTAATGTTAACGCCCCAAGGAACACCTTCGAATTGTTTGTTGATTCGCCAGAAACAATGAGTATACTGTGTGTTGTGCTCGATAAAATTGTATCGAGTTAGAACAATCTATGAAGTGCAAAGCTTCCCCGAACTTATAACTTAAAGTTTATCACAATTTTGCCCGTAGAATCTTTTCTTGAACTTTAATATTTTTACTGACTCGGCAATTTTTACAAACTTCAAAATATTAAGGAGGAATTAAATTGACAATCAAAGCCAAAAGTTAGTCCTATTTTTTAGGAAGCTTATATTCTGATACTCTACTATATTAAAAAATATTCGAAATATTAAATATTGAATAAAATATGCTCATAGCAACTAGTTATTTCAGCCAAAATTGGAAAAACAATTAAACTTGATTTATTATAACCTTAAAATTTTGAGTATTTAGGAACCGAGGTGCCACTATTGGCTCATTGTATTTACTTTACATGTGCTCGATGTGTCCACAATTATAGTGAGCGTCCTTTTCGTGGCTCTTGATTGGTCGGCCTGCTTGAAGCGCGGAAATTATACAATACTTAAATGCACAGCAGTCACAAAAACATATCTAGATGATTTTTATATAATTGCGCAAAAACAAAATTGCACATTACATAAAGTCAAAAGAGGGGTTGGTGCTTAAGAAATTTCATGTATACTTAAATACGTAGATACGAAGACTTTTATTCAATTCTATTATAATTTTTGTTGGCTCATGGGGGGGATTGATCCCCTTGATCCCCCCCTATCTACGCCACTGGGATGAGGTATCAAACTGTGTGACTGTGGAGAAGCCGAAGTTTAAACCCCCTTCCTCGATTATACAAGAGAGTCTGCCCTATATTTACCGTAGGATATCATAGATTAGATCGTGCAGAGATATCTCCAAGACAGTTACAAATGTGGGTGCCCAGATGTGATGCAGGTTTAATAAAATGTTGACTTTGACCACCCTAGGTACCTGCTGTTTAAAGAAGAGCTGTTCGCGAGGTGTATTGGCATGTACCTATAAAAATTTGAGAAGGGCCTATGCTAACCCGCGGCCCGTCTAGACGAGACATATTTCCTGGCACGACATTTTTTTCGGAAAAAGACAGAAAAAATTTTGTGGGCAAATTCTGTTCGAGTCATTCGGGGAAACTGAAAGCCTAGTGATCGCAGTGCATGTTTCTCCCAAACAGTGTAGCATCAAAATTATTGATTTCATGAGGCAAGTTGTTTTCTCTTTAAATAATAACATATTAACCCTACGTTTAGAAAAAAAACTTTGAGGTTATATATGGTTACAATTTATTTTATGAGTATCCATTTGCAATTTGGTGTTCTGGGGAAAATTGATCAAAAACTGATTTTTTGAAACTTTGATCTTGAAGAACTTCAAAAGGGTTAAGTTTTCGAAAAAACGAAAACAGGCTTTTTTGTAGGCAATAACGTTTCGTATTGACTGATCAAAACAAATTTTCGAAAAAAAGCAGTTTTTGAGCGATTTTTTGGCCAACAAGTGATTTTTGATAAATTTGACCTTGAATAACTTTAAAAGGGTTAATCGGGTCAACATGTTTGTACGAACTAAAGTTGTAGGGAATTTCATTGCCAACATTTTGGACCCTCGTACGGGGTTGTACGACCTATAGAAACCGAGATACAAGGAAAACACCGAAAAACCGCTTTATCTCCGGCGGCCATGTTTTTTTTGTGATTCCGAAATTGTTTTCTTAAAAAGTCCCAAGGAAGCTGTGGACCAACTTTCAGCCATTTCCGAATTTTGTCTCCTTTAAATGCTAATTTCGCCGGACTATAAAATGTTTTGATACGTATATTGTGATATCACAATTTTTTTCAATTTTTAAAAATAAAATAAAAATACGAATTTTCGCTATTTTATATGGTGTAATATGGTGTTTACGTTGACTTCTGTTCGCCACTGTATGTATATCTTACTATATTATTTTTTATTATATTAAAATAAAAACAAAATAGATTGGTAGTACGGTTTTCTACTTTTTGCATGGGGTTAATTACTTAATTCGTTTTCATATTTGTTATTTTTCAGTTTTTTTAATTAAAGCCGCCGATACCTTTACTTTTATCGCTCGCGACGTACATTAGCTTTGACAACGCATTGCTTCCCTTATCCTTAACCTTACGAACCGCCACTGTATAATTCTAGAAGAAAACGTGAGTTTTTGGTTAACTCCGGGTATCTTCAAAAACTCATCAGTGCCGCATCACTGCAGAATTCAGCAATTGGAAGTCTGTAGCTGAATTCTGCAGTGATGCGGGAGTGATGAGTTTTTGAAGTTACCCTCCTTCTTGTCTCTACGAGAAAAGCAAGATTTGGAAGTGACATTAAATGGAAGGAAACATAATTCCAAAATTATTCTTGTCTAAATATCGACGATTTCAATTATCTTCTGGAAAAGGTACATTTCTCATAATTTTTTTTGTTTTTGTAAACATCCATTCGCAAAAAAACACTTCAAATCCACAAACCGCCATTTATGTTTTACCAAATGTCAAAAATCTTTCTTAATCGGTGTCTTGCCATCGCCATCGTTTGATAGAAATTTTCATGGCAAACTTGGGGGACTCTCATTCTAACTTTGCATGCGAGCGAAAGAGAAGTCTTATTTCAAAAAAAATATCGTGACAGAAAATTTGTCTCGTCTAGACGGCGGGTAACAATCGAAAAATGTATTCTATCTGACAGCCAAGCATCAATCAGAGCGAAGCCCCGTACAGAATTGAGCCGGACTTATACGGAGCAGTACATTTGTTCCTTACACGATGGTAAATTGTACTGAGTCCTCAAGTTTTTGAAATGTTCAATGTACTACTATTCTTTGTATGAGTGTATAAATTCATTCTTGATTTTCGATTTTTAACATACATACATGAGGAAATGAGGCGAAGTGTGATTCTGTTGGGGCAGTAAACTTTCCAACTTGAAATGAGGCGAGATTAGTTGTGGAGGCATTGTTTTCTAACTCTCTTACTCTTATTCAGAGATAGTTTAATGTAGGTATATTAGAATCAAACTCGTAATAAAAACTCTTCATTGATATTTTTTATTCTTTCTTTCTTTAATTTGCTTGTTTCTGTCATTTTGGCCTTACAATGGAATGTCGCCTCATTTGAAATTTGACATTGTGCTGACTTAAAAGAAAAAAGAGGCTCCTCTTACAAACTCATTTTATATCCATGTCCTCACCAACAACACTACTAAGATTGTTGAAGTGATCTAGCTTACTAATCTGATATATGTACATAAGCTGACAAAAGTACATTAGATTCAAATGGTGGCTGCAGTATTTCTGGATCCTATATCTCATTAAAGGAAGTAGAAAAAGAAGAATAAAAGGAATAGGGGGCTTCGGTAGGCTACGGAGTAAGGCGCCTGGCTACCATCCCAGGGGTCCGTCATCGAATCCCGGCAGCACCACGGTCCTTCAACTTTCCCACCTTCTTTCTTCTTCCGTCTTTGCAATCCTCATTCATTCTGTCATAGCCTTCGGCTAGCACTGCCCCGCTCCTCCAGCGCATGTCATCGGTTGGTTGATGGGATTCAACTCGTTTCAGGAGACATAACACTACAGCGAGTTGTTTCTCGTTGCCCCGATGCCAGAGCCGCGATCTCTCTTCACTATCTATCGACTAGAGCTTGCTGTTCGACATTGCACTCTATATGAACAAAATAGATTGTCGACAGTACAAAGGCCTTTCCCTGAGCTCTAGTCTTCCATATAAAAAAAAGAAGCAGGGCCCTGGTAGCCATCCGGGTACCAGGTGGTTATAGCTCCGTTTGCTTTAGCGGGTGTGCCAACGGGCACCAAAGAATGACGTTAACACGTTCAAAGTGGATGGATCAATCACGACCTCTCACAACTTTACAACATCGACAACCACCGAAACTCATCAAACTATGGCACAATGTATCACAAAGGATTTAGAGATAATAGGTCCTCTCCACCGAAAGCCCCATTTTGCAGTTATCCAAACCGTTGTGTAATTACACTTTACACAAGTACTCAAAGCCCATTCAACCGTGAATATTGCTTATAAAATCAGTTTAAAGTACCTCGATTATCAAAATTCGACTCTCAAAGGGTTCTGCTGATTCCCCGAACAAAGTTTCAAATTATAACCGGAGAATTTAAAAGCATCGGGGCAACTTCAAAGCCGAACCGTTCTAAATCAAATACCCTAAATAAATAGGGCCTAATCAAAGCCTGATCGGGTAATTAAACGTCAATTTAGCCAGTTCGTTAAATTCCTGTAACTGTGAAGCAAGATTTTATGCACATTATTTGAACTCTTCCAGGACATTAATTTCGAAATACTGTTATGGTTTCCGTAAATGGCGGCGCGGCTGAGGTGAAGGCTAAGGGCATAGTATCGCATTTTTTGGTGTTTGTCGCCGTACATTGTCTTCTCCCATCACCACCGACGAGATTGCCCACCCCTGAAACTCAACGGCTTTGTAAGCTGGTGGGCGTAGGACGAAAATTATCATCGCAAAGTTATTAAAAATTTTGTTTGTGTACCGAAGCAAAAATTAATGATGTTTCGGCTGAGATGGGGGTTATAGGTAACATTCCTTTGGCAGAACAACGGAAAAGGACGATGTTAATATATACTATATTTCTGAGCAGATAAAGCCGAAAGCAATTTTCTGGAGAGGGCGCAAAAAGCGAACCGAATTGAATTTTTTTATTGATTTATCTTTTGCATATCACATTTAGAGAGGATAAAGGAGCATCGTACCTATAGATCGCGCATTCACCCCCCGCCCTTGCAGCCCTGTGTAGTGATAACACACAGAAAAAAATGAAAAATGCTGGCGTCTTGCCAGTAAGATAAACGAGATATTGTAGAGCTTTCAATTTTATGCTCAATGATTTATGAACACATTCCCCTCCATGAAATTCATAGGTACGAAAAAAAATCCACCCTTGAATTGATTAGGACCAGGACACGACTAGGATTTCAAATGCTTCTTCTGCCAGGGATGTCGATATTTTTTTTTGTTAATTCCTTTTTTTGCATACGTTGTAGAATGTCCATTTGGTTTTTATGGGTTCTGGTTGAGGGTGGTGGATTTTATTTTAGATTTTCTTTTTGAAAGTTCCGAAACGTTTTTGTATTTTTTGGGGCTGTTTGGGCGAATGAAAAATGTAACAAATGTTCACTCAGTGGGGCTTTTGAAAAATGAAAAATTGTTAAAGGTATGTAAATTTATTGAAAAGTAAACATCTTTTAGTGGTTTTAGGGACTTTGTTATATCCGTCGATCAGGATTAAATTGATTTTACTCTATGATGGTTTAATCTAATAAAAATATTCTACTCAGGTTAACTGTATTTCCAGGGATGTTATTAACTTATTATGTATCAGTTTCATGTGGATGAGTTTGATTTTGTAATGCAAAAAGCTTATAACTTTTCTAGATCAATAATAATAATTCAGATTTCCCAGGCGTTGGTGTTGACTTAGAGCTCAAATATTATTAATTAGTATACTAAGCAACTATCTTATTGTATCACCTTTAAATCAAGGTTTTATATAATGAGAATGGCCAGTAATGATATTAAACTATATCTTGAAGGACTAAAGCCCAGAGATCGGTTCTATCATTGAGTGCCATCTTGGACACAGGAAGCCCTAATCCTAGAGGGAACTGTAAAAGAAGTGGGAACGCAATCCCGCAGTCTTGTTCCACCAATTCCCATGCACTTAGTCCAGGGAACGAAGACCAAAAAATGCCCAATATCGGAAAAAGTACATGCAGAAGGCAATTTTAGCAGTTTTAAGGTCGGGTTACAAGCAACGATCTGCATGTGCAAATTGGCTGGTGCAAGTCAATCGCTGCAAATAAACTGAGTGAAAATGAATCGGTGGCTCTATTTGATATCGTTAGACATTTTCCGAGATTTTTAATTTGGTAATTAATGGTAAATTATTTGCTCATTAACATTAGCCAGTTGTTAAATAAATAATGGATAACAACAATTGCATACCCTCACACCATATTCCCTTGATCAATAAGTGTTTGTGAACACTTTCCCAAAAATCTTAGGCCATTTGGTTCTACTTAAAAACAGTTGGAACCCTTTTGTTAATATGACACGATTATTATATTATATTGATTATGATAAGGTCGGAGGAGCAGGCCCGAGAAAAGATTGGACACAAAAAAGTCAAAACCGCTAGTTCTAATCGTCTAGGGGCCAACCCAAGTCAAAACCGCCATATCCCTGCGTTATTGTCAAGAAAGCAGTAATATAGAGCCTGAATCCTAAGCATGCAGCACTCTAAACTATATGGTATGTTTGTATGGGTATGGATTATTTTTATTCTACTTATCATATTTAAATAGTAAACACTTTCTTGCTTGCATTTCCGCAAATTTGTCGATGACATCGCCATAGACTATATTTTCAGCCAGCTCTCGTTCTATTGATTATATCGTGCAATGATTTAAACGTGACTGACCCTAACATGATCTTAGATAATTTGTTACCATTTTTAATTTACTGAAACCGCGTTCACCATTTGCAACGCCAATAGCTATCACAATAAAAGGACGTAAGCAAATCAATCCATAATAGAGGAAAAATAGATTGAGGACTTTCATCATAGATTAGATTGGGACATTTGGCTTGCCCTTAAGTAGTCTCTTTACTACACACCAAGGGAAGTGGAGCGCTCCTTTAAAACCTGGGGTCGTTCCCCTTCGTTCTATATCAGTGGGGAGGACTTCTTTTACTGCTGTTTTCTTTAGAAGTGTCTTTCAAGCAGTCACAAAAGTAGAAAAAGCTTTCTAACCCTTCAATTTATGTTATAGCGCCTGTGGATAAGCGAAACAACTGCGGTGTCGAATAGCTTGTTCACCATTTGCAATTGCCTTTTCGCAGTTTTACCAAGCGCTCCCCCAAGTTAGTATCAACCACATCCTATAAGCTGTTTGACCACCGCATCGAACGAGAACCGGTCTATGTTTGTTCGATTTCTTCCTCCCGTAAAATTCCTTAAAGCTCCAATCGGAGCATACTAACAGCGCTCCAAATTCGGTCCCTTAGTAGCGCTTCGATTTTTTTCCTCTGGGATAGCTTCTGGATTGATTCTGCCAAAAGAAAGATGAGTGCTGACCCCAGAGCAAAGGGCCTGTCTACATAAGACCTGTTCCATTCTAGGCTGCACTAAGTAACTTTAGGTTCATCAACGAATAACCTATATTTAATGCTCTGAATGAACTTAAGTACGAGTTCGGAAACGCAGGACTGCATTCATTCTGCAATATTCAGCTATAGACTTCCAATTGCTGATTACTGCAAAATGACTGCAGTCTTGCGTTTCCGAACTCGCACAATTCTTACCTCAATTTTTTAGTCAAAGATTTTTTGGAATTTCAATATCCTAAAAGGGCCCCCAGACATATTTTAGCCCCAGGCCCCGCAAGGTGTTGTGGCGGGCCTGCGGAGGAGCAGGTGGTCGAACGTCATTATTCACCCAAGGGCATGCTGATGGTTGTAGGTGAGGCTTGAACATCGTTTAAACGCTCATGCCAAAACACCAACCTCAAGTCGATTTTCTAAGAACACATATTTTGCACAAGGAAAAGACTTGCGCAAGCCAATTGGCACAAGCAGATCGTTGCGTGTAATCCTACCTTTAGGGGAAGGTGTCCTTAACATACTAAAAAGAATCGACAGGTGAGGGTGGAGTTAAGGAGGAAGGGCTTTAAGGCCGGCCGCGCACTAGCAACTATTTTGATGGGCGATTAAATAGTTTAATCAATGAAAAATTTACTCGCCATTTAAATAGAACGTGTTGGACTAATTTAGTTGCCACAACTTAAAAATCGCCTGTGTGCGGGCTTACGTTTACTTTAGTGCGTTCTATTTTTGTGATAAAGAGTTGCTTCAAATTAGATGCTAGTGCGCACCCGGCCTAAAGCTCCCTTTTTGCAGTTTTTCGTTAATAATTCGAAAACTACTGCCTCTAGCGAACAAATATCCGTATACTAACTAAATTTAAATTAATCTATTTTTATTGTTATAAATCAAGTTGCCTGACAAAACAAGATAAGTTCAGGTATAAATAAGGCGTTTTTGCGCTATCCTTTGACGCAAAATCATTAAGCTTATGACTCCCTCCTACTCAACAGGTATACACCTTGGATAGCAGTTTGATCGGATATGCACTACAAATCTTGGATTTTGGAAGTGTGTTCTTTTAACACGCTTAAAGTGTGTTATTTTGACGTCACCCATTTGATTAACATTATAGTCTCTTTTTACACGTTTTAAGTGTGTAAAAAGTAACTACAATGTTAATCAAATGGCTGACGTCACAATAACACACTTCAAGCGTGTTAAAATAACACACTTCCAAAAGCCGATATTTACAGTGTGGTCATAGAAAAAAATCTTATGCGCTCCCTGAAAAGCTCAGTTCGTCTGACCCGAGGAAGAGGAATTACTGATTCTTTACTGGCCAAGTGGTTTGTGGATCACCGGAAGGCCCCGCCATCTGCACGTCATTGAAGGAGTTCGCTAGAGTGGTTTTTGCAAGTGGAGAGCAGCACATTGATTTCTAAGATTGATCTAAAATTCACGAATGGTGCAATGACCATTCCGCTTTTCCAAAGTTGAATTCGCTCATGTCACTGTCAACGGGCATCCTGGGAAACTCCAAAGTAAATGTAATGAAGCCCTGGATATTGGAACACAAACTCGGCGATACATGGAAATAGCAAAGTGGAAAACGCTAGGCTCTTTACAGCAATTCCTGGCCTCACCAATGAAATCTCAGCAATATTCACAGATCCCTCAACACCGCCTGAGGATATTGAACAGGCTGGCGAGAAGTGTTTTCTGACTGTATACTGCCTGCACATCAAGACAACCTAAACAAACATCGGTAATCGGCATTTCAATGAAGCCCAAATCAGATATGGCGCTTTTCCTTCCACCAGAAGAGCTTTAAAGCAACACTCGCTGAAGGTATATTTACAGATAAAATAGATGCTCGGCAGGCATCTACAACCACAATGGGGTTGGGCCAGGGCATAAGACAATATTAACAAAATAGGCAAGAGTCGATGAAGAAATGATATCCCGAGCTTCTACAGAGCCCATCTTCATGATATGCATCGTACGACATGCAAACAAGCCAACAGTTTTCGTAATAGCTCCCCGAGCACGTGCCGAAAAATAAAAAAAACCTATCGTATTTTTGGTTTGATTATTTTTGAATACATCCGTGGACTTATTGTTAAGTGCTGTTTATCACAATTTAAATCGCCAATTTTATCACTAGGTGACATTCAAATATCATATGACCCTCACTTAGATCGCTATCAGGTGTTTGGGTACATCTTAGTGCAACACTTCTCGGCCCATGGGGATACTGGGCAGGCGCGGATCTAGAATTTTGTTTTGGCGGGGGTCACGGAATTAAAAGTGGCGGAAAAAAATTTCTACTCCTAATAAAACAAAAACAAATTTAACAAAACGAACAAAACTAACCAAATTTTCTGGTGGATTAAAAACAAACGTGCCCTACGGAAACGTGCCCTAATATGTTTTTGAGGAAGACGCGCCCTTTATTGTGAGTGCAGCTAACTTCAGAGTTTGCAAATTAAAACATATAGAACGAGTATAGATCAATCTGTTGTTGACCTTGGAGGTCATTTTTTAAGGCTGTTTTTTTAATTTGCAAAAAAGTTGGGTCGGTTTTGGGCGTTTGGTTATTTTTTGTTTTTGTTTTTTGAGTTGTGTCAATTTTGTTTTTTAAACAGCGAGCGCTTTTGGGCAGTGCCGTTGCTGGCATATGTGCCAGGTGTGCAACTTCTCAGGGCCCGCGTGTTTGATTGAAAAATTGCTTTGGCAATAAAAATCATTTGAATTCATTATTTGCATTTTGACTTCATCGAATGGGCCACATAAATTAGTATGAGCCACACAAATCAGCGTATGGGCCATAATTCTGTCACGAGGACGGGCCTTTGTGCAGGAGAACCCACGAGCGAAGCGAGCGAAAAATTTGTTTGGACTCTCAATTGCAAAGGGCCTCTGGCGGCGGCACTGCTTTTGGGGGAGTCATGACTCCCATGCCCCCCCCCCGCCTTTGAATCCGCGCCTGATACTGGGATCGCGATCATAGGGGATAGTACGCCTTCCAATTTTAAACAGATTGTCGACAGTACAAAGGGCTTTCCCTGAGCTCTAGTCTTTCACATAAAAAAAACAGGCTGGCTTTGAAACCGGATTCACATCATATTCAAATCGCACGTGTTTCAGGCAAAGACACCGAGATTTATTCAAACACCAATAACCTCCAACATATTGTAGATCAACCTTCAAGAGCCTCTGACGTTGCAGACCAAAGATATTACCTACTACACCAACTTCTTGCTTCTTATCCAGCGTGGAAGTTGATTCACTTTTCGGTAGTTCCGCATAATCGTCTCTAAGTTCGTTTTCTCAACCCAACTAGCTAAGAGACTTGTCTGGCACTATTGCAAGATTAATTGTCTTAGGCTCACCCGTTTTTCCAATCCGAAATAAAAACATAAACTCTGCCCTTATCCTTGTCACCAGGATCCTATAGGCAAAAATTCGTGAATCCGAGACAGAACAGATGATTTAATTGGGAATGCCTAAACGCAATAAAAACTGAACAAGTCGACTTCAGAGCGTATAAGGGTTCTCCGACTAAATCCCTTCGCCATGAATATATTGCTGCATTCGAAAATATATGCGAATATATATGCGCAGCTGGCTGAATTTTCGAATGCAGCCTAGGTACATATTAAGTTGAGAAATTACTGCAATCCTCTTCTTCTTCGTTAGCGGCTCTACAACCGGGAACCGGTCCTGGCGCCTCGCAACTTTTCTCTACACCGGTCGCAATTCTAAGTCGATGTCATCTAGTTTGGCATCCCTAAGTTCTGGGCGTCCTGGTTTACGTCATCCTTCCAGCGGAGGTTGGGTGTGTCCCCCACTATCGCACCCCGTAGATCTTACCGTAGTTCAGAAAAATTAAATCACCATTACATTACAGGTTGAGAAGCTAGATTCTCAATACCACCCCTGCCAGAAGAAATCAGGACCAGGACCAGTTTCATCAAGAAGAATTTTTCTTGATCCGCAAAATTCAACTATCACAAGATCCCACCCAAGACACAAATCTCATTCAAGACACAAGCCCACCACATCGAAGTTCAAGTAATTTCACACAGGCGGCGCTTACTCATCCCCAGACCACATCCACAAGCGAGACCACAACCGATGACGTCAGTAGCTTAGAACCACCATAGCTGTACTACTGCCAATAATATACAAGCACGTGTGAACTTAACGCCACGACAAAGGGTGAACCCTAAGCTTGGTTTTCCACATAAAAAAGATGTGTTATAGTGATGCCACTAATTTTTGAGGAAGGGTTGGGATTGAAATTTCTTCCAAGGTGTTTAATCACCCGCAGTCATGTTTTGGATTAATGAAGTTGCCACCGCAAGGCCATAAATATTCCAGCAAGACTTTCGACATCAATCCCATTCGTGCAATCCTGGCTGTACTGAAAAATCACGTAATCAGTATCCCACGGATTTTCTCTGCTGTTTCAGACCTTATAGGCTTAAGGGGTGATAACTACGGCGCAACAATTCGCACGATTTCATTACTGGGTTTTTATGACCAAAAAAGAAAAATGCTCCGAACAAAAAAAACTTGCATTTTATCCCATTTTTTTGTAGTTCTTTTGTTCAATAAAAGCAATTAAGAAAAGAAATCCCTCAATGAAGAAAAATCCAATCAAAAGGATGTTAGCTTCCAATTTATACCATAAGGCAAGTAATTAACATCTAGTTCGTACCATTTATCGTCTTAATGTACTCCCAACGAAACCCCCCCAAGGATCTGCACGCTTCTAATTTATCCTATTTTTCGGAAAAATCACGTAGTTGTAATCCTCTTGTGTAAGTATATAAGAGCGGCCCGCCCAGCCCACTTTATTCAAAGAATCCATTTTCGCCCCAGTATAAGAGGTCATTAATGTGGTTTTCGGCTATTAATTGGAATTCAAATGGGGGTGTTCCGAAATTTGTTGTCACGTTTCCCCCTAAAGACTTACTTTCATCTCGTGAATTCCGGTCACCGCACTCTACCCCGCCGCAAACACGCAGCTCTCGCTGGCGCGGTATTTTGAATAATAATTGCTCATTAAACCAAGTCTTTCCATTGGCCTTATCAACTTTAATTTTGGATTAATTCGATTCTTTCTGGATTCGACCCCGGTTTCCAGGCGAATTGAATGAAGTCAATTATCCGAAGGAAATTTGGTGGTGTTTTTTTACATTTTTTTCAGTGGACGGAGGTAATTCCACAGGGGGAAAAGGACCTTTCACCACGGAAGATGGAGTGCTTTTACAGATTTATTGGGATGACAGATTTAAATTTAATCGAAAATATGTGGGATAATCAGCAGTTTTTAATTAAAAAACATCAATAATTATTGAATGCAGATTTATGTGAGAACAATGCTACTGTCGCTAATTATTACTGACTTTTCGCCATTACCTTTACATAAACCTGAATTCGTTCTGCATAAATACCCCGCCTTCTCCGAAATTTTGGTCTGCTAATTCCATATAAACGCGAACATAATTATTGCATAACAATATTTGACGTGGGCATTGACATACTTTGCTTGGAAGAGAATTCGTAGAACTCTGATTCGTTTTTCTTTCAGTGAGGTATTAAGTGCAACGAGTACAGCAGCCAAAACGTGCACATTTTGCACCATTGGCGGCCCCACTACCTCGGATTTATAGACCAAACCATTTGTGATCCTACTTATCTATATACATATACATATATATGACGCCCGGTAGAGAATGATATTGCTGTTGCATCACATGAAATAAGCGATTGAAGCGTTTAATGCCTTGACTCATTCGCGCATCATTAGGAATGTGTATGGACCCCCGTGAAAAAAATGGTTGCTACCCGATCCCGAGTGGGAAAATGCGGCTGAAAAATTAGACAGGGCGTTGTGTAGTAATAGTCCAGTCAAAATAGATTTTTGACTGAAGACAATTCGGAAGTTGCTGAAAATTGGTACACACCTTAAAAACATCATTATAAATAAAATGTCGAGACTGACACGTGATTGGCCGCCGGGAAAACACCTTGTATCTTAGTGGACAGTGGGGATAGCCCCCTCCCTAGGACAATTTTTTTCTCCAAATACATTCAGGTATCACCCCTGATTTATTGAGCGTCTGATGACCTTATACAAGTCGCGAATGAGTGCATATGAGTATTTTAAATCTTTAAAACGACGATATCTCATAAATGGCAATTCGTACGGGAAAATGTATAATATCTTTTTTTGTAGATAATCACATAATCTACAAACTTTGTGAACACTATTTTCTGATAAGACCGTTTAAGAGATATTTGCAAAAAACTGATATTTTGACCCTTTGACCTTGAATAAAAAGTTTTCCCGGCGGCCAATCGCGTGTCAGTCTCGACATTTTATTTATAATGATGTTTTTAAGGTGTGTACGAATTTTCAGCAACTTCCGAATTGTCTTCAGTCTTTAGCTTTTTTCGTCTATTTTGACTGGACTATAATAATTGCGGTGGTATCGTAAACTTTATATTTTGGTTTCTGTTTTGCAAATGCCTTTTCGCCCTTCCAAACGCTAGTGTCGTTTTACCAAGCGGTCCCCCAACTGAGCACAAAGCATGTCAATGCTACTTGACCTCCACAATCAGTGCCGCGGCACCCTTATGTGCAGATTGTGCATTTGCACTGGGCGGCACTTGGGAAGGGCGGCATTTTCGCGAGCGAAAAATGTTTATAATATATTTTATAAACGACGACAGCCGCCATAAGACAAGGCATTTTTGGCGATGAGCGCGAAGACAAACATCAAGCACAACACTCAATAGATTACCAATAATTAATTAGCACACGCAGCATGTACATAATAAACAAACTGTTAAAGGAGGAATTATTTTATTCCTACTCAAATGGTCAGAGTGAAACACCGTGACCTGGGTTATGTTTAATACGATATCAAACGGCACTTAAACCGAGATATCTTGTAGTGTGTTGAAGGAGTTGCGGTGGCGGGATATCAAGCGGCACTTTAACCGAGATATCTTCGTTGATATTAGCTAGTAATCAAAACGCACTGCTTGGTGGTTATAATTCAACTCCCATTTATTGATTAATAATTACGATTTTTATACAAAATTGATTTCAACAAAAAAGTAATAATAAAAACAAAACAAACATACGAACACAGGTAAAAAGTCCACTCAGCAAATCCGGCCATTGACATTAGCCGGTGAATGAATTGCTGAAGGTGCAAGCTAAGCATTGCGGATAAACACAAATAATAAATATTGGCTAGAATTGCAATCAAGACAATAATGCAATGACCTTAGATTTGCAGAGTGGAATTTTTACCTTTTCATTAACCTAATTAACAAATTCTACGGCGGGCGTTAACATCCTCCCCCCGTTGCATATTACTGCAAAATTCAAATAATCTTTGAACAGATGAGCTGAACTCATTAGACGTGTACCGTGAAATCTGGACTGGAGTGCTGTCTGGGACGAGGCACTGGTTTCCTTTTACACCTGATGATGTGATGATATCGTCGCCACATTGCATATCCTATTATTGTGATGCCAAGAATTAATGATAAATAACCGACTGCAAATTGGTGCACCGTGTGACCCTCAAATCTTTTTGGTAGCTCCATAAGTTTTTGTTCATTGATGAGGTCTTGTAGGGCCATCAATTCTTGCAGTTGCGGTTTGTACTCGTCGTCTTTCTTGAAAATTGGTGATAGCGTAACCGGTGCCGAGATTTCCTGTAGGTGGCCAAAACTCGAATAGGATGTCGAGAAATTGCTCCCATAGAGGTGATGTCCTTTAAGCGTCACGAGATCATGCCTTATTATGCAATTTGGCTCCAATTTTAGTAATCCTGAGCCTTCTAGTGTTAATGGCAATATTTCCCGGTTGCAAATGGTGTTGACTCTCGTCGGCGTATCCACAGCATATATCCACTGGTTCGGGTGATGAAGCTGAATCCATACGTGGCTGGTTTTTATTCTCGTTAGTTCGCAGGTTCCTTGTGTGGAATTGTTAAACAAGTTGAGCTCACATGAGCAAGGCTCGGAATCCTTTTGATATATGGGCTGGGAGGCTGGACACAGGTATCCTTGTTTAGTTGTCTTGCAGGCTATTAATTCATTTTCTGTTATTGGTGAGTATTGATCCCGGTGTAAATTAATTGCCAGATAGGGTGTGCATGGACTTATTGCCAAAAGTGTACCATTTACGGACGCGGGAATCGGAATAATCCTATAGAGTTCAAATTGGTCCTGGCTTACTAGAGGTATGCTGAGTTTGAAAATAACATAGTTATTACTAATGCCACCTTCCGCTGACATTAGCTTATAGAGTTGCAGAAGGTCTTCTTGGCTGACCGGTAGGTAAATTGATGTCGGCAAGTGTTCCTTGACCTTCATCAGCTCCTGCTTCAATTGTTTTGGAGATAGTAACAATGGGTGGAGCTGGCCATGATGTATGTCTGTCAGAGCGTCAACTATTGACGCTTGTATCCGATGAAGATTGAAAGCCATAATTGTCATTTGAAGTGCCAGTGACGTTAGTAGTTGGAAGATTCTTATCTGTTGACCTTTTTCACCGTCGTCATTTATTCTGTTGATGATTTGATTTATTTGATTCGAAAGCGCTCCAAATGTTTTTTGCGTGCTCAGCTGATCTCGTTTCATTATGTTCGCTGTCGAGTCGATTATGGATGTTTGGTTTTTGAGCAGAGCTAGTAGATGATCTTCGTTTTCCTGTGTTGCACTAATGGTACGAGACATTTTTTCAGCGTATTCTGAATCCAGTACTCCGAATAGTGCATTAGCTACGTTTCCTACTACGTTGAGGGCTCCTCTCTTGGTCCTTTTGACAACCAGACTGTTTCCTAGTCTCAATTCTTCTTCCGTATGTTCGAACAGATTGACGACATGACTGCATGTGCTCTTTTGTTGTAATTGCTGGCACAAGTGACGCAATGCTTGCGTGCCGTTGCTGAACGTAGCTAGCTCCGTCCAATACGGCTCGAGGTTATAGTATATTATAAGGTTCCACTCTGTGGATATTAAATTGACTGCTCCTACGCTCTCGAAGTGGATACCAGGATGAGGTTGAAACTTTTGAACTGTAACGGGAGCAGTGAATGCTGTTGGCAGCATAAGGCAGGCCATGAGAACTGATGTAATGAAGGCTCCTCCTGACATCTTTATTTTCTTTCGTGGTTGGCTGCTGCTTCTGGAGGTGGATGCTCCGTTTGAATTTTGGTCAATCTTTTTAATCTGCTCACGGTGGTGTTCTGCGGATTCTCTGTCGCCTTCTGTGACTGTTTTTATTTCGTTTTCAACTGGTAGGGGTGCTAAGCGGTGAATTGCTCGCCGCATAATACCCTTTGATGTCCTTACATCTGCGACACGGATTAAGCCATCGTCACCCTTGTACGTTTGAACGATTCGACCAAGTGGCCATTTCATTACTGGCAAGTTATCATCCTTTATAATAACCATGGTATCTGGTTTCACATTTTGGCATTGTTCTCTCCACTTATGTCTATACTGCAGCTCATTCAAATATTCTCGAGACCAGCGATTCCAAAATTCTTGTTTAAGTTGTGTCACCTGCTTCCAATGCCTTAGTAAACTGCCCTTCATTGGTTGTGCTTGTTGATCCGCTTGGGCTGTTAGCGGTTCGCCTATCAAAAAATGGCCCGGAGTGAGTGCTGTAAAGTCAGCAGGATCTTCGGACATTGGTGTAAGGGGCCTTGAGTTTAGAATTGCCTCAATTCCAATTACTGTTGTTTCCAACTCTTCGTATGTGAGTGAGGCTGTCGAGACACTTTTAAGTAACAGATGTTTTGCTGATTTTACTGCGGCTTCCCATAAACCACCAAAGTGGGGGGCTCTCGGAGGGATCATATGGAAGGTGATTCCCTTTTCGCTGCAGACCTTGGTTACCTTTCCTTGAGCCTGGTCAGAATAAATTGTTTCCTTAAGTTCCGCCAGCTGATTACGGGCACCTACAAAGTTTGTGGCATTATCGCTGTATAGATTTTGACAAGGCCCTCTTCTGCCTATAAAGCGCTTTAAGGCCCCAATGAACGCTTCGGTAGTTAAGTCGCTCACCACTTCTATATGAACAGCCTTAGTCGCGAAGCAGCAAAACATGGCAATGTATGCCTTTTGTGGTCGTTTGCCTTTTATTTTATAATGGATCCAGATGGGACCGCAGAAGTCCACTCCTGCATTGCTGAAGGGTCTCGCCGGTATCACTCGGGTAGCAGGCAGGTTCCCCATCATTTGAGAGAGTAATTTTGGCTTCGCCTTGGCGCAAACTACACAGTGTTGAACAATTGATCTTGTCAATGATTTGCCCTTCAGCGGCCAGAACCGTTGCCTTACGTGGGCTAATGTCGTTTGCGGTCCACAATGTAGATACTCAATGTGCAGGGACATTATGATGACCTTGGTTAATGGATCGGCATAAGGTAGAAGCATTTGGTGCTTAGCATCATATGTAAGATTGGATGCTTGAACACGACCCCCAACTCGAATGATTCCTTTTTCATCCAGGAATGGGGAAAGATTGCTGATAGTGCTGCCCTTTTGAACCTCACCGTGTTTTCTTAAACGATCAATGTCCTCTTTGAAATCTGAGGCTTGAATTGTGCGAACAATGATGTACAAGGCTTCATTCAATTCCGTGGGTGTGGCTATAACTTGCGACGGTCGAGGATTTTTTGGTAGTCTTGCGTGATTGATGAATCTTCTCACGTAAGCCATGATGCGTAGTAGTTTCTTTAGGCTGTTTCCATGGTTTATCTTATAAATAATGTCCTCTGGCTCCTCTGATGTAACTGCTGCAATTTGTAAGGCTGTCCTTGGGTTTCCTCTTGATTGTTCTTTAGAATCGGATTTCTTTGAATATGGTGCTGGCCATAGTGAATCTCTTCCATGAAGGAATAGGGGTCCATAAAACCACAGATTACAGGTAGAGAGTTTTTCAGGGGTCAATCCACGCGACAGTATGTCTGCTGGATTTTCCTTCGAGGCTACATGACGCCATTGCTGTGCCAGTGTGAGTTCCTGAATTTTAGCCACCCTGTTGGCAACAAATGTTGGGAGCGAGGAGGAAGTGGAGTTAATCCACGCTAACACAATCTCTGAGTCAGACCACAGAAATGTTGAGAGTTCTTCAAATTTCAAATCTCCTTTCACTCTGGCCACTAATTGAGATGCTAACACTGCCGCACAAAGCTCTAGACGGGGTAATGTTTGTCGTTGCAGCGGAGCCACTCTCGACTTAGCGCAAAGTAGTCGTACGCCAATTCTGCCTTCCTTGTTAGTGGAGCGTAGGTAGACGGCTGCGCCGTACGCCTTTTCGGATGCGTCTGCGAATGCATGAATCTGAATTGTTTTTGGGATTTCATGCACAAATATGTGTCGTGGAAATTGTATGTTATCAAGAGCTTTTAGGCTGTTGCGAAAAATGATCCACTTAGTGTGTAATTCCATAGGAAGCGCCTCGTCCCAATGTAACTTAAGCTGCCAGAGTTGCTGTGAGAAGATTTTAGCTGTGACAACTACTGGTGCCATGATTCCTAACGGATCAAAAAGTCTGGCTAAGTCTGAGCTGACTATACGTTTGGTGACTCGATTGTTGTCATTTACGTTTACCTTGACTCGAAATTGGTCTGTTTTAGGCAACCATGTCAATCCCAACGTCTTAATTTTATCCTCTGTTTGTTTTTCGAAGTCCAGTTCCGTTTCCTGATCCTCTGGTGAAATGCCTTCTAACAACTGTGGGTGGTTTGCACCCCATTTTCGTAGCTTAAAGCCAGCCCCTTGTACAATGATGTTTAGTTGCCGCTGCATTTCTTTAGTAGTTGCAAGGCTATTAGAACCAGCCATTCCATCATCTACGTAAAATTCATTGCGCAGGACTTGAGCTCCCAGTGGGTATCGCTTGTTGTTTTCCTGTGCCAATCTTTGCAAACACTTCGTAGCTAAATAAGGTGCCGACCTGGTTCCATATGTAACCGTTGACAATTGGTAGCATTGAAGCTGTTCTTGGGGGCTGTCTCTCCACAGGATAAGTTGATAATTCTGATCGTCAGGCTGCATCATTATCTGTCTGTACATTTTCTCAATATCTGTGGTGAACACAAATCTTGGTAGACGAAAACGGAGCAAGATAGAAAACAATTCGCTTTGTACAGTCGGTCCAGCATGCAGTATGTCGTTAAGCGAATATCCTGTCGTAGTTTTGCTCGACGCATCGAAAACCACTCTCAATTTAGTGGTGCTGCTATCAGGCTTTAGAACGCAGTGGTGAGGTAGAAAATAATGTTGTGATGGAATGCTTGCTAAATTTACTTCCTTCATGTGGCCAAGTTTTAAATACTCGTGCATAAATTCAGTGTATTGAATCCTTAAATTGGGATCCCTTGAGAGTCTTCTTTCAATGGCAAAAAACCTGTTGATAGCTATCTGTTTTGAGTCGCCTAGACATGCGGGATTTTCTGCAAATGGCAATGCGACTATAAATCGACCATTTTCATGTCGTTGGACAGTTTCATTAAAAAGGGCCTCACATCGTTTTTCTGACACTGTCAGATTTGGTTCCATGTTACCTATGTCTTCCAACTTCCAAAATTTTTCAATCAGCCGACTTGTGTTTTCCTCATCTTCGGTAGAAGCAATATTGCATGTGGCGGTTTCTAGTGAAGCCCCTTCAACCTTTCCTGTGATGATCCATCCGAAAACGGTGTTTTGTAATGTAGGCAAGTTGTCAGCTAAGCTTATTTGTCCGATTGCCAGGAATTGATGATAAAATTCGGCTCCTAATAATACGTCAATTCTCCCTGGGGTATTGAAGTTAGGATCAGCTAGTGTAATATTCTTTGGTATTGGCCAAGTGTCAATGTTAAAATGTTGTGTTGGTTGTGGGGAAACGATCTGCTTAAGAACGAAGGCCTCTAGTCTTGTGGAAAATCCATTCACTTTAGATAGTAATTTTACATTGATTCGTCGATTGGGTTTCTGCTTCGCTTGGTCAATGCCCTCAATGGTCATTTTATCTGGTTGGGTTATCGCCTTCAGCCGTTTGATCATCCTCTCAGTGATTACATTCACCTGGGATCCACAGTCTAAAATTGCTCGACATTCCATCTCGTTGCCTTCTTTCGTCACAATTTTCACCACAGCTGTGCTCAAAAATACATATTTCCGAGTTTTGTAATCGTCCAGTGCTGCTAGTGTAACTGCATTAGTATCTGTACCGGTGTTGCTACCTTCGTCTTTGACACCTCTTGAAGAACCTTCTTTTACTGCTACGTCAGCCCTACGTCCTTCTTGTTTTTCCTTCGAGCCTGATGTGAAGTGTAACAACGTATTGTGTTTTTGGTTACATTTAAAACAGGACCGGGATGAGCAAGTAGATGCACTGTGTCCAGGTTTCAGACAATTGATGCACAAAACATATTTTTTCACGATATTGAGCCGTTCCTTGGAATCCAATTTTCTGAATGCCCTACAGAAGTACAGGGGATGCTTGTACTTGCACAAAATACAGGTGTCTTGTTGTCCTGCTGATAGAGCCGAGGTCAAAATCTTAGTTATGCCTGGCTTTTTCACAAGGTCACTTTTGGAACCTAATGCTTCCAACGATTGAAAGCGTGTTTCTAGAAAATCTAGTAATTGTTTGATAGATGGCACTTCCTTTGGATTATTTAGTGATTGTTCAAACAGCATATGTGATTCACGATCCATCTTCTTTATCAGTATAGGCAACAGCAATGGGTCCCAGCCTTCTACTTTTATTTTTAGGTTTTGGAGACCAAGAAGACATTCCTTGGTGGTATCATGAAATGCCTTAAGGTTGGTTGCTGCAGCATGAGTCTGGCTTGGTTGCGACAGCAGCTTGTTTACTAAAGCTGAAACTAATAATCTGCTGTTGTTGTACCTATCTTGTAGGATCTGCCAAGCAGTATTATAATTCTCTTCAGACACAGTGAAATGTCTCAGTAATCTTTCCGCCTCTCCGGCCAGGTTTGTCTTAAGGTACCACATTTTTTGGCAACTGGACATATCTTGACAATGGACCAATTGTAGGAAGAGGTCGTAGAATTGTCGCCATTTGGCATAGTCTCCGTCAAATTTTGGCAAGGTTATTTTCGGCAAACTTGGAACTACAGTAGTTCCATTCAACGGAGCGATCCGGTTAGACGTCTCCGATGAATAACCTTCTAGCCTTGATGAGAGTGTTACTATCAAGTGTTGCGTTTTTTGTTGGAGCTCAAGGAAGCTGTGATTATTGTAGCCCCAATCAGCTGGATTTTCACAGAGTTCCCAAATCGTTTTGTCGTATTCTTCCACTTGATGCCACTGCTGGTTAATGACCTTAAGCTGATACTGATAGTATGATTTTGCTTGGTGCTCTGCTGAGGTGGCTTCCATAATCCTATTTAGCACGTCAATAGTACGTTTTTGTCCTCTTATGGCTTTAAGTAAGGTGTCCTCGTCTCTTGTCGTGACTTGACTTGCGGAAGCCTTTGATTCTTGTGGTGGACTATCGTGTGGAGTCTTAGATGACGATGCTGGGTCTGGTACGTTTTTATCAGACTGCTTCCTTGAATGTGCTGCTTCGGAATCATCTTCACAGTTTTCAACAGCTAAGCATTCATCAACCCTTTTGGAAAAGTATCCAAGATATTGATCAACCACTGCTTTTATCTTATTATAATAGTCGCCCGTGAAGTATTTATGGCGTACATCTACCTCTGGAAGAGTTTTCATTTCTGCGTCGTTGGTTTCGAAGGCAATCCAAGCTTCTTGAAGACGGCGAATCCGTTCATCGTAGTAGGTAGCCGTCTTTCTTACTGCAGAGTCCTTCCCGTAATTTTTGATGATGCGCTGGATATCCTCTCCAAGCTTCGATTGTAGCTGGGTCAGTTCCTCTAGACGTGTCATTGTGGCAGTCATCTGCTCGTGCCCTTTTTAAAGATGTATGCTCCAAAGACTCGTGACGCAAACGTTAATTAATGTGAATTGGTGATCGAGTGTTGCACCCGATCACGTCGGGGTCACCAAAATGTTAAAGGAGGAATTATTTTATTCCTACTCAAATGGTCAGAGTGAAACACCGTGACCTGGGTTATGTTTAATACGATATCAAACGGCACTTAAACCGAGATATCTTGTAGTGTGTTGAAGGAGTTGCGGTGGCGGGATATCAAGCGGCACTTTAACCGAGATATCTTCGTTGATATTAGCTAGTAATCAAAACGCACTGCTTGGTGGTTATAATTCAACTCCCATTTATTGATTAATAATTACGATTTTTATACAAAATTGATTTCAACAAAAAAGTAATAATAAAAACAAAACAAACATACGAACACAGGTAAAAAGTCCACTCAGCAAATCCGGCCATTGACATTAGCCGGTGAATGAATTGCTGAAGGTGCAAGCTAAGCATTGCGGATAAACACAAATAATAAATATTGGCTAGAATTGCAATCAAGACAATAATGCAATGACCTTAGATTTGCAGAGTGGAATTTTTACCTTTTCATTAACCTAATTAACAAATTCTACGGCGGGCGTTAACACAAACGATGAACGAAAGGCGACACAAAAACAACCCAGTAGGGAATAGAAACCTTCTAGAGTCGATTCCGTACATTATCCTTCGAATGCGTAATGTATACTTTCCAAACATCTCTTCGATTAATTGCGAGGACCTAGGGGCGAACGCATAACGACAACCTTTTGCATTACAATTCATTCCAATAAAAAGATATAACCACAGATAAGTAAAATGCAGATGCCTAGTCGAATAGGTGGAACGTGTTCCATGTTGCCGAAGGTGATCCAAGAAAATATTTAAATATTGCAGCCATGTAACTGGCTAGAGCATGGCAACTTTTGGTCGAGCTCCAGCAGCAGACAGCAGCGTAAAATTCTACGATGTGCGAGAGTGACGTCTGTATTTCATCATTGAAAGGCAATCCCTCTCGATGCTGAAGTAAGAGAGGAACTGTACTAATAAATGACTTGGTTGACTTTGCCAAATAGAAAGAAAATTTATTTAATTAACGATTTCTTATATACCTACTAATTACTATAAAGAACAAAAAAAGCCGCGAGCGAAAAAATTTTGCCCTTAAAGGGGGCGGCATCGGCGGATGTGCACTGGGCGGTAAAGTGCCTAGCCGCCCTGTCCACAATCGAACAAGAACGGGTCTATTGACACCCTGACACCCATGGCAGTTCTCCACAACTCGACTGTGGAATAACCTCTCGCAGGTAGTATTTCCGAGCTCCTACAACATCCAAGAGTTCATACCCAGGGTTCATCGCACCTGGTGTACACCTATTCCCCTCTCGTACTAAGCTTACTGCTAGATATTGCACCATGACGTGACAAACGACATAACGGAGTGGTAGGGTGACTCCTGAGCTTAGAACTACATACCACATAAAAAAAGCTTTCCGAATAGGTAAAGCAGATGGTGGGATTGTCACATTTCATTTGTAATGAGGTTTGCCTCGTAGGACCTTTATGAAAAAGTGAAAAAGCATTCCTCATTAGGAACGTCCGGGGAAATCCCTCTACCATCATGCCCCTAATTTGCCACATGCCCCCTTATATTCTAGTCGGTAAAAGTATAACTAATATTATACTTCTTGGGGGGTAAAATCGAACAGTCATCTCCGCGGGTTGCCCTCTGGCTAACAAACTAACGACGGTAGTATCGAGTGTGACGCGCTACATTCTCGCCTACCAGTGATGGGCTAGCAAATCTTCCTAGCATTAACTTCTTTTCTGAAATACAGGCAATTTTAGAATGTCTGACTGTCGTCAATGTGGCCATTCGGTTCCGCCAGACATCTCTATACTCTAAACTATTTAATAAACCCATAAGTTCATAATTTTTTGTTTCATTAGCTTTTAAAATCATAACTCCGCCACCGGACACCCTGTATAACTAAGTATTATTAGTTTCATGGCAGGACCAGTTCCATAAATCGGAAGGAGGCCAAACAGCTTTGGACGTGGTTAGTACTTAGTTGGGGACCGCTTTGTTAAAACCACACCCGCGCTTCGAAAGGAAAAGGCGATTGCAAAAGCTTTTCGACACCGTACCCAGCGGGAAATGGAGGGCTCCAATAGCGCTGATTGAGCACTCCTTAAAAAGCTTACAGCGCTCCCGTTCCGCTCCAGTTCCATATACTTTTTAACATTGCATGTCATTGCAGGGGAGCATACGTTTTTATGCTCTTTCAAAAGCGTTCTAGGCGCATTATAAAAAAGCTTTTAAAAAAAGAATTTTCATGGACGCCTGTGGATATGTGATCCGGGTATCGAAAAGCTTTTATTTTGTTTATCTTTTGCAATTGCCTTTTCCTTTTCAAGCGCGAGTGTGTCTTACCAAAGCAGGCCCCCAACTAAATTCTAACCACTTTTAAAAGCTGCTTGTCCTTTGTACCGAATGAGAGCCGGTCCATTGAGTATGCAAATGCCACCCTTTATGGTCATCAAGATAGTCGCTCATTTTCTTCGTTCTATAAATTTTATGAAAGCTCCGGTAATGCTCCCTCGGGAGCATATTTAACAGCGCTCAAAGTAAGCTCCCCTGAACAGCGGTCCCAATTTTTCCCACTGGGTAGCTTATTCACACATCCATAGGCGTCCATGAATATTTTTTATTAAAAGGCTTTTTTATAATGCTCCTAAAACGCTTTTGTAACAGCATAAAAAGGTATGCTCCCCTGCATTGACATGCAACGTTATAAAGTATATGGAACTGGTATGGGAATGGGAAGTATATGGAACTTTTTAATGAGTACTCAAACATGACCATTGCAGCACTCCATTTCCCGCTGGTAGGGAGCTATAACTTTTCTTCAAATAGCAACATAAAGCATTAATTCCTTATTTGTGTGAGTGTAAGCTTTCGTTCACCCAAGTTAAAACCCGAAGTATACTTTCGTAAACTTTCCTTGACCGAAAGGGTGTTTCAGTCTGAAAGCATACGTCCAAGTCTATAACGCAGTTAATGGTCCAATCAAGGTTTTCTTAGTAAATAGTGTAGATTGATAAATAGCAGTCGCGAAAATTTAAAAAATTCTTCTCATTCCCATCCATTTCATGACGAGAAACATATGAAATATTTGGCAATGTTTACAGAGTACTAGGGTTGTCGTGATGAAACATTCTAGTCTTTCTGTTGAGCAAAGAAGGAGGTTTATGTTGAATTTCCCTTTAAAACGTGTTGTGTACAATAACTATCCACATTAACCGTTTCGGGCCAAAATGTTCTTCAGGTCGTAAGCTTGGGCAACGGCTAATACATAATATACCAATCCTTAGTAGAATACTAAAATATATAAACTTTGCGCCTTG
Source organism: Thereva nobilitata (assembly GCA_963855945.1). Taxonomy (NCBI): domain Eukaryota; kingdom Metazoa; phylum Arthropoda; class Insecta; order Diptera; family Therevidae; genus Thereva; species Thereva nobilitata. Next base: position 78,352,453 of record OY979698.1, on the reverse strand, counting down.
ACTACTTCTCCTCGGAAAACAATTCTTGTTGTTGTTATGGAATCGAAAAGTCAGTTTTGGAGCAGTCAGGATTTACGGCAGAATTTACACCTCAGCACTAATATAAACATAAAATTCGTAATGTAGACATTATATAGACCTGGTGCAATGGCAGATATGATAGATGAGCTTAGACGATGTAGAATACTCATCTCTGTACTATAAGAACGAAGATCGACCGGTAAGGGATTAATAGAACAAAGAGGCTACCATATTCAACAGCAGTAACTATTACTGCAGAAGGTATTTTAGGGTTGGTTTCTGTGTGTTCAAGCCTCTAATAAAAACGTCATAGACTTCACCCCGATTAGTGATTGGATCGCTACCTTAAAATTTAAATCTAGATGTCATACTATAACCTTCACGTGTCCGTGCCTACAGAAGGGAAACCGGAACAGGAAAATGTTGGTTTTTGTGAAACACTCATAGTGACTTATGATAAAGTCCCATGAAAGTCGTATTAGGGTATTTTAACGCAAACTTGAGTACAGAACCATAGTATTACCTCTACGCTGCATTGTCTGGCTGTTGCCGTAACATTGAACTTTACCCTAAAAATATTCACAAATATATCTAAAAAAAGTTCCCTTGATATTCCACTGCACCAATTCTATTTTATCATATATTGCCAATTTATCAAAATATAAATATATCTGATCTGGCATAAAATATAAATTATAAAAAGCTTTCGGTGCTTGTCTTCACTTACATTTCTCCAAGAACCAAAAGAGCTTTTAGGACGTATTCAGACAAATATTTCTCAAGGATTTACTCTTTATGTTTTTCAAGCATTTTTAGATTGGTAATTCAAAATATTATGAGAAGAAAATTTTTTGTAATACACAAAATTAGTTGAATGATTGTAGAAATTTTTACTTTGTGGCTGTTAAAAGGTAGGAAATTATATTGACATTAGAATTAGATGTTCACAAAAGGTTTATTAAAAATAGTATAAGGGTAGTAGATGGTTAATCACACACTGTAATTTTTCAATTCAAAATATGTATTAGGCAGCGACTACCGCAAGGTTATAGACCCTTATAATTTATTTGGCATACGGCTCTTTCCTTTGAGCAATGGTAGATAGCTTACAGACTGATGGTTCTTAAATATTTATTAATATTCTGTACAGCGCAGATAAGCAAGTATATTTTCGTATTTAAATCGCTTTTTCTGAAGTCAACAACGAATGTTCTTTCTGTATACACAACCAATTGGTTAAAGTCAACATTTTCGTAGTAAGAACATTAAAGCACTTAATGTGATTCGCCTTAAGTCTGCAGCAGCAGTCAAAAGGAAAATACTCTGGGGAATTACCAAAAGAAATTTGTAAGCTATTTATAGGATAGACATTATATGACATTTCATATTTTGACATTCATTAAGTTGGCTAGAACATAAAATATAGGATCATCTGACAAATCCTGGTAACGAGACATTAATTAAACCTCCTACAACGAAATTCACCACCATTTGGGACCTTCTTGTTGCTTATTCTTTGAACAGCATTTGATTTAGATGCAGATGCAAATCTGATACCCGTCTGTAAAGTGCAATTTATTTGCACTACACCACGCCGAACAGAGACAAAGCAAGCAACCCTATATATTTTTCAATCCAACACCATCCACAAAGAAACATTTGCTGAGGCCAGGAAAAAACAAAGAGCATAAGACAATAAATCTTTCATGATAAAATCTTAAAGGAGCACTTAATCCTTGGCGATTCCTTATTATGGAATGAAAAGATATCCACCACAGTTGTTAGGAAACGTTGCTGAAAGATGAAAAGAAATCTGCTTCTATCCCAGATGCTTCAGTATAAAACCAAGAATGGAGGAGGAAATGGGAAAGAATATTGTGCGTGGGAAATGAGAAAAGACTGGGTCAACGCCTTTAACGCCTTAGACTGACCTTTAAGATAAAACGGAGGGCCATCATGAAGGCTATACGTCTTGCTTTGCAAAACAAATATCTGCTGACGTGTCAAGATTTATGGGATTCAGAGGGAAGTTAAATTGATATTGGATTGGCCTATGAACCTGTAGGGAAGCTACAGAAAGGGATTTTCCTTTTTCAATTTATTTATTTGGCAGGATTATTAGTAGTGATGGTTATTCTATAAAATCATCGAAAACTGTCAAAAAAGGAAATTTCTTTTTTGTTATTTTGCTGAATGACAAAGTTTTTGTTTTGTTTTCTTTTTACTTTAATTTTTATTAAACTCTTTCTTCAATACTATTGTGCATACTAATTTCTTTTTGCAATTTTGATAAACGCTTGGTGCAGTGTTTTTAACAATACTTTTTTCAAGTTGCAATCGATATTAATTTAAAGAAAAGTCTTAAGTAATGTTATGTAAGAACAAGAAGTCCTTAGAATCTGAAAATAAAAAAACACATTAAATTAAAAACTTAAAAAAAACATTCTTACCATTCCAAATGTTTGAAGAGACAATGCAAAAAATGGCACAGCAATTCTAGTACCTCGTTGCGCTCTTAGAATGATTAATAACATAGCTTTACGTACCGAAGAATTACATTTATACCATTCACAAAAATATGCTTCTTGTACTATATTTTGACTCTAGAAAAATCAAGTTAAATCATATCGAAAAAGTGCTAATTCTTTAAGGCCTTTACACTTTCTTCAATGAACGTTCCTCCCGAACAATAAATGTAGAGTTGAGTTGCTGCTGCTGTGTTATAGAAAACGTAAAGTAGAACTTGAAAGTTTGAGGCCTATAAAATGAATGCAATTTTCATTGAAATAATATTTATTAAAATTCGTAGCTCTTATAATGAGCTGTATTTTTTAAGTGTTAAATACTGCAATGTAAACTAGTTCAGTCTATACTCCAAGATAGGGCGTACCCCAATGGCAGGATAAGGGCATGATATAAAATACCTCTCACGGAGCAACAGGTCCAAGATGAAAGGTAACCTCGGTAGTGTAGGGAGTAAGGAGCCTGGCTCCCATCCCAGAGGTCCCGGGTTCGAATCGCGGCAGCACCACGGTCCTTCGCCTTTCCCCATTTCCCCCACCTACATAACTTTCCTTCTTTCCTCTTTCCTCCCCTCTTTACGTTTCCGATTTCTCCTGTCATAGCCACCCGCTAGTTGTTTCTCGTTGCCCCGATGCCAGAGTCGCGATAAAAATTGTTGGGAGTTGGTGGTTGTGACAGTTCCTTCCTTCACTTCTCTCTTTCCCTTCACTATCTTCCGACTAAAGCTTGCTATTCGACATTGCACTCTATACTAGGGTGACCATTGGTCCCGAATTTTCCGGGACAGTCCCGGATTAAAGCCGCGTGTCCCGTATTTATATATGTCCCGGAAAATGTCCCGAATTACATAATTCATCATATCATGTGAATATATTATAATATTCGATTATATTGTATTCATGAATCCATGAAATGCCACGGCTTCACCGACCTCAGTTCAGTAACGTTCAGCTCAATCCACATAAATGGCTTCACCGGCTAAAGTCCTAAAGTTCAGTTCCTGTTCAGTTCGTGTTTGAAATTGTTGTTGCTTTTTCGCCAGAAGTTAGAAATGCAAAAGATCACTGGAATAGAATTCCATTATTCCAGTTAATTACTCTCTTTTGAGCTAGCTTTTATAGTTAACTTCAATTCCAGTCCAGTTGGGTGAACTGAGGTCTGTTTTATCCTCAGTTCAATATGTAGAAATTGTATGCGAACTGAGGTTGTTTTAAAGTTCACTTCACTAATTTGCTCGAACTTGCGCAGTTCGGCCGGGTAAGCCGGGCTATTAACGATTTGAAATGGGATGAAATTTTTAATCATTTATCTGAAAATCACGTTCCCTTCCAGGAATTACAAATGATCGTGGAATTTGCGCTTTGTTTACCTGGAATAAACGCTGCTAAAGGGCGTGTTTTTTCTATTATTAATAATTTTTCGACATTGGAAAAATCACAACTGCATGTAGACACAGTAAAAGCAATGATTATAATGAAGTGCAATTATAGGCGAATCGAAGGATCAGCTCAACCTCAATTCAACTATTGAACTTGCCATGTATACATAATACCTGTCCCGCATTATGTTCCGATAAAAATGGTCACCCTACTCTATACGAAAAAAATTGATTATCTGCAGTACAAAGGGCTTTCCCTGAGCTCTAATCTTCCACATAAAAACAAAATATATATATATATACTCCGCTATCAAAACTTCGCCAGAAGGCTGCTCCACAATATTTCAAGCAGACTGTCGGTGAAACTATGCCATTCAGCTGGGGGTCAACTAAAAGACGGCTGCAGAAGAGCCGACACACGCCAATGGCGGCATCCGCGATCTTTGTGAACACTCACAACAAAATACTAGGGCGTTTCGACGGAAAGCAGTAACAGCGAAAAATATAAGGGCGTTACCCATAACTATCGATCTTATAAGTAACGCTACCACTGTGCGTTTAGCAACTTGGATCATTGATTTCGTGGTGTGACGCATTGGTAAAAGAACTCCACAGGTACAGCATTGCTACCTGCTGAATCCTCGAACTTAGGTCGAGAGATCGAAATAAACGCACTAGTTTCCCGGGTTTTCTAATTAATGACCTTGGATTAGCCTTAGAACCGTTTGGATTAAATGTGGTTTTTGCCCAACGGTCTGACAATAAAAAAGAGGGCCTTGCAAAAAGGATTTTCGCTGCGGGTACGATCGAATAGGCCATTGGCACCTTTAGACCCTTCAAGGCTGATTGGAAAAAACAAATGTTCCGTCTTGGAAGAGATCCTACCGCTGCCACCATTCCGCGGAAGCTTTGCGCTGGACTATCTTACAAGGTACTGAAGGGAAAAAGCAGGGAGAAGATGGTACAAGAAAGCAACTCTGAAAACGATGGAGAAGGTTTTAGATAAGCATATTAGGGAGCAGCGAGCGAACACACTCCATTGCATTACCAGGCTGATCTACAGAGACAGTCCCACGTGCTAGCGAGAGGTATCGAGAGCTCCCTCTGGGCGAAGGAAATCTCTCTCTCTCTCTCTCTGCGATTTTGCAGATATCCAGGGTGCAAGTTATCTTTCAGGCGAACAACGAAGCCACAACAAAATAAAGTATTGAATTGCGAGATGGATCACGTCGCTCTTCATTAGGAGATTGATAGCTGCTGAGATGAACGGTGAATCGGTTACCATAATGGCAGCTTAAGGCGGTCCTCAAGGATCCGTCCTATCGCCTCTGCTATGGTCAATCGAAATCTTCTTGCCGGCCGGGGCTTTAAAGCATAGATGGTGTCGGAACAAGAACTTGGGTATTAAAGGACAGAAAACTGTGATCTTACTATTAACTAACAGGGGAAGCTAAATTTAAAAAGACCTTTTTAGATGAAGCAAAAATTCGTTTCTCGAAGGAGGCTGAAAACCCCAGAATGAAAGGATACCTACCAAGGCAATTACATCTCTACATATCTGTCGTCAATGTGTGCGTCAATTTGCAGGAATTAAAACCACCTGTTCGGCTGTAGCTATTGAAGCCCTACTGAATCACCCTTCGCTGCACATAGTAGCTCGGGCGCTGCGTTCACTTGGCTATTCTTTTTTAAGCCAGGAGACCTTGTCGAGCACCTATCGATTTTCAAGGAACTAGACCTAGAGGCCACGCTCGCATTGTCTGCCACTCTGGAGTTCGACAAACCGTTTATGACCATTATCAAAGGACTGTCATTCAAGCTAAGATACTTTACATTGTATTGTATTAATGGAGCGCCAAATATCTCTAACATCGTTATTTTTTCGGACAGTCAATCTCCCCTTTTGGCTATTAAATCTCACAGGGTGTTATCAAAGACTGTCCTAGATTGTCTCCTATCTCTGAAATCCCTTAGCAGGAACACCAAGGTTGTCCTGATGTAAATTCGAGGCCCCGAACCCCACATTTGTAATGCGATTGCCCAGGGCCTGGCTAGAGTAGGTGTAAACTCATCACTTGTTGGCCTGAAAATTTCCTGCAGTTTAGCCTGGTCCGTAAGTTCGGCCATATGGAATTTCGTCATTGCTGAAAAGGACCCAGGACACTCGTCAAGCTGAACGATTCATTCAAATCGACAAAGCTAAAGTAGGCAGACTTTTAAATTTCAAGAGGTTCGACCTAAAAAGAGCTCAATTTTTATCTAAGCAGAATAGGACTGGTAGTTGATTATAGCTGTCGGTTCTACGGAGCAGCTGTTGAAACGGCAGAACACTTGCTATGTGACTGTGATGCTACAGCGAGGAGGAGATTGAGACATCTAATACAATATTATATCTGTTAACATTGAAAAATATCACTAAAGATTTCTCTTGATAGACAACCATACCAAAAAACCATCGAGTGAACAAGCGAAGAATATGCAACTTGTGGAAAAACATTCAGGATTTTCTTCAAACAGAAGCAACATCCAGAAACCAAATCATCGGTTGAAGGAACTTATTTATGGCCAAACTCCAACTGAATTCATGATTTCTGAAAATAAGTGGGGTTTCGAAAACTGCAAAGTTATACCGAGCAAAACCACAGCCACGGTATACAGAAACAAGGTAATGTAAAAGAGAAATGTCATTTGAATGCTGACGTCAATCGGCAAGTCTTCCCCATACAAAATCGAAATTGTTGTTGTTGTTTTCTGTATTAACTTGCCGGGTGACGTCGGCTTTTTCTACGATATTCGTACGATATTGGAGCTGTCAGCCTCTTTTACACTACCTTGTTTCTGTATACCGTGAACCACAGCAACAATTGTGGACCGTTTTTGCACTTTATCCAACATCGGCAGGAGAGACCGATGGCTGAAGAAGGATCCCTAGAGAAATTTCCGGCTCTTTTGGTGATTTGGAATACCCAATCATATCGTCACAGATCCTTGGTTAATACACCCCTAAGATTTGGAGTGATGGGTCGGCCATTACTTTTACACCGCTCACTGACACAGTTGGTTAGGTGTTGCAAATTTTGTTGGAAATAATACAGTATGTAATTGGTTTTGGAAGAATTGAATTCGATACGATTCTTGCCGCTCAAATAAAAAATGAGTTTGATCTCTCTTTTAGTTGAGTTTTGCATAGGTACGCGATCATCAAGACAAGATCTTGCACACACTTGAATTTCATTATTGAAGGCTAACTCTGTAGATTGGGTGTGTAGAGGTAAAACCATAAAAGAAGACGAGCGGCGGAGCGCGCAGCTGGGGAAATTGAAACTGCACACAAATAAAAATTGCGCACATATGGATGAATTGCGCTTATGTATTATCAAATTTCCCCCTCGAAATTTGTTGCGACTGGACTAAGGGGCGGGAATAACATGGGGGGATCTACTGCGCATGGAAAACGAGACTTTTCTCGTCGTCTTCTTTTATGGTTTTACCTCTAGAACCCTTGAAGTCAAAGAGGCGAACAGAAATACTAGTAAACCGGCCTTTGATTTGCTGTCTGTTATCAGCTTCCCATTGTGGATAAAGGTGTGTGTGTGTCCTGAATTTCAACTTGCGACAATTTTGTATTCTAATTTTGTAGTCACAATTTTGACAATCCAGTAGCAGTCACAACGATTGCCAAAATTGTGACGGTATAAAAGCAGGTCTCAACAGTATAAACAGCACGTTATGATAATGGGCCCAGAAAGAGTTTTAAAGGAGCGCACTGCCAGGAAGCAGGAACACATGTGCGCATGCGCTTTTAGTAGTCAACTTCAACTTCCCAGCTATACATAATAACCATGATTATAAGCGAAACTCCAGGATTTTCAATCCAAAGTGAAGCTCCCGATGCGTTTACAGGCAAATGTGAGTGAAAATGATTGGTCGATCAATATTTTACCAGAATTTTCCAAATTTATCCGGCTTCTCATGACAATGGCCTTTGTTCTGGTTGTCACTTAAGGTGACAAATGGAGAAGTGAGACAAAAATGTTATTATAGTTCTCTAAAAAAGTAACATTCAGTGAGATAAGGCGAATTACAGTTGTTTCTGACATCGAGAAACAGCGAATTCAGAGACAATTGGTCTCACTTGATGTTTGTAAGTGAGATTTTTCTCATTTGATATTTAAACGTGACATTTCGCACTATGGTGAAGTCACAACCAGAATAAGGGCCAATTCCCAGCTCGTCGTGTACAAAAGAAAAGAGTTTTTCAATATTAAAACGACTGAAAAGTGAACAGCCTTACAATGCTGCATATTTATCATGATGAAGTTGACGAAATCGATCTTGAATTGTTGATGAACGAATTTATTTCGCGAAGTTCAAAACGAGCTACAGTCTTTGCAAAAAGTTAGCTAATTTTTTTTGCATAATGTGTAAACATATTTCTATGTATATTTTCAAAAAATGAGGGTAAAGTTGCACAGTAAGATTGAAGTTTTTGGAGATCTAACCATTTTTTGCGCAAAGCGCAAGATGTAAAGGAAACCTTTTCCAAAATTGTAGAAAGTTCAGCAAAGTTCAATCTACGAGTAAATGACACAAAAGCAAAGTATATGATCGTATCAAAACGAGGACAACGATTAGGGCGAAGTATCAGCCTTGACGATCATAGTGTGGAAATTTTAGAAAATTTTATCTATTTAGGGACAGCCGCAAATAAAACATATTTCGCACTAGTCCCGGTCCTAAAAAACAAAGAAATTTCAAGACAATGCAAAGTCAGACTATATAAAACATTAATCCGCCCTGTTCTATGCTATGGGTGGGGTCTGAGGCTTGGACATTGACCCAACAAACAGAAAATCAACTTAAAATCTTCGAAAGGAAGATCTTAAGAAGAATATTTGATCCTGTAAGGGTTAACCAGAACGAATGGCGCATTAGGACAAACGAAGAACTTCAAGAAATGTATGACGAAATTAATATAGCTACATACATAAGACTGAATAGACTGCGATGGCTCGGACACGTTGTACGAGCTTCAGAAGATAGAATGCTAGCCAAGATTTTTAATCGTAGACCATCAGGAAGAAGAAGAGTAGGACGACCAAGAAATAGGTGGATAGATGACGTGCTAGCAGATATACGGAAATTTCGTATAACAAATTGGAGAGAGCTAGCAAGACGTAGAGACGACTGGAAGAGGAGACTTCGAGGGGCCCGAGTTCTGCAAGGACTGTAGCGCCATTCAAGAAGAAGATACATTTTTCCCTCCTCTTCCCCACCCCCTTTTTAACCTATCGAATTCAACACATAGCTTGGACCTGTTCCGCCGCCCCTGAATGGGCCTTTCCACACTAGCATTCTTTCTGCAGTATGCAAACTGGATTGGCAACAACCGCAATTTTCACACCCGTATTCTTGCAGCTGCGTAAGCATTCATATTCCGGTTAAGTACTTGAATGTGTGCGTGTGCTTTTCTAATCATTTCGAATTGAGTGCTTAACGTTTCTGACCCACCAAACTGTTTCTCTAACTAAGTTTAAAATGTGCTGCTCATTTCTCTCCAAGTTCATCACTTTTTGTAGAGAATTCTCCTTGATTCTTTTACCCCTTACCTAAAAAATCGGTTTGACAACTGCTGCAAGAATACTAGTGCGGAAAGGCTCAATGATACATTGGATTTTTCTGATTGTTTTTGGTGTTTTCTATTGTCGTAGTTATTAAAAAAAGTCATAATAATAGTCCGGGGAAATTAGAATTTAAAGGAGACAAAATTCGGAAATGGCTGAAAATTGGGCCACAGCTTCCTTGGGACTTCTTAAGAAAACAATTTCGGAATCACAAAAAAAACAAAATGGCCGCCGGAAATATAGCGGTTTTCCGGTGTTTTCCTTGTATCTCGGATTCTATAGGTCCTACAATCCCGTACAAAGGCCCTAAATGTAGACAATGAAATTCTCTACAACTTTAGTTCTTACTAAGATGTTGACCCGATTAACCCTTTCAAAGTTATTCAAGGTCCAAGTTTCCAAAAATCACTTTTTGGCGAAGACATCACTCAAAAACTGGTTTTTTCGAAAAAAAATTTGATCAGTCAATACGAAACGTTATTGCCTACAAAAAAGAATTTTGTCATTTTTTCGAAAACTTAACCCTTTCGAAGTTATTCAAGGTCAAATTTTCCAAAAATCACTTTCGGCCAAAAAATCACTAACTATTGTTTTTGCAAAATTTTTCGAAAAGTTTTCGAAAAAATGGCAAGGGTGTTATTACGGTAGGCAATAATCTTTTGTATAAATAGAACAAAAAAAATTTCTCAATAATCAGTTTCTGAGTCATTTATTGACCAAAAACTGATTTTTTGAAACTTTGACCTTGAATAACTTCGAAAAGGTTAAGTTCTCGAAAAAATGAAACCAGGCTTTTTTGTAGGCAATAACGTTTCGTATTGACTGATCAAAATTTTTTTTCGAAAAAACCAGTGTTTGAGTGATGTTTTCGCCAAAAAGTGATTTTTGGAAACTTTGACCTTGAATAACTTTGAAAGGGTAAGAACTAAAGTTGTAGAGAATTTCATTGTCAACAATTAGGGCCTTTGTACGGGATTGTACGACCTATAGAAACCGAGATACAAGGAAAACACCGGAAAACCGATATATTTCCGGCGACCATTTTGTTTTTTTTGTGATTCCGAAATTGTTTTCTTAAGAAGTCCCAAGGAAGCTGTGGTCCAATTTTCAGCCATTTCCGAATTTTGTCTCCTTTCGTGCGTTTTTTTTGCTAATTTCCCCGGACTAGAAGAGAAATCCGTATTTTTAATACGAATAAAAAGTTCGGAGAAATGTGAGTAAATTGAATTAATACGGACTGTAGTATATCTTTCTATATAGAGACAATCAAGAGCTGCCAACTGAAAAACGTACCTCAGAATTTCATTAGTAATAAATAATACGCTAACAAATTATCAAATTCACTTACCAATATCAAATTAATCGAGCTAATGCAGATCACAATCGCAGCTGATAAAAAATGCGCCAAAATAATAATAGTAAAACACGAAGCGAATTTTTCGGAAAGCTCCATCACTTGATTATGAAATGCCACAATTCTCCGGATCTCATTGTAAATCCTTTGATTTTCTTTCGGTGTTGCGAAATCACCTATAAAATCCCCGCAAACACAAAAAAATAATAAAACCAATACTCTCAATACACCATCCAGTCAATAGAGGCTTACCCGATATATTTGCAAAAGCCTTCCGCAAATCGTGTTGAATCAATTTGAACAAGGACGAAAGGTAAAGACAGAACCCAATGAAGCAGCCATCCACTCCAGAGAATCCGAATGCTGTTATCAGGCCAGAGTATCCTGACAGTATGTAGTTCAATAAATACATAGCAGGACTGTCTACAGTGTAGGGTAACCTGAAATGGACAAAGTCAATGGGCTTGTGTCCTTGCGTTTTATACTGGCAGATTTACGCCGTTTTGAATGGCAATTCCCAGGTTGTGTTTCGTCCTTTCGAGTAGTCTATTAAGCTAGACAACATTGGACGAGTGCAGTAGAAGGAGTTAACGACATTTGCAAAAACAAACAGTATGGTAACGTTGATGTGATTTGTGTGGGATGCCTCACGGATGATTTTAATTTTTTCTTTGTCTTTTTCTTAAAGGAAAATAATTTTAATTTTAAAGCTTAAAATATTAACTCCTGACTGGAGCCTTCCTTGCAGCTCTATTATTATCACCCTTAATTGCTTTCGATACCAAAGCAAAAGGAACAGCTTCAAGCATGTTACTAATTTCGTTAAGGAAGGACACAACGCGTCCAGGACTAAAGTTAATTTATCGAAATTTTCTCCTGCATAAACAAATTCGCCAAAAGTCGTTAATGTTATTATTAAGAAATTCGCAACTGTCCTTGTTACGTTAAGGGTATCGAAGCTCGTCTCTGGCCAGTACCCAAGAAGTTTCAGACTGAATTTTGATATCAAGAAGAAAGTTTCCTCCAAAGGATCTGTTTTTGATACCATGAACTTCATGATGGTGCGCCTGCAAAGGAAAAGTCTTAAAAGTGTTGTTATCAACATAATGCTGGTAGCAGCTCTTGTCTTAAGTTACATAGTTGTTGTTGGGAGTAGACTAGCATCAGCATAGTTGCTGTTGGGTTTAGGTTTCAAAATTACCATAGTTTTTTTTTGCCTTGGTGTATGCATGTGTATGAGTTTTAATTTTAAAGTTTTTAAGCAGTTTTTTTTAAACGGAATGTTTTAGTGGATAATTAGTGATTGCATACAAGGAACTCTTGTTTCAATGGGTGGTTGCTAAAAAAAACTATTAAACTGAAATCTTAAGAATTTAGTGAAACGTTATTACGTCATTTTGTGCGCTTGGTACAAATTTCTTCTTCATTATACTTTGAATAACTCTTTTTTTTCGCTTTATAAATAGAGGGTGTTTTAAAGCGGTCACACATGATTCGTTTTTTATTTTTACTCGGGAGTCTTGCGATAGCGCCTATACATGAACTCGCGCTGTATTATCAAGTCGCGGATTTCACGAAAGAACCAAGGACAGGTAGAGAAAGGACTACGTCTTCTTGTAACGAAGGATACACAGGGATCATAAGCAGATATCAGGTATACAAGATCAGAAAGAAATGTAATAGCGCCAGACAAGTATCGTTTTCACTGAAGGAGGAGTACTGTCTAACACTAGTACTACTAAAAACACTACACAAAACACTATACAGAATACCGTACAAACTACAGTAAAAAACTCTGTACAGTGGTGCCGGTGGGAAAACCACTGTAAGTAATATTAAGAATTCACTTGTATTGTAAATGATTTACAGATTACATTTGGAAATGTATGAATAAAATGCTTGTACGAGAAATTCATAAATGTCGTGAAAACTTCGAAGTACCGAGTTTGTATCGAAATTGCCTGTGGCGCTATCGCTTCTAACTTTTCAAGTCCAGACTCTGGTGGAACAGCTAACTTCATGATTTGTTGACCCTCATCTCAAACAACCATAAAAATCCTTTCAGATAAATCACAAGTTCGAAACTCGGATTCGAATATCCTTTTTAAAATTTATGTATCCTTAATTATTATCCATGTTTCTTTCAACATATTTTAAAAAGACTCTACCATCCTCAACAGCCATTAAAAAAATCCCTTTCAATATCATAATTTACCTACAACATAAAAATTAATTAAAAGAAGTTAAAAAATCTCTTAAACAACACCACCACCACTGATTGGAAACAAATCCCAAGAAGGACGAGTTTATTTTATTTTTTTTGAAGCACTTTAAAACTTGGTGAAAAGTTTCATTATCGTTTCATCATCGACAGGATACTACACAAAATTTCTCTTTAATTACCACTTAACGTTCAAACAGCCACCAGCTTCCTAATAGAAAGTTCCTTTTGAAACGATATGTGAAAGTTTTTCGCCTTCTGCACTGATGATCTATGTACGAGTATGTAGGTATGGTGTACACTCTTTGTGGGGATGTAGAAAATTTAATGAAACTTAAATAAACACACACAGCAACTTAAGCCGGCAGGAATGAATGGTGTTCTTTGAGGCCTTTACATCCTTTATATCGGCCGGAAAGTTCTTGCGGCTTTCAAGAATTTCAATTCAATTTATATTCAACATCAAATTATTTTCGTGCAATGTCCTTGAGAAGCAAATTGATGTAAAACTTAATTTAATTACAATTTCATACCGCAGCACTCGCTTAAATCGAGGAATTTTGCGTTCGTTAGTGGTTTTAAAATACGACAATATATGGGAAAATAGTGATTATCCAGAAGGTCAGCTAAATTGTTGCCCTACCTCTAAGGGAGTGTGCGGTTAAGGGTTGATGTTGTTGCTTTGCTTTGTCTTGTTGTGGTTTATTGGACGTAACCACAAACTAAAGAAGACCTCGATGCATAAATACTCCATTTTGTTTTAAATAAAGCTTCTTTGTCAAACATATACTTAAATTAGTTCTTGTGGCTTCGCAATTGCAACTCCGATAAAGAACAACAAATCAAGTTAGAAACTCAACTCAACCCTCAGAGATATCTACTGTTCAAACAACAAACACTCTAAACTGTAAACATAAATAATAGACCAATTAGATCTAATTATGTACATGCATTTACAAACAAAATTTATTGCTAGATTAAAAACTAGATCTAATTTCTACTTAAAAAGATAATCCACTGAACTGTAGATATTCAAGCCACCGAAGGAGCATGACTATGGAGCAGCTATATTACACTTTTGAGATTCATGTGTTTAATCTAAAGAGCTTTAATATTAACGACGCCATGTGTGATAAGGAAACGAGCCGTCTGTGGTAATGGTAGTAACAAAGTGGTACTTTAGTCTTATCCTGGAACGATTCTTTTATAAAAACCATGCAGAATTGTTTCAATAAATATTAATTTCATTCAATGTGTTTTTTCTATTGAAAATAAATTTGAGGTTAGATTGGTACTGAAATATAATATTTTTTAATTGTAATATTATTCAAAAATATTCCCGTACCAAAAATAAAAAAGATTATATATGTGCACAGTCCGGGGTAGGAAAAAGGTATAATGAAAAAAAGAACAAATCTGCTAAAATTGATTTTGGATACATTAAAAATTTAGAGTTTTAAAAAAAGAAAGCGCATGTCAGCTCGTGACCAGAGGGTTAGTCCTGAAAAACTATTGTCTTAAGATATCGGTCATATCGGAAATTTATACAATTTTTTACGTTGTAATAATTAACGGGTTACACTTTTCCTTCACATAAACGGATCCAAAAATAATTATATATTCAGAGAATGAACGCACTTCGCAGAGTTTCAGAAATATATTAACAATTCTCAAAACTAACTTTCATGTTGTGTCCCGTCCGTAACGCACTTTCAAATTTATTATCATAGGTTTTATAATAGTTACAAATGTTATCTTAATTTATATTCATAGTTTGTTGCTTAAAATTTGAACTGACATTTACATGATTAGTACTCGTACAAATGTCCCGTCCGTAACGCATGGAATTACCCATATATATATAATAGGCAAATGAAGTAAATGAACCCATACATTTATTTATATTGATTTGATAAAATATATAACATAAATTTTATTTTCTACCTTTTAGTCTACTATAATGTCCTCCGCCAATTTTTGGTGGTCGCCATATTTGATTTAAAATGACGTCACACAGGTTACTGTATTATAATCGTCATACTCTTTCATTTGATACTCATACTGAAGGGGTTGTGAAGAAAAAGGTAATCCGCCATTTTGAATTTAGAATGACGCCAAACAACCAATTGTATTCTATCTGCCATGCCCTTCCATTTGATACCCATGTCGGTGGGTCGTGGAACACAATTGCAAAAATTGGCCGCCATTTTGGAGCCACCATTTTGTTTTTTTTTACAAAATGGTCAGATTACATTGTCAGGCGAATTATGCGTATGTGCAAAATTTTAAATTGATCGGTTATATTTTATACTTTTTAGTCTATGTCTTCCGCCATTTTGTATTGGCCGCCATTTTGAATTTCGAATGATGCTACACCGCTAATTGTATTCTACCTGTTATGCCCTTTCATTTGATACCCACGTCGGAGGTCGGGAACACAAATACAAAAATCGGCCGCCATCTTGGAACCCACCATCTTGATTTTTTACAAAATGGTCCCATAGTCAAGCAAACTACGCATATGTGCAAAATTTGAAGTTGATCGGTTATATTTTCTACTTTTTAGTCTATTATAATAAGTCTTCCGCCATTTTGTGTTGGCCCCCATTTAGAATTTGGAATGATGGCATACAGCTAATTGTATTCTAAGTGTCATACCCTTTCATTTGATATCCATGTTGGGGGTCAGGGAGCACAAATGCAAAAATCGATCGCCATTTTGGAACCGCCATCTTGATTTTTTACAAAATGGTCGCATTTCATTGTCAAGCAAACTACGTATATGGTGTAGTGTATATAAGAGCACACTATGGAAAACACTGTAATACAAGTTAATTATGACAGTTCTAATAGACAAATAACGACTACTGTATTACAAGTGGATTCCATAGGGGAATAGATTATGTAAAGTAAATTTATTAAGCTAAGTAACATAAGTAGGGGAATTAGGTAGTATAAATAGTTGTAAGGATTTTGTGAATAATCATTGATTCCCAGAACTCAGTCCGAGTAAGAGTGGCAATAACTTGCCCTGCGGGAATAAGTATTTTGGTATGAATAAATGTTGCATTATTTAAAAGCAATTGTATTTATTCCACACACTAAATAAGGCGGCACTAGACGCCACAAGCAAAAGCTGGTTCACTAGCTTGGTCCACAACACCCAAACATTACAATGGGCCAAATTCGAAGTTGATCGGTTATATTTTCTACTTGTTAGTCTATTATATATCTTCCGCCATTTTGTATTGGCCGCCATTTTGAATTTGGAATGACGTTACATTGCTAATTGTATTCTACCTGTCATACCCTTTCATTTTATACCCATGTCGCGGGGTCGGGGAACACAAATTCAAAAAAACATAATTTCCCATACAACCTATTCCACCTCTTTTCACCCCTTTAAGGGTAAGAAGAGTAAAGCTGGTAGCGTGTAAACACTATCCATAGTATCAAGCTCATGTGGTAAAATATTTGTGGCGATCGGTTGAACGGCTTAATAGTCCATAGACTACAAATACACACACAAACAAACACACACCAACACACACACAAGCATTGACTTTTATATATGTAGATCTGAAACAATAGGAACTCTCTAAACTCTTCAAAGAACTATTGAAATATCTGCCATTTTTTATAACATTTTGTCGAGCAACTGAATAGGCTACGCCAGTATTAGAAAAAAAGGAAACCCCGCAAAAATTCAAGGAGCGTGATATCTTTGAAAAACCATGCAATCAAACATGTCTGGTAAAACAGGAGGTGCCAAGCCAAAGCGCAGCAGTACCCACTTGGTTTGGAATGCAGGAGATGCGGTAATGGTGGATTTACTCTTAATCTCGACGGAACGATTCTGGTACCATCTCTACGAAATGAACACTGCAAGGATCCCTGGAACTTGTTTCTGCGGGTTGGGTTTCTCCCAGTAAGCCCAGCATTTAGTGATCACGTTAGATGCTGAACTCCATTGGAACGAACATATGTACAATTTTACAATCAGGAAGTGCAGTAACTGCTCTATGATGCCTGTATCTTCCACATGGGATCTACAGCTAAATATTCACTGGATATAGACAACGGAAACGCTAACGACCTAAGCTGACTTCATTCACTGGGTTGCAATTGGTTGTTGAGACACCCGCTAGTTTGGTCGTAGACGACTAACTTTAAATGAAATAGACTGATCTTTGGAGGCTCTCATCTGGCATGGTCAACCTCGAGCGCTACCTTTACGATATTGTATTGATATTGATATTGTTGCAGTGCCAGAAAGAATGCCTAGATACTTGCTAACTAGATTACCGTCTATGGAGAATCTGAAATGTAGAAGATCGATCCTGTAGGATTTGCATCGACGGGGATCAGTCAGCTCTTCATGTTCTCTTGTCAAGATTAGAATAGGTGCTAGGTCCAATTGATAGCTGCAGTATTTGTGGACCAGATTCCTCATTCAAATAATGAAGTAAATAAAAAGGCGTTAATGGTCCAAATATTATGAGTGAAAGATATGTACGTCAGTGGGATACATTTTTTAAGAGAGGAAGGACTAACAATAATGATGAAAATTGGCTTAGTATATCATATCATCTTTTAACCCCCAGAAAAAGTTGCAGCAGGTTAAGAATTTGTACTCACGGTACATATTATGTTTTAAGGAGATCACAGGCACTGATATGTCAGCCGTCAGCAACAAACCCAACGCATCCCTTATTTCGATTGCATCCCTTATTTCGAGACGATCTACTTTAAAGGGTTCTGCTTCATGTAGTCGAACCAATGGCGTCCAGTGATAACAGCGCTTATGATGTTCCCGATGCGTTTCTTTACTAGCCCGCTACCAATGGCAGAGTTCATTTCCGGATCCCGAACTCCCAAAGTAGCGACCTGTGCTTTTACTCCGAGAATGGTCGCAAGCAAAGCGTTTCAAACTGCCTAAATAAAAGGACCCAATTCCCACCACAGTCGCCAAACTTTCTCCGGAGGACTTTGGGAAGCTGACGTAAGGACGGCCAAGCGTTTTATAAAGAAGGGCATCGGTGCGGCATCTTTCAGCTACGAGGAATTTCAAACGGTGGTTGACGAGGTAGTAGCTATCTCAAATTCAAGGCCTTGATGTCAACAGAGACGAAAGATATCAGTGCGTTTACGCCAGGGCATTTTCTAATAGGCGAACTAATGACAACCATAATTGATCACCACGCTAACCCAATGAAGACCAGTCTGGAAGGTGGAGGCTCGTATCCGGAATTTTCCAGGAAAAGAACACGGTATCCCACTGGCTTATCTTTAATGTCCTTTTGGTTCTTTTACTTTTACTCATTGGACGAGGAGAGTCGGTTAATATCACTTCATTCAGGATGAATCACGGCATCCAGGACTTCGACATTTCTGCCGAATGAACTCACTACGCTGAACACCCATATCTTACTCAAAAGCCTTTTACGGGCCCATATAGCCCTAGTGACTTTACTGAAAGCGTATTCCAGTTAAGCATTCAAGTACCCAACTGTCGTACCCTAGATACAACTGACCTAGGTCTTCCATGGTACATCTTTGAACTTCTCGGAGTGCTGTTCTCATGACCTTCTGTAATGGTCAAGTCCAACCTCCCCAATCATAAGCATAGTTGATGACATAGAAACCGGATTCTTGTAGTTTGGTCTCAAATTCACCCACAACCAGTGATTATAGTAACGGGGACAGAACTCCACCTTGAGGGCAGACCTTTATAATCTTGGCAATAATGGTGGAATCACATACGAGAGAAGATCACATTGAGGCACTTCCAAAGTAGTGCCGGAAAAATTATATCTCCTCCCGGTAATTTGTAGGGTTGAAAAGAGGCAACTGCTCATTTATATTTGTCCGATCGAAGATGTTCCCAGAGAGGATCCGGGAATATTGGTCTGGAATGGTCCAATGGTCGAATAAACGGTCGGGAGGATTTACTCTGGATAGTGCTCGTTGAGCAGTCACTCAAGGTTTGTTTATGGTTAGAGGTGTAAGAGCCGTCATCCTTTTTAAGACCACCTAATTCAAAAACGGAGTCTTTGGAGAGGAGATTTTGGAGTCTAGTTGCCTCTAGCAGAGTCTGCGGAATCCCGCAATCCTTCCTCCAGCCAATCCTTTTCCAGTGTCTCAGATTCATATTGTAGGCTGTTAGGGTGAAGGACAAGGACTTGGAGAAAGAGACAGTATTGCCAATTGCTGCCATGATAGAAGGAGATCAGCGCGTAAGTGAGCTGCGTGGCAGACATCTCCAGTTCACACACTGAGCTAATAGATGGGGCGAGCTGGTCTGATTTCGAGGTCACAAGGCTCTGAAACTTAGACCAGTTAGTTTTCTTGGGAATCGGCGCGGATATGTGGAGACCCAAAATGTTGAACCTGATGTGTAGATGGTTCGACAGTGAGGCCTAGTCTAGAAGAATCCTCGAGGCGTTTTCTGGATCCTGTCGTAGGGTACCTGCTGGGTTAGATCCAGCACCTCCTCCATACAAGCAGTGTCAAAAGTGGGTTTCATCGGTGGGGAAGCGAAGAGCGCCGAAAGCTGAAACTCCTGTAGAATAATGCTCCTAGTGAAGTTGTTTTATTAAGGCAGGATTATTCTGATATCCTGTTAGTTATAATGGTATTTTTGTAACCATAGAAAAACACTTTTCAGGGATCGCTCCCTTTGTTTATTTTAGAAGAAAAATTTTGCCATGAGCCAATACTTAAGAGTAACTTTTAACTTATCCCAATTTTAACATAAATTTCATCATCTGTCTAGAAGGGCAACAATATTTCATTAGGCAAAGTCCATAAATATTACATGGACTCTCCTATATCAAAAAAATTTGAATGATTCCCAGCGTCAACAGATCAAATCCTCACGAAAATAAACAAAAAAATGAGAAAGATCTTCGTTTTTTTTCTTCTTACAGATAAAAAAGATAAATAAATAACACGACTAAGAGCTGCCGAGGCCCACCCTGTTCCGAATAAATTTTGCAAGGATGTCGTTAAGAACTTTAAAGAAGAAATAAAAACCGAATAATTTTATGTGTTCCGGGAAAAAGGGCAGACAAAAATGCGAAAGAAAAATACGAAATACTTTTCACTCGTTTTTATTTTTATTCTTCTTCTTCAAAAAAGGACGAAAACTGATATCCACCAGAATGTAACCAGTAGCTAACTACAAAAAGGACCGAGTCTGGAGGATATGCAAATGGATCACTTAAAAATCAGAGATCAGTTTCCTCCCACCTGAGTGTAAGCCAGGTACAGAAAGTTTCCTTTTTTTATAGGGTAGAACCGGGGGTACAGGGTGATACCCAAAGAATACTCGACGGGAAACACACAAGAGAATTTAAGACCCAGAGAGGAAAAGAGAAAATTTATTCTACCATTAGGACATACTCCTTAAAACTTTCTTCTGTTTTCTTCTTATGCAAATTTCGAAACGAATAGAAAATGTTTCTAGGCTTTCCAGGACAGTGGAAATGATTTATAAACTCTCTCTCGGCTCTGTGCCGCTACAGGGAAAGTTGCCGATTGGGGTAGTATCCCTGTTACCAGGGGGTGACTGTGGCATGGGAGTTTATACGTTTCTTTATTGGGGTAATTTTTAACAAGTAAAATTTAAAGATTTACCCCTGAACACCTCGCCAGCAGCCGCCCCCCCAATAGCCCCCGGGGGTGTTTTGACTGTTGTTGGATTGTTGATACAAATGAAAAGAATTTTCGAGAGGAGTTAATTTATTATGCGAGAGAAGAGGATTTTCTGGTGAGTTTTCCGGGAGGGTCGGGGTGGTGGTATTAGAAGTTTTCAGTTTAGCGTTAAATAAAACGAAAAATTTCCTTAAATTGCTGCCGACTTCTTGGATAGGAAACAACAACAAAAAATCTCCTTTTTTCCTCTACTTTTATTACAATGAAAAGAAAAGTTTGCATTCGTTAGAGATTTCACGATAAATTTTTTTTATTGTCTTGTTAAAAGTATAAAAGAAAGCGAAAATAAAATCACGGATAAGTTAAACTTTCTCGAAAATATTTTCTTTTTTTTTCGACTTCTGGGCCGGTCTTGGTTTGCTGTTGAAGGCGTTAATGTGGTGCTTAAAATGTGCACACAGAAAAAAAATTCAATGATTTTTTCAGGATTTTTTCTATTATTTTTGTTTAGGTTTTATTTCACGTTAAAGGGATTTAAGTAATGGAGTTTTTTTTAAAAAAAATATAAGTTAAGTTGGAAAGATTTATTTTTCTGTTTTGAGTCAATACATTTGGTGGGTGGACTAATGTATCTGTTTAATAATTCTGTAGAACATGTTTTTCGTGGAAATAAATGGAAAGAAAAATTGTCTGTGGTCAATAGCAATAATCATGTCTTTGGCTGGGAGAGCCGCAAAAGGAAGACCTACTTGCCCCCAGCCCCGAGACAATAATTGTGGGAATCTCCACAAGTATTCCTTACGTGTTGTAAAACTGTTTTTTAGGTGACAGGAGCAAAACGGAAAGAGGGAAGTGTTCTATCATTTTCAACCCAAAATTTTTGCCGTGAAAACTAACTTATGCACAATGAGCTTACTTCCTTTTTATCTTTTTCATAAAAGAATTACACACACACTTTGATATCTCTTGTAAAGACGAGAAAGTTACTCATGTTCAATTCTTCACCCTATGAACGCCATCTGCTTTTCCTTCGGCCTGATCACCACATTCCTTTAGGGTATTATTAAGAATTTATTTCCAGATTAACTTTCTAAAGAAAAAAGGAACCAGTGCGATCGGACCTAAATGAGGAAATACCAGCTGAGCTTGTCTATGGACAAAATCTGAGGCTCCCCAATTCAATTTCCATCCCAACGGATGAGAACCCGATAGAGGAGTCAGAATTTCTAACTCGGCTTCGTACACACATGAAAGGTCTGTCGGCAACACAGCCCCGACAGTCCGCACAGAAGGATGTGTACGTGCCGAACGCCTTAGAGAACGCGGAGTACGTCTTCATACGTACCGAACGTGTTCGGCGGCCTTTCGAACCACCGTACGAAGGGCCATTTAAGGTAATCAAAAGATTACGTAAACAGTTCGTCGTCAAGCTAAACGGCACAAACAAGTCGATAGCCATTGACCGACTGAAACCTGCTTTTGAGTGTGACCGAGACAGTGAAACAGCATCGATTCGCTCGGTACACTTCAGGTAACGCTACGCTGGGAGGGGAGTATGTAGGGACATCGTCCTACTACTTCCGGTCTTACTTGGCCAAAGAGACTTGCTATGAAATCAAAGTCAGCCAAGGCCAAGTAAGAAAATAAATAAAAGTTTTTAGAGTTGTCAAAAACGAAAAACTAAAGTGATGGATGTAAAAAATATAAAAAGAAAGTTTTTAGTTTAAAAAAATAAAAGTATATATATAGTGCCATAATAGTGATAAAATAAAAGTATATATATATATAGTGCTATAAACAATAATAGTAAACATTGTAAAACAATAACTATAAATAAATTGTTCATAAAAACGTAAAAAAATAGAAGTGTTTTAATCCAAGTTTGAACAACATATTACGAGGATAAAACGCTAAAATTCATACTCATTATTCTCGGATGTTGGCCGTGAATAGTCCACTACTAACATTTTAGTACAGTCAATCTGCATTTTTGATTTGAAAAATTACACCGCCGATTTTTTTTCATACATCGTGAGGGGGTCATGAAAGAATCTTAAATCCAGATTTGTGACCTCCCCCTCTGCAGGTTTTTGGAAAATTAAAAAAGTTTTTTGAATGCATTTTTCTCTGCATCAGTGCACTTTAGAGAAAAAGTTTTTAAACAAAAAATGTAGAGGACATTGCTGACGACCCGGAATATGCAAGAGGTTTGTCAAAAGAATTGTGACAGACTCTGGCGGGCAGCCAATCCTTCGCAGCATGGTGGAGGAGGTGGGATGAGCCTACTAAGGGCCGATGGACCCGTAGACTCATACCAAATGTGGAGAGTTGGGTTATAAGGGAACATGGGGAGGTGAGCTACTACCTCACCCAGTTCTTGAGTGAGCATGGAGGTTAAAGGGCATACCATCACCGATTCAGGTTGGACAATCGTTCTTCCCAGAATGCCCAGAAGATAAATAAAGAAGACGCGGAGCATGTCCTCTTTAAATGTCAGAGGTTTATGGAGCACAGGGCTGTGTTGGAAGCAGTCGCTGAACCATATGATAAGGTCGGAGGATATGTGGAGAATGATGGAAGTTGTGCTAAACGCCATCCACCAGAACCTTAAGCTTTTCGAAGCCCAAAGAAACAGAGAAAGGCAACGAAATACAAGAAGAGAAAGCAGCTAGGTAATTATACGGCTAGACTGTCCCGGCTCGGATGTTTGCTCCGGCTCCCGATCCATTTTTTAAGGGTGATTGTGATGACGCCAAGCTGAAGTTATGCCTTTACAGCTCGTACCGGTCTGGACTTGAACGTCATGAAAAAAATGGTGAGTGGGTGGTGCTACACACGAGACTAATTCGGACGGGTGAAACCGCTTTTATGGAAGAGAAACGAAGTGAAGAAAGGGGAAAATAGCCCATTTCCCCTTTCTTCACTTCGTTTCTCTCCCATAAAAGCGGTTTCACCCGTCCGAATTAGTCTCGTGTGTAGCATCCCCAGTGAGTGTAGTCAGTAGGAATCTAACTATACCGTCTGGGTGCGCATCCCCAGTGGTGTCTCCTGTCGTAACCGTGGCCTTAAACAGGCGGTCGCACACATTCCCTGGTGATAGATAATATTCTCATCAAGCCCTCGTAAAAAAAGGTGAATCACAGCACGAAATGGTGGTCAGAGAAAACATGTAAGTTGGCCTGATGGTGGAGAGGACTTTGGAGGGACTCATTATCCCCGAGCCCTGGGTGAAGGTGGAAGCCAAAATATCGGAGATGGTTTTGGACCACATCCTCTCAGGCAAAAGGGGGTTAGCCTGTTTTTGCACATTCAGCGAAACCAAAGCAAACCCAAGGCAAGACAGGACAGGACACGACTGCAATATCAAGATAGCAAGACTTTTTGCTCATCACTAAGTGCCAAAAGTCTTGCAGTGATGAGCAATAAGTCTGCAAAAAATCTTGCAGACTTAGCACATTTAGCAAAACCAAGACAAGACAAGACTTTTTGCTCATCACTGCAAGAAAAAAAAATACTGGAAGTTTTATTCACAAGCAGTTTTGTAAATTTGCAATATATGTTATTAGGAATATTCCTAATCTACTTTACGTATTTTTACCAACTTTATAAATTATTTGTGGGATGTAAAAATACAATCAGTATTGGAGCTTTCTCTTCATAGTTTTGTAAATTTCCAAAACTCTTGCTGCAACTTTTTACCAGAGAGAGACGAAAAGGGAAAAACCCAAAGCTGAAGATTACCGCCCTGTGCCAATGTGCTTGGCCCTGCCTGAAATATTTCCAAGCGCCAAGGTTTATTCTTAGTTAATGCCCACTCCCTATATATATACATAAAAAATTAGCATTTTGCTCACAATGCTTTGTTAAGCATGTACGTGAGGCAATGCCTATCAAAATTTCTTGGTTGTTACAAGAACTGCCCAGAGCCTGACAAATTCAAAGGACTGGCCTTAACTTAAAAGCAATTGGGTTTATATGCTTAGTATTCCATTGTTACCTGTGAATTGTATCCACGATAGGAAAAATTTAAACCTTACATTCCAATAACCGATTTGTAATTTTACTGAAAATTTATGTTCTAAAATTACGCCTCTTTAGTAAAATTACAGTACAAAGTGATTTTTTCAGTACATAACATTGATAAATATATAAGAAATATTGTAATTTTCCTACTACTTCCTAATTTAGAAAAATACACAACATTGTGTAAAATATACGTCACATTCAAGTAATCAACATTTACTAAAGTAAAGTTACAAAATTTATAGTAAAATTACAATAATTGTGTAGTAAATTAGTATTTCATATCGTGATTTGTAATTTTACTATACATTTGCACTGTGAATTTACATATTTTTTTTACAGTGTAGCCCTACTTCTATGAAGCTTTTGTAGTATGCTATTTATCGTCCTGTGATGTTCATGAGATTCTGATTGCTCTCAATTTCTTAATAAGAATATTTTCCCAAGAAAAAGTGCCCTTCTCGACCAACCCTCTACCAGGGGATTGGTTTCCGAATATTAAGTCTTCTCCAGAGCATTATTGGTGTAGATATACCTCTAGATACTAGGTTTAGAAATTTGACTAGGAATTGGTATATTGCTTGTTGCTTTAAACTTTCCTCTATCGTACGAACTTAAGAACAACAGGATAATCTGTCGGACTTTTTATTTAGGACCTCCATATAAATATGTCCCTGAATGAAAGGATATTAATAAAAGATTCATTCTAAAGCATTGATAAAGCACCATCAGTGAAATAATTCTAGGTCCTTCTGTTCAGGAAGTTATTTAAAGCGCAAAGCTTTTAGATTATAGTTAATAATATTCATGCATACGCACGCACCATCAATAATCCTTAAAACACCAGCTGTCCAGTTGTTATATTTGTTTATCTAACCCACAAAATACTAATCAAAAATCAAAGCATGATTCGAAAGGTCAAAAAGGGAAAAGCATACAACATCTTATATGTGTTGTGTATATTTTAAGGAAAAAGGCATCCCCTAAAACATGGGGCAACAATAAACATTATAAATCTTAAAACAAAATACGAATTTTCAAGGGAGACGAAGAGAATGTTTGTATAACCAACAAGCACAAACACATATTAAATGCATGCATACTATTCTGAAAAGGAACTTTCCCTTAGGCACAAGGGGAGGAAATTTATTACTCGTATGTGCTGAAGTGAACTCTCGATATTCTTCACTACATAAAACTGTCAACTGAAAACTCTATAGAGCATGATCCTGGGCCCCTTATAAATTATTATAGGGTAGAGCTAAATCTACTATTTTCTGACACTATAGTAGAAAATTTCACAATCTATAAATCCTTAAGTGCGCCTTCAATTGGTGAACGATTTTATTTCTGGATGGGTTGGGGGAAGAGGCGAGGAGGTTTTATCCTTAAAGAAAATTTTTTTGTTTGAAATGCCGCAAAAAAGGATATATTTGTGATGTAAATTTGGTTCACATATAAATCTTCAAAATTAAAATCACGCCTTTTAGGTCAGCAATTACGACTGTTCTCAAAGTACTCAATTTTTTCCCCCAACCTGAATAATGTCCTTCCATAAGGAGCAATTAAAACTTGCAAAAAGGAAATGGTAGAGTGGTTCGTTCATATTGCAACCTTCCGAATCCCGAGTGTTGTAGCCTGTGTAGTTTTAGCTTTTACCCAAAGTGACTTTTTCGTCCTTTTTTTTTGTTTGAATTTCATTCATAAAACCCCGTTAATGGCTGACTGGGTAGTAGAGCACGATGCAGAATTTTATCCTGGGTAACGATTTTGCTTAACGAACCTTGGCGGAAAAGTTTAAGAGTTAAAACATTTCTTTTTTTGTTGTTGCTTCGTGCAGGGACACTTAAGGAATTTTAATTGCGGAGGAAAACGCTTTATCTTTACTGAATGAAAGATTGAACTATACATATCCAAGAGAAAGTTTATTTTTACACTGATTGGACAATTATCAAGGATTTTTTTTTCAATAAAGTTCGAAAGTATTAATTGGGGTAATCGGGTTTTTATTGGGGTTTTATGGGGATTTGGAAGAGAATTTTTTTAAATGAATGTTTTCGTTTATGAAAATTGTGGGATGTTGTTTAAAGGCTTCGAAATTGGAACCATAAATAATTACGTAAAGAGTAAAGAGCAACTTAATTTCGAAGCTTGCCGACCCACAGAAGTATATATCGTCAAAACTATGGTTACAAATAAATATTTCTAGCTGGCAATAAATAAATACAAAAGTGCATCGTCTCGTTCTTGCCTTGGTTGTCAAAAATCCAAAGTGTCTAGGCACATGAATATCTCTCCATATGAAGCTTTTAAGCTACCGAATATTATATTGGATAAAGTGGAACCTTTTCCACCATCTTGAGGATACTCGTACATCCGTACAATCGTAGGCTGATTTATGGTGCTTATTGAATACCAACTATCTCTTACAGTTGCTCTTCGTCACTGAATAAACTAATATCTAAAACCTACACCGCCCTTCCTTCTGTTTTAGTTAGTGATGTGAATCTAACGGCTGATCCATCACTTAACATAATAGGCATAACTTCAACCTAGGATATGTGATAAAACTATCATTCCAAATCTCGAAACAATTATTTCAATGACTGGGATTTCTTCAGAGATGCAAATTCTACCTTCAGCCAGCAATGCCCACGGAAAAAAATACAATAACTTCTGGCCTCGGTAGCATAAGGGTTAAGACGCTGGACTACCATCCCAGAGGTTCGTGGCTCGCGGAATGGTCTGAAAGGTTGGTTGAAAGAATATAGCAAAATATGGTTTTTCAAAAACAGTGGTTTTTAAAAAAACAGCTGTTTTTAATTTTCAAGGATAACAGCTGATAACAGCTGTATTTACTGTTTTTCGAGTTTTTTCTAATTTTACAAGTAATAAATAGTTTTTTTATATAATATAATTTTAATATACATTTTCACTCTTGTGATAGTATTTCAAAAACACAAGCGCCTGAAGTGATTTGTCTGAAAGACGCGATGTTATTTTAGTGCATACCGAAAATACACCGTTAAACATTGGTCGATACAAAGAATTGCATTATATAATTTTCGCAGATTTTTTGTGGGTTGACCAGTATATTGAAAAAGTGTAAATTCCGATTTGAACCTCTTGAAATCTGATCCTCTGAATTGCACTGAATTGAATTGGACATCATCTTGTAACAAAAAATTTTCGTTTTGATCAGTATGCGGCCACTGTTGAAGTACATCGTCTACTCTTACATCGATGACACCAAAGAGATGACAGGCTAGATTGCCTGCAAAAGCTAGTGTAGTTTTTGATGGAGTGACTGTCCCATGTAGGGTTTAACAATTGGCCCAGTAATGGACCAGTACTGGGTGCCAGTTAGCCAGTAATGGCGCAATAGCACCACCCATGACTGGCCCATTACAGCAAAACTGCTGGATAATAACTTCGGCCCAATACTGGTCACTTGTAATGGCTCACGATACTGGGCCAGCAAAGACCGCCAAGAATAAAAAAGATTTAGTTTTTTGAAATTAATAATTAGTTGATACGTAAAAAAATAATTATACAAATATTTTATATGAAATTGCATAATATATTATAATAATAGTTAAATACAGTAAGAAATATCCATGATCAAATATTTTATATAAAAAGGTAAAATAGAATATTATATATACTTAGCAAGACAATATACTATTTTATTTTAATATATGATATAGTTTAGTTGGACCCCACCCCCTCTTGAAAAGTAGAAGAAATACGCATTAACTGGAGACTCAAACAATATTTTAAAATATATGACATTAACGGTTGCCAGCATTGTACCAAGCGTGGCCCAATAAAAATTACCGAGTCTTGGTCGACCGATGACAACCATACTTTGGCCAATCATGGGCTCCATTGTGAGATCTGGCAAAACCTACATGGGGTGGGATCCTTGAGGCTTCGCAATAATTTCATGACATCCTCGTTCATTAGGCCAGCCACTCGAATTTTTAAATTTTGAATGAGCTTATTACTAATGCCTCTGCTATTGTCAGAAAGCTTCTTGAACATGAATTGTAAAAAGTTTTCTGCGCTCACCAACCTTGCGTCCTCACGACTAAGATTCGCGACAGCTAGTTTTGCGGGCTTCATAGCCTTGACAAGTATGTTTAGAGCAGAAAATTCCAATGTCATATTCCACGCCTTAAATTCTTTTAATATCTCGCGAATTTCTGTTTCCGGCTTGGCCAGTGATGATGGAATGGAGCACATTAACATTTGACGCCATTTGCAAAAATTAAAGTGCCTTCACATTACGAGATTACTTTTGCCCCACCTTGAATAAGAGCTACTCTGGACAGAAAAAACTCAATATATTAAAAGATCATTAATCGGTATGTTTTCATACAGTATTGTCGTTCTCATATTACTTTGGCTGCTTTTACATGAGCGGACACCGAACAGACGAAACTTAACTGTAAGAAAGTCTGATGGAATGTCGCATGGGTTTTACGCGGGCGAACTTCAACAAACGAACTATATCAAAACTTAATGGCTTTTTGTTGTTGCTTTATGAAATTCTCTTTCGATTTCTTGTCCTAGCAACAACAACAACGCAGGAACTGTCAAAATGTTCGTTCAAAACTTCGCTGAGAGTATCCATTAAATTCTTCCGCCCTCGCCATCGCCCTCTCTCACTCTCGTCACCCTTAACCAAATTCATTCGTTCGTTTTGTCTATTCGGTCGGTGTGCGGCCGTGTAAAAGAGCACTTTGTAAAAAACTAAAACAGTTTATATTAGTGTTGGTTACATATTTCTTTTATTTTTATATTACGCCAAAATTTTGAAACTAAATTTGGAAAACAGTAAAAACATTTAAGAAAAAAACAGCTGTTTGCTGTTTTTCGATTTTAGCCAAAAAACAGTTGTTTTACTGTTAAACAGTTTTGAAAAACCCTATAGCAAATGCAGACTAGACCAAGTCCAAAAAGGGGGCAACTCGGAATAACGGAGTTTAACATACAGCCTTTACTGGAAAACTGCCCACGGCACTGGAGCATTCTGAATACTTTTATGTCCGAGTAGACTGCGGACGAAAATCTTTCGAGCACCCATACGAAGTACCAGGTACAGTAATCAAACAATCCAGTCTTGACTTGTGGCAGGAGCATAATGCATTCCCGGGGGGTAATGCATTTTTTGGCTAGTTTCATACTCGGTACATGAGTCCAGTAGTTTTTCTCTCGAAGATTCTATTCGAAGATTCTCTTTCGTAAGACCACTGGATGTCCCTTTTTTCGCTAGGCGATCTGCTTGCTCATTTCCATCAAATACTTCATGCGATGATATCCAATTCAAGATAACTCTATTGGTGGATGCAAAAGGGCTTAGGAAATCGATACATAAAAAGATTCCAAGTTTATGGCTATGAAAACTTCTCAACTTGATTCATTACGTACATAGTTAAAGGCGCAATCTGTGTTTGTGAAGGCTGCCAGGGTATATTGTTTGTAATATAATACGTCAAGTGAGTGTATTCTTTTATACCAACGTCAGAAACACAAAGGGGCTAATGGTCATCTCCTAGTAAACATACTCCTTAATAATGCAGTTACAAGAATCCTACCGCTGCCACCATTAATTTCTAACGGTGTTATTAACTGTGTGTGTTACATCGGCTCTATAATATATAAATTTTACATTCGACCATTTCTCGAATACAACTCTTCTATTATGTACGGAGCTCCTAAAACAACCCTGGCATGCTTAAAGCAGGCGCAAAAGAGGGTCCTCAATCAAGAGGATTTTCGACTCCATTCCCTCAACCATTCAGTAATCTTATACCCCCAACAACGAGATTAACCCACTCGGCCCATTCACTCCTTCCTATTATAACCCCCTTTTCGAGCACGCAACAGACTAAGAATTCGTTCCTAAATAGAGCAACTCAACTGTGGAATCATCTTCCCCAATCTGTATTTCCGAAAACCTGCAACATGCAAGATCCCCACATCCTTCAACATCCTCCTAATTCCTTGTAAACTCAAATCTGTTTTATATCTCGAACCAAGCTTACTATTAGACGTCGTACGATGACGTGATCAACGACATGACGGACAGACAGTTAAAACAGTGATTCCTGAGTTGATAACTGCCACATAAAAATAGTTTTAGGATCGACGGTTATATTTTTTCTTTAAACGGAAGAGACCAGCGCGGTATACGTACTCACATCTATCTTTAAGTTGGACTATTCATAGACTCAAAGTGCCATAGGGATCCTGGCATTCCTAAATTTTATTACATGTTAGCCGATGAGAACTTTTATTTTGTGAATCTTGACAAAATCTACGACTAGGATGCATTGGTCGGTGATTTTGCAGTTGATATAAATTTGCTTATGAGTTTTCAACCACCAAAAATGCATACGATTTTTTCATGATCATTCACCTATAACGTTCGTCAAGGTAAAGTGAAACTTCACTCCTGTCATCACCAGACATAACAAGATAAAAGATAATTTCACATTTTTTTCTCCATCCAAAAATGTAATATTCAACTTGTAAACCTCATTATTAATCCAATTCACCCTTAGCTAATTACTGCATTTCTGTTTGAAATTTCATGCTTTTTAAACCCCCAGAACAGCATTACTACTACTACCTTCCCCCAATTAGAGCACAAATTTCACAGTGAAAGTAGCTCGGGTGGAAGCAAATTTTGTGAAGATTTATTTTATTACTTGTTTTTATACATTTCCACACAAACGCAAAAGGATCTTCATTTTATTTTATTTCAAAACCACATTTTTTGTGCATTGTGACGTTTGATGATTTCTGAAGAGCACTTTTGAAAATGTTCTACATTCACTAATTAAAACGTGTGAATGGAAAGAATATAAACAAAAGAAACAAGTCCTGGGAGTGTTGCTAGTGTTAAACGACAAGGATCCTTCTGCAAATTATAAATTAATTACAAAAAGTCAACAATTCATAAGATCAATTCGTAGCAGTGTTTTTATTATTGTTGTTAACGGTTGGATGGGTTTGTATAAGTACAAAAAAAAATTCTCGAGGTGTTGAAGTGCTTTGTTTTGCAGAAAAGTTGTTGAAGAGGTGTAGTTCTTCGTTCGTTAGCTAATGAGTGCAATATGGAAGAGAAAGCTTCGTATTCATATGGCTGCGTTAATACTCTATGATTTAATTGATTACTGGATTGTGTAATTGTATGTCCAGACTCGCCTCGATAAAGCTCTTGACAAAGTTTGTCGGATTTTTTTTCGAATGACTAAACTTTGAATAACGTATTAGTTTGAGATATGCCTAGAAATAATTACTGTTGTATGGTTTACAAAGGTATAATTGCTAACACAGTTCGGAAGCCCTTATACCTTATCCGTCTGTTCGTCAACAGCCACGCCTTTCATTTGTAACAACCCTTTAGGTTGACTGCCAAAAGACATGGGAGTGCTCTCTCACCCTACAGGTACACCTGTTTGTTGTCTTACTTAAATGTAACTTTTATTTTCCTTCACAGCGACGAATCAAATTCGATTTTACGATTTATTGGCTAGTTCAAAAACTTGACACAAAAATATTATTCTTTATTTAGGTATACACCATGAATGCTTATTATTATTACTAGACCAGTAAAATAAGGAATTCACTTCGAAACCTTTGTAACGGGGCGGATTATTTCCATTCTCTTCTAAATTGTATCAATAATGATAGAAAATCCGCTTCCTAAAAAGTGCCGCTGCAATCGTTATTAAACAAAAGAAGTGTTAAATTAGTGTTGTTTTTAAAATATATTTTTTCCGAAAAAACTGATAACGCCATTCGAACGAGGAGGAAATTTTACGTAAATAATGTCCAAGAAACTTTTTTGTAGGATCAAATCACTGGGAGATACGAATTTGTTAATTAGGATCTAATACATGGCTTCATAGTATATGTGTATGAGCAAATGTGATGCGCTCCGTACATAAATGGCTATAACTTTTGATTGGTCAAAGCAAATGCAAAAACCCAAAGTGCTTATTGAAGAAAAATACTTCGCTTACTCGATCCATGTATTTAAATGATAGAAAACATATTTAAACAATTATTATTAACTAATATTGGCAAAATATCACTTGTTTCAGTAATTCTTCTGCAAATCGTTAAAAATCAAAATTATTTTTAAATTTAATTTGTGGATTGGTTTCCTGAAATGGTCATTATTAAGATGTATGTATTGAAAAAATTAACTTGCCTTCTTCTTGAATGGCGCTACAGTCCTTGCAGGACTCGGGCCTCTCGCAGTCTCCTCTTCCAGTCGTCTCTACGTCTTGCTAGCTCTCTCCAATTTGTTATACGAAATTTTCGAATATCTGCTAGCACGTCATCTATCCACCTATTTCTTGGTCGCCCTACTCTTCTTCTTCCTGATGGTAAAATTTGTTCGTGAGATAAATCTGCATAAAAATGTCGTATACAAAATTTACGTAGAACCAATAGTTTTCGAGAAATCTGGGTGACAAGCTGTGGAGCAACGCATACCCCATTATCCTATAGGAGTGCATTTGCTTGTTGTATATGCTTGTAGCAGCGTTATGAATGAGATCCCAGACGCTATCAGATTACAAGTCCCTGAAGATTTTAACAGTTTAAGCCTTCTTCGGTGTATATAAAAGGTTGGCCATCTGTTAGTTTCTTTTTGAAATTGTTATTAAAACTACACCATTCAATATTTTTCAATGAATGCTGATTTATTGAAGAGAGTATATCTTCTCATTATTTATGTAAAACAATTTCACCCAAATGTCTGCGGCGGCTGGTTTGGCATTGGCCCATTCTGTTAACCAAATTTTGATTGTGGCCTTATTTTACGAATAGCTCGATGGATGTTTTTTTTCAAGTGGTACAATTGTTAGTAGATCGTTGGAGTAACAACGGTTCTTAACATTTATCTAAAAAAAAGTCCATCGAAAAAACGTTTTTTAGCCAAAATTAAAGTAAATTAGATAATTTACAAGATATTTAAGAAAAAACTGATTTTTGTGACCTTTAGCCCTTCGTAACTTGAGTACCCGGTCGGTTGGCTTTATGGACTTTTGAGTAATTATTTGTGACCCCAAAAAACACAGAGAATCCCGCTGTAAAATCTCCAGTTGGATTTTTGTAAAGGTGAATGATGGGAAATGGATGCAGAAAAGTAGGATTGCCATGTTCCGTAGCGTATGGGTCTTGTCGGGCCCAACGTGTCTCAATTCGATGTCCGAGGATACAACCATTGAACCTGAGTTGAACGATAATAACGTCGACCACAATTCGTTGTTTTCCTCTGAGATGAATGTTGATGAAGGTGACAATATGAAAGAAGTGGCAACAGAAGAGATAGAGAGATAATCAACAAAATTATATCATAACTTGTAACCTATGGACTAGACCTACTAGGGAAACCATGTAAAAACGCTGCTTGCATTCGACTTCAAAGCTGATAGTAGGGGAGCTGGCACTTGAAAAAATCGTGTCGCCCCAACCTTCTGCCGTTTGGGATATAAGCTTTTGAAGTAATTTTAAGCATTTTTTATAATATGACATTTTTGCGGGAAGTGGACCCATTTCGAGTTAGGGGTTTTGGGGGATAAAAAGGGGGTTAAAATTGAAAAAAGTTTCTGCCGCTTCGTATGTAGGTTCTTTTAGGGCTAAATAACCGTTAAATACTAGTGGCAGACATTTTTGACCATTTGGACCCTCCCCAAGCCACCCCTAGCTGAAGTTGCCATTTTTCTCCCCACACCCTAGAAAATAGTCAAAAATTTCTGCCACTAGTATTTAACGGTTATTTAGCTCTAGTAGAACCTACATACGCAGGGGCAGAAATTTTTTTCAATTTTAACCCCCTTTTTACCCCCCAAAACCCCTAACTCGAAATGGGTCCACTTCCCGCAAAAATGTCATATTATAAAAAATGCTTAAAATTACTTCAAAAGCTTATATACCAAACGGCAGAAGGTTGGGACGACACGATTTTTTCAAGTGCCAGCTCCCCTACTAAGAGTGAGAAGAATATTCAAAATACATTCATTCTCTAAAGAATATTCTTCAAGAGAATTTTATAATTCATTCTTTCGCGAAAGAATGAAATGAAAGCTTTCCAAGTGTGATTCATTCTCTCGCGAGAGAATTTATCAATTCATTCTTAAAATTATAAATTCGCGAATGATAAAGAATGAAAAAGAATATTCTTTTTCATTCGTTTCTTTATTGGGAAAATTCTTAAAATAGAATTTTACAAGTTACAACCGGCGGCGGCTGCAATACAACTTCTTTGATGTTTATAGTCCTAATGTAGGTACCGTAATTACCAATGCAAAGATGTATTTAGGGAAACTACCGGGAATATGAAATTGACAAAAATACCTGCTTGCGGTCATAAAGCACTAAAATTTTAGAGAAGAAATGAATGAAGTGAATAATTGGCGGTTTTTCTGTTAAATAAAAAAAAAATTTTGTATTGTAAACAAATATATTAAAATATAGATTATGTGGAATTTAGATTATTATAAAAATAGAAATACTAATAGGATTACCACAAAATTAAAAAATAGGTACTATATTAAACATTTTAAATCTAATTATCATCTGAAGATATGGAATTCAATAAATTTTTATTTTGCTTAGTTAACAATAGATTATTAATTGTGTCACTACTTAATCTAGATCGTCGTTTTGTCAAGATTGTAGACAGGGCACTAAATGAACATTCCACGGATGCCTGACTTGAAGGAACGGGTAGAACCACCTCAGCTAACTTGGCTAAATCCTTCTGCTTTACTGCAATATTTTTCCAGAGCTCCAGCACATTTGTATTAAAAGGCACTCTTTGCTCGTAAGGGAAATTTTCCACTTTTTGACGTAGACTCCTTTGATTTGTGGATGTTGATGTACTCGAAGCGATAGTATTCAATTTTTCCTCTAGGATATCGTACGGATCATGTGGTGAAACAAGGATCTGATTGCTGCTTTGAAGACTGGTGCTTTGTTCACTGTTTTCAAGTCGTTCTCCATCTAGTACATTCAGAATATCACTAGTTTTCATTATATGTGTCTGAAAAAATGAAAAAACTAGTTGGGATGTGGCTTTTGACCCTTTCGGTCCACAAGATTAACTTCCCAGTATTCGTTCAAACAAAAAAACGACTCGAACGATTTTTATGGAAATCTTTTCAGATCATACTTCCTTTAATACGCTTCGAACGGCACCTTAACGAAGTCGAAATCTTTTTTGGTTCTCGCGAAATCGTGCCGGTACAAAAATCACTTAAGTCGTTCAAACAAAAAAACGGCTCGACAGATTTTTATGAAAATCTTTTCAATTCATATATCCTTTAATACGCTTCGAACGGCACCTTAACGAAGTCGATATCTTTTTTGGTTCGCGCGAAATCGTGCTGGTACAAAAATCACTTAAGTCGTTCAAACAAAAAAACGGCTCGACCAATTTGTATGAAAATCTGTTTAGATCATATTTCCTTGAACACGCTTCGAACGGCACTTGAACGAAGTCGATATCTTTTTCGGTTCGCGCGAAATTGTGCAGGAAAAAATGACCACATACGTACGCACACACACACATATTTCTTCTCAAATTTTTGCTTAAAATGCTATTGGGACCTTGAAACGTGTAAATACATTGAAAATTTCGAATCCGATTTTCGGACCGATTACAATAACTTCCTACTGGGAAGTTAAAAAAATAGTGTATTGATAGATATGGCACGTAAACAATATGAGTAGAAAATAACATAATAAGTTTAATAATTACCACTGCATTTCTCTTCTGGCCTTCATTTAAAAAAGGACAATCCACGAAATTAAATCGAGGATCGAAATATAAGCTGCAAGAAAAGCATTGTTGTCGAGAAGTTTTTCCTTTCTTTTCAGCATAGATTCTAGTAGGTTTTGGGCGTAAACATTATTGTTCATTTTTTCTAATTTTGCTTCACATAGGAGCCAGTCACGATAAAAATCACCAACAATATATTGCTCAGCCTGGAATTTTTTGGTGCATTCAGCCATTGGTTTAAACGTTTCCAAAAAATTTCTAATGAAATCCCAGTCAACATCAACAGGAAAATCGGTCTCACTATTTTCTGTGTAATCTTTTAAGTCATTTAAGGATTGTACCATTTCATACGATGAATTCCATCTTGTCACATTGTCAAGTATCGGCATTCGTATATCCTCTGTGATGCGATTACTTCTTATATGAACTCTTATATGCTTTACGACTTTCCGACATTCTTCAATATCAGTCTGCATATCTTTTAAAGTACCATGTGCAGCTAATTGTCAAGTATGCGCAGCACATCTTATTACAGCTAAAACTGATTTCAAGCGCATATGTACTCGCTCATACTCATCATTATCACTTTCAGAAGTAGGTGAAGCTGAATTCCTTTCGTTGTCATCTCTATTTGGTGATTCCTGCAGTTCTTGTTGTAGAAATTGTGAAATATTTATTCGAAATTCGGCCAAGCATTTTAATATTTCATCTTTCAAAAAAGTTGCCGTATGCCTCCTCTTTAACTGTATCATTCCTAAGGTGTTGATATAAATTTTAAAATCCTTCATGTGTTTCATATGGCTCAATTATTTTCTTAAAGTATACATCATCATCAAAAATTCTAAAAGGTATACTTTTAACGCAAACAATTCCGACACAGCACTTCAAAAATTCACGTACTCCGATGACTTATAAGTATACCTGAAGATACATTTCTTCCACTTATTAAAGATATTTCACTTTCATTTTAAAAATTATGTTTATGCACAGTCACATAATGTCTTTTAATATTCCCTAACAAATTTCCTTTTAAAATTTTATCACATACTAAACATTTTGAAGAATTAGTATCCTTATCATATGACACTAATTTAGTTTTATCAATACTTGATATTCTGCCCATCTTTTGTCTTTTATCCCAAAGTTTTTTAAATCAAAATCACAAATAAACGTTCAAATTTTCACAGCACTAACTTTTTTTCTCAATTTTCTAATCCTTCCAACTCCTACTAAGCGCAGATTAATAATGAAGCAAGGATATTCGTAAATATTCGAAAACATCTTAAACACCTAAGTTTATTGAGGATGCAGGTCATAAAATTTATAATATTCTAAGAATCCTTAATAGTTTTCACTTGCAAGAACGAGTGAAAGAGAATATTCTTTTCATTCTTTTTCGTTCGTTTTCTGAGAGAATGTATTTACTACTTTCATTCTTTCACGAATGGAATGAATTCGAAACATTCTCAGCAGTAAAAATTCTCTCGCGAATTTTTGGTTCAAAAATTCATTCGCGAATGAATGTAAATGAGAAGGAATGTATTTTTTTCATTCGCGAATGTATTTTTCCGCACTCTGCTTCAAAGTTGGTGCGGAAGCGAATGCAGCTCGATGCCCAAATTTTCTCAGTCCCAAATCTCTTGGTTCTACGTAAATTTTGTATAGGACATTTTTATGCAGATTTAGTTCACGAACAAACTTTACTTAGCCAAAATTTATGTAAAACCGATAATTTACGAGATATTTGAGAAAAATTGATTTTCGTGACCTTTGCCCCTCGGTAACTTGAGTGGCCGGTCAGTTGGCTTTATGGACTTTTGGGAAATTATTTGTGACCCCAAAATAAAGGGAATCCCGCTGGAAAATCTCTAGTTGGATTTTTTTAGAAGTTCATGTATAAAGTGACTGGGCTATAAGGAATAAAAATCAATTTTTATTCATCGCTACAATACAACAAGCATGCATGTTCATTACGGACTGTGCTGAACGGACACTGTCTGATAGGGACGCATGCGACTCGCTTAGGTCTTGAGACCTACGATTTTTGCAGAAGCTGTAAAAATCCGGACGAGGAGGAAAGTGTACTACATCTCCCAGCCCTAAGCAGAAGGAGACTAACCACATTTGATGAACCCTTTCTAAGCACGCTTGCGGAAATCTCGAAGATTGGGATCCCGCAACTCAGGAGATTCATTACTTCCCCGAGATGGTTTAGCGAAGAAACGACACTTTAACACCAGGTTTAAAGTGGGATCACTATGGCATCACAATGGGCCTACTCCTTTGACCTAAGTGTTTAAGCTGTACACCAGCAGCTCAGCCATATCTAACCTAACCTAACCTCTATTGGTCTTTTTGTTGTCATAAAGTCTGCCATTTTTTTGGTTTCTCAAGCTGCTTATATAATTTTAGATATCGTTCTTGATGAGTAAGAAAATGTTGTTCCATACTTATAGCAAAGTTCAAGCAATCGCGAAATAAATCAGCCGTTAATAGCTGAACTTCACCTTCGAAAATGGTTGACGGGTGACAACACTCCCCATGGCATCTGACTACGACAAGAGCCGAAGTGAGACTGATAGAGGATATCTACACTGGTATTCCTTCAACTGTTACCGAATCGGTTTTACGTACCCCTCTTGTCCTTTCTACACCTCTCTCCTAAAAGATCGATTCGGTAACAGTTGAAAGAACAACAGTGTAGATACCTTCATTGAATTGTGATTGCGAATATAAATGATCCGCTGCTAAAAATCTGTAATAAATTCCAGGAAAAAGTTGGAGTTAATATAAACTAAAAATATTTTATAAATACTATATATTCGTGCTAGAATAAAAAATTCGTGTAAAAAAAGTGAATTTGTTTTTATTGGTGAACCGCGTTATTTCAAATTCGGGTAAAAAAAGACCGTGTAAAAAGAGAGTTGGGTGTATAGATGTTATAGCTGAGAGCTGTACCTTTCAATATGTGTTTTTTTAGAATTTTCAAATTATTGGTTAACCATAAACAATGTGTATTTTGTTATAAATGTGGAGTTCTTTGAAGATCATGTAAAATAGAGCAGAATTTCCGCTTAAACACATAACAAATTGTCACTGTGGTCTATATCCTTTAATGTAGTCTTGCTCTGATGTTTTAGATAATTTTTAACCATTGTTTATAACATGATTTTGTAAAAAAGGATAATTCTTTAAAAATCGGTCTA
This sequence comes from Thereva nobilitata, assembly GCA_963855945.1. NCBI lineage: Eukaryota > Metazoa > Arthropoda > Insecta > Diptera > Therevidae > Thereva > Thereva nobilitata. The sequence continues at coordinate 78,312,641 of OY979698.1, read as the reverse complement.
AAATAAAATTCTATAGCTCATGCTACTATGACTGCGATTCAACCAAAACCTTTTAACTCGCCCTTGCCAGTTGCGTTAGCAGTAAGGCTTCGTAAGCAGCAAAGAAAGTTATAGATGGGCTGACGCAATATCAATAATATGCTTCATCATTGTACAATTTTGGATCCGCCATTTTGAATTTTAAACATCATATTCGTAATCAGCAACCTCGAAACCCCCCTACTAGCATTTTTCCGGTTTCATTCTTTTAGCACACAATACAATTTTGAATTTTATTTTGCAATAATTGTTTATAATTGCAACAATAAGGAAGTAGCGGCATTTTTTAATAGGGAGATTATATACGTAGAGCTTTTACAACAATCTAAAAAAAGTTCGGAGACGATACGACCGGTTACACGGAATTCCGAAGTTAAGCCCGTTTTTTGCCTTATTTTACTGGACTATACATTGCATTGGGGAGCTCTCACACCCGACCACAAAATCACCCACCACACCTCTTTTTTAATGGTTTTATTTAGCTGCACCTCTTATATTTGTTTGTTTGTTTGTTTGTTTAGTTCAAATCTTGCGACAGCCTTTTCGACTACTTCTACTAAACCGATTCTTATGAAATTTTGCCCACACGTTGAGTTCCCGTGACAATGCAATCTGACAATTTTGTAAAAAAATCAAGATGGCGGTTTTTTTTTTATTTTATTGATAGTCTTAGCTTAAGTGTATAAAAAACCTTACGCTAACAGCTATTAATAATTTTTGGCCGCGGCTGGTGAGCCTTTTGGGCCAGAACCGGGGTGTTAGTAATTGAAGGGGTTACTGTCTAGGGTTAGTAGGTCTGTGCTTAGTTGTAGTTATTTCTAAGTTAGTAGCAAAAGTATCTGGTTAGTATTTTATTATCTAGAGTTAGTGGGTTATGTGCTTTAAAAAGGTCAACTTCTGTAGTGGTTAGTGGGTGAGGGATCTGTCTGTCTATTTCTTGTGTGTGGTCTGAGGTCCATTAGTAAGCCATGGGCGTTTAGCAATGGAAAAAGAGTCTGGGTCGGATCGCTGTCTGGTTGTAGCAGTTCGTGGGCTGGCTTGTGATAGTTAAGTCGTCGCAGTGAGTTTGTTACTTCTCGGCATGTAAAAAAGAAGTGCTCCGCTGTGAGAGGGGCGTCACAGTAAGTGCATGTTGGTGCTGGTGTTTTGTCGTAAATGTACTTTTTGAAAGCCATCGAGTGACCTAGTCGTAGTCTGGTAAATATGATCGTCGTTGGTCGGGTCCAGGGGGGAATTTTAGGGGTGCATGCCCTAGGCCAAATTTTTTTAAGGAAACAGTTGGAGGAGTCCCATCTGTTTTGTTTGCTATTTTTGATTTTTTCTTTAATCATGTGTACGGTTCTGTCCAGGTTTGGAGGCTCCTTCGTGATTATCCCGGGTGCGTTATTTTTTGCTAGGTGGTCCGCTGGTTCATTTCCTTGAATTCCCACGTGACCTGGGCACCAAGCAAGTGTGATGTCCTGTTTGTGGATCGTTTCTTTTATGTAGTCCGTCTGTGGGTTTGTGACCTTCGGGTTGCTAATGTGCTTTAATGCAGCCAAGGAATCTGAGAAGATGACAGTGTTAACACGTGATCTTTTGGCCCAGTCTACCGCTTCCCAAATTGCGTACAGCTCACCGAAGTAGGCGCTGGTACCGTCAGGTAACCTTCCTACTTCGATGGGGGTCCCTGTGTCGTCTGTTAGTGCGTACGTCGTGCCAGCGTCTGATTTTGATGCGTCAGTATACAAAAAAATTGTTTTTGGTTTAGTATTTGTGTATTGGTCCCTTTGTTCAAAATGTAATTTCTTGTAGATCGATGCGCTGGTGTTGTCCTTATGGTGTTTGCTCAGAGTGAGGTTTATGTGTTTTGGGTCCACTAGCCAGGGAGGGAAGGGTGTGTTTGCTGTTGGGGGGTGGTTGTTCGGTATATTCATTGCTTCCTCCGGCATGCCTATAAGGCCGCGTAGCAGTGATGGTGTGAAACTGTTAACTGTTTCATGTCGCCTGTCCCAACAGTACATTAGGGTGTGGTATAGTGGTTTGTATGAAGACAGTAAGTTTTTTGCTATTTTCTTCTGCAGAAGTAGGTCTCTTCTATAGTCCATGTCAATGAAACCAGCCTCTATGCTGAGAGCAGCTAGGTTAGTGCTAGGTAATGCACCAAGCGCTATCCTAGCCGTGGTGTTGAGGGCAACTTGCAGAGGTTTGCGTGCGGTTACGGAGGCGAAGCCGTAGTAGGGTAGGCCAAAATCCAGACACCCGAGTGTCAGTTGTTTGGCAATATTCACAGCCAGCGTATCCGGTGGGCCAGCTCTTTTTGTGCATATGGATTTCAGCATGTTGTTGCGAATTTTTATAGCTCTGGTTGTTGCTTTGATTTGTGCCCTCCATAGTAGGTTTTTGTCATATGTTAGTCCCAGAATTACCATTTGGTTTTTAAGTTGTAGGGTTTGACTATTTAAGCAAATTTCTACAAGGTGACATGAGCGCTTGCGACAGATGTGAAGAGCCTCGGTTTTATTGTCGGAAAATTGAGCATCTCTAATCTTTGCCCATTTGAAAGCGATGGTATACGCTTTATTTAATGTCGTCTGGACTGTGTTGTGTTTTCCTGTCGCCAGGAGGATTAGGTTGTCCGTGTACAGCCAAAGGGCTAGGCCTTTCACTTTTGCAAAATCGGTAGGGGGGGGAGGTTTAGGGCCAGAAATGTCGATTCTGTGGTCAAAATTTGAAAATTCAAAATGGCGGATTAATTTTGCAAATGTGTTCTGAATCCATTAAAATTCGGTTTCGGGGAGTTTTTAAGGTCACAAATGACGAATCTGTGGTCAAAATTTAAAAAAAATCAAAATGGCGGCGCCAATATGGCGGTACGTTTTTGACAATTAACATTCGATCTCACTGAAAATCGCTATTTTGGGGTGTTTAAGGTCGGCAATAATGAATTTGTTGTCAAAATTAATAAATTCAAAATAGCGCTGGCAATATGGTATGCATAACAAATCACTTCACCAGAATTTTGTAAAAAGTAAAATCCAAAAATGACTGAATTAAGACTAAAAAGATTAAAATAAAATAGGTAAAAAAACTTTTAAGTTAAATGGTTTTATTTTAAATCATAAGCTGTACCAAAAACTAGAAAATAATTAGAACACAAGCATACAGCTTCTTGAGATTCTGACGTCTGGTAAGAAATCGTGCAATAGTAGCAGTGCTGTCTTCTCATGTCGTATACCAAGGGGCAATTTGTGTCGTTGCGTCAGCGGATTAAGTAATATTCTGGGACTTTTAACAGACAAAAATAAAAACATGGGGCGCATAAAAACCTGTATAACGACTGAATAATTAAATACAAACGACTTGTTTAGAAAAATGTGTTTCCAAGTCCACCAAAAAAAATATTTCAAATGCGCCCCATGTTTTTATTTAAGTCTGTTAAAAGTCCCAGAATATTATCTACTTAATCTCACGTAATTAACTGATATTTTTTTTGCAAAATTAGAAAGCTTGGATAATTTCCTATCAATAATGTTTGGACAATTTTTACGCTACGGCTTTTACTTTTACTTTTACGCTCTGTGATAGGCCAAGAACGGATTCCGCTTATAGAGCCAAAAAAACGAGTACCTGACTGTACTCTTTTAGTGTACCTATTTTTTTAATTTTGTAGATGTCAATGGTATAAAAGCGGAAGGAAAATCGAACTTACACCTACTCGTGTTAACCCCTGGATAACTAACGAACGACGGTATTAGGGAGCACACCCTTCAAAGCTTACCAAGCCAGTTTCGAGAGCTGCATGCCAATTCGTCGTTGAAGGCTCTGTCAGGATGAACCTACATACTAATTGGGCTTTTATGGACCAATTACATTGTATTCACCAGTCCGAAACCGATTGCTTCGAACAGAGTAGTCTAAGCGACAAGCCATTAGGCAGACTGCTGAGCCTGTTCAAACGGTCTGACCTACAAAGATTAGGTATATATGTAGGTGTATAGTACAAGAGGCGGTTCTTTTGGACCCTGTACCATACCAAAGAAGAAGAAGATATAAAATAAAGAAAGCAACAAATTCGTCGACGGCATAGATATATTTTCTATTATCTTCTATTAGATTTCCATTTACACAAAAATTTATTTATAATGAAATTTAGGGACCATACATGTAGGAAGTCTTTTAAATTATTGGATTTATTTTTTTAAAAGGTTTCCCCATAACTTGTTTTTGCGGAACAAAAGTGCAAAAGTTAAGTAAGAATTGAAAGAAGTTGTTTATCATCACTCAAGTAACTTTAATATACTTATAAGTTTTTCGTAAGAAACAAAAACAAACAAATCGAAAAAAAATAAAATAGAAGAAAAACAAAATCGATCTCAATAAAACCCTTTGAATACATCAAGAAACCTTTCTAACTAATTCTTTTCTCAAGCACTAACTGCTCTCACTTACTGAACAGTATATACTAAACATTCATCGTAATTTATTGATAGCCTTTCATACTTGACAACGGCAGCCTTCGTTCGTCTATAGAGTCTATACTATACGGTAGTCTCAGACCCTACCAACCGTATAAGCCTCTCCTGGTGAATCTTCCTCTTCATTACATCATTAAGCAGTTATCTTAGAGTAAGTCTGTTCTGTAGCTTACATTTAATACTAACAAACGACCGTGGATGAACTTGCCAGTTAACGAAATATCCAAAAAAAAAAACAATTTCTTCAGGCATCTTTTTTTTCATCCATTCCATTTGGGAATAAAATTCAAGTATCCTAGGTAAATGTATTGTGCATGTTTATAGTCATTTATCTTGATTATGGAATCTTGCTATCGATATCCACGATTATAGCACAAAACTGAAGGTATTATATTATGTTTGTATGTATGTACTATATATAGGTAGCCGTACATAAGATCTACTGCTCCATATATAAGTACCTGGTCTCATGCCGGCGAATCGAAATTCTGTAGAGTGGATGTGTTGCGAACGAACGAAATAAATTTTCATAAGTACCCCTTTCTTCATTGATCACACCCTTGAGATAAGCATCTGTCATGAAAAATTGTAACTTTGCACGGTTTTGATATTTTTTCCCTCTTTACATAATTTATGTTAAATGATGTTCATGGTAAAAGTAAAAAAAAATACCGATGGGAGAAAAGGGATATTTTTGTGTGCACACCAGTACGTCCACGTGTTGTTGAAATTCAAAATAAAAAAGGGAATTTTAAATTAATCGTGAATGTATGAATAAAAGTTAATTTTGCGATTTTCCTTTAAAATACGAACAAAATTTTAGCATTACATAAAAAAACGGATCCGACTTCTTAACAATTTCCATTCCTCATACCCAACCAAAGTCACAAACATAAATCAGATTAAATGAAGTAAAATAACACCCCCAAAAACAACTCTGAGTGTGCGAGAGCTAAAACCATTGTTGCGGCTTTTATTGTGTAGTAATATCAAGATAATCTAGGATTAGCTGCATGTATGTAAGTAATCTCCACTGATTACGATACGTTACGTACTTAGAGGCAGGCAGGCACAATTGTACAATTTATAATATCATTTAAGTAGCATTAACATTACATTAAGCCTTTAGTTGCTTACTTATTAGGGTGTTGAGTCGTTACACTTAACTACCTATACAGAAGGGGTTTATCGGTTGTACTGTTTCCTAATTGCTTAACCGTGTATATTCAAATCATTCGTTATTAACGCAAGAGGTACTCTTGAATGAATAATATACCCCTAATACAAATGACAAGCATTTAACCATCTAATAAGTGTAATTGATGAATATTGATGAACATGGAGTTTATCTTGTACTGAGGGGTTTTTTTGTGTCATTGCAATAACTTTAATTATGGGGAATATTAATTTTTATTAAGCATACATGATGGTCAAACTTGATACGACAAATTGAATTCTTTCATTTTTTTAACACCTTAGAGGAAAATCGTTCACCATAGTCTAGAGCAGGGGTGGCCAACCTTTTTGGGGCGCACTAAAAAATGTTCATGAACGTTGCGGGCGCAAGAATATGTAATGACGTCCTAGTAGTAATGACGGTTGAGCTGACGTCCTAGTAGTAATGACGGTTGAGCTGTTTGCTTCTTACTTTAAGTCCGTTTATAATATTAATCATGATGTAGTCGATTTGGACTCTTTGCATATTGAGTCATGTGTGGATATCTGCAATATGAAACTAGATATTTCTGAGGTATTTAATAAATTGTCAAGTCTATCGAATGATTCTTTCTATGGGGTGGATAGAATATCGAATATACTTTTAAAAAGATGTGCTGAATCGCTTGCCATGCCATTACTGTTAATTTTCAATACTTCGATCAGTTGTGGGCTTTTCCTGAGCTGCTGGAAGTTTTCCTACATAAAGCCATTGCACAAAACAGGTCCTAAAGATGTTGTGAATAATTACAGGGGCATAGCTAAACTGCTTCCTGTCCCGAAAGTATTTGAGGCTATTGTTAGGGATAAATTGTATTTTCTGGTTAAGGAAGCTATAGATGAAAGACAACATGGATTTGTTAGTGGTAGGTCCACTGTTACGAACCTAGTTCAATTTAAAAATTTTGCTGTGAATGTTATTGAAAATGGAGAGCAGGTTGATTCTATCTTAACTGACTTTGTCAAAGCTTTTGATAAAGTGGATCATGCTACGCTTATTTTGATACTTAAGGCTTTTGGTATTAATGGGAGCTTTCTTACATGGCTTGAGTCATACTTAAGTGATCGTAAACAAGCAGTTTTGATTGACACAGTAATATCAAGGCCTTTTGAAGTAACATCTGGTGTCCCTCAGGGCAGCCATTTAGGGCCCCTTCTGTTTGATATTTTTATAAATTCTGTGTGTTTCTTATTTAATTATGCGTCAGTTTCTTTATATGCTGATGATATAAAAATCTTTGCACCTATTAGCAGTGTATCTGACTGTTTACGTCTTCAAGGTGATCTTGATTTATTTGTCAACTGGTGTAAGTGTCTGGGACTGGAGTTGAGTATTTCTAAATGTAAGGCATTCTCATATTACCGTGCGCGTTCTCCAATTATTTTCCCTTATTCCCTGGATGGTGCTATTCTAAATCGTCCAGCGACAATTTGTGATTTAGGCGTTCACTTCGATCACAAGTTTGATAGTACTGTCCATGTTGATGTAATTTGTTCGAAGGCTAATCAGATGCTTGGTTTCATAAAAAGAAATTCATCTATGTTTGTAGATCCTTACACTCTGAAAATACTCTTTGTGTCCTTAGTTAGGTCTACGTTGGAGTATGCATCGGTAGTCTGGAATCCACACTCAAATGTTCTTTCTAGTAGGATTGAATCGGTTCAAAGAAGGTTTTCTCAGTATGCTTTGCGCAAATTGCTTAGAACTTATACGGTTCCTTCTTATAATGCTCGTTGCCAACTTCTTGGTCTAGAATCTCTTCAGAACAGGCGTATTGTTGCTTCGATTATGTTTGTTAGAGATATCTTGTGTTACAGAATATGCTCATCATCTTTGCTTGCTTTGTTTAATATCTATGCTCCGGAGTTGTGTCTTAGAACTAGACCATTCCTTAAAATACCATCGCATAGAACATTGTATGGGTCAAATGAGCCTATTACTTTTTCAGCATCGTGTTTCAACTCTATATGTGATCATCTTGATCTAATTATGGAAAGAGATGAATTTAAACTAATAGTGAAATCTCACCTACTTGCTACTACATAGTCTGCTTTTGGTGATTTGGCTAGATAGACCTGTTCTACTATCTATTTAAATTTTTATTATTTTTAAGCTTGACTTCTTAAGCAAAATCTTCCTTTATGTCCTAATTCCAATAGTTCTTCTGTTAAATAAGCAACCAATTTGCATTTAATATTAATTATTGTAATTTATTAATATTGTAATCTTTGCTTGGTTTTTAGTTTTAGTATTTGTTAATTAACGTTAGTTTTAGTAGATAACTAAATAAATATTTATATTTTATAGATATAGTTTCTTATACATTTCTAATAGTCTGTAAGTTCGCATAAACTGTAGACTAAATAAATAAATAAATAAATAAATATGTTTATTGTTAAAGTTGTGTTTAATTTTTTTGGTAAATGTGTTAAATTGGGCTCCAGACCAAGCAATATTGGTCCAAAATTTTTTCAGGCATTCAGAGAGATTTTTGAGTGCTCCAATAGTAATTTAAAAGCGGGGAAATATTTTTCTATCACAACTTGTGGAATCCTCCTCCGCTCGCCGCGGGTCTGGGAGCAACACCAAAGTTGATAAACATTCAATTTGCCTGTACTCAAACGGCGTGCCTATTCGCACCAAAAATACGGGCCACACGGCCACGGGTTAAACAGGCCACGGGCCACACGGCCCGGCTAATAATTTCTTCCCGAATTGGAGAAAATCTTTACCCGTGCAATCTGTGCTCTACTGTCTGCGCTGAATAATTGATTGAATACAAATTAATTTTGAATTACTAAGTTGGTGTAAAATTATTGTTTGTTGTTAGTTAGTTCAGTAATCAAACAATTATTATAATATCATGTTGAATTTCGATCAGTGGAATAGAAAACACGAGGTCTTAGCAAAGAATAAAAACACGTCTTTACGCTATGGAGTCGGACAGCATTCCCTTACAGTTTGACAATCATTCATAGATTTAACATAATACTGAATAGTGTTATCATATCCTCAACACTCCCACTTATTCAATATTATTTTAAACAATTTCACTTTAAGAACTAATTTAAATTACATTATAGTAGAATATATAATACAAACAAAAAAATGTCTTTCAATATTAAACCTCTACTCTAATCCTTTTTCAAAAATTTCAAATTACATTTATTCCATTTTTAACTAATTTTAGAAAACATATGTCTTTAAACCTTAACAATATTTAAAGAACCTCTTAGTTTTTCAAAGTTTCCCTTTGGTAAGCCTTTAGTTAAAATATCAGCTAATTATTCATCCGTTGGAACATGGAACATACTCCAAATCAAATTCATTACTTTTATATTTCTCTCTTATGAAGTGATAACGCACAACAATATGCTTTGTGCGTTTGTGAAATTCAGGGTTTTTAATAAGACACATGGCGCTTTGATTATCCATGTTTAGCCTTAGATTAACTTTTTCTCCTATAAGTTCAGTCACTAGATGCTTTATCCATATTAATTCCTTTACTGCATTTGATGCTGCGATATATTCAGATTCTGTAGTAGAAAGAGCAACGGATCTTCGCCTCTCCGAAGTCCAGCTGATTATTCCATCTCCTAATAAGAAAACATAACCTGATGTAGATCGTCCTGTACTTTTATCACCAGCATAATCTGCATCACTATATGCAACCAAATTCAAATTGTTATTTACTTCGTATTTGATACCATAATTCATATCTCCTTGAAGATACTTAAATATACGTTTCACTCCCAATACATTTGCTTCGTAAGGTGATTCCATAAATCTACTAACCACTCCTACTGCAAAAGAAATATCTGGCCTTGTTGCCACTGATAAATGCATTAAGCTGCCGACAGCTTCTCGATAAGGATCATTTTTCAGCTCTGAATCGACAAAATTTTCAACTATATTCGAATTAGTTGGAGTGCTTACAGCGTTACAATCTTCCATTTTAAACTGTCGTAAAATCTTCCACACATATGCCTCTTGATTCAAACTAATTGAACCATCTTTATCAAATTTCAACTGCATTCCAAGAAAACATATCGCATCTGAACATTTCATTTCAAATTTTGATTGAAGAAAATTCATCACATCTCTGATATCATCATTACTTGTAGAAGCCATTAAACCATCATCCACATAGATTCCACAAATACACAAGGCTCTGATGTAGACTGCTTAAATCCAAACTCTTCGATGAATGATGTGAACTCTTTATTCCAACATCTAGAAAATGCTTGCTTTAACCCATAAAGACTTTTCAAAAGTTTACACACTTTTCCACTGCCATCATCGAATCCAATCGGTTGTTTCATGAAAACATTTTCATTTAATTTTCCATATAAAAACGCAGTTTTAATGTCAAACTGCATTAATGACATTTTCTTTGCTGCTGCAATTGCTATTATTGTTCGCATTGACGTAAACTTCATAACTGGGCTAAAGGTTTTATAGAAGTCCACTTTGAATTCCTGAGTGAATCCTCTGAGAACTAACCTGGCTTTGAACTTTGAACTTTGAAATATCCATCTGTTATCAATTACCTTTTGTTCTTGTGGTATTTGAACAAGAACCCATGTTTTAGTTTTTAATAAAGAATCATATTCCTCTTACATTGCTTCTTTCCAATGTTGTCTTTCATTTGATGCCATTGCTTCTTCATAGGTCGTTGGTTCATTAAATATCGATAACATTGCTACAGCTCCAGTTTTGTTACATCCTAAACAGTTTGCATGATTATGTTTTTTACGCCTTTGATTGTTAACGACATTCGAAGATTATAAGTTACACCAATCTTTCGTTATCTTTATTTCAGGAGAAGTTTTATCAGTTACGTCTTCTACATTATCTTCATCAGTATAATAGTCTTGGTCATGATCACTTTCAGGATTTTCATGTTGTTCATTACTGCATATAGTTGGTTCACTATCAGTACATGGTGCGTCAATTCTGATTTCAACTGTTTCATTTGGTAAGAATCTTACATCTCTAGCTAATTCAATCTTTTTAGTTTCTGGATTCCAAATTCTAAAACCTTTTACGTTTTCATCATAACCTACAAAAATACCTTTAATGGCTTTCGCATCAAATTTTTGCCTTTTATGGTTTGGTATATGAACATAAACTTCCGATCCAAACGATTGTAGATGATCAAATCTAGCTTTTTTATTATACCAGAGTTCATAAGGGGCACTTTCGAGAATTCACCAGTGGTAGCTACCTTTTTGGTGGCGCTACCATATAGGTAAGGTTATCAGGGTTAGTGTGGTTAGTTTTAACCGAGTGGTAGATGTGGTTAAGTTGTGGATATTCGAACAAAACTTTAACATGTATTTTTTCAAGTATAAGCGTTTGTTTTTAATTCTTAAATCTCCAAATTTTTTATAAATATCTACATACATATTTACTGAATGCACTTTTACATTTAAAACGCAGTTTACTACAAATTCTATATATTTGCAGAAAAACTTAATTACTCCATTTATATCACAGATCTTTCCCACTCTGAAAAACTCAGAACTCTAAAAAAAACAATTCGACGTAAACGTAAAAATTTTCTAATCTACCACTTCAACCATCAAAAGGATATGGTTCCTATGGTGAGACTATGGTTAACTTACCGGTGAATATTCGAACATGGTGACTGGTGACTTATGGTAAGTGATCAATTTTCGAACATGGTAAATTAACTTCTGGTTCGACCGGTAGCTACCATGGTGAATTTTCGAAAGTGCCCAAGGTGTTTTATTTGGTACCGTACTTTTTCCAGTTCTATTTAGAACAAAAGTTGCTGTATTAACTGCCTCAGCCCAAAAACTTATATCCAATTTGCTTGCATGTATCATTGTTCTAGCTGATTCCACGATGGTTCTCATATCACGTTCTGCACAGCCATTTTTTTCCGGTGTATAAGGAACAGATTTCTGATGTCTAATGCCATTCTGCTCAAAAAGCCTCTTAATGTCTGCATTTATAAATTCTTTTCCGTTGTCTATTCTCACTACTTTAACATTGTTTCCTGTTAATTTTTCAGCTTGTTTCAGGAAAACATTAAATTTACTGGCTACTTCCGATTTTTGTTGAAGGAAGTAAACAACGAAAATGTGAAAAATCATCCTTAATTAAAATGAAGTATCTAGATCCACCTATAGAATTTATCTGCATTGGCCCACAGACATCTGCATGTAAAATTTCGCCACATGCTTTTGATTTTTCCTCACGTTCCTCAAAACAAAGACGATGTTGTTTACCAACAATACACTGCTCACATGCGAAATCTTCATCTAAAAATTTTATATTAGGTATTTTGTTTAAGAATTTTTTTAACATGCTTTATATTTTGATGGGCAAGTTTTTCGTGCCAACTTCTTAAACTAATTGGACTGCTTACTAAATTTGCTGATAACTCTTCTCTTTCTACTAAAAATTTCATACGGAACAAATTACCTTCACGCACTCCCACTGCAACTGTTTCCCCAGCCTTTTGAAATTCACATTTTCTTTTACTTGATATAGAAATATATCCTTTATCAGTTGCACGTGTAACAGAAAATAGATTGATTTGCAAACCTGAAACATAGACCACATCCTTTATCCATTTTTTCAACCATTCTTTGCAATTGAGTGATAAAATATTAATATTTCCTTCGCCTCCTGCATACAGCATTTCACCATTTGCTATTTTAACTGGTAGTTTGTTTTGAATTTCTTAAATTCACTAAAATGTTGTCTCTGAAAAGACATGTGATCACTGGCACCTGAGTCAACCAACCAACCATCAACAATAGTATGACATACAAACGCTTCACTGGCTTTGGATACATCACTTTGTTTTAATTGTGGACATTCATTTTTCCAATGTCTCACTTGATTGCACTTAAAACACTTTCCCTTGCTTCTCTTAGAATTACGATTGTTTTTGTTGAAGTTCTGCCTATCCTTGCTTGGTTGCTGTTTTTCAAACTGTTTTACTTTGGAAAATTGTTTTTTTTTGTTTAGTCGTCAATGCTTCACATGATTCGGTAAAACCTCTTTCAACTAGTCTTTCTTCTTCAATCACTAATCTGGATCTTAAGTTGTCAAGGGTCCTTTCGCTTTTACTTATTGAACCCCATGCAGTGCTAAAACCACTATATTCAGATGGAAGTGACATAATTATTTTTGTCATTACCATATCATCTGATATATTTTCCTTCAAATCACGCATGCGATGTACCAATTCTTCTAACCTTGCAATAAACGTAACCATGTTTTCAGATGGTTCCTTGATTAACTTCTGATGTAACAGTAACAAATTCATTTCATTTCTTTGTTCAAACAAGGAATGTAATTTGTCCCACATCTGTTTTGACGTTTTACATAACACAAGATGCGTTATCTGATTTAAACCTACAGTTGTACCAATTATTCTTTGCGCTTTTGCATCCGCTTTTATCCATGAAGACGCTGCTGCTGCTTCATCGGGTTCGATAAATGTTCCGTCAACAATATCATATAATTCTTTGGCAATTAACACCAAACGTATTTGAAATTTCAATGTCGGCCATTGCAACGCACCCTGTAGTTTTTCAACGCGAACAAATTCAGCTTCCATTTTGCTTAAAAATAGTTATTGCCTGATTAGTAAGCAATTGTTAACCTTCTTTTCTCCTTCGCTCCGGTTTAAACAGCTAGCAGGAATCCGAAAAAAACTCTCTCTGTCTGGGACCGTAACCTGTTGAATTTCGATGGAATAGAAAACACGAGGTCTTAGGAAAGAATAAAAACACGTCTTTACGCTATGGAGTCGGATGCAAGAAGAAATCTAAAGTAAAGTTTGACAGCATTCCCTTACAGTTTGACAATCATTCATAGATTTAACATAATACTGAATAGTGTTATCATATCCTCAACATATCATTATAAAGGTTATTATGGGAAAAATATTAATTAAAATCAGGTGTGGTTTGAGTAAAGGTGCTGTACATCCAATGATAGCAATATTTGGGGAGGATGTGAACTTGATAGTTCTTCTCATTGGATTGGCACCACCATATATCAACGTGGGAAGGTGGAAACCAAATTGTTTTCGGTGCCACAACTTCAACAGCTTCCATTCGCCAAGACGATCCTTCTTCTACATAGCTTTCCGGATGCGACACCACCTCGGCGATAAGTGGAAAGAGCAAAGTGGGAATCGCTAAGGTCTTCACAGAAAATCTTGGCCTCACCCATGACATCGCAGCAATATTCACAGATCGCTCAACATCACCTGAGGATGTTGAAAAGGCTGGCGAGAAGCTTTTTCTGGCTGTATACCATGCGCCTGCACATCAAGACAACCTGAACAAACCTCGGTACTAGACATGGCCACTCTCCCAAGCCCCCACCACCCACCCAATGGGGTTGGCCAAGGCGAGAATATGGGATCCTCAACTTAGTTGCCTGCGGTACCCGACTTCCTTTTGAAGATGATATTTTGTCGATGCACGACTGGGTGTGCCTCAAAGCAGGGATCGCCTGCTCCGCTCCCTGCGACGTGTGCCGCGGCTCATGTACTAACAGACCTCCAGGAAGACGACATCGATGACGATCAAAATTTTGATTTCGACGAAAATTAATGCTCAAGATACATCATTTCATTTTTAACAATAAGCATATACGGGTGCACGAGCAACCCGTGTCACGGGTGTGGATACCGTATCACGGAACTAGACGGGATACGGAGTAATTTTTGGGAAAAATCAGTCCTGCCGCCCGCCCTCCTCCTACGCCCTGCTCCACAACCACCTTCTGCAGCCCAATCTCAAAAAATTTTAACAATCAATTTTTTTTTACCATTTTCCCTTTTCCATATCTCCTTATAGTCCCGGGGAAATTAGCATTTAAAGGAAACAAAATTCATTAATGGCTGAAAATTGGTCCACAGCTTCCTTGGGACTTTTTAAGAAAACAATTTCGGAATCAAAAAAAACATGGCCGCCGGAAATATAGCGGGTTTCCGGTGTTTTCCTTGTATCTCGGTTTCTATAGGTCGTACAACCCATTTTCTTTCTATAGGTTTCTATAGGTCGTACAAAGGCCCTAAATGTTGACAATGAAATTCTCTACAACTTTAGTTCTTACAAAGATGCTAACCCGATTAAACCTTTCAAAGTTTTGAATAACTCAAAGTGATCAAAAATCGCTTTTTGGCCAAAACATCACTCAAAAACTGGTTTTTACGAAATTTTTTTGATCAGTAAGCCGGTCACACGGTACACGCTAGCTCGGCGGAAGGGGTCGTGGGGTGCGTGACCGGAACGCTACATAATGGTTCACCACTTACCTACTTGTTTATGTGCAAGCTCTTCATGTCTTCTTCGTTATTAGGTCCATCCCCACAGAGATCCAGGGTTGGTACCACGGACTCATGGGACCTGTAACCACGTGGAATCGCCGACGGGAGACCCTAGAGAGAAAATCTCCCTCCACAACCATCCTAGAAACTCAACGGAAACAATCTAGCAATTCATGTCAATTAAAGACGTACACAGTGTAAGGACTTGACAACATATATATATTATTCAAAGAAAAAAAACGACCAATACTCACAACAATATACAATTACTACAGTGCCGTAGCAACAACAATAAACAATGAAAAACAATTATCAACACTTATACGCAGGATAAGTGAAACGGTGTGTGTTGAATGCAATGGGGGGCACTCACTGGATTCAAGATTCTCAAACGGAAAGGATCGACGTCGCTTTGGCCAAAGAGAAGTGAACTACCATTTCCTCGTTAAGGTATTTCTTTAAAAAGAAACAACCCAACGGGGCACATTACCAATACCATCTGTGCAAAACAAATAATACCCACTAAAAAGGCTCAAACCAAAAGAGTGTTTGTTTGCAACCACAGTATATATAGGGTACTATACCTAAAAGTATTATATTTAAGTCGCTTAAAATGAATAAAACATAGTATATAAGAAGAGTGTGTGGTTAATCACGGTATGATAACTTGTGAATATGTTATAACAAATTGTTGACTAGAGTATGAGAAGGGCTTAGTGTAATACAAATACTCGTGAACACACAAAGTAAAAGGATTAAAAGAATGTGTACATATGGTAGAACAGTTGCTAAATATGTTAAAAAAATGTGTAGCTATAATATATAATAAGTTTGTGGATATATTAGATAAACAAAATAAATGTAAATATACGTTAATAATTTTTTCTTCAGTAACTGTTTTGGTGATTTCTCTTTTGAAACCACCGAACAAAACTAAAACTCCCAAAAGTCCTCAGGTCCCTCTCGCTCTGGCTCGCTGCCTCCAGTAGCTCTTGAACCGTACTTGTACGTTATTATTTTAATTATGATTATTATTCTCCGTTGTTTATTTGAGATTATTAATTGGATATTACTATTACAAAGTTGGTTTGTTTTTGTTCCCTTGTTTTACTAAACCTTTCTTTTGTTTTTTTTTCTTTTTTTTCTATCTATATTTTTCTTTAAAATACAATCTATGTACCGACTACTACTTTTTTTCCGTTTTGGTTTAAGCAATAATAAGAAACATACCCTTACTGAACTTTTCTTCCTATTTCACTTTTGTCTCCTGGTTGAATACTTTTCGGATGTCTTCTCCAAAAAACTTTTCCTCCGATATCACAGGTACAGATTAATGAGCTTTGACAACTTGGTATGTTTTTGATTACAAAGCGGTGGGCTCATAACAATATCTCTGGTTAATTCCAGCACAATTCTTAATCAAGCTAAGTTAAATTATATTTATCACAATTTAGAGGTTATGATTGTCCATTTTGAGACCAAAAAAATATTATGTTAATTCGCACATTTAGTTACTTTCCTAATCACTTTTGCTGTTTTTTTTCTTTCTTCACTGACTTTAGCAGCAATCCGCGATGTACTTTGAGCACCTTCTATACTTTCTTCTTTATTTCTTCCACCCGTAAAGGATCCGAGTTAGACTCACTTAATGTCATGTTTTGGTGTTTTGGCCTTTCTGGATTGTTTTAATTCTTGCTCAATATCATCTGTTGACCATGCAACACGATGTTCCAGCAGCTTCCTCAATCCACGCCTCTCTCTTCGCAACAAAATCCAGACTGTCAAAGGTATAGAATTTTTTTTCTTCCAAGAAAAATTTTGTTTTTATTCGCCCACTTGATTCGAAAAATTTTGAATTAAGAAGTTCCAGAAGTGACTTGACTAATAATTTCTGAAATTTCCGCGAGAGGGGGAATAATTGACAAGGAGAATTTTTCAATAATTAACCGACCGTTACATCAGTCAATACGAAACGTTATTGCCTACAAAAACCCCTCCTGTCATTTTTTCGAAAACTTAACCCTTTTAAAGTTATTCAAGGTCAAAGTTTCCAAAAATCACTTTTCGGCCAAAAAATCACTAACAATTGATTTTTGCAAAATTTTTCGAAGTTTTCGAAAAAATGGCAAGGGTGTCATTAAGGTAGGCAATAATCTTTTGTATAAATAGAACAAAAAAAAATTCTCAGTAATCAGTTTATGAGTCTTTTTTGACCAAAAACTGATTTTTTGAAACTTTAACCTTGAATAACTTCGAAAGTGTTAAGTTTTCGAAAAAATGACAAGAGCCTCCTTGTAGGCAATAAGGTTTCGTATTGCCTGATCAAAACAAATTTTCGAAAAAAGCATTTTTTTAGTGATTTTGTGGGCAAAAAGTGCTTTTTGATAACTTTGACCTTAAAAGGGTTAATCGGGTCAACGTCTTTGTAAGAACTTCATTGGGTGCCTTCCATTTAGACACAGAAATGCAATTGTGTCCGACACAGCGTGTCGCTCTGTGTCGTTCTGTGTAAGCCCAAATGGAACACATAAGTTCACGAAAAATCCGCCACGGCGCACTTTCCTCGTTTTTATTTTTGTTTGACAAGTAAATCGAAAACTTTATATTGATAATTCCTTTAAATTAATTACCCGACATCTTATAAATGCTGGGAATCTTAAAAATGAAACAATATTGTTGTAATTATAAATTAACGATCACATTTCAATTGGCGAGGGTTGGTAGCATTGTCTTAGTTGTGCCCGGCTGTGTCTAGCTGTGCCGTTGATGGAACACTTCTGTGTCGGACACAGTGTAACACTGTGTCTCTCTGTGTCTAAATGGAAGGCACCCATTGTCAACATTTAGGGCCTTTGTACGGGGTTGTACGACCTATAGAAACCGAGATACAAGGAAAACACCGGAAAACCGCTATATTTCCGACGGCCATGTTTTTTTTTGTGATTCCGAAATTGTTTTCTTAAAAGTCCCAAGGAAGCTGTGAACCAATTTTCAGTCATTTCTGAATTTTGTCTCCTTTTGTGCGTTTTTTTTGCTAATTTCTCCGGACTATTAAGGGGCATCCATAAATTACGTGAGGTGAATTTGGCGATTTTTCGACCCCCCCCCCCTCCCCCTTGGTGAGATGTCGTGAGATTTGGCTCGACCCCCCCCACAATCTCACGTGAGATTTTTAAAATTTTAAAAAATTTGTAGGATTTACACTATTATGCGTATTTTTAGTGTAAATACCTTAATCTGTACTTGATTGCGTTGGATTTATTTAAAAAAACATAATTTGTCTTGAAGAACAGTACCACAAAATCATAACAACACCAACTCGGCATACACCCGCAGGTGATTCTGCCTATCCTTTGGAAATCAACCTCATGGTGCCTTACAGGGATAATGATTTCTTAAAAAGAGAACAGAAAAACTTCAATTCTAGTTTAAGCTCCACTCGTGTATTTGTAGAGCAAGCATATGGAATATAAAAAAAATTTAAAATTTTACAATATATGTATTGACATACGAAGGTTGACTTTGGCATCCACTGATTCGTTTTTAGAGAGTAACGACTTGACTGTTTGAATAGTAATGGTAGAGGCATTTATGCCTCTGGAGATACACAAACTTCGGAGCATTCTTCTATAGATGTCATCTTTGGTTAAAAAACCTTTGACTGAATAACCCAGGGGGGTTATCCGTTATAGATACAAGCCCACATAAATCTATAATATAAAGTTCTCGTGGGAATATTCATTTTAGTTCACAAATTCTGTGCGCATCTTATTTCTAAGATGCGATATAATAAAAATAGTTCAGCATAAAAGTATCAAAACTTCTAAGAATCGTTATCTTTTCTTTCCCACAATTTTCGTGCACAAATCCCACGCGCATCTTATTCTAAGACGCGAAATAATTAAAATGCAATTCAGCAAAAAACTAAACAAAAGAAGACGATATTAAAATAATAGAAAAAGCAGTCTGAGTGTGCCCGTCGGAGATAATTCATCTATCTAACCATTTTACATTTTTTGAATAAAGTTATCTTTTTAAGTTTCAATCATATTTCCTTTTTGTTTTTATTTTCCTTCGCAAACGTTCCTATCGTCCTGGAATGCGATTCAAAAGTCATGAAATTCGGAAATAAGAAAATGGTATCCTCCACCAATGCGAATTCGAATTAAATTTGTCCGCCTGTTATCGGATTTCAGTCCGCGAGTAAGCCATTGCCGCATGCGCTGCATTTATTTGTTTGTTTTAAAATATTCTAAAAACTCTTTAAATATTCTTGAAACAATTTATTGTTCGCATCAAAATGTCAAATTAAGTTAATAAATGAAGTTGGTTGGCTGAAAATAATTTCTTTTCGAAGATTTATCAGGCATCGCTACAAGCTTCCGTTTGCTTCCTACTTTCGTATCGCCTTAAGCTGCTGACAGAAACAGGCGCAAACGCCGTGCGGGCAATGACAGAGAGAATAGAAGTAGTGTATTCAAATGCGCACTAACGAAATGCTGATTTACGCTACGCACACACCGCGCAAGTTGCTTTACTTTCTACTTTCTGCGCGTTGCCGCCGCGTGTGTCAAGAGATGTTTGTGTTTTGAGTCGTGTTTTGGTGGTGGTGGGCATATGTTTGGAGTCGTGTGTTGGTGTTGGCTGTGATAGCAAATTTGTTGATTTTTATATTTTTTAATGAAAATCTTTATTTTTCCAAATTGGGGTAATTAAATTAGCACCTAAAAAAAGACAAACCCTGTAGGATAGAAAAATTATATGTAAATCATTCAGGTTTTTAAATTTTTTTTCCAATCACGTCCACTTGTCACTTTGATTTCGTTGTTGTGTTCAAAGTCGGAGCGCGCCGCCGACACCGCAACATCATGTCAGTGAAAAGTCGCCACATACCGCGAAGCCAATGTCCGCACGGCGTTTGCGCCTGATTCTGTCAGTAGCTTAAAGGCCCAACTATGCATGGCATAAGCGCATATGCCAAGTGCGTATGTCAAGTTCGGAACCAGAACTTGTTATGAAGGTGGCTACGGTTGACATAACACGGCATAAAAGCTTTCGTTAAACATTCGTTAAACATAATGAATGCGACTTGGGTCGAACGTGACATGACAACATTAAGGAAAGCAAGGTTGTGTTTATTGCTGTTTATTGTTAGAGCAAGTGATTTTTGTTCATTGTTGGAGAAATAAAAATATCTACATATACATATACAAAATCAAAATTAATTTTCACTTTCACAGCGCAGATTTTACATCAACATTTATGTCGCTTATGTTATGCATAGCCGGTAATATGTTTTGATTGACATAATGCTGACTTTCGATATTTTTTGACGTTTTGACATATGCGTTTATGCCATGCATAGTTGGGCCTTTAGAAAAGCGGAGTCTGAAGTCACAGCCAGCTTCTCAAATTGACGTTTGAGCCGCCTCTACATCAGGATACAGATTCAAGATGTGCGGATCTGTTAGACTTCCATTCCTCACAACTCTCGATCCCCGTGTTCTTTTAATGAACTGGGTTTTGAGAGCTTTTGAGTTCCCATACAAAATCGAAAACCCAGGTTTTATCTGGGTCTTCTGGTTCTTCGATTTTGAATGGGAACTCAAAAGCTCCTCAAAAGCTCTCAAAACCCAGTTCATTAAAAGAACACGGGGTATAATGATAACAAAAGCTTTTCAAAATCTATCTTGGCCTCTAGTAGGTATGTCAGAGCAGATGGTCGTCGATTCAAAATTCGAGTCCCGTAAGATGCTTAATAACTAATTATGTGGTCTGGTGCAAATGTCTGATTTTTGTAGCGACAATGCACCGCAAATAGCATGTGTTCTGACTGATGTGAAAAGAGCCGATTTTTAATATAATCTCTATGATTGCAGTAGGATTGGGTACATTATGCACTTGAAATACTTAGGAGGGCATTAGGTTCCAGGTTTTTCAATTGGGCTTCTAGGCCTTTTTGTTTTGTTTAAGCTTAGACCCCCACACTAGTTCATCGTAGGCTCGCAATCTGACCAAAAATGGTCGTATAAGTCAATGGCATACATTACTTTCGCAGTTTTTCCCAGACCATTGTATAAAATGATAAGAATCTTTCGTCACGTCATACACTCTTCATTCCCAGATATTTAAATTATTTTCATTACTTTTTTTGGATGTTCCAGTTGGATGGTATTTATAACAGTGAACAAATACAGTGTAAACGGCAGTGCAAAAGTTTTATACCCAATTGCTATTGAGTCGAAATATAGTAATAGTATCACGTATACTTTTTATGTAATGGATTCACTATTCCTTCTCTATTTGCAATGTGTAATTGAAAAAAAACAAAAAGATATTAAGAAATATTGCAAAAAAAATTGCAGAAAAATCGAAAATACACATTATGAGGGCTAAAACCCTCTAAACAGTCGGCTTCCCGGGGTAGAAAATCGGTCGACTTTATAACCCCTTATTAAGAACCCTCAAAGTAAGCTATCTGTCAATTTTCAGCCTGTACCTAATTATTTCCGCTATATCGCTTTTTTCCGCTTAATTTACCTGTACTATTAATTTAACCCAGTTTTCTCGGAATTTTACACTGTTTCTTGCGGGGAAAAAATTACGTGATTTTTGCCGAGACCCCTCCCTCCCCCACGTGAGATTTGGTGAGATTCGGCTCGACCTCCTCACCCCCTAAACACCTCACGTAATTTATGGACGCCCCCTAAGTATTGATCCTAGCGAAAAAGTTTTTAAAACATTTTATTTTTTCGTTAGAGGCTGCAGTTTCCGAGAGAGAGTAGATAGAGCCAGGTCCGCCACAATGGGGGGACAACTGGGACGAATTGCCCCTGGCCCCAGATTAGAGGGCGCCTCGAAAATAGATTGAAACCCAAAAACTTAAAACCGCCTGCACAGCATATAATAAATTTTTTTTAGTAATTGATTTTATGGAATTTAGGCGGCCCCAATCATATTTTAGCTCCAGGCCCGCGGGTAAAAATTTCCTCCAATTCTGGAAGAAATTACTACCTGGGCTCTGTGCCGCCCTTATAGCCCATATCCCGAGCTTTGTGTAACCCGTCTGACCTGGGGACCGTGTAACCCGTGGCTCGTATTTTTGGTTCGAATAGACACGCCGTTACTCAAAAATCACTCTGAAAACCTAAAAATCGTCCACAATGCACAATGGGTGTGGTCAGTTAAAAATTTAAGAATTTCGGCGTGAATTTATTAGTAATAATTGCGCCAGTGTCCAAAATTTTATATTTTTAAACGCGAGTGTCGCTTTACCAATGCGATCTCCCAACCAAGTACTAATCACGTCGAATGCTGCTTGACCTCTCTAATCGAACCAGAATCAGTCTATTGGGTAGGCTGAATGCCACCCTTCAGGGTCACTAACATGACTAAAATATGAAACAATGCAACAACAAAAACTAAAGCTTTGTATGAGAAAAACTAAAGCTTAAGGGTAGTACTTTAAAGCTTTTTAAAAAGCTTTCCGAATACTTGAGGCAGATTTTGGGATTACCCAATTTCATTTGTAATGAAGTTTGCCTCATAGGGCCCTTAGGCATACCTCACTTCAATACCGATGATTTTTTTTTCTGTGGTGTTCATGAGGAAACTAAAGAGAAAGCCCTTTTTCGGTATGCCTCTCATTTGCCACATGGGGTCCTCACGGAGAACCTATGGATAAATCGCTCCTAGTCAGGTGGGGTTTAAAAAGCTTAGGCTATATGTATAGTTATAATAATAATAATAATAATAATAGAATAAGCCCTTCTAACTCAGAAGGCGCACTTCTCAGCTCGGCAAAGAAAACTTCACCAACTCAGCACAAGCAAGCGCGGAGATGAAGGTCAACTACAGCATCCAAACATATAAAACAAGAAAAAGTAATAACGAACACACTAAGAAGCGCGCAGCACAGGAGAAGCGAAACAAATAAGCAGTCACGCGAGTTTGAAAAGACTCTTTTTGAGAACATCCTTGCTTATGGTCGCGCTAAAAACGTTAATATTTTTGTTCACATTAATGAACAATCGATTTACGGGTTCAAATTTACCGTAATTGGTGTTAGAGGAGTTGATGTGTAAGGGAGGTGGCCCTCTCAAATTATAACTGCTCTTTGTAAACCACACTCGGCGACTTAGAAAACCTGAGTCAACCCTTCCATTTATGAGTTTATGTACGAATACAACATCGGCTACCTCACGGCTACCTATCGAATTTTTCCAATATCAAAAAAGTGATATGTTGTTCCCTAGTTTATGAGTTTCTGAACATAAAAAAAAACATTGAAATCGGCTCAGTAGTGCCTGAGAAAAACTGCATGAGCGTTGAGAAAAAGTAGTTTTGAGAAAAACGCGTTTGAAGTTTTTATCAATGTAAATTTGCCGATAACGATTACATGTTTCAACTTACATGTCATCGTCGATTCCAGGACCATAAAATAGACCTTCCTCCTCCTCCATAAAGCATCGATTTCCGTAATAAAAAAAATCGATTTTTTGAAATTGAAAAACGGGACAGCCCCCTTAAGTCGGTATTCGTATGATGGAAGAACTAATGGGTCTTCCCAAGCAAGATGGCTGAATGAGAATCGAGCGAACCTTCGCTGGACCGATTCAATTTTTCCAACGTGCGAAGAGTAGTGAGGAGACCATATTCAAGTAATGGTCTGACTAGAGTAATGTTAAGATGTTTAGTGATCAGTTATAAGTTCTTAATAGTTTCGACCACGTTACTTCGTCGCTAACGACTGAGATGGTCCTCCAAAGCTCTGGGTTATTAGGTGTACATAAAATATTTTGGGTGTGGATTTCCCCACCCAAGGAGAAAGTGCATGTGCACTTTTCCTTCCATCCCCATGCGCTCCGCCGCCCCTGCGGACGGACCACGTCAGGGAGGCTTTTTAGTCTCATGTGTACATAGATCCATATGCATATGAGCATGTATTTTTATGTGCGAATGTGTGTGTATATGTATATGTATGCGTAGACATAACCAGTAATGGGAGCATGAGTCGTGGCGGTAGCGCAAGCTTTTTACCTCCTGGAGAAAAAAAAAGGTATAACGAGCGTGTTGTACATCTAGTACATTGTAGGTGGTGTGAGATCCCATGTTTTACACAAAAGCCATTTCCAGGTCCAAATAGCCCTAGTAGCTTTTCCTAGGTCCAATTTGTAACGCTTGGAAAAAAGACTAAGACGCCGTTATTTGGGTTAATTGATAGACCCTCCGTGGTACACCATCTTTGAACTTCGTCAATCCATTATCAAAAGACGTCGAAAGCAGCATCGATCTGCACCGATGACATCGAAACCAACCCTAAAAGCTTGGCATGGCATATAGCACCCTCGATTTCATGGCCTTTTTTTGGCGAGGAGGGCTTTCTCGATTTTCCTGGGTAGGCGGTGTAAAGCAACCTCTGTTAATTTACACTTTGAGTAAGCGAATTGAGAGCTATATATAAAGAAACGGAGAGCTGCAGCCTGCACCTGTAGACCTTTGTCCAGCAGCCTTTCCCATCGGTTAGGGATAAAAACCACTACGACTCTCCTCCTGATGGTTGGAAAGTATTCCCAATTAAAAATCTGACTCTAATGGTGGATCCACACTACACGGACTTTAGCTAGGCAAAGACAGTACAAACAGCGCGGACAAAAGGCCGTGCTTAAAAACGTACATTGTACTTCCACACAATACAGGATTTTTAAATGAAAATTGATTTTTTTCTCAATGTAGATTAATCAATTTTCATTAAATAATTATTTTCTTTCAGATTAGTTCTTATTTTAGGATCAAAAACTAACGATTCAGAAAATTAAAAGGTCTTTCCGCCAAAAGCGCGTGGGATCTAAGTCCGCGTAGTGAGGACGGGCCTTAAAGAGACAGACCAGGTTGTCGTGAATCAGATCACGACACTTCTGAAGAAGTCCCGGGAAAATTTCAAGGGAAAGGCCGATGAACCTTGAGTTTGAACCCGTGGATGTCGTACAAGCTCAATTTTTTAAGCAGCCGGCTAGGCCAGAGATGCAAACGTCGAGGTTAGCGTTAGATAGCCTCTTCGAAGTGCTACGCCTCCAAGTGAATCCCGCTAAACGGCTAACAAAGGCTCTGACGCCGGCAATACAGGCTCGACGAAAATCGCTAGAATCCAACGTTCCTCCTGACCGCGCAGCATCGTCCGATCGTTTCAAGAGCAATGATGACAAGGTTCCGCTCTAAACACACTTCGTTTTGCGGCCCACCTTTTAAATTAGAATAATGCATTGCTAAAGGCGATGGCCCAATGCCGACGGCGCGTTAGACGCGGCAGGTGCTTCATACGCGTTGACGTCCATTGAAGGTTCATTCATAGCGTCAGGACGTCAAAAATGTTGTTTTGATTTAAATTCATGTATGGATTTTTGTGTACATATGTATGTACTTGTTAGAAGTGTGATTTTTTTAAATTTCAAAGCCTGCCAACGCACGAAAAAGTTGAAAGTTGGTCGACTTTTGCCGTCGCTTGACGCCGCTGACGCCGCAAAGTCGTGAATGGGACAACTCGATTTGAATTACACACAACCAAATATCGACGTCAACGCTTTGACGCGCGTAAACGCGAATAAAGTCGTGATTGGAACATATCGCCTTTATTCTCATATGGAGGCATAGTCAGGCTGGACCTATCCTTTCCTACCAATCTCATGGGAGTAAGATGGTCCAATAACATTGCATTCATCGGTCCGAAACCGGCTGTTGGGGCACCTACTTGGTGAAGAGGCCTTGCCAATCGGACCCTGGATGAAACATACCGAAATCTAGAGGTCCTTGATTGACCAACTGTAAGCGCTTCCTTTCTGTGCTGTCTCTTAACGTGGCTAAGGAATTGTTGAAGCGCGGTAGAAAAGTTGTCAGGACACTTGTTGGCTTGATATCAGAGCACTTTTTGGCTACACTAGTTGGCTTAATTCCCGAACACTGTGCTATGAATTACCATTATTATGGACGGTAGGAGTGGCGACCGAATCTATTCTTCGAACAGTCAACCCATAAGGCGTCGTTTCCAGTTAGCTGGCAACCAGCGATAGTTGTATCCTCCGCTGGCTCCCATGACTTTACCTGCATAGTGGGCAACCCTACCAGGTGCTGGCTCAACCAGCTCGAGAATAATCAGAAATTTCCAAATTCCGGATGGCTGCTGGCTGCCGGCTACAACCCACCAGCAGTACAACCAGCGCTGGTACCCAGCTAAGTGGAAACCCCGCTTTAGGAAGACTGATGAATCTGATCAACATTTTGGCTGTTCAACCCTTCTGGCCTATAAGCATCAGGTGACGGGATGTACTACAATATGCCAAGCCATGTTTCCATTATATTTGACCGACCGCTATTCTCGCCGCCTTCAGTTTGCCTAGTCTGTCTCTAACGGCCCGTAATGTCAATCGGTGTAACTCCAGCAGCAACCAACACTGCTGCCTCAGATACCGTGCGGTAGAAACACGCAAAACGTAGAACGCAGCATGCCGACCCATATCTGATCTCAATAGAGCATAATAGACTCGGCAGTGCGCATGAGCCTCATGTTATTGCAAAACGACGACATCACAGCTGCTGCCTTGTCCGTAGATCGAGGAATCTG
The DNA here is from genome assembly GCA_963855945.1 of Thereva nobilitata. Classification (NCBI taxonomy): domain Eukaryota; kingdom Metazoa; phylum Arthropoda; class Insecta; order Diptera; family Therevidae; genus Thereva; species Thereva nobilitata. The sequence continues at coordinate 78,285,987 of OY979698.1, read as the reverse complement.
CTCTCTGTTCTGGATGACTTGTTATCAAGCATCACTTCCAGGTGCTTCACGATCTTCATGGACAAATGACTATAGAACTCATCTTTCATAAAAATAAAACTTTTTCATTAGACACAATATTTGGACAAGTTTATTGCCGAAAAACTACAATTTTATGTAAAACACTATTTGTAAAACTACCCTCAACATACATTAATACATACAAAACACTGTTTCAATTTACCAAAATTTATAGACTTTTCTTGTTAGTAAAAAAAAATCAAAAATATAATTAAAAAAAATACTCAAGAATTCATGCAAATATTTACGAAATAATGAATACTAAACTCCAGTCCATGTTCCGGCTTCAATTCAGTTTGTGCCAATAACGAATCAAAATAATCAGAAAGCATTGTTTGAATTTCTGGACGACGATATAAGAAACTCTTCTGCTTGATGCGTTTCTCTTCCTTATAGTCCAAATATTTACGAATTAACAACAAATCCTGCCTCCAACAATGATTATAGTTTATGGTATTTTCTGATAGAATCGGCGACATTGGATTAATATGAACAAAATACCTACACCCATTCCATTTGTGGCGTACGATATAACCATTTGATAAAAAATATGTTTTTGAAACATCCATTTTAATCCCGTTGCGATATAATTCTTTTCTTATTTGTATCGTTTTGTATGGTATTTTTTTAACAAATGCAAGTCGTTCTTGACCAACAACCAATCTACAACGGCATAATTCACCTGAGGATTGGGTTTTTTATAGTTGGTTTGTAAAATATTTTAATAAAATTTATTTTGAAATACATATACCTGTAACATCAAATGACCATGTTTCAAATTCTCCTTTAAAATCTGTTATTATCAGGTATCGCATCAGGATATAAAGCCCTCCATCCATTACTAGATCGCCTAATCCATTTAGTTCGATGTCACCGGTGTATTCGTTTATTCTGCCACCGTCTGCAGTTTCTGAACGATACGCAATATAACTTGGAAATGGTGAACACATTTCTTCGTCGACGGCAAGTAAATGTAAAATTTTTTCCTAAAAAAATTTGTTTTTTTATTTGTTTTTTTTTCTGTTAATAATAACTCACCGTTCTCTTATCACCAACGCACTGCCATTCCGCTTTTTTTTCTTCAACTGTAATGAAATTGCGATCCAAAAGAGAGATGACTTGACTGCCGCCAGTGCTACTATTACAGCAAAATTGTGTATTGCAATAACTGATTAAAAATTCTTCAACGTTCATCACACTAAGACCCATTCCTCCCATTTCAACAATTTTACCAGATTCACAAAAATCCGTTGTATGCTTTTCGTCAGGAGATTTCTTATCACACTTTTCCCTCAGATCAAGGCTTACTAACAAAGTTTCATTAAAACATAACTTTTCCATCATATCTTCATCAATAGGCAATTGAAATATTTCTGACAACATTGGTATGCCATGTTCAATTTCCTCTTCCGGCGCCTCTTCTTCAATTTCTTCTTCAATTGGCATCGAAGGAATCTTTACAATTTTCTTTTTTTTTCTCTTCTTACACTTACATGGCTTACAAGTACATACACAGACCGCTTTCTGGTCTGGTAATGTTATTTGACTTTTTGAGCCGTCTTCGTCTTCTTCAGAATATTTACCAACCATTAAATCTAAGAAGAATCTTGACATCTCACGCATTACCGCTTTCGTTTCAGAATCGTGAGCAACTGGTTCATCATCCTCTTCAGATTGTTGAGGATATACATCAGAATCCTTACTGAGTTGAGCAGATGCTGGCCATGATACTGGTGGATATAAGCTACGAAGTGAAAGCTTCTTTTTCTTTATTGTATCAAGAGCTGATGAGTGTGTTGATAGATAGACTGATGGACCGTCGTCCAAATTTGTATCCCATGAGTCAACATCACCGGATCCACTGCCGGAACTTATCATGCTATCGGAACTTCCTAAAAAAAAATTATGAAGAAATTAGATAATTTCTTAAAATAGAAGATAACATCTTTAAAATACCCCCCTTCTTCTTTTTTTTATTTTTTTTATTAGGTGTACATAAAATATTTTGGGTGTGGAGTGGATTTCCCCACCCAAGGAGAAAGTGCATGTGCACTTTTCCTTCCATCCCCATGCGCTCCGCCGCCCCTGCGGACGGACCACGTAAGGGAGGCTTTTTAGTCTCATGTGTACATAGATCCATATGCATATGAGCATGTATTTTTATGTGCGAATGTGTGTGTATATGTATATGTATGCGTAGACATAACCAGTAATGGGAGCATGAGTCGTGGCGGTAGCGCAAGCTTTTTACCTCCTGGAGAAAAAAAAAGGTATAACGAGCGTGTTGTACATCTAGTACATTGTAGGTGGTGTGAGATCCCATGTTTTACACAAAAGCCATTTCCAGGTCCAAATAGCCCTAGTAGCTTTTCCTAGGTCCAATTTGTAACGCTTGGAAAAAAGACTAAGACGCCGTTATTTGGGTTAATTGATAGACCCTCCGTGGTACACCATCTTTGAACTTCGTCAATCCATTATCAAAAGACGTCGAAAGCAGCATCGATCTGCACCGATGACATCGAAACCAACCCTAAAAGCTTGGCATGGCATATAGCACCCTCGATTTCATGGCCTTTTTTTGGCGAGGAGGGCTTTCTCGATTTTCCTGGGTAGGCGGTGTAAAGCAACCTCTGTTAATTTACACTTTGAGTAAGCGAATTGAGAGCTATATATAAAGAAACGGAGAGCTGCAGCCTGCACCTGTAGACCTTTGTCCAACAGCCTTTCCCATCGGTTAGGGATAAAAACCACTACGACTCTCCTCCTGATGGTTGGAAAGTATTCCCAATTAAAAATCTGACTCTAATGGTGGATCCACACTACACGGACTTTAGCTAGGCAAAGACAGTACAAACAGCGCGGACAAAAGGCCGTGCTTAAAAACGTACATTGTACTTCCACACAATACAGGATTTTTAAATGAAAATTGATTTTTTTCTCAATGTAGATTAATCAATTTTCATTAAATAATTATTTTCTTTCAGATTAGTTCTTATTTTAGGATCAAAAACTAACGATTCAGAAAATTAAAAGGTCTTTCCGCCAAAAGCGCGTGGGATCTAAGTCCGCGTAGTGAGGACGGGCCTTAAAGAGACAGACCAGGTTGTCGTGAATCAGATCACGACACTTCTGAAGAAGTCCCGGGAAAATTTCAAGGGAAAGGCCGATGAACCTTGAGTTTGAACCCGTGGATGTCGTACAAGCTCAATTTTTTAAGCAGCCGGCTAGGCCAGAGATGCAAACGTCGAGGTTAGCGTTAGATAGCCTCTTCGAAGTGCTACGCCTCCAAGTGAATCCCGCTAAACGGCTAACAAAGGCTCTGACGCCGGCAATACAGGCTCGACGAAAATCGCTAGAATCCAACGTTCCTCCTGACCGCGCAGCATCGTCCGATCGTTTCAAGAGCAATGATGACAAGGTTCCGCTCTAAACACACTTCGTTTTGCGGCCCACCTTTTAAATTAGAATAATGCATTGCTAAAGGCGATGGCCCAATGCCGACGGCGCGTTAGACGCGGCAGGTGCTTCATACGCGTTGACGTCCATTGAAGGTTCATTCATAGCGTCAGGACGTCAAAAATGTTGTTTTGATTTAAATTCATGTATGGATTTTTGTGTACATATGTATGTACTTGTTAGAAGTGTGATTTTTTTAAATTTCAAAGCCTGCCAACGCACGAAAAAGTTGAAAGTTGGTCGACTTTTGCCGTCGCTTGACGCCGCTGACGCCGCAAAGTCGTGAATGGGACAACTCGATTTGAATTACACACAACCAAATATCGACGTCAACGCTTTGACGCGCGTAAACGCGAATAAAGTCGTGATTGGAACATCGCCTTTATTCTCATATGGAGGCATAGTCAGGCTGGACCTATCCTTTCCTACCAATCTCATGGGAGTAAGATGGTCCAATAACATTGCATTCATCGGTCCGAAACCGGCTGTTGGGGCACCTACTTGGTGAAGAGGCCTTGCCAATCGGACCCTGGATGAAACATACCGAAATCTAGAGGTCCTTGATTGACCAACTGTAAGCGCTTCCTTTCTGTGCTGTCTCTTAACGTGGCTAAGGAATTGTTGAAGCGCGGTAGAAAAGTTGTCAGGACACTTGTTGGCTTGATATCAGAGCACTTTTTGGCTACACTAGTTGGCTTAATTCCCGAACACTGTGCTATGAATTACCATTATTATGGACGGTAGGAGTGGCGACCGAATCTATTCTTCGAACAGTCAACCCATAAGGCGTCGTTTCCAGTTAGCTGGCAACCAGCGATAGTTGTATCCTCCGCTGGCTCCCATGACTTTACCTGCATAGTGGGCAACCCTACCAGGTGCTGGCTCAACCAGCTCGAGAATAATCAGAAATTTCCAAATTCCGGATGGCTGCTGGCTGCCGGCTACAACCCACCAGCAGTACAACCAGCGCTGGTACCCAGCTAAGTGGAAACCCCGCTTTAGGAAGACTGATGAATCTGATCAACATTTTGGCTGTTCAACCCTTCTGGCCTATAAACATCAGGTGACGGGATGTACTACAATATGCCAAGCCATGTTTCCATTATATTTGACCGACCGCTATTCTCGCCGCCTTCAGTTTGCCTAGTCTGTCTCTAACGGCCCGTAATGTCAATCGGTGTAACTCCAGCAGCAACCAACACTGCTGCCTCAGATACCGTGCGGTAGAAACACGCAAAACGTAGAACGCAGCATGCCGACCCATATCTGATCTCAATAGAGCATAATAGACTCGGCAGTGCGCATGAGCCTCATGTTATTGCAAAACGACGACATCACAGCTGCTGCCTTGTCCGTAGATCGAGGAATCTGCTCTCTGTTCTGGATGACTTGTTATCAAGCATCACTTCCAGGTGCTTCACGATCTTCATGGACAAATGACTATAGAACTCATCTTTCATAAAAATAAAACTTTTTCATTAGACACAATATTTGGACAAGTTTATTGCCGAAAAACTACAATTTTATGTAAAACACTATTTGTAAAACTACCCTCAACATACATTAATACATACAAAACACTGTTTCAATTTACCAAAATTTATAGACTTTTCTTGTTAGTAAAAAAAAATCAAAAATATAATTAAAAAAAATACTCAAGAATTCATGCAAATATTTACGAAATAATGAATACTAAACTCCAGTCCATGTTCCGGCTTCAATTCAGTTTGTGCCAATAACGAATCAAAATAATCAGAAAGCATTGTTTGAATTTCTGGACGACGATATAAGAAACTCTTCTGCTTGATGCGTTTCTCTTCCTTATAGTCCAAATATTTACGAATTAACAACAAATCCTGCCTCCAACAATGATTATAGTTTATGGTATTTTCTGATAGAATCGGCGACATTGGATTAATATGAACAAAATACCTACACCCATTCCATTTGTGGCGTACGATATAACCATTTGATAAAAAATATGTTTTTGAAACATCCATTTTAATCCCGTTGCGATATAATTCTTTTCTTATTTGTATCGTTTTGTATGGTATTTTTTTAACAAATGCAAGTCGTTCTTGACCAACAACCAATCTACAACGGCATAATTCACCTGAGGATTGGGTTTTTTATAGTTGGTTTGTAAAATATTTTAATAAAATTTATTTTGAAATACATATACCTGTAACATCAAATGACCATGTTTCAAATTCTCCTTTAAAATCTGTTATTATCAGGTATCGCATCAGGATATAAAGCCCTCCATCCATTACTAGATCGCCTAATCCATTTAGTTCGATGTCACCGGTGTATTCGTTTATTCTGCCACCGTCTGCAGTTTCTGAACGATACGCAATATAACTTGGAAATGGTGAACACATTTCTTCGTCGACGGCAAGTAAATGTAAAATTTTTTCCTAAAAAAATTTGTTTTTTTATTTGTTTTTTTTTCTGTTAATAATAACTCACCGTTCTCTTATCACCAACGCACTGCCATTCCGCTTTTTTTTCTTCAACTGTAATGAAATTGCGATCCAAAAGAGAGATGACTTGACTGCCGCCAGTGCTACTATTACAGCAAAATTGTGTATTGCAATAACTGATTAAAAATTCTTCAACGTTCATCACACTAAGACCCATTCCTCCCATTTCAACAATTTTACCAGATTCACAAAAATCCGTTGTATGCTTTTCGTCAGGAGATTTCTTATCACACTTTTCCCTCAGATCAAGGCTTACTAACAAAGTTTCATTAAAACATAACTTTTCCATCATATCTTCATCAATAGGCAATTGAAATATTTCTGACAACATTGGTATGCCATGTTCAATTTCCTCTTCCGGCGCCTCTTCTTCAATTTCTTCTTCAATTGGCATCGAAGGAATCTTTACAATTTTCTTTTTTTTTCTCTTCTTACACTTACATGGCTTACAAGTACATACACAGACCGCTTTCTGGTCTGGTAATGTTATTTGACTTTTTGAGCCGTCTTCGTCTTCTTCAGAATATTTACCAACCATTAAATCTAAGAAGAATCTTGACATCTCACGCATTACCGCTTTCGTTTCAGAATCGTGAGCAACTGGTTCATCATCCTCTTCAGATTGTTGAGGATATACATCAGAATCCTTACTGAGTTGAGCAGATGCTGGCCATGATACTGGTGGATATAAGCTACGAAGTGAAAGCTTCTTTTTCTTTATTGTATCAAGAGCTGATGAGTGTGTTGATAGATAGACTGATGGACCGTCGTCCAAATTTGTATCCCATGAGTCAACATCACCGGATCCACTGCCGGAACTTATCATGCTATCGGAACTTCCTAAAAAAAAATTATGAAGAAATTAGATAATTTCTTAAAATAGAAGATAACATCTTTAAAATACCCCCCTTCTTCTTTTTTTTGCCCATTTTTTTTATTAATTTTATATATTTAAAATTATTTAGAAAAAAACGTATTAAAATATTTCAAATTAATTGTGACACTAAAAAATAACGAAAATTTTAATTCCGTCACTTAAATTTTTGCAACTAAAGCAAAAGTGGAACAAAGTCGGCGCTTTTCAAGTATCTCAAAACTTGGGTGCTTTAAAATCGACCACTTATCGGCATTAAGTAGCTCTCTTGCATAAGCTCTACCACACTACTTAAGGCTTCAAACGAGCTTTGCCTATGTGGTGAAATCTACATCACTCAGGTGCAACATAAAGAAGTGAACATGTTCTGCGGGGTCTGTTCCTACCTAGTAGCTACATATCTCGGTATCTATTTTAACTATGTTCTTCAGGTGATATCTGACAGGAACATGTCCTGCAAAAAGATCTGTTATGAGTCGATTCTGTCGACTCGAGGAGCTTCTTAGCTTTTGCCGGGCGGATGCATGACTCGAGTAGTAAGACTAGTCTTTTTCCCCATTTTCGAAGAATCTCCTTCGTTTGGTCAATGGATGTCCACAGAAAGGTTCTGGACCAATAAATGAGGTGCAAGATGCTCTGTCTGCTTATTTCCGTTGAATCCTTCATGCGCTGGAATCAACTTCTGCACCACTCGTTAAGGGAATCTATCCCCCTATTCTAAATTATTACCAGTCATAAGTAACAAGCTTTTGGGGCTCGTGCTTTTTATTTTTTTTTTATGTGGAAGACTAGAGCTCAGGGAAAGCCCTTTGTACTGTCGACAATCTATTTTCTTCGTATAGAGTGCAATGTCGAACAGCAAGATCTAGTCGATAGATAGTGAAGGGGAAGAGAGAAGTAGGAAGGAACTGCCACAACCATCTAACCCCAACCATTTCTATCGCGACTTATTGAGAGTTTGAGACTTATTTCTTGTGATTATCAGCTGTTTTAGTATTCTAAGCATCTTTATAAATTCACCTCTAATGGTGAATTTATATTCCTGTAATGAGATAAAGCAAAGTCCGAGCGACAACGTGCCCAACATACCCCAAAAAATATTGATGCGGTAAGGCAGAGTGAATGATCACACGAGCACCTTTCATCGAAGCTAGCCGTGTGAGCCGTGAGAAATTATGATATATATGCAGTCAAAATTGTGACTGCAAAATAGAATAAGCTTTCGATTCATCCTACGTGAACTTATAGATTCTACATGTCCTTGACTGTTAGACATTTTAACGACAGTTGTATCGTTCGTTTTTTTTCTCAGGCATTCCAAGATACAGGTCACTATGGCGTATGTATACCTCCGCTTGAAAAACTAGAGGGAATTACTTACAACTAGTACCAACCTGTATCTGGGGCAGTAAACGCCAGCTTCGGTTGTTCCGATTTGTATTTAGGATTCAGCAACTATAGTTGCAATCTTGTTTATGTATTAAACATCTCCGCTTAACGCTTTTGACGGTCCTTGATCGAGACCTTGAATTGGCAATCGAAGTTGTATAAAACTGACATACAAGAACAACGGCCCTACTAATCTAGGGCCCTGTTAGCTGCCTATTTTATATACCTCACTGTGGACTGGATTACTGTCTCTGACAGGCAAATAATGTTCTGGGAAACTTCCCTGCCAACTAACTCTATTATCTAGAGCAAGGGTGGGCAACCTTTTTATACCATGGGCCAGAATAAATGTTACGTTTTTTCCGCGGGCCGTGGTAATCACTTGGAACCTACTTGTGACCTATAATTTTTTTAGAGTTGTGCCGGACTTACACGAGGCAGTACATTTGTCCCTTATACGATGGTAAATTTTACTGAGGCTTCAATTTTTTTAAATGTCCCGGTTCTAAAATAATGTCCTACTGGTATATGAGTGTGTATCGAGATAAATGAGGCGAGGTATACGTAGTGAGGAGACATGGGTTTATTCTTTCTTACTTCTTTTGTGCAGTAAAATTCAACTTAAAATGAGGCGAGGTTAAGTGAGGTTGTAAATGCGAGAGACATTTCTTATTTTTTTGTAAACTATCCTATTTGAGCTGAGGCGAGGTGAGATTTCAAATACAAACTGGAGAGGCTTTTCTTACGTTTTTGTGGCAACAAAAGCTTCAATTTGAAATTAGGTGAGGTGAGATTGTAAAATATAAATTGTGGAGGCATAGGTTTCTTACTTACTCTGAAGCAATTTAATGCATATAAGCTTCTTTCTTTAATTTGCTGGTTTTTGTCATTACAATGGCCTCTCGCCTAATTTGAAGTATGAAATTGTACTGGCTCAAAAGAAAAAAGAGGCGCCTCTTACCAACTCATTTTATAATCGTGTCCTACCCAACACTAAATTTTTAGTCTGCATTTGAAGTGAAGGATGCTTTAATGGTGTAAATCACACTATCCATCACTCGGTCCTCAACTCAAACAGGTTTGTGTATAATGTAGGTATAACCCTCTAAATATTCAATATAGGGCGCGTGGCAATATTCAACATGTTGAACATCGAGATTTCACCGTGATTTACTTGAAACCGAAAGCTGACGAGACTCGGTTTGGTGTTGTGAGATCGGTGATATTTCCACCACTGTTGAATAATGCCACGCAATTTAGTGCGTAGCGAGAAAGAAGAAGATTCCTGTCAGGTTGCTACTTGACAATTGTCAAAACCAAAAAAATTAATTTATTTGAGCATTTAGTTATAGATATTCGCTGAAATTCGCCATTATTCACACTACCACTATTCACCACTTAAAATATTCGGTGCAACGGTTGAGCTCACCACATGCCACCACAATGAATACTGCCACAGTTCGTAGGTGAAGTTCGTTGCAATGTTTAATATTGCCACATTTTTTCAAACTTCGGTTGCAGCGGTTCTTAACATGTTGAATATTGCCACGCGCCCGTTTTTCTTCCTCTTTTTCGTGTAACGATTGCTGTACATTAAACGCGAATGAGACGGGGAATTTCTCATAATTTTCTCAGACCCCCGAGAACTTATAATTGTGTTAGTGTGATGGATGGGAGAGTCTGCCAAATTTTCTGAGGCAAAATGACTAAAAACGAACTTCCCTGCTACCTCTTGCCTATAAAACCGGTTTGGGATGATAAAAGAAATGAAGCATAGTGTAGCTCACCCCAATGGATGTAATATTCAATTTAAACTAGACGAAATACATCGAAAAATATTTTTTTATAATTTCTTCTAAACATCTCGCGGCCCGGATAGAAACTTTTGGCGGGCCGTAGATGGCCCGCGGGCCGGACGTTGCCCACCGTTGATCTAGAGTAAACCGTTGGTATTTGACTTCTTCGAAAAAGTCAAACGTTTTCTCATTCGGGAGGGAGCTTCAAAATAAAGCTTCTTCTGGTGAAAGGTACGATAACCATTTTCCTTGGGTTTGCATTTAGTTCCTTATCATTGTATCAAGCATAAACTTTGGAGAGGAATCTTTGCAGATACCCTCAGTTAAACTCTACCTCGTATTAATATGACGACATCTATGACGTATCCCTGTACATCATAGCCAGATGATGATAGCATCGTGAGCAACTTTATTTTCAAATTTCAAGACCCTAGCTCCCTGCATTCACGGTAACGATTGAAGGAGAAGAGTGTACCAGGTACTTAGTGGAAGGTTTAGTCAGTGCTACTGCCGCCAATCGTAAATGGCCTGAGTTTCAATTTTGCGATCTTGTCTTCAACAATAGGGCATGCAAACAAGCACTGGTGCAAGTAGATCAAGTCTGATGGTCCAATCGTACGTCTCTGACATTCTGAGTGAAAATGCCATACTTTACACAAGTTGCATCGACAACAGAGTTATTGATGTATAGTATAACCACTGGGCTACTAGACAGTTAAATCGGCTAAACTGGGGGCCATATCGGTGGAGAATGTGCAGCCTCTGTGCGTGCTAAAGAACCCATCTCCATGTACTTTCTCTCAGTAGCTGGCTCTAGATGGAGGAGCCTATCATCATGCGCCAAGGTTAGGCCTTGTTACAATAACCACAGATCGCGAGGCCTCTTGGCGGTGCCATGCAAGGATATCTCCAGAATCGTGTCTTCAATAGCTAGACACTGGCCAATTGTCGAAGTTGCGGAGAGGAGCAAGCCGGTGAGACAACTGAACACTTAGATTATCCAGAACGGAACCCTGATCTAAAACCCGTTGAGCATTTATGCGATGAGAAATAGCATTCTCTCTAATAATTAAAAAAACGATTGTTCAATAGCCTTCCGTAAAAGTAATACTCATTTGCCCTACTTGAAATATTTAGAAAGTTAGAACGTTATCGACATTTGTATCGACAAATTCCCTACCGATGATTTTTTTGTATGAAAATTATGTAATCGGTTTTGACGTTTCTGTTTCTACCCAAAGAGGATATTTGTAAAAATTGGCTTCAAAGTAATAAAATGCAGGGTAGCCTGATTTCAGTAGGCTCAGAAAGAATAACTATTTTTTATAAATATTTCCAATTTTTTTTCCGTTTCTTCAACAAATACATCATCGAACTATACATTTATTCTAATAATTGAAAACTATTGTTCGTTACCCTTCTGAAAAGGTATTACCTATTGCCATGCTTAAGAGCTTGAAAGCATTTAGAAAGTTAGAAGCTTCGATACAAAATTATAAATGATTTTTTTGTACGACAACTACATAATCGACCTTGCCGGTTCTGTTTCTAATGGAACAAACCTAATAACCCTAATGATTATTGGAGGATATTTGTAACAATTAGTCTTTAAAGTAGAAACATGCAAAATAGCACAATTTCATTGCTTGCCATCTTAGCTTCGTTGTTGCGAGATCTAATAAAATTTTAATTTATTGTTTTTAAATGTTTCCAATTTTTTTTCTTGAACAAATACATATCTTCAAATAATAAAAAAGTATTCTTCATTACCTTTCAGAAAAGGTATAACTTATTGTCCTGCCTCAAGTATTTAGAAAGTTAGAAGCAGCGATACAAAATTATAAAGGAGGATTTTGTTAGGACGACAAGTTTGTAAACGATCTCTTTTTCTATTGAAAGTTATCCTAATGATTATTTCATGATATTTTTGAGTATATTATTTGTAAAATGAAGTATACTGAGATTTTTATTTATGGCAGTAAGCTTTTATAAACATTGAGACATGCATATCTTCAATTGAAGAGGCAGAGACGGTTTCTAACTTGCTTAAACCTATTTTTTGTAGTTTTTTTGATAGAACTTCGATCGATATTTAAAAAAGTTTTTTCATACATTAAACCCTTAAGCCTAGTATGCTGTTCGTGCGGAATTCAGATTCCCCTTTAAAATGCATGTAAAAAAAGTGTGCGGAATTCAGGTTGGAGGGCGGACTGAATTCCGTCCATAAAATCAGTACGCTGTTCAGTCTGAATTCAGACCGTAAATGAACTTTGTTTTTCTAGAGAATGGATTGCGTTTTTCCTGAGTGGAGACTTCTCGTTTCATTTTCCGCAAGCCAAGAAATAAAATTTATATTTTCTCGAGCGGAAATTTCGAAATTTTTGTGTCCAAACAGTCACTGTTATATCAGTCAGGTCTACCTTATCTACATAACTCTCCCAGCTAAGCGGAATTCAGACTGGTTATATGGATTCTCCACAGAGCGGAATTCCGCACGAACAGCATACTATGCTTTAAAAAATTATACCTCAACGTAAAATTGGTAGAGAAAACATTTAGATGAAGTTACATTTATAAACAAGACTTTTTGTTAAAAATATAACAAAATACATCTATAATGTAAATTACATGAAAGTTATGTTTAAATCATCTCAAAAATATTGATTAGGAGAAATAATTGTTATCAAACTTTTTTTTACCAATCAAGGTAATTTAAGTGTTTTTAGCAGGCGCGGATTTAAGGGGGGGGTCACGGGGTCATGACCCCCCCCCCCCCCAAAAAGCACTCGCTGTTTAAAAAACAAAATTGATCCAACTAAAAAAACAAAACCAAAAAATAACCAAACGTTCACTACCGACCCAACTTTTTTGCAAATTAAAGCAACGACCTTAAAAAAGGACCTTCAAGGTCAACAACAGATTGATCTATACTCTTTCTATATATTTTGATTTGTAAACTCTGAAGTTAGCTGCACTCAGAAGAAAGGGCGCGTCTTCATCAAAAACACATTAGGGCATGTTGTCTGCCCTACTCCGCTCAAATTAGGGACAATTAAAGAAATTTCTCCTACAGCTTGAGACCGGTGCGAAGTGAAGGATATGTGTTGTCTAAGCATGATTTTCACAACCCGCAGATCGAAAAAAGGGTTGTTTTTTGAGAAATATGTGAATTTTATAGTTTTTTCGCCTTTTCTCTATTTTTAAGAGAAACTATGCATTTTGGTCAAAATATCAAAAAAGCAAAGTTATAAGGCATAAAATTTCCTGCAAATTTTGCCTTCACTGTTTTTTCGAATTCTGTTGATAAATCAAAGCGTCCAAAGAAAGGCCGTTGAAAAACTACAACTACTATTTTGATCTCATTTAATTTTTCATACAAATGCATAATTTTGGCTCAAAATCTAAAAATGGCGCAAAACGGCGCAAAATGGCGAAACTATGCGGAGTTGGGAAAAATTGTAAAAGTAAAATTTGTAGGTAATTTTATGCTCTCCAACTTTGATATTTTCACAAAAATGCATAGGTTCTCCACAAAATAGAGAAAAAGGCGAAAAAACTTTAAAATTCACATATTTCTCAAAAACAACCCTTTTTTCGAACTGCGGGTTGTGAATCCTTCACTTGGCACCGGTCTCATAGTTGTGGGAAAAATTTCCTAAAAACAGCGATTTTTTTACTAATTTGAGCGGACTAAGTTTGCTTTTAATCTACGAGAAAATTCGGTTAGTTTTGTTCGTTTTGTTAATTTTGTGTTTGTCACTAAAAAGCCTGTTTCGACGCTTCGCTCCCAGGAACGTTCCTCACGAACTTTGTGGATGAAGGGAGAGGTGCGGTGGTAGGTACCTCTCATCAACCCCACTACAGTGCCGCGACCAGACATTTTGGGGGATTTGGGAAGAGTCCAAAAACAAATTTCGCTCGTGCATTTTTCTACATACAAACCCGTCACCGCGACAGAATAATGGCTCATATGCTGATTTCTGTGGCCCATACTCATTTGTGTGGCCCATTCTCAATAAAGTAAAAATGCAAATAATGAATTGAAATGATTTTTATTGCAAAAATTTTTTTCGCTAGCGAGGCCCCAAAATCACGGGGCCCTGTGCAGTTGCACATCCTGCACATATGCCAGCCGCGGCACTGCCCCACTACCTCCTTCATCCACAAAGTTCATGAGGAATGCTCCTGGGAGCGAACCGTCTAAACAGGCGCTTAGGAGTAGAAATTTTTTTTCGCCACTTTTAATTCCGTGCGTGACCCCCCCCAAAATAAAATTCTAGATCCGCGCCTGGTTTTTAGACCACATCCTTTTCGAATAAAAGAAATGAAAATGGATTATTTTATAAAAAAAAACATTTCCCATCGATGTTTTTGTATCAACGCTCATAATTTGTTAAATACTTCAACCAAAGAAGCGTGTGATATCTTTTTACATAGCTGGATTGTAGTTTTTAATTTATAACAAAAAAATATAGTTTATATGATATTTTGTTTCAAGTAAAGGTGGTAAGTTTGAATGAATAAGTAAAGTCGGATCGTATTTTTATTGCTTAAAATAATTTTACATCTTAAACTATAGAATGAAGAAATTAATTTTATTTAAAAAAAAAGGTTTTGTGAGTATTTGCAGGTTTAGAATGAATGATGAATGACAACATAAGCAATATATATGCTGTTTCATGGTCTCAAGAATTAGGGTCGCGCACGTTCCTGTAATTTGGGGCAATATACCGCGACCTCGAAATTCGACAACGTTAACCGCTTGATGATTAACGAGACCTTCACTGGATAGTTTGCGCTGGGCCTCCGTCTTGTAGCTGTTGTTTCTCTGTATTGTAGCTGTTTGGCATTCTTCTTATTACCTGCTATCATCTCCCAGAGAATCATTTGGTTTTTGATCCCGTGTGGTATGAATCTTTGATAAAACGCGATGAAAGCAGGAATCTACTTCCTTTACCACTCTCGGGCGTTCGTTAAGTATTTCACCGCTACCACCTTCTCTTCCAGTGGCCTAATGCCATCCTTGCTTATTGCATGACCTAGAAATTTCACTTCAGGTTTTCTGGCAATTCGAAACGTTTGTGGCCAGGCCCTGTTTCCGGAAAAGTGAGAAAATTTCGCGTAGGTGCGCTCGATGCTCTTCGACGCTAGACGAAGCTATGCAGACGCAGAGGTATTTGACATAGGAGAACATATACTCGTGTTTACGTAGGATTTGATGCATGAAACGGTGTAAGTTTTGTCCTGCATTGCAAAGTCCGAAGGTCATGTAATTGAACTCGAACAGACCAAAAGGCGTGGTTGATGAAGTCTTCGGAGTGTGTCCTGGCTCTATAGGTATATTTGATGATAGGCCTTATGCATATCAAGGGTGGACAATTTTTTTTTGCAGAAACATACCGTTAAAAAATTTTGTATAAAGGGTATTGGGTATCGATCTGGTATCGTGACTGCATTTAGGCGACGGTAGTCACCACATGGTCGCTACACACCATCAGATTTTCTCACCAACTTCTGGACCAGTTACTGTTTGACGAATTGCAGATCCCCCATCTGAACTAGGTATTCAAATTCAGTCTTTGCTATCTTTAGCTTATCAGACAACAGTTTCCTAGTTTTGGCGAATACTAGCGATCCTTTGTTCTCCATAATATGGGTGTCAGTGGTTCAAAGTTCTCTGTATGAAAGCCAACAGCATCGTAATATCAACGAATTATTGCAACAAGTTCACAAAGAGATTGTTCGCGTCTATCACGCTGCCCCTACCACTGAGATATTTGTTTGGTTGTCGGTTAATCGAGCTCCTCTAATGTCGACCAACAACTCAAACTGGTTTAAGAAATCGGCTCCTATGATTGCACTCATCGTCTGGGCGATGATAAAGGTCCATACAAATTGTTAGCGGAGTTGTAAATCCAGGGTGTCGCGCTTGATGCCGCATGTGGGGATGCGAGTCCCGTTGCGTATAGTTGATGCTCTGACTGTGTATCCTTTATATCCTTTGTGTGGGATGGAATTATGGAGACGTCCGCTCCCGAATCTTTTAGAAATTTGGTCCCCGTAAGCTCATTTTGGATGAAGAGGCGTCTGCATTTCGCTTCACCTAATCTTGCCTCTCTTATTAGCCGCCCCGTCCGTTTTCCGGTGTCGAGGTTTTCTGGTTCGGCACTTAGTGGCCTTTACGCCGCATTTCCGGTGATAATAACAGATCCAGATTCCAGATCAGAAAATTGCGTGTTCAAATCCCTTCGGGGTTACCACTTTGGAACCTTTCTTAGGGGCATAAAAACTTCGCGACACAAATGCCAACTTCAGTTTATTAAATAAAACTATTTATTTGCGTTAAATAAAACCTTTTCTTCTGTTCTCAGCTATTTTGTTCGGGGTGTCCAGAGCCCGCAAAAGTTGAGGTATCACTGACTCTTATTGACCATTTACTTTTTACAACTTTCTCCGTGGATTTTTTGGAGTACGGATGGATGGCTAATCAGGTCGAATTTACCCCCACGGAATTAAGTAAAAACTCCTGAAATACATATTAGGAAGAAGTAGATATAGCCATAGATGGTATCAAATATATGTATAACGAACTTGAATTATCCATCTACATCAAGACTAATAGGTTAAAGTATGCCAGAATGGACGAGACAAGGATTCCAAAAATACTACTATTTGAGGATGCACTAGGTGAAAAACCAGTGGGTAGACTTACATAGAGATGGAAAGACACAGTAACAGTAAACGCAGGTATGATCCTAGGAACTAGAAACAAGCCGTCAGAAATCGTAGAAACTGGAAGAAATCTTTAGAGGTGAGCAAGGCTCGATATTGGCTGTAGTGCCATGCGAAGGAATGAAGTATGTATCTTAAAATTATTTGTATGCACTGAGTTATAGCGTTATACTAAAAAAAATTAAGAAACGAATTGGCGATAATGCTTGTCATCGTTTATTCTAGAAATTGTTGAAATAATACCCAAGATTCGAAATGACATGTTCCATCCTAACAATAACCTTTAACTTTTGTATATAAATTTTAAAAAATCTTTGTTATTATTATTTATGAAAGTTTGAGACGAAAATCTTGTGGCACTTGGTAAATGTCATAAATAATATTACCTTTTTTATCCGATTTTCTCGAGGTTTTTGAACCTTTATGTAACAAAGCAGTTGTACTTTTGAAACTTTTTAAGCTCTTTAAATCATCAAAACTCGTGACCGTTCCTTGTCTAGATATCCTTGAAGTCTTTGACGTCCTTGACGTTTTTGTACGCAGCGAAGCATTTTCAGTCCTTACACTCTTTATATCAACAAAACTTATGGCTGATGCTTTCCTACCAGACGTCTTCGTGCCCTTTGAGATCCTTGAAGCTTTTGTACGTATCGAAACATTTGCACTTTTTGTATTCTTTACATCATCAAAACTCATGATTGTAGTATTAAATTAATTGTTGTATATATCAAATCTGATCACATTTATTTAGGTGTAAGTACATCACTGTATATTTCCAATTAAATCATATTCCATTATGACTTTTACTGCAGAGCCTATTTTTGTGTTATTATTTTTAAAGTTCACTTATGTTTTGCTCCTTACCACAAATCACCATTTCAATAGTTCAATGAATTTTTGTCGGTTTTTTAAAACAAAGGTAGGTTTTATTTTGAATGCAATGTTTTGCTCTTTTTATTTTATTTAGTTGTGGAAATAACAAAATGTTGACATTAATTTACATTTCTTAATTAATGCCATCAGTTGCGGTGCACCATACTGCATAATCCATAAATAGTGCTCGCATAAGCATATATGGCTTTATTTGTATAACGACTCATGCTAGCTATACTTATGTTGTGAACAGCAATCAAATATACAGGAAATTTAAAATCAATGAAATTTATACATCAATAATTTGCTTGCTATGCCTTAAACCTCAAATTGCTAGTAATAAAATGTTGTATAATTACAATCTCCACAATAATGACAATTTCCAATCAAATTGTCAATAGTAGAAATGGGACACAAATCGCTTGTATCTCTTGGTGCTCATGTCATCATAAAGTGATATTTTCGCTTTTGCCTGTGTGCTAATGAAATACCATGAATAACCATAAATTAACCCATATTAGAGGCAGCTTTTATTCCTGTTCAAACTACATTACGTGTGCCGTCCTGTTGGAAGTGATTTATCACCTTAATGGAATTCTCAGCGGGAACCTTTTAATTGAATTCTTGCACAGCATGTGGATACACACACAATCTGTCCATTGCTTCAAAAATTCCCCTTTTCATCAATGATAAGTAAAAAACAAAATATATACATAAACATACATACGCAATACATATATGGGATGCAATCGATAAAATCATATATTTTAAAATATACCATCTACGGTATATTGTAAACTCGATTATGACATTTTTTGGACCGTGTACAATTTATTATCCTTGTGTAGTAGTCGGACTGGGTTTTCTCCCAGTTCTAGGTTGCACGAGTTTTCAATGGGTCAAGCTTGATATCACCTATTGTTTATTGCATCTGCGCTATCGAAAAGCTTCATTTTAAAGGCCAAGACAAGAAATCACGTTCGGTCGTTAACTTATAAATATATTCATCACATGGTTTTAGTTCCATCATGAAATTTAAGTGCAATTACATAGAAGGTTAGTTCGACAAAAGGCCCCATATCAATCTGAAGCACATGGGTGATGATGCACGACTCAATGCATTGACTTAATTCCTACATCATTGATACGACAAGTGAGGGATCAGAGAGAAGTTTTCGGGGGAATTAAGTCAATGCATTGACGCGTGCATCATCACCCTTGTGCTACAAGTTGAGCTGGAGCAGGTCGCCGCGGCCGCACAAACCTAATATGTTATAAAGTGAAAAACTTCCAATCACTTCCATTTTACTAAAGTCTATGAAGGAATGGTTTCACGAAGATCAATGTAAGTCTATACAAGTACCCCTAGTCTTAGAGTTATCCTTTTTGCGGATAGGCTATGTTTTTCTGGCCGCACATGTATCTGGAGCAGGCTTCAATGGTTCTTGCATATATCATATCAATAAAAGAAGAACATCCAAGGAACTTTGATCTTCAACGAGTTGATCTGTATGAAACACTATTGTGGTGATCAGTCAACAGCAGAATAGGGAACAACATGAAGCTCCTCAGAAGTACCTTGTCCAACACAGAGATATACTTTTCACAATCCACGACAAACAGAACTGTTTAATATTTGCTTGAATATTTGCCAGTGCATCGCACGAAGCAGTGAAGGCTACTATTTGGTACTGCCAAAATAAATGGGATAATAGGACAAAAATAGCTGATAAGAAACTGGAAAGCTTCACGGGGTACACCAGCCTTCCACTTACCCCTTCGTTCGCAACTAACCAAGTAGGTATTGGGAAGCAGTAATTGGCCTAGTTTTCATAACAATTAGAGCAGCTCATTTGCATAATAGTCCAGGAGGGATTGAAAAAAAGTTGAAATAAATCTACCCTGCGATTTTTCGACGCTATAATTAAGAGAAAAATCGTAGGAATTCAATGAATGTGTTTTGTATAAAATCGGTCCAGGAGAACAGGTGGAAAAAAGCTAATAATGGTAGCGAAAACACGTTTTTCAACGTTTTAGGTGCGAAAAAATTTTGTTTTTGGAAAACAGAAAATAGTACGTAATAGCGCTTAAAAAGACGAAAATTATGAGTTTTGGACAATTGAAATCGGTCAACAGGTTTTTGCAAAAAAAATAAAAACCGCGAAATATGGCCATTTTTTGACATTTAATTAAAGGGACTATAGTTATCGTAGATAGTTTTATCCCACAATAAAAATTTCATGCAAAAATAATTATAACTTTTTGCGTAAATCTCAAAAATGTAAAAACAGCCGTTTCAGGAAACAGCCGTTTTGAAAAGTGGTGCTAGAGTTATTTTGAAAACCCTTATTTATTCTCGAAGAGTTGCTCTACCAACCTATTTTCATGAAAAGTTGGTGAGGTTTGATTTAATAACTCATAAACGCGTTTAAAAACAGGCACTTTTCTTGATTTTCAGAAAAAACACCTTTCGGCGAAGAGGAAGTGAAATATGGTGTGGGTAAGCTTTCTGCCGGCCGAGCTTCCTGCGATGGAAATTTTCGAGCGTTTTCACATATGCCTGACAGGGAAAAATTTTGATATCTCGAAATTAAATCTACAGAATAGAAATCCACACCATATTCCACTTCCCCTTCGCCAAAAAGTGTTTTTTCTGAAAATCAAGAAAAGTGCCTATTCTCAAACGCGTTTATGAGGTATTAAATCAAACCTCACCAACTTATCATTACATACTATTTTTTGTCTTCCAAAAACAAAATTTGTTCGCACCTAAAACGTTGAAAAACGTGTTTTCACTACCATTTTTAACTTTTTTCCACCTTACACACCTGTTCTCCTGGACCGATTTTATCCAAAACACAATCATTGAATTCCTACAATTTTCTGTTAATTATAGCGTCCAAAAATCGCAGGGTAGATTTTTTTCAACTTTTGAATACTTTTCCGCTATCTCTCCTGGACTATAATTTGGTTCCCATGCCAAACCGTCCCAATACCTACTTAACAAAATCTCGTGGTGGTAGCAAGAAACCCCGGGAAACTACAAGGAGCAGACCCAAGCTGCTACTCTTCAACTAAAGGCTTCTGAATATTCAAGGTAAAGATGACGTTAGCTTTCCCTTTTCTAGAGTAAACAACTATTATGTGTACATCGAATAAGCTGCCAAGACCGTAGTACCCAATGGGTCCTTCAGCAGTGACAGTTGTAGAAGAGAAAAAAGAGGGAGAGTCAAGGTTCTTCAACAGAAACAAGTTGACTGTTATAACCAATGCATGGGCTTCGACCGGCTTCCTTAAGGATACACAAACGGTTAATTTGAGGCTCTATCCAGACTGAGGAGTGCATTGAAAGCATATGTTCACTTTAATCTTAATCAGCAAACTGATTCTCCCAAAGATGGCAATCTAAAATCGACCAATTAAGGTTACCGCTTGGCATATAGAGCGGAGGCAAGTAGATCCTAAAGGCTAAACATCTGCTCTGAACGTTGAAAACACGTCCGAGATGTACCTGAAATAACATGATTTGTACCTGATCCTACGGTTTTGATCGGATCTGAGGATCTATAAGTCGTGAGACTTGAGCCTATCTCTCATAGATCAAAAGCTTAAAGATTTGGCAGTGCTGAGAATGAACATTGCCAAGGGGAGAGATTCATTACTACCCTGCGAACTCAAGCAGATATTGTGTCACTCCAACAAGAGTGGTCTGAAGATCGTCATAGTATGTGTTACAAACACTGACCTATGGATACCATTCATTAGTCGTGCTCAGACAAAAGGCATGTAAACTGAAACGCAGATTACCTGAGAATTCTTATTACGATTTGGTCTTGTTTGGGTTCCGTGTCATCGGGGATTCGAAGGCAATGTAAAAAAAGATGCTTGACCAAACCCGAATCTGACAATGAATTCATCAGCCTAGAACCGGCTATTGGAGCTCCTACTAGCTTGGTGCCTTGATGATCGGACTGTGAGGAAACATACCGAATAGTTGAGATTCGTGCCTGTTTCGGGCGACTCCTGTGCCTGTCTTATTCCTGTGCCTTATCTGTCAGATAAATGTTGGAGCAGGCCAATTGATGGTCGCGGTACTTTTCGATCTCATGAAAATCCGGGAATGAAGCTGAACAACGATATAAATTAAATAATTCTAAAATCGATTAGTATGCTTCAAACACAATTTCACATTTCAACCCGTACGGAAAAACTGTGATCATCACAACCGCTCAAAAAACAACCCAATATCATCTACTTTTACTGTCTATAAAATCATTACGACAATATAATCAATGAGAACCTTGAGCATTCTGCCTGACAAATCGTATAGCCCTATAACAAATATCTACCAGTGACCTTCCTGTATGTTACGTGTATCTGCGATTCTGACAGATTATGGCACCCTAGCTTTTGAAATCGACTCAGTTCTAAAGAACTAGTTTAGGAATTTTTTGCCCTTCGATCAATGTAAGCGTCGTACCCAAACCTCACACAATTTCAGCCGGTATTTCCCAGGGGTGAATTCTATCACTTTTCCGAATTTTTATAAACGATCGACTCTATTTCCAGTTTCGCTGGTGACTGTTATTCTTAGGCGCACGCCGATGTACGACAAGCACGTGCCAGTGGGTATTGGGTCGGTTTGGCATGGTAACCAAATTATGCAAAGGAGGTTCTCTAATTATATGCAGATAAGATTAATTACTGCCTCCTAAAAGACCTTGTATTTTAGATCATGAGCGCCACTTTAGCGAGGGCGACTTGCACTCACCGCCATTGGTGTTAGGGAATCTTCCCATTTTCGTCGTTGTCGTCCAATACGCCGATTATTTTGAGAACCTTCGCCACTTCTGCGAAGGATATCGCTTTGGTTCCGTGCGTGTTTGAAGCTCCACTTGATTGAGGTTTGGCCCTTCTGCAGACCATTCGCTCCCCTGATGAGGGAGGGATATTGAACTTATTTTAAATTAGAGTCTCATAAGCCGTATCGAATTTAAAGGCTTTAGAACGAAGTTCCGCATTATCTTTAATAAAACCTGCACCAACCCTCCTTCTATCCTCGACGAAGCCATTTGCTGTTATGTGTCAGCAATAGTCTCCTTTTTCATGCCAATCTCCTTGACCTTGATTCGGCCGAAGCAGTAAAATAGGGACATGCCCTAAGCCGCTGTAAGCTACATCAGCGACCTCTCGTCAACGCACAGAGCAGGAGTTGGATCGTTCTGATCCTTCTTCCTTGCGATCACATGCCAAAAGGTCACCTCAATCGGCTGATTTTGGATCGCCATCCTCTTAAATTTGGGAAGGTCCTTTTCCTCGATTACTTTAAGGTTGCAACCCTCCAAAACCAGTAGCTTACCGACAGCACAAATTGAGGAAAAAATGCTCCAGATCGCGACGAAGTTGCCCATGGTGATTCCGACCAACTAAGAATGTTATGAGGGTCCTTGAGACCCCTCTCTCCTGGAGTCCCTGCTCCATTTAAGCAGTGCCCCTTAGCTGGGTGGTGGGCAACGCTATCTTTTCCAGAGTACCAAAAAAGCTTTTTAAAAAACTCTAATTTATACTTTCTCACTCGAACTCAAAGCTAACCAAATAATTTTGCCTATATCTATCTCACCCAAACGCACAAACAGATTAGGAGTGCTCTGGAACTGCCCTGGGAGCTGGGAGTGGCTCCGAAGAGCTGTCGTTGCTCACCACTGTCCTAGAACGTATGGCGCTGCCAACTTTCTGGTGGGTCCTGAAAGTTTTGGGAAAGGCGGCGGCTGTTTGGATGTGCTTTTTGTAGGCCAGTCGAAATATCGAAAAAACCTCGTTTTTTTGCCAACCGAGCCATCCGAAAAGTAAAATATGTGTAAAATATGAAAAATTCCGTAGAATTCGATGAACTACTTTTGGCACTCGTAGGCCTTTGGGAAAGTTTCCAAAATGGCGTCAAAAGAGGGCCAAAAACAGATTTTCGCGTTTTAAAAAAAAACTACACATGGTACAAAAGAAAGGTTTAAATAAAGTTTGTAGATCTTTTTCATAAAAATAAAATGACACCAGTTTGATGTCAATACATAAACAAATAAAGGAGTTATTGCAAAAAAAACTATCTATGATGGTCGTAAAATATATATTTTTGTTTTGCCTATCGATAGGCAATTAATAGAATTTCGTGAGCAAATAATCGAATTTTGTGGGCAAGATTGTTTTTATCGTTTTTCCGGCCATCTTTTCGCATGTTTCCAATGAAGTAGCAATGTGCGCACAAAACACAACTATTAGCACAACTCTTCCAGAACATTTTGAGAGCAAAAATATTTCTGTAGGTGTTGATGGCTATGAGCTAATCGAATTCGACAACTAAAGTCTTTTTTTCGAAAAACCCGTATTTTGCAAAAATTATTTATTATTTTGCAAATTTACAAAAACGTTTTATTGCACTCCCCAAGGGCTACACTTTCCACGAGTTTCATTACAAAATCGTTTTTTTTGGTAAAAGATATGAGCATTTAAAAAAAACGTGTTTTTTAGCGGTTTTTTTGCAATAACTCCTTTATTTGTTTATGTATTGACATCAAACTGGTGTAATTTTATTAGTATGAAAAATATCTACAAACTTTATTTAAACCTTTTTTTTTGTACAATGTGTAGTTTTTTTTTAAACGCGAAAATCTGTTTTTGGCCCTCTTTTGACGCCATTTTGGAAACTTTCCCAAAGGCCTACGAGTGCCAAAAGTAGTTCATCGAATTCTACGGAATTTTTCATATTTTACCCATATTTTACTTTTCGGATGGCTCGGTTGGCACGAACAAATCTAATTTGACTGGCCTATTGGGGCCTCCCGAGTTCCTGCGCGCCGTTCTGCCATAGGTGTGTTCCGTGGGACTGTTCAATTCCACTTCGACCTTCCTTGCCTTGAAGACGCCACATCCTTTTCGTCGTATAGAGTTTGGTTTCACTTGCATTACATCGAATTTAACTCAATAATGATCAAGAATTGCGATATAAGATCATTAGATGATTTATCTCAACAAAGGCTTCCTATCGCCGATGATAAGATAATTGGCGATAAAGTGAAGAATGATAATTAATTAATAAAGTCATTGCTGAAAAAATAAGTGGTTTTGATAAATAATAGAGAAGACTCGAATTACTCAAGAAATGGGTCGACTCATATGCTGAAGTCTTTAATGGGAACCATTACCAGGGATCTCTATAATTCTAGCAAAATAAAAGTTCTTTTTCCAAGAAAGTTAGTACTCAATTGCAGAGTATCACTCCACAATTTTCTACTGAAGTTTAGGCAAAGTTCTACTACACGCCGTACTTTCTTAATGAGATTAAATTCTGTTGGGAAACAATTCCATGAAAACTTAGTCACTTATTTACAGTTGATACATATATTACCCAATTAAATTCATCTGCAATACTTACAAAGCAATTCTTTATCCACTTGTAAATAGGAAAAGTTTTTAGTGCCATCTCTAAAAGATAGCATCAGGACACATATACACACGAACAGGATCGTATAAACAAAACGATTGCATTAATGAACGCATCTCAAAATACCATTACTCATCCTTTGGCGAAGGGAAAATTAATTTCTGAATGGTTTGTATTTTTGGGGAGAAAAATTTGACCTGGAAAATGATAAAACTCCCCCGAATTTTCCCTTATCTAACCATTTATTCAATTCTGGGTAAAAGTGGAAGAAGCAGGAGACATTAAATTTCTAGGTGCACAAACTTTGCTGCTGTCCCCATTCCGGCCATGAAAGTTCATAAGTTTCCTAGCTAGTTTTATGCTCTTGGTATAACGTTGAAGATTTTGCTCCTTTTTTTGGACGACTCGGGTATCCTTCGGTTTCTGGGTTGACTATACTATTCTTGTCCCACTTTCGGCTAAAATATTTCTGTACTTTTAAATCTTATAAAAGGATGTAATAAAAGTTCATTTATAAATTGCTACCGTACGGTTGGTCCTTTTTGGGGTGTGTTTTCTTCCTGTCTGGGATAAACAATTGAGTTTAAGGTTATTTGAGTTGAGTTATGGGTAAATGGAATTTTAATGGATTTCACCAAAGGGGTGTCCTATTTTTTCAGTTCTTTTTTCAGAGTGTAATGTGCACTTTAAAAATTATGGTTTACTGCCAAATATGTTTTCTGTATTTTTTTGTTGTTTATGTTTGCGGTGTGGTGTTGTAAATAAAAGCTTAATATTTGTAATTTCCAGGTGAGAGTCATGGTGCTGGGGGCTTTTGAATAATATATTTGCTAGTGCTACACTTTACGAAGTGGAATTTTAAGGAGGAGGACATATTTTTGATTGCATTAGTTTGGTCCTTCTTGTAAAATATGCAGGATATATGGCATAGCTTAAATAAAACAATTAGTTTTTTTAGTCCAGATATTGCATGCAAGTCAAAAGTTTACTTATTATTTAAAGTTTATTATATTAATTACTAAATAAAAATTATAAATTTAAATGTAATTTCGGAGGATTTTTTAAAAACGCATAAAAGGAGGAAATAGATTATTTTAATATAAAACCACCACCTGTAACCGAATACTCACATCCAGTCTATGCACAAAAAATTTATTTTCGCAATATCCTTTTAATTTTATCAGTACCGTAAAGAAAGTTCCCTTAATTTTATGCATGCTATCAATTAGGTAGTCCTTATTTAACTGTAGGACAATTCTCGTTTGTTATTAGAAAGCTGTCCCAAAGCTCTCCAAATGGTTCATACATATACTTTAATAGACGATAAAGCTTGCTATTTTTGCTCAGTTTTTGGGTGTTCATCTTCCAGCAGAAACTTTTGGAAAAAGCTAAGGATGCAGCTTGCATATACTTTTGCAGAGCCTGGGTGCTTTAAAAATAAGCTTAAAGCTCCAGAGGATATTCAATATCGGCACCCATAAGTTTAAATTAGCTTTTGAAATAAGCTTTATAGTCTTTTTCAGTCAGAGTTTCACCAATAAGTTGTAGACCCAAATTGTAACGAAAAGTGTATTTGCAAGGGGTTATGTATAGCGATTTATATTTTCCTATGGGAGTTTTTTTGCTCAAATTTTGATAAATTTCCTTTCCTTTTATTTATTTTTTTCTGTGACAGATCTAAGCTTAGAAATCACACTTTGTACTACCAGTCCGTCATGTCGCGTTGTTCACGACATGGTGCTATGTGTAGTAGTAAGCGTAGTAAGGGAGATAGAATAGGTTTGAGGTTATATGAACCGAGGAGGATGTTGAAGGAGGTGGCGATGAATTCTTGGATGTTGTAGGAGTTCAGAAATACGAAAGAAAGAAAGATTGTTCCACAGTCGAATTGTTCTATTTATAAACGAATACCTTATTTGTATCGTTCGCGAAAAGGAGAGTTTTAGACTGAAGGTATGAGCCGAACCCTGTATTCGAGGTAAGACCGAATGTAGGATTTATATGTTACAGCACGGGCTGATGCCTAGAGGAGAATCTTGCAGATATACTACCTTAATGGATCAGCCAGAAGCTCGCAATCAAGTTCTTTAGAGCTCAGGTCAGGTCAACACTAATACCTTGGAGTTTATCTAACAGAGCCAGATTGCGTACTCCATCAAAAGCCTTGGAGCTGTCCAAAGCGATCAAACTAGACTCACAAATTTATTATGTCGTATACTTTGGTTGAAGTGCTCTGTTAAACACCCTAAAAGATCGTCGATAGACCTTTTAAGGTCGATTCACACACATCAGTCACGTCACAGTTCAGTCACTGTTCGGAATCAGATATGTCGCCGTCCAGGCTCAGTCAAAATTATGACTGTATTCACATATGTCCGTCAGTTTTTTTTACTCCATTCAGTCATTTCTTCAGTCGTTCGTAGCCCAAATGTATGAAAAGGAACTACGAACTACGAAGCTACGTGGCCTACGAAGAAAGTGAAACGTGACATGAACACCCCTAATATCTAAATTTTCTAATATATTGCCCGTATTTAATTATTTTTATTAATAATCTTGTTTTTTACTTACCTTCTATATTTAATTCCTCCCAATTTTTTTTCCAAATTCCATTCTTGAACGCAATATCCATATACTTTGGATTTCCTAAATCGTAAATTACGGGGTATTTACGAACCCTATCAATTAATTTTTCGTCTTTTTGTCTTTTTATAAAGTCTTTCGAAAAACTCGTCAGTCAAAAAAAGAAAAAATCGTCCAGAAGAAATCTAAAATTGAGGGTTCCGGACGGCAGCGATGAGTTTGACGTGACTGCTTCGGAAAGGCGGCGGCTCAGTGTAGATAGTAGTGTTGAGCCGGACTTACACGAGGCAGTACATTTGTCTCTTACATGATATAAATTGTACTGAGGCCTCAGTTTTTTTAAATGTCCCGGTTCAAAAATAATGTCCTACTGGTATATGAGCGTGTATCAAGATAAATGAAGCGAGGTGTGATTGTAAATTACTTAGTGGAAAGACATTTCTTCCTTCTTTTGCCACAGTAAAAAAAATTCCAATGTGAATTGCGGCGAGGTGAGATTGTAAACACGAACTGGAGAGACATTTCTCACTTCTTTTGCGGCAGTAAAATATCCACTTTAAGCTGAGCTGTGGTGAGATTGTAAATACGAATAGGATGGAGAGACATTTCTTACAGTTTTCGAGGGAGTGAGGTTTTATCATGAAGAGACAATTCTTACATTTTTCGAGGGAGTGAGGTTTTATCATGAAGAGACATTTCTTACATTTTTCGAGGGAGTGAGGTTTTGTCCTGAAGAGACAATTCTTACATTTTTCGAGGGAGTGAGGTTTTGTCATGAAGAGACATTTCTTACATTTTTCGAGGGAGTGAGGTTTTATCATGAAGAGACAATTCTTACATTTTTCGAGGGAGTGAGGTTTTATCATGAAGAGACATTTCTTACATTTTTCGAGGGAGTGAGGTTTTGTCCTGAAGAGACAATTCTTACATTTTTCGAGGGAGTGAGGTTTTGTCCTGAAGAGACAATTCTTACATTTTTTGAGGGAGTGAAATTTTGTGCTGGAGAGACATTTCTTACTTTTTTTGCAGTAGCAGAATTTCCAACTTGAAATTAGGCGAGGTGGGATTGCAAAATATAAATATATGGCCACGGACAACTAATTAGAAACAGTTTCATAAAAATTGCATTTATACAGTTTTTATGTAGGAATCAAATTAAAGAATTCCCACCACCTCCTCTTAATTTGTTTTAAATATATAATGATTGAAGGAAATCAATAACAATATCATAATGAATTCCTAACAGGATTGCTACATAAAAAATAAAAAATGTATAAATGCAATTTTTATGAAACTGTTTCTAATTAGTTGTCCGTGGCTGTACATTGGGGGGGCATAGATTTCTCACTTACTCTAAGGCAGTTTAATGAATATTAGAATTAAGCTTGTAAAAATGCACTTCATTGGTATTTATTTTCTTTCTTTTTTTTAATCTGCTTGTTTTTGTCATTTTGGCATTACAATAGAACCTCGCCTCATTTGAAGTATGACATTGTACTGGCTCAAAAGAAAAAAGAGGCACCTCTTACAAACTCATTTTATAATCGTGTCCTACCCAACACTAGTAGATAGTGCCATTAACTTTCAAAGAAAGCATAATTTTGTGACTGATGCTTCTCGGAACTGAGGCAACTGAGACGTTACGTGACTAATGTGTGTGAATCGGCCTTTATGAAGTATTTATTGGAAATACTTCAACCATAATCCAGGCCTGGTATCTGGTGACAAATTGCCCCTTCCAGCGAAGTCGCAAGCAGCTTGAGTATCGTTGAGTTGGTTTTGGACGTTCTACTCGTATTATCGGTCTCCCAAATGCCATGGTCAAACTCTTCCAGCAAGTAACGTACAGTAGATAGTGGGAAATTTGTGATATCTGCATAGAGAATGAGATTTCAGAAAAGCTGGGTCAGCGCCCGAGGCAGTTAGTATGGTAAGAGTGGCCAAGGGATTTAGCAAAATATTTCCTGCGAAATGATAACGCCCTCGGTTTGAAAAATGTTTCAGCACATGAGTTGGAACAAGATCATCTGGAGATCTGAATCGCTGTAATAGAAAAACGACCCGATGAACACGACCATATGGGAGGTCCTTCACCTGGCCCAATATTTGACGGGCGACCAGCCAGCCCAGGCCAGTGTTGCCAGCCCAGGCTATCGTTTCGGGCAAGACTTGAGATGCTCAAACACTGAGGTAACACGTCCTCTTTCAGAGCCAAGGCCGAGTTGAAGATAACACAATCATGCAATAGAGTTAACCCTTCTAATTCAGAAGGTTCACTTCTTAGCTGGGCCAAGAAAAATTTACCAGTTCAGCACAAGTAGCACTGAGATAGGCTCAACTAAAGCATGCAACATATAAATTGAATATGCAATTCCGAAAGGGTCATACCTCACACATATGCGAGATATTACCCCCCAGGGATTGCACATTCGATTAAAACAGAAAGAAATGCAATACACAAACAAGCGTGCAAGAAAAGAGAAGAAACAGAGAAGCTTGCAAAGACAAAGAAAGAGTGGGACTTGCGCTGGAAGCGAAAGTTATACCGTAGAATATACTGGATTGCATGTTGAAATCGGAGGATATGGGTAAAATGGTAGATAAGACGATGAACGCCATCCACAGAGAGTTGAAAAGAGGATGTAAGGCCATACCGCTTGTCGTTTGGGGTTTTGTTAGATTTGAGATTCGCCATAAGCTGTGAGGTTATTGTATGCATGAAATTGAACTAATTGTTATTGAGCGGTAGTGCGAAAGGTTGTCGGGTTGAGTTCCTAAGAGTCTGTATAAACCCCGGAGAAGAATGATAGGATAAAGCAGTTTACGTAGAGGTTTACCCAAAGCTGATTCGCACTTCTATAGGGCATTGTCAGGTCAGGTCAAGTGGATTTTTTGACTTCGAGCTTAAGTCCTGAAAAATGTTCTACGAATAGAACGGATGAAATACTAGTGGCAGTAACCTTCGTGGAACCTTTTTTTTTAGGTGAAATACTAGCGCTAACAGGTAAAGTCTTCTTATACTGTCGACGGTTATATTCATTTAATGCAATTTCGGACAGCAAGCTCTTGTCAAAAAGATAAAAGAGAGAAGAATGAAAGGATTGACCAACTTCCCTTGACAGAACACTGACCGACGTAGCCGATCGGACAGGCGTTGGCTGGAGAAAGGGTAGGGCATTTGAAGAATAAAGGAAAGCTATCTAGGTGCGAAAAATGGAAAGACGAAGGACTATTTCGCGGAGTGGATTAGAACGACAAGCCTTTGGGATGGTACCTTAACCACTAGGCTACCGAGGCCGGGGTGATGTTGCGATGAAGTGAAAATCTTGTTGATGAAAGTTACCAAGGACCACAAGTTTTTGGTACCAGTGGGAGCATTAAATATTGCAGTATATTCCGTTCAGTTGATGCAGGTACCTTACTAAGCAAAGTTAATAGTTTCCAATAAATCTAAACTGGTAAAAAAATAAAATATAGAACTACAACCAGTATTGTCGCTGCATGAATCTTGACAACTCGTTCTCCAATCCATATTATTTAAGTCGTTTGTGTAGCCAGAATCAATATCACAACAAAAGCCAAAAGTATTTATGAATATTGCCAAAAATACCCACGCTCATACATTCATATATCCTCTGAAAGTGAACAATCCTGATGACATCTCCTAAATCTTTGTCTAAGATCCGGCTGCAAATTTCTGCACTCATCTCTTTTTTAATCAAAATGCAATTTTTATTGATAGTTTTAAGTAGAGAAATATATTCATGCCGGGTTGCCGATAAAAATATGGCCGCAAGTATTTTAAGCCAGGTGTAGGCTCTGTTAAATGTATACCTACGTTCATAACGTATCCTCTTAAGTTATATATCAAATTAAAGCTAATTTTTTTCTTTACACGATAGAATAGGGTTGCCTCTGTCAAAGTGACCGCAAATAGGGGTTGCCAGCCCTAATAAAATTTAAAAAAAATATCTTTCCAAATACTTGCTGGCAACCCCTATTTGCTGCCACTTTGACACAGGAATTTCCTGTAAATAATAAATAATATCTAGGTGGAAGAAATGAAAAGACGGAGCACCATAAAGATTTCTCTGTGAGTATGAATTTACCCTTCACGTTCTCTGTCACTGTCCTACGATATCTAGGCGCATTATCTTACACTTATTGTATGTCCTCGTTCGGGCGCGACCTTGCTATAACAGGCTAGTCTCAGCGACAAATAGCTAGACAGGATAATAACCTTGTACAAGTGGCTTACAAAACTGAGATACGGGGCTGTCAAGAGTACAATAGGTCCACATATGCCGGCTTTCCGGTACTTGTGGGCTAATGAGGTCTACGGAAATTATTATGATACCAAAACCAGGGAAGCCTACAAATGAAAGAAAATCTTACAGAATAATTTCTTTACTACCAACAATATCAAAACTTTTTGAAAAATTACTATTCAAAAGAATCTTATAATAGCAAATAGAGAGTCGATTCGAAATAACCAATTTGGATTTAGAACAAATCACTCAACTATGGATCAATTACATCGAATAATAGATAGCATCGAAAAACCGCTAGAAGAGAAGAAGATATCCTCCGCAATATTCCTAGCTAGATGTAGCTCAATCATTTGATAAGGTATGGTATGAAGGCCTAATAATAAAATGAGTCAGGTGTTTTCCAGACAGTATGTAGACACACTCTCATCGTATATAAAAAAAGAATATCTATATATATAAAAGTGAAAGTTTGTATATAGGAGTTTTCGGGTACGGCGGGTGTTCCTACGCGGTAAATTTTTCTCTATCTCGAACACTTCGGGTGGCTGTAGTGTACCGATATCCGTAAAATTCGAACTTTTGTATGGGAGGTACTCTTCGAATTACTGCTAAAGAGCTCAGGTCTATATTATTTTGGTTTTTTCAGAAAAAAATACGATTCCCGCTCTGTGTGGAGTCATTCCAAATTCAAAATTCATATCACCTGATTACTACTATTGGTTTATGGGTGCAGCATAGGCGCACCCTGGGACCTAGCGCACCCTGGGACCCTAGTTTAGAATAAAACAAGACGAGGAGTATTCCACACTAGAGAAACGAAAGGTATTATGCGGCCTATACTATACTTGCTCTGCATTACTGATGTACCCTAAATGGAAAATACACTTGTAGCTACATTTGCAGACGATAGTGCGATAATGGCAGTAGGATGGGATCAAATATTGATGAGGCTAGAAGAAAACTACCAAGCGCATGCGCATGATAAATTATACTTGACGACAAAAAATTGAAAAATTAAACTAAATGAGTTGAAATCAGTGCATGTAAACTTAACTAATAAACAATAAGAAAATTCATCAACTATTAACTTAAAAAGGAAACGGCCAAATATTTGGGAATGCCATAAATATCAAGTTAAGGTGGAAAGATTACGTCAAAAATAAAAAAAAAATTAACTAGAGATAAAATATAAGGATATGTTTTAGCTCTTAGCTAAATAATCTAAATTGCCGATACAAAATAAGATTCTGTTGTATAATCAAATTATCAAGCGATATGGCTGTACGGCGTAGAAATATGGTGATGTGCCAAAAAGGCCCATTTACAAAAAATTCAAACGTTCCAAAATTAAGTCTTGAGGAACACGGTAAGTGCTCCCTGGTATGTGGCAATAACGACTTGCACAGAAGTCTAAAAATCCTTCCAACTGTATATGAAGTCAAAGGTACGCGGCAAAGCATAAAGGCCATTTTACATACCGAACGCAAAGTGGAAACACAACTCTGGAGCTATTTTATCCCCAGAATGTTGTATGTTTCGCTCTCTGTTGCAAGAAAGTTTCCACTTTGCGTTTGGGATGTGAATGAGTCTTTAAGCTCGACTCCTAGACATGTTAAGGTTGTAGCCCGCCAGCTGATATATTCTCCTAGTTCCGATAGGAGGCTTGAAAGAATAAAGCCTCTTGAATTAGAGTGACATTTCTGCAGCGATTCTACGGAAGAGCTCTAAACTTGAACGATCAACGATAGCATAAAATTAATGGTTGGTGCTTCTGACGAGTTTTAATCATTTAAAACAAGGTTGGTGTTTTAGTGGATTCAAGTCTCACCTCCTGTGTGTCAAAGCTCGCATTTGCATACACCTCCTTTCGATGGTTTCACCATCCTTGTCCCAAAACAAAAAAACAAGATGTCTTAAACAATTTATTTATTGTTTAATTTTTAGAATTTATTATTAAATCTAAATTAATAACGCTTATAGCAAATTATTTTCAAAATTCGTAAATTAGAGGTTTTACTATTACTACAAAGCAGAAAAGGCGCCCTATCGGACGGGGCCTAGAGCGCAGCCGAACTTAAATCCGCCATTGATTCTAGGCCTCTATCAGGCTCAAATGAATCTTTTACCATTGTCAAATCAAGAATGATTTGCGGAAAGAATGATTACATCTTACCAGCTGCGGTTCAAAAACACTGAAGAATCTTCCATATATTGTTGGGTTGTTTCAAATGTTGATTTCTTCCGATAGCTTTTGCTTTACGATTGCGTCTCATCTTTATTGGGTTTTGAATTACTCAAAGGTGTAAATAAAAAGAAAAGAAATTTTAAATAGTGACCGACCGAAGATTCGGTTTCGGCCAGTTTCGGCCAAAAAAGCTAGTTTCGGCCATAGTTTCGGCCAAAAATAAGCCGAAACTTCGTTCGCGCCGAAACTCAGTGTTCGTGAATTGTCGCGCTTCATTCGGGTGAGTTTGTGCTGTTTAGTGCCGCTGGACAAATATAAGCAGATCGGCGGAGTAACCTGCTTGGTGAAAACGTAGGAAAACTGCTGTTATTAAGCTGGCTTCCCACGGTGCAAGATTTGCGGATTATCACGCGCGGTCAACGTCCACGGACGACCTCGGACCGTACCGCACAAGCTCGCATCTTTGAAGTTACCGACTCGCGGCTGATCCTACACACCGCTACAGACTTCCCCGCGCCTTCACGGACGGACATTCTTCTCATAGTCCGCTGTCCGCGTCTGTCGGCTATATTGGGCACCGTGGGAAGAATGCTTTAGCGTACAATATAAGACTTTTTAATTACGATTACTAATTCCTATATTAATAAAAGAAAGTTTCTGTATGTATTGATGTATGCGCTGTAGCGGGCGCACCAGTCATCGCAGAGCTTCGAAATTTTGCACGAAGGTCCGTTGGGGTCTTCCTTGAAACACCTCGAAGCCTGATTTTCGAAATTCAAAATGGCCGCAAAAAATGACCGAAATTCAAAATGGCCACCGAAATAGGAATTTGCAAATTGTGTTCCGATTTCAATGAAAGTGGGTATCTGGGGGTTCTTAAGGTCGCTAAAAACGAATTTGTGGTCAAAACTTATAAATGGCCGCGCCAATATGGACGACTAATTTGCCAATTGTGTTCCGATTCCAATGAAAATCGGTATCTGGGGTTTTTTGAGGTAGCAAATAAAGAATGTTTGATCAGAACTTATAAATTCAAAATGGCCGCGCCAATATGGCTGGCGAATTTCCCAATTGTATTCCGATTCCAATGAAAATCGGTATCTGGAGTTTTTTGAGGTAGCAAATAGCGAATGTTTAAACAAAACTTATAAATTCAAAATGGCCGCGCCAATGTGGCCGGCGAATTGCCAATTGTGTGCGGATTCCAATGAAAGTGGATATCTAGAGGTTTTTAAGGTTGCAAATAACGAATTTATGATCAAAACTTATAAATTCAAAATTTGAGGTGATTTAAAGTTTGGAATCGCGCAACAGGAAGAAGACCCACTACGACCTAAGTTCGCACGATTCTAGATTTAAGGAAGGCGATCAAGCCTAGCTATGAAATCCTCTACGAATGAAAGGTAAATCGCCAAAACTACAAAGGAAATGGAATGCCCCCCCCCCGGTCTTCACGAGGTTGAAGAATGTCATCTATCGCATCCAGAAAGGTTCGATTGGTAAGAACGGCATCTGTAGGAAGTTGTGTTCGCGACGAACACTAAGTAAGAAAGGGGCAGTGTAAAGGCTAAACGAAAAGAGAGTGTTAAAATACCAATTCACCGAGAAGTTTCATGTTCAGAGGCACGTACTTGAATATATACATAACGCAGTGTCACATCTCAATTTAGTACGGTTGTTCTAACTGAACCGCCAAGAAAAGGAGGGAAGAACACATGTGTGCAAGAAGTTTTGTTTTGAAATTAAAGCTGTTGTTAGAAGTTGTTTCAATTAATCCCTGACAAATCCGAGAACGCTCAAGAAGAAATATTACAATATTTTTTATAGGTAATTCTAAATTTCTGTATGAAATCATTTTTTCCAAATTTCTTGTTGTTTTCATTATACTTTGCAAAAACCTCGACATTTATATATTTTCTTATTAACACTTTATTTGATCGCACCAATTAAAAGCTTTTACGCATTTTTCGGTGGAAGTATATAAAGAACAATGGATCCTAATATTTTACAGGTTTCCCAATGTTCACAAATATTTTTATTTTGTATATAAATTATATATTTCTTAACTGGTGTGTTTTTGCGTGCTCCGGTAGTTATAGTATACAGTATATAGTACACAGTACACAGTACACTGTACACACTGTACACAATGTATAGTCAGTACACTCAATACACTAATTCTTACGTTGTCACTCGTAAAAATCGCAGTGCTTTTTTAAAGCTAACGGTTTTTTATATGTACATGACAATTAAAATTAAATATTTTTTCGCCCCGCCAACTTAAATCTATCTTTCAA
This sequence comes from Thereva nobilitata, assembly GCA_963855945.1. Taxonomy (NCBI): domain Eukaryota; kingdom Metazoa; phylum Arthropoda; class Insecta; order Diptera; family Therevidae; genus Thereva; species Thereva nobilitata. Next base: position 78,249,553 of record OY979698.1, on the reverse strand, counting down.
TCTGGAACCAACTCTACACATTCCCAAATTTTCATTTAAATCTGTTGGGCGGTTTCGGAGATTAGCTTGTACAAACATTGTGACACGTAGTTTTTATATATTAAAATGTTAAACGTATACCATAGAAATTTTGACATGTCTAAATAAATTTCGGTTTCGGTTTCGGCCGAAAATGCAACCGAGGCCGAAGTTTCGGTTTCGGCTGAAAATCCTGTTTCGGTCGGTCACTAATTTTAAACAATATATCCCACCTCCTTTTTAAGGTTTTATACAATTTTTTCTTAATCTCTCAGTGTTGGCATAAAAAAAATAATCTTACAAAAAAAAATAAAAAATTTAATTAATAAAACAATTAATTTTTATTAAGCATCTTTTTATTTGCCCTACTATTATTCATTTAAAGCAATTACATTATGCAATAATTATTATTAAATATAATTTCAACTTTAAAGTCTTATATTTGTTTCTGTTTTTTTTCACAGTCGTTAACAAATTTTTTAAAAAAATTTGCTGGACTTTCATAAATTTTTTAAAAACAATTTTTTTTCTTGTGTATTTTATATTTTACATATTTTTGCTTATTTTTTTTATACTAAAAAATTTTGGTTTATCCTTGTCAATTTTATTCCATACTTTTTATGTTTTATTTTTTGTTAATTTCTCTCAGCATAGTTGGGGTTTTATTGATATTATTGAGCTTTCTTGGTAGACATTTTTTATATTCTTAGTTTATTATGTATGAAGCCATAAAAATAAATGTAAAACCAAAAAATAAAAAATATAAAAGAGTGAAATTTATTTTTTCCTTTAAATTTCATATTTAATATTACTATTGTTCTTTATATTTCAATTACATTTAAAATATTTGGGTATTTATTTTGAATATTTTTTTTATTTTTTAATTTTCTGAATCAATAAAAAAATAAATTAAACTCAACTGTTTTGAGACAAAGGGTATTGGTAAATTGTATTTTTATACTTATATTTTTGTGAGTGTAATTCGAATTTTGTTTATTTATTTATTAACAATTTTACTTTATATTTTTATTTTATTTTATTTATTTATTTTATTAAATATTGTTTTTTTTATTTTGTTCAATCCTTGTTGGTAATACCTCATGTACAATTCGAAAAGTGTTAATTTAAAACAAATTAAAAAACAAAAATAAATATAATATTAACATCTACGTTTTAAACTCTTATTAACTAAAATTACTTAATTGTTATTTTAACATTACTATTTTTTTGACACGTAAAGCATAAAAATGTTTTTTATTTACATCCTCTTTTTGTTTGTACTATAAATATACCTCATAATGCTCTTATAACATTTACTTTTCGTTCGTTGATTCCTTATGCTCTATTATAATTAATTACTTAAGCTCCTATAATTACTGCCTATCATATTATTTATTTTTATATATTAATTTTTTATTTTGGGTTGGCTTTGACTTAACAATTAATTTATTTTCGCGCATTTTTTTTTACTTAATTTATTTATTTATTTTTTTGTTGTATTTATATTTTTTTTGGCATTAGTTTTATTAATTTATTAACAAAATAAAAACGAACTAACTCTCTTGAAAGATAACACTTATTTTTTGCATTATTTTATTTTATTATTTTTTTTAACAATTATTTACAGCATCGTAACACTTAATGCAACTAACGCACACCTACAAAAAAAATTGACACAATGTAAAAGCACAAGCAGCACAGTCCTTAATGCAATAAAAATTCACATCTTACCCTTAGTTAATTTCATATATAATATAAAAAAAAGTCCCATCCCATTTAGGCATTTTATATAGACTTCGGGCTTCCTTTATCCGATGTGGGATTTATTTTAAGGGTGTTTTTTGCAGGGGTGATGACTATGGCGCTAGTGTCGAGGGATGGGTGCCAAGTGTGTAGAGATCCTGATATAGTAATGTTGTATAGTATAGACGGACCAGAAAATTACCCAACAATGCTTATAATGTCCGCATCCCCCATAAGGCATTGTGGAGGCTGGTATCGCTTTTATTCTTAGTATATATATACATATATATAAATATGTCCTTAGGTTATGATTTTTATTTACTTAAGAGACATTTCACTAGAGAGGAGTCTCAAGGATCTTCTTATGATAACATTGGACTAATGCAATTTCATTTTCATCAAAGGAAAGTCCACCATGGATATGTGCAGGCATTCTGCCATTTTCTTTCCATCACAGTATAGCCAACAACAAAAATAAAATAATATAAAACATGTTGACTTGCGAAAATTTAATGATATCCTTACCACTCATATATAATTTTGTGTAAGGATATTATTGTTGTTTTTTGCTCTTTCCCATATGAATAAACATATTAAACCATAGGGCTTTTAATTTTAATGTTATCGGGGTGTTATTATGGGTGTTATAACATCTAAAACTATAATGGTTTATGGGTAATAAAAAGGGTGTTTATAGCAAAGAAAGGACGAGTCGATTTTTTTATCGTATGAAATATTTGAATAAATTTTTTGCATATTTGAAAAATTTCTCTTAAACATTTAAAGAAGTAGTTAAAATTTCTGTGTGTATGTATGTTTATAAAATACTACAAAAGTTCTATGACTTTATTTATTAAATTATCTTAGCCAAATCACTTTTTTATGTGGCAGTTCTAAGCTCTGGAATTACCTTCGTTCTACCAGTTCGTTATTTCGTTGGTCTCGTCTTGGTGCAATGTCTAGACGTAAGCTTAGTATGAGGAATAGTATACGTTTAGGGTTATGAGTCTTTGACAGTGTGTTACAGTTACGATGAACCATGCGTTTTATCTCTTGGATTTTGTAGGAGTCCGGAAATACTGATTGCGAAGGATTGTTCCACAGTCGAGTTGTACTATTTAGAAACGAATTCCTAATTTGTGAGCAAAAATGGGGGGCTTCCATGGAACAGTCGCTATGCCAGTATACCGTGTCTCAAAGGGTCAATGATTGAGCAAATGGCGTCATCATCAATTAGTTTGAGGGCCATTTTGTACTTGATCTATCTACACCAAGGTGATTTTCGAATCGCCACCCATTATGAGTGAGTTGTATTGAATAAGGTGCCGAATGTAGGATTTGTAATGGGTGGTTAATTTCCAGGTACTCTTTTCATTAAGGATTTTATGACATATCATGCATAAGTTGTGTCAAACTGTCATGTCATTTTTGTTTAGTATTGTTTGACATTTCATCATTCAAAGGCTTATCCCGCACAGCGTCTACAAATTATTCAGTTGTAATACGACAATCAGCGTTCTACGAGAAGTATGTTTCGTGCCCTTAGAGCGACAATCCACATAATCGACCAACCGAACGCACAAATCGCTACACCATCGAAAACTTTAAAATAAACTTTTCATTATTGGATATAGTAAATCCCTAGGGATCTGAGTATACAAGATGTCAGTAACGCTTTTTGTGACTAAAGCGGTTGTATATGCAAACTAGCAGATCCATTATCCTTTTTGTAACGATTTCCGTAGAAGTAATTTTTCACCAAGGCTAACGAGGACGATGTTGTCATTGTTGGAACTAGCGAAACACGAGATATCACTCTAAGGCATTTTCAGTACACAGTCACCTTCTCGTTCGGTGGCGTAAATATTAGTGCCAATCCCGAAAAAACAGTAAAAACTAGGAATGAATATTGGCGGGATTCACTGGACCGATTCTTCCAGGCAAAGTTGTAAGGTTCCGAGAACAATTCAAATAGTAACACCGAATGCCAAACTCATTTAGAACCATAGGCCGGATTCCACAAGTGTGAATCGTTTGCCTGTGCACACAACAAAAATTAATTCAGATTCACAGCGGTTTGCACTTTTCGATTCACCCGTTTCCGCAATCGACTGTGAATTTTGTTATGCTGAATAAGTTCATTTTGAAAGCTTAGTAGTGGAGTTGCTGGAGCGTTAAAAACATCAAAACCTCGGATTTCAGTTACGGTGAATGAAATTTAAAAATTCAAAATGGAATGTTTAGCTAATAATATATATATAAAAAAGTTTACCTATTAAAATTTTGAGATCTTGATTTGAATGACCGAAATTCAAAATGGCCACCCAAATTCGCCAATTGTGTTCCGATTTCCATGAAAATCAGTATTTGGGGGTTTTTAAGGAAGCAAATAACGAATTTGTGTTCAGAACTTATAAATTCAAAATGGTAAGTGTTCCACTTTTTTCAACATATTCAATTGAGTGTTCTTCGGAAGTCCGTACAACATGACAGTACAGTACTGACCAGCTTGTAAAATCTCCTCAACGGTTGCAAGATCATTGTGTGTGACGTGTGTAAATATGTACTTGCAAATAGGTCTGTGCCTAAAATGTGGGTTTAATGTGTATTAATCAATGTCCAATATACGTGTTCTCATATCTGCAAAAATATGTGATTGGTTTTTTACCCACAACTCGCTTAGTTTTTAAGCTATCAAGTCCTTCCAAATGGCATTTTGTAGGTTTCTGTCAAGAGCTATAAGCTCATATAAATTAAACTTTCTTTCACCCCTTATTTTTGAAAGGGTTTGTGCTGAAAAGGGTTTGAACAAGTTACTATTTACGAACATATGCAAACTGTAAACGGCCATATCTTACTCAATTTTTATCCAAAAAAAAACAACTAAAATTTTCAGAAAAGCAGAACCTACGATTCTGTACTCTACAAAACTTTGCGTATCATTAATAGTTTTTGAGTTATTTTGAATAAAAGGCAATATTTTGCAAAATTACAAAAATAATCTCTTCACTTCAAGCTCAATTTTTTTCAAAACTAAGCACTGTAAAACGTTCAAACTTCTAGAGCATATTACAAGTACATTAATAAAGTGAATTGTGAAGTGGTACCGATTATTTTCAATAGGGGTGGTAATTAGGGGGTGATTTTCACATTTTTTTGTCGCCGAAAAAATAGGGACCAACTTTATTTTCGTCATAACTCGCTTAGTTTTAATGCTAGGGACTTTTATAAAAACACAAAAATAATGGTTTTTTCAAGCACTTTAAAAAATGTGTTATGAGTTTTTCCCGAAAAATGCATTGTTTTTTGTTTATTTCAAGTTGAAACTTTCAATTTTGGCGTTTGACAAATAAGAGCCAACCTTCAACAAGCTATTACTATTTTTGTATTGGGTCTACAGACCTCGCAAACTCACCATTATTTTTACTTTTTTATAAGCTACATTTTTATTAATAATAATTTTTTCGCTAAAATACTTACTTTTTGAGTTATTCGCGAAAAACCGCCTGAAAACGTGGTTTTTTTGTTTGAAAAATTGACATTTTCACTCGCGAATACTCGAAAAGTATTGACTTTCAGAAAAAACTTTGTAGAACAAAAGTTGCTTAGATTTAGCCAATCTATCTATTCCCTGATTTATTTTCAATGAAAAAATTTTCACCCCCGAGAAGGGGTGGCATTCACCCCCATGGTAAAAGCACAAAAAAAATTTTGGTAAACTTTGCAATTTATAGTATAAAAAAATATAGTTTAAAAAAACTAAAAAATACGCTTTTATTTTAAAATGAACTAAAAAGTAAAAAAAAAGGTTGAATGCAAAGTTTTGATTGCTCCAGCCAGTATATGGAAACAACCTACCTTTCGAAATGTAAAAAAGCGTGGGGCGCTCGTTCCGGTGTTAATTTATAAAATATGAATATAGGTAAAGAGTCCCACGCTTTTTTACATTTCGAAAGGTAGGTTGTTTCCATATTCTGGCTGGAGCAATAAAAACTTTACATTCAAAATTATTTTTTACTTTTTAGTTCATTTTAAAATAAAAGTGTAGTTTTTAGTTTTTTTAAACTATATATTTTTTATTTTCTATTTTTTTGTCTATTATATGTCTTCCGACATTTTGTAGTGACCGCCATATTAGATTTAAAATGACGTCACACAGTTTACTGTACTATACTCGTCGTACACTTTCATTTGATACCCATACCGAGGGTGTTGTAAAGAAAAAAGTAAACCGCCATTTTGTGTTGACCGCCATTTTGAATTTGGAATCACGCCAAACAGTTAATAGTATTCACACCCTTTCATTTGATACCCATACCGAGGGTGTTGTAAAGAAAAAGGTAGTCGGCCATTTTGTGTTGGCGACCATTTTGAATTTGGAATGACGCCACAGAGCTAATAGTATTCTACTTGTAATTTCCTTGCATTTGATACCCATATCGAGTCGGTTGTAAAGAAAAAGGTACCCCGCCATTTTTTGTTGGCCGCTATTTTGAATTTTGAATGACGCCACATAGTTAATTGTATTCTACTTGTAATACTCACAATTGCAAAATTCGGCCGCCATCTTGATTTTTTTACAAAATGGTCAGATTGCATTGTCACGCGAAATATACATATGTGCAATATTTGAAGTTGATCCGTTACATGAAAGTGGGTCAAAATCAAGTTGCAAGATTTGTTTACATGAAACATACAACATACAGGTCAAGCTAATATAAAGCGTATAAAAACAAAATCCCACCTCGACCACGTAAATTCAAAAGTCTGAGGCCAAAATCCCCAGGCACTCCCCTATAGTGCGCGATTTGAAATTTTTCAGTTGCTAAGAAATTATTTGTCACTCGCTTTTTCGTTTCCATCACTACGTACTCACGAACGTTTCAAGTGTGAATAAATTTTCCCTCCTGTGAGCACGCACTCTGTCAAAAAATTTCATAGCCACGCTTGCGGAATCAAAAACATGGCCGGGAACCCGTATGGTCGTGCACACAGTAATTTTAATAACTGAGACAATTTGACACACAGTATACACGAGAAACAAAACCCAAAGGTTAAAACTACAGTAAAATCCAGTTAAGACGACTCCCGCCATACAACGATTTCCCGCTTATTACGGTCAAATTCGATGGTCCCTACGACATTCCTATAATGCCCCGTACAAAATTACCTCTTTATAACGCTCTCCCTTATTACGATTTTCCGCTTATTACGATTGTTTCGAATGAGTCCCATCGCTTACTTCCTGGGAAAATTTTCACGCTTATAACGATTTACTTTTATCTTTTAACAATGGTTTTTCTTAGAATGGTTTTATTCGCTTTTTCGAAACAAACAAATTGTGAAAATATGAACAAAAGTGGGATGCCATGATGGGCGTTTCTAGCACTTTCGTGCATGTGTAAATAAAGTTCGGAGGGGCAATTTTTCTAGTTTCTCGTTGTTTTTCAAACCGAGTACATCAAACTTCAAATATGGAACGCTGCAAGCGAAAATCGTTATCTATTAAACAAAAATTGGAGATCCTTGACAATAAACGTAGTCCGTCTGAATCGTTCCAAAAGCTTCGCGAAATCACTGAATTTGGCAACGTCAACCATACAAACAATCATAAAAAATTGTGCTAACATTGAGGAAAATGCATTTTCGACTTCTACGACGCGTAAAAAAGTGAAAACTGCCAAATACGCTGATTTTGAACGAATTTTGCTGGAGTGGATCAGCTAAGTGAGACAAGGAAACATCCCTATAAGCGGCCCCATCATTCAACAAAAAGCTTTGGACATCGCAAAAGCGGTGAACATCCCAGAGTTCACGGCATCTACGGGTTGGCTCGGTCGATTCAACCAACAACGTCACGATATTAAATACAAACAGATTTGTGGTGAATCGCAATCGGTTGATAGTGGCAGTCTCGATACGTGGAAAAACAATCTTTTTCCCGGTTATGGGAAACGATATGATCCGAAAGATATTTTTAATGCCGATAAATTTGGTTTGTTTTACAAACTCGCACCAAACAAATCATACACTGTGAAAGGTGAAATTTGTCACGGCGGGAAACTGAGCAAGAGCGCGTTACGGTGCTTGCTGCAAGCAACATGGACGGATCTGAAAAATTGAAATTGTTACTCATCGGAAAATCCGTGTTGTTTTAAAACCATCAAAAAGAAAAACCTGTCATGCGAGTACGATTTTCAAAATAAATCTTGGATGACAGGAAAAAAATTCGAAAATTGGTTAAAAAAACTAACGCAAGATTTTATTGTTCATCGACAATTGTCCTGCTCATCCTAAAGACGTCGCCTGACGCAACATCGAACTGGTTTTTCTACCAAAAAATACAACCAGTTTGCTGCAGCCTATGGATCAGGGAATCATCAAGGTGCTGAAGCAATTTTATCGCGAACGGCTCGTCATGCGTTACTTGGCCGACATTGACAACCCTGGATCAGCGAAGAAAGTGACCATTTTGGACGCAATCAGTTACATCAGTTCTTCTTGGGGCGCAGTTTCACAAAAAAAACTTCCAATTGTTTCCGAAAAGCTGGATTCCATCATGTAAGAATCTATATTTTAATATTCTAAAATAAACAATTCAAATAAACTACAATTGTTTGATAAATTTGTTCCTAGGACGAAATTGAAGAAGCACCTATCAATCCTGACGAGGAAGTCACAATTCCAGCAGAATTTGAACAAGCTGGGATAAATTTTGAAGAATTTGCGACAGTTGACGATGATCTGGCTACATTTGAAGTTCGCAGTTTGGAATCCATAATCGAGGATAACATCGCTGATGCAACCGCTGTAATTGATGATTCAATGAGTGATGAAGTCGAGAATGAGTCTGAATTAGAAACGACGAATGTTCCAAATTTGACTGAAGCATTGAGTGCGCTTGATGTATTTCGTCGTTATATTTTGATGAGTAATCTTAATTCAAAAGACAACGCAGTCTGTAAAATCAATTCACTTGAAAATGTTGTTTTAAACAATAAGGTTTCGACGTTAACGCAATCGACATTAGATTCCTTTTTTCTGCGAGAATAATTTGTAGTCTTACTTATCTGTATAAACAATTCTGTATATAAATAAAATTTTTATTATTGTTTATAAATTATTCTTCATTCTTAATTGAAAAACTCTTTGTTTATAAGTGCGTAACAATTTTCGCTTGCAATCCTACATTATCATAGTGAATTTAACGTTCATACGTTTATAACGTTTTCCCGCTTATAGCGCTGTTTTGCTTTGGTTTCTAGAAAATCGTCTTAACCGGGTTTCACTGTAATTAAAAATTAATGTAAGCAAATAAATCCCGATAATGCAAACCAATGAACTCCACACCACACATAAGGCCCCCATCCACGGTCAAACAAATCATCAAATTTGTGGCCAACATCGAAAAAATTCTAAGTGTGCGTGTATAAAATACAAGTTTTCGAAGTTGGCCGCTGTTTGAAGAAAATATTCGTCTGGTTTTTAATATTTCCTTCAAACAGCTTAAATGTGTGTGTGCATTTTTTATGTGTGCCATGTAAAGCATATGAAACTTCGTTTTGTTTACAGGAATTGCCGCTCGGGATGTTTGAAGAAAGTTTCCCTGGTTGATGGCCAACAAATGTCAAAGCATAAATGTGTGCGCTGTTTGTCGAAAATTGGTTTGATGATTTGTTTGACCGTGGATGGGGCCTATAGGCAATGCCGAGAATAAGCGGCTAAAACAAAAAAGAACTGAACGTAAAGTTTCATGGTCATGATCAACAAAAGAACACAAGCAGCCCGAAACTTGAATTTATCGAAAGCAGATTTGCGAGCAAAGTTACTAAACAAGAAAGCATGCTTAAGAGAACTCCACAGTAAAGTAACATAAACACTTGGAGTGGTGATCGATTAAGACCAATAGCGCACATGTTCGATTCAGCATAGAGTTCTGCAATAATTTATGGGTTCACCTGAAATTGATCCAATAGCTGTAAAGTAACATGGGTATGAACAAATTGACGTAGAACTAGAACTATGTCGTAAAATAATTTTTTACTCAAACTAAACAAGATACAAAGGATGATTCATACCTTGGCAAATGCCCCCTGGAGACTTTTCGCAATTCCACTCTATTTTGAGTTAGAAAAGCCCATTAAAAGTGTTGGTGCAAACAAATAGTTGGACTTTAGCGAAGGCATTCTAAAATGGTTGGAACTATAATGAGACTTTAGAAGCGGGGGTGCTATCTGGACTGCCCAGTGAAGATTTCAAAGTATCCAAAAACTAAGGTACTACATGGTGGAAGTATACGGTACACGGAAGAGTTTAAGATGGAGAGAGGCATTGTCTCAGGATCTAGGACGAAAGTTTCAGGTTTAGTACAGCGAAGAGCATGGGCAAACTATCAATTGTTTTTCAAGCAGAGATGTAGGCTATACTGTCCTTCATCTATATGATAACTTAAAAAGGGCCTTCGTTAACAAAGGACTTTTTTTCTTCTCTGACAGCCAAGTGGCAACCAAAGCGATAAGGTCCCGAAGGACCAACTAGTTGTGTGCTAGTAACCAAACCGTGATGGGCAGGTTATTCTGCCTTGGTTGGGTTCCGGGTCGTCAAAGCTTCGAAGTCAATTAAAACACATGCGCCTTGGGCAGACAGGACTCTGAATATCTGACACTTTATTCATGGGTTTCGGAATGAACTATTGGAGCAGCCAACAGCTTAAGCGGCCCATACACTTTCAGTTTAACCGCGCAGTTTATCACGTGTGACGTCATGTCTGAGCCATTAATTGTGTGAACTTTGCGTTTTGAACTATTTTTATTCAGTCTTCAGACCTGAGCTTCTGGACCCTCTTTTGCTGCGATAACTGCGCATACAACTTCAGTTTATTGTATATGTTTTTACACAGCTCAACTGCCCACTTAAAACTGAGAGTGTGTGGGCCGCTTTAGTGAAGCGTGTCTTTGACGATCAGACTGATGAACATATCGAACGCTTAAGGTCTAGGTCCAAGTTAATCAGCTCGCAATGGTTTGTTTCCATCATGCAAAACCCCGAGATTGATAGAACCCTGCAGAAATGATTTCAAGGCATTGGCTGGCTTGATTACTAAACTCTGTTCCCTAAGTAACTATCTATGAAGAAGACTACCCAAGGTGTCTGGCCTACTAATTAGAGATATAAGAGTTGTAGCACAATAGACCAAGTGATGGCTACGGTACTTTTGGACCTTATACCGCATTGAAAGAAGAAGAGCTTCCACAGCAGCTCGAAAAAATATAATAAATTTTACATTAGTTTCTTTATGTGTAAAAATCAAGCTTAAAAATCACCCTTTGTACTACTAAGTCTGTTATGTCGTTCAGGTCATTGTGCAATACCTACTAGGAAGCTCGATTTTTTCTGTGACTAGCGCTCAGAGGTAACGCCCATTTGTGCTATCTACGGTTTTATTATTAAGTCCAACATCAAGCTATAGTCGGAAAAATAGTAGAGAGAAGTGTAAAATACCTGCCCACAAGCGCTTAAATATCACCACCTCACCATCCAATACTACCGTGCCAGAACGCTTACTTCGGGTATCCAACTGGAGTTGGCTTGTTCGCTTATTATGCTTGGAGGCCTTGGCAGGAGAGAGAAAGGCATTTTTTGGTAAAGAGAGAAGCCAAGAAAGAAAGAAAGTTATCTAACTCGGAGAAATGGAAAGGCGAAGGAACATAGCGCAAGTGGATTCGAACCACGGACGTCTGGGATGGTAGGCGGGCGCCTTAACCTGTAGGCCACTGATTTGAGGAGTCACGAGGTGACGATGAACGCTTAACTTCTGAACGCTGTAGAAATTTGGAAATGCTGACTGCACAAGATTGTCGAGCTTTGTAGTTATGAAAAAGTTCTTTATCTGTAATGTGCCTCCTTGGAAAGGGAGCAGTAAGCAGTGGAAATGAGTTAAGCAGGCCATTCCAGTGTTGTCCGAAAATGATCGCAAGCATATTTCCTCGTATATTCAGATCCAATAAGAGCTTGAGTTTTTATATTCACATGGAAATCACTTTAACACGCTTATCACACCACCCCTCTAGTCCCTAATTATGCTAGTGCTGCATTAGTGCCAGAAGCATGTTTCAGGGAAGCTAGGCTTGATACCGACATTTGTTTTAAAGATATTTTCAATTCGTCTTCAGAGAAGTGGTGTCCATTCGTAATCAACCTGCCACTGAATAGGTGAGCGCCTTTCACCAAGTAATAGGTTTATTAAAGCAGCTGCCACATATTCCCGGCGAAACTGAACTTGTTATATTGAATACAAGAGGGCCAAGATGACTTCCCTGAGGAACACCGGAGGTTACTTCGATTTCATTTGAATCATCATTGGAATCTGATAACCTATGTTCTTCTGGTGAGATATGATTGTATCCATTCAAAGGCAGAACCTGATATGCCAAAATTTAATAGTAATTAAATATGATGATCTACTTTATTAAAGGCCTTGCTGAAGTCAGTTATATAGGATGTCTGAATCCGTGTTGTTTCTCATTAAGAGGAAATCTTTTCGTAGAGAAGTTTTTAAAATAGTACGGGGATTGATGATAGAATGGCGATACCCACGCTAAGTGCTTATCAGATGCCTTGGTGTGATGTAGAGTTCCCCCAAACCTTACCACATAGAAAGGCTCTCACGAAAAACAGCAAAAGCCATAGATAGAACCAAGTGAAAAAATAAAAAGGTAAAGACGCTAAACAGTTGTTGAAAACAACGAAATAAAGGAAATGGAGATCTTTTCAAAGAAGATGGAGATCAAGACGAACGCGGTCAAATGTGGAGAAATTGTAGAAGAAGACTAAATTACTTTTCTTTTGTGTTGCATGGTTGCGAAACATGGAAAGTCACGCAATTCATCACAGGGCACCAACAAGTTTTTATCTACAGATGCCTACGTCGTATCCTAAAAATCCGCTGGCACGATAGAATTACAAATGAAGAACTATGGCGCCGTGCCGGCCAAGAAAGGATAGACAACCAAATCAGGCGAAGGAAATAGAATTGGATTGGCCACACCTTGCGATGCGAAGGCAAGAATCTAGCCAAACAGGCCCTTGACTGAAATCCGCAAGGAACCCGTCGAGTGGGAAGGCCTAGAACCACTTGAAGGAGAACCCTATTAGCAGAGACCGCAACAACCGGGAGATCCTGGTCAGAGCTGAGAGCTGCCGCGCAAAACAGAGTTCGCTGGAGCTGGAGGGCAACTATTTCCGTCCTATGTCGAATGAAGGATTAAAGGAGAGTTATGTATGTATGTATGATCAAGCTCAGGAATCACCCTTGGTACCACTAGTCCGTCATGTCGTTCAAGTCATTTTGCAATGTCTAGTAGTAGGTAAGCTTGATCTGAAGGAAAAATAGGAAAAGGATAGGATAGGTTAAAGGTGTAGTCTGGAGGATGCATGAGGAGGAGGCAATGAACCTCCCTCGCGTTTGAACTCTTGGATGTTGTATGAGTTTTTTTAAGCAGCCGTTGAGCCACAACTGTCGGGGTTAGCAGAAGACAGCCTCGTCGGAGTGTTATGCCTCCTGAAACAAGAGAATCCCGCTAACCAGCCGACAAAGGCTGTGACGCAGACAAGACCAGACTACCAGGAGAACAAAGACGTGCACCGTCCGCTAGGTGAAAGCCCCAATAAGCGGAATTTTGGTAACCTATTACACAGTTCAACAAAAATAAATTTTTTTTGGGTCCCTATTTTAATGATAATTTTCTAAGCCTTTATTCCAAAAAATAACTAAAACCATCGCTGACTCTTGAAAAACCTTGCTTTTGTACCGTTAACAATGATCAATATATATTTAAGCTTTTTTATGAGCAGAGCAAATATTGTTAAGCTCTTTATATGAGGGAGGTTGATTTGAGACTCTACAACGACGAGATCTACGAGTGCTGTTCGAATAGCTATGTCGGTTCTGGCACAGCAAAGTCATCGGTTTTAGTCTCGGCTGTGAATGTGGGCTTAGTTTGAAGCTTGGGTTTTCGTTTGTTCTTGGCTTGAAGCTTGGACAACAACCTTTGTGGTGAGTTTTGGGTGGACTTAAAAGCTTTCGTTGAGCTTTAATATTCTAAAGATATCGCCACTAGCTTTGATATTCGGGACTACAACCGAAAATGTCACTGATACAACTGGCAGCAATTCGTTAAAGCTTTCCGCCAAGATTCTGTAGCTTTTCAATATTATTTAAAGAATTTCTACCCTAATTTATCGGAAGCCAAAGTAAAAGCTTGTATGTATTTTAGTCGGACCACAAATAAAGAAAATAAAAGCCAGCAATGAATGTTGACAGCTACTCAACACTCACGAAAGTCAATCATTGGACAGCCTCAAAGTCGTGGTTCATGTTTTTCTCGAAAACAACAGAGCTGACAATTACAAACAGCTTATTCTTATTTGTTAACTTTAAACACATATGTTGCAGAATGCCCCTCAAAGAAAACATTGGTGGCTGTTCGCAAGAAGAAGGTGGACTTTCATTCTGTTATCTACAAAAGCAAACTTTTTCATGTAAAGCAATTTTTTCTTTAATTAGTAGTAGTAGTAGTAGTAGTAGTAGTTATACAAATCAGATACGCAGAACTCAGACTCAAAATTTGTGTTGACCGGTGTTATTAACCGGTTATTAGGGCACTTTGAATAAAAATATTGGGGCCACGATTATGGTCTTAGGGCACCCCTGATAACTATGTCTAGGGCTATCCAGGGTTATCCGCCATCTTTTGTGTCGCCAGAAATATATGTTATACCTAAGCTTATTTTAATAGTAAAATACAGACAATAATTTCATTTAATACATATGTCCAAGGCTACCGGACCTTCCCCTAGTATTGTGCATTTGTGCCTGTCGTTTCTTCCTAGAAATTTTAAAGGATTCTTACAAAACTATGATTGGAGATTGTGATATCCTGTTTGTAAAATAACGTTTTCCTTGTGTGTTATTTGAAACTGAGAGCACTTTTCTATTGCTAATTTAACTAAATATTACATTAGTGCAGCAATATCATTTCCTGTGTACTCTAAACAACAAACAAAGTAATTACAATTGACCTAACTGGGGAGTCACTTTGAGATTAAATCATGGTGTTTGTGCGGTTAAGCTTGAATACACAAGAATTTTTCTACTTAAGTTTTTTTTGGTGTAAATAACAGTAATAATTGACGTAAAAATTGTTTTTCACAAAATCTAGTTAGACTATAAGTTTTATCTTAAGAAGGAGCTACCATCAAAAAGATTAGATCATCTATAAAACGTGCATTTCCACTTTTCCACCCCATCCACCAACCCTTGTTGTTACACCTTAATTTGGAATGCAAGAAACTTGTTCACACTTTGCTCCATTTACAAATCACTCTTCTCCTTCCTTTTACGAACTGTGATTCAGGGTAGTCTGAAGAGCCCGTGACACCATATTCTTTAATAATAATGGTAGTTAATGGACAGATTGAAACATGCATTCTTTATACACCCCCTTCAAGCTCTTATAATACAAACAACAGCAACAACAACAACAGCAATAACAAAACATATATATATGAATAAAAAAAAGGAAGAAATTTTCCACCTACACAAATAAACAAAACAGATTTCCTAGTGTTGGGGGATGCTGAGAGGTTAAAGGAATCCTTTATAGCGATCTATCATGTGGGATAGTCCTCGCCCATTGTTCATCCCCCGTGAAAATTTGTGCTCGTCACATCACTTTTGTGGTGGGATTTTTATACTTGCATTTTTTCCCATTTTCCTTGTGATTTTGTTGTATATATGTACATATGTACAAGGATCTAAACCAAAAGGAATGGGGCATACTGTATAAACCTATATATATGCATGTGCTGGTAATTTATTCTTGGTTGAGGATTTTGTTATGTTACAAAATCCGTCATTATTAATTTCTGTTTCTATTTTACCACAAAACACCACACACAGAACATATTTCGCACAATTCCGTTTTGCTGTTCCTGTATAGTGCGTTCTTAATTAATCGTTACATCGTTATCCTTGGGTGTATTACATAATTTCGAAACACAATGCCAGGCCTGACTAATAAATTTTATGCTTATTCTAAGGAAACATATCTAGCATATTTTCGTTTATACATATATATATTTTTTTCAATGTATATCGCCTCAGATCTGTCTTATGGCTCTTTGGTTTTCTGATGCCATGTAATGAAGCTTATTTTATTGGGAGAATAAATAATCGAAATAACTCTATACCTCATATATACACATGTATATATAAAATGCACATTGATATTTTATGCCAACATGCTTGAATATTTTAGTCTTATTTTAGTTTTTGTTTCATTACGACATTGATATTATAAGGAACTGAAGGCTTCTAGTTATGAATCCGCAAGACAACAGTTGATTACCTCAAGGAAGTTTTTGGATGGTTTTGTCATGTAATTCAAATGCAACAGAAATACTCCAGGAATAACCAGATTACTTCGTTCCCTACAAACTAGATTTTATGCAAGAGAAAGGAGAATGCCCAAAGGGGAATGCCCACCGACCATAGGCACTTCCGCCCTGGGTGCCCGCCCACATATAAAAGTATAAGGAAACAATAATATGCAATTAAAAGAATGAAATGTTTAAGGAATTGGTTTAAAAAAAGTCCGGACAGGGTGCGGCAAAAGCCCGGCAACGGTCCGATATTTGCTAAAGGGTAGGTGATCGTGAAAAAAGTTTCGAGCGAAAGTTTATCAATTTGGAGGGTGGAATCGTTTGCTCACAAATCTCACCCCCACCCACTCACCCTATAGCGGGGGGTTGGGGTGAATCTAAAATTTCAAATGACAACTCCCATTTTCTTCGCAGATTCTGATTCTCCGCAGGGAAATATGAAACTTTTGCCTGAACAATTTTTTTATCCGAAGCCCCCCGCACCCCCAAAAACCATTAAAATTATACCCAAAAATCATTCATAAAAAAAAGTTTCTAGCAAAAGTTTGATATTTCTCTTCGGAGAACCATAATCCTTGAGAAAAAATGTGGTTTGATGTTATTCACCCCCACCTTCTCACCCCCTCGCAGGAGTGGGTGTGAATAATGATTTGTGTGCAAACGATTCCACGCTCCAAATTCAGCAACTTTGGCTCGAAACTTTTTTCACGATCACCTACCCTTCAGCAAATATCGGACCGTTGCCGGGCTTTGGCGCACCCTGTCCGGACTTTTTTTAAAGCAATTCCTTAACCATTTCATTCTTTTCATTGCATATTATCGTTTCCTTATATTTTTATATGTGGGCACCCAGGGCCAGAAACGGGCATTTCCCTTTGCCCCAAAGAATACAAACATAAATTTATTACCATAAATTTAAATAAAAAAAAATAAAGAATTTTGAAAAAAAAGTATGCCTTATAGCAGAAGTGGAGAGGAGAAATAATCATAATAAAGAAAAACCCAAAGGAATAACTGAAAAATCTAATAAATTGCTAATTTTGGGATTTTTCACTGCAGATTAGTTTTAATAGCTTCATGGCCTACCTATTGTTTGACAGCTGCGTAAATGTGAAATTGTCATTAAATTGGGTCTTTTGAGAAGTGACCGATTCAATTTAATGACAATTTCACATTTACACAGCTGTCAAACAATAGGTTCCAGTAGGAATTCTAGGTAGCACTTACCGATGGAGCACTGATAGAAGTAGTCACCTGGTAAGGAGTACTCATATTTTCTTAGGTGTTAGAAGAGCCCTTATATAACGCATTACAAGAGAAGACAGATGGTAAGAGCTAATCCAGAATTAGACCCAAATAAGTTAGAAATTTGCCCGATGACTCAAATACCATTACAAAAATACGAAAACAAATGAGTCATAGGGTAAACTAACTTCTTTGGGCCTAATTCTGGATTACCCCTTACCATCTGCCTTCTCTTGTGATACGTTATATAAGGGCTCATCGATGAGCAGTTCTGTAAGTACTCAAAGGTAAGTACTTATGTAACTACTCTAAGGAAAGTATAAAAGTAAGGCCTTACCTCCTATGACTCGGATTTTTTCAGCTCAGATTTTGTTGTCACATAAGTCTGAATATTTCATATACCGTAGCCAGGAGACCAGTGTTGTGCGAAATTTTGTACAAAGTGTTTTTTTATGTGGAAGTCCAAGTTTAGGTGTCACCCTTTGTACTACCAGTCCGTCATATCGTTCACGTCATGGCCAGATGTCTGGAATAAGAAAGGTGAAGGGGTGTCTGGGGGTGTATGAGGAGATAGCGATGAACCTAGGATAGGGACGAATATAAGATTTGTAGATTGTAGCCCTGGCCGACGCGACGGCTGGAGGAGGAAATTGTATCCTTTGAGAAATCCCAAGCATTGTGAAGCTTGTTTTGCAATTTGGAATATATGATTACTCCAACGCAGATCTTATAGAATTAATTTTTTAATTTCCGATGAATTCCAGTTTTAAACAATCGGGATGGTCTATTTTCCACAGATTTTCTTTGCTTTCAATCCACGAAATTAATTTTTGCCGTCATTTTTTAGTATAACCTTACAGACGCACGCCTTTTGTTTAACTGAAAAATTCAGACTCATCTGACATGGCGCGATATGGAAACATGTAAGAGAGCGAATTTTTATTCCAATTCTGAAAATTTTAGACTACATTTTCAGACTGAGTAGTCTGAATTTTTTAAGACCGTTCGGAATTTCTGATTCATGTGACATGGCACAATTCATTTCTGTGCATTTTTAGACACTCGGAAAAATTCAGAGTCTGAATTCAGACTCATGTGACATTAGCCTATGTGTTGAAAGTTTGAACAAAGATGTGCACTTTGCCATACGTATCGGCAAAGTCGTCAAAGAAGTGTTCAAAGTTTGTTGTCTACCAGCCTACTGTGGAAAAAAAACGTTTGCAAAGCATGTCTGGCAGGTTACGACAATATGTGTTCAAATGTGTTTTCAAAGTTTTGCAAAGTCTTTAAAGAAGTGTTCAAATCTTTGAAGCTATATCTGGCGCCGGCTTAAGATGTGTACTATTTAATGACATAGATTTCATATCTGTACATTCTGGGGCACAAGCCCATATAATTTTTGGCATTCTCCTTTGAGTTAAACTAAAGCATTTATGACGGGTTTTCATTAGTAGAATAAGTGGTGGAGTATACTGGGCGAGTACCAACTATCTTATGAATTCGCCTAATGAAAACGTAGAGTACTTGGTTATAGTAGAGAAGAGTAGAGTGGAATAGCACCGTGGTAAAGTTACTCTACCACTTGCCGTCGGTTTAAAAGTACGCCAGTTACTCTACCACTAATTCTACTAATGAAAACCTAGCATTAGGGATTAAGAATAAAAAGACGTGAAGTACTTGAGGAAAAACATTTCAAATGGAGACTCATTGTACTTCACCAAAGCACACAGCGCATGGAGTCCTTGTTAGCCTAAGCTCCACCATCTCAGTAGTCCGTGGTTCAATTTCACTCAAAGCTGTGGTACGTAGTCTTTCGAATTCTCTCTTCTTTTTCCTTCTTTAAATCAAGTAATTGCTTTTTCGACTGCAAATAAAATAAGCAAAGACGCAAGCCAAGATCGCCAAAAATCATTGCTTTATTGTGATAGTACTGAATGGTAGCGGGTGTAGTAAAACCGACCGTACAAAAGACGCTACCTTCCGGGTGGAGCACAACCAACACCAAAAACGATTCATTGTCCAAAAGTCAGCTTCTTCTTTACGTATTATTTTCTTTATTTTTACTAGGGCGTGTTTCATTTACAGATATCATCATTATTGTAAAGTAATCTGTTCCAAACGATGAAGATTAATCAAAACTAAGAATCACCTTTAGAAAAAACAGTGAAGATCGATATAAACTTCAACATCTTTTCATATCTTATTCTTATTCTAATAAAACGTTCAAGTATGGACCTGTTTTGACGCTTCGCTCCCAGGACCGTTCCTCACGTGCTTTGAGAAGGAAGGGGTTAGTGGGGATGATGAGAGGTACCACTCCACTTCTCCCTTCATACACAAAGCTCGTGAGGAACGCTCCTGGGAGCGAAGTGTCTAAACAAGCCCTATCTAAGCTATTAACGACGTAGAGTCTCTGTGGACCGGTTACCTGCTTCTTCTAGTTGGAGCGAGAATTCATAATGACTCTGATACCGATATTTGTTTGCATACTTTTTAAGGACAAATTTTTTTTTAATTTTCTTTTCATTCTTTCATACTTTTAGGGTAATTTTTCTTTTATTTATACCCTCGATAGACGGCAACGTCATTATGACGAATGCCACTTTAGGGTGTGACACACTAGCCGTGTTTCTTTTTCCTGGAGTAACTACACCGGTGTACTTTACTTACTAGTTCCAACTACCCCAGCTCATATGTTGGAGTAGATGATTAGAGTAGTTCGATTTTTTTTGCAAAAGATGGCGCCCTCTAAATTTTAAGGTTTTATTATTCACCTTTTCGGTTATATCAATCATTTAAGCGCGTTTTTTGAAGTTGTCATTTAATGACATCATTGATAAAACCGAAATTATTCTAAACGAATAGAAGAAGTTTAAATAAAATAAATATGTCCAAGGAAATGGTGTTAAAAAAATATGGAAACTCCCATTTATATGCAATTGATTATTACTTTGAGGTTATAAACTACACTGAAATAAAAAAATGCGTTTCATTTTCCGTCTACTATAGAGTACACTGGTGTAGCTACACCAGGAAAAAGAAACACACCTACGGTACAATTCGTCGTTACCGATAAAAGTTCATCGTTAGGTTTTGACAGTTGTAATAAGTGGATGTGTAATGAAGAATGTCAGTAAACGAAAAATTTCCCACTGACCGGTCCTTCCAATCGGCTAATTTGGAAACAAGTAACATTTTTTATTAATTTTCAAGTAAAATTAAAAACAAAATCAGCTGATACCTTAAGAGACTTGAAATGCGCCTAAAAGCGAGCTTTTTGCAATAATCTATCAACCGATAGATTTGAACTTTAGTCGTAAATTTCTCCGTTGGTTTTCGTCGTTACGATGTTGAATATTCGAAAATTCGTCATGACGACACACGTCCGTGTGTCGAGGGTATTTGATGGGAAATTGGTGAGGTAAATTTTAGTATGAAAGCAAAAATAGGAGCTACCTACATACATTATTACTGTGGCTCAATGAGTCCATTGAGAAGCTAATGGTGCCATCAACAATATGTTTGAGAAGGCAGTCTTACACTTTTTTCATCCAATCTTTTCGAGAACAAATTAAATTTAAAACGAATAAGCCAAATGAAATCGCTTTTAAATAAAAAACCAACACCGTTCTTTAATAGTAAACCACCGCGTTTAGTATTAGAAATCCTGGGTGGGTTAAAGTTTCATAACAAAAAAATAAAAAATGTCTACTTAAGTGATCAGATAGACTCTAAAATGTCACCGAAAAGTGTTCATACGGTTTTAACTGAAACTATAGCTTCAGATTTTGAACGCCAACATTTTGAGCTCTTGTGACGAAATCGTGCAATAAAAGAACTTCTATGACGAAATTGTACAATAAACAAGCTTTCGTGACGAGTTCATACAATTAAGGAGCTTTCATGGCGAAATGCTGAAATAAAAGAGATTTTGTGACGTATGCTTTAAGATTTTACTTCAAGAACTGCTTTCTGATATACGGATTCAGAAAACTTTCGTTAAATATTGTTCAAATCTATTGTTAGAGGAAAAACCATAAACGAAGAAAACGAGCTTCCCATTCGCTCTGGCGCTTTCAAACAAAAAGAGCGAATGGGACGCTCGTTTTCTTCTTTTAAGGTTTTTTACTCTATGATATTTCAAAGGCGAAGACATTTTTTAAACCAAACGGCTAATGGAAGGGAATTTAAAAATATAACTTTTTAAATATTTTATTTCTAATGTTGGAAAATGCCCTGCGGTTATAAAAATTTGTCAGGCTTTAAATGAATCATAATCGCGGCAAAAAATATGCTACAATGCAAAAATATTTGTCCGGTGTGTAAATGTTGAAATATGAATATCTTTTATTTAAAAAAGGTTATTGAGTTACTATATGTAGTGTGAAATAATAGAAAAAAATACTAGAATATAATGATAATTTCAATATATGTATATTGAAATCCAATTAAGGCTGCTCGCACACTGCATCAGAAATTGTACGAATTTGTGCGAATTCTGATGAAATTGTATACAAGATTTTAAAATATTGCACTCAATAGTAAGCCATACACTAAGAGTTTTTCCCCGCGCCAATTGTCGCGCCACGCAATCTGCCATTTTTATACCATCGTGTATGGTCAACATCACACGCCAATTTTTTCTGCATTCCATTTGACACTCAATTTTACCTTTTTTCTTTTGATCTATGCACACATGGAAAAATTCAAAAAGTGGCGTGTCACTTGGAGTGTAGTGTTGATGGTTATTTAGGTGTTGACATGATTGCCACTTTAATCGACTCATATCGACAACATGGGTACAGAAAAGGGCGTTCGACCACCTGAAATCTTATGCTTCAAATCTCTCCGCAAGATTATCTCAGCCTACCATCCTACACAGACAGACTCAAGGTGTTGGATCTCATGCCGCTGTCTTGTACAAGAAAATTGTTATATTATGCTTTTTCCTGAATGTCCTTAACCGAAACGTTAATGTAGAATTTCTATCGAATAGAATCAAATTTAATGGCGAAATTCGACGTAGTAGACATACGATCTCTAGTCTTCCACATAAAAAAAGTACTAAGGGAATACAGACATCGTACCGAGTACGCAAGGAACGAACCCTTTAACAGATGCTGTTGGGTCTTCAATAAACTATGTGCACGGGGGCGGAGCTAGAAATAATTTAGATGCAAGCGCTCGATGTGAGCATCACTGCAAGTTCTGAACTACATTTTTCCAGTGTGCATTGTTGTTGCGGATGTGTCAAAATCAAAACAAACCCATGGTTTGAGGTTATGCTATCAATGTAAACGAATTAATTATTTTTGTATTATACGTCTTAATTGAAGAAAAAAATACTCAAAATAAATAATTTGCATGTACCTTTTATGCTATGCTATTTATATTATATGCACACAGCTACATTAAAAGATATTTGTTTATTAAAAAAATTCCCGGTATAACCCAATAATGAAAAGAGAGTTCAATTCTTTTCTCCGTCCCACTGGCGGCGCTGTAGGCTTCGTGCACATAGCCTATAATCATGGATCATGTTATTCCCTTCCTATAAATAAAATATCCTATAAAAAACACAGAAATTTTATGATCTACATATACTGTCAGAAGCAAAAGTGAGTTTACACTCGAAAATTTTTTCTTTCGCGTCGGATTTCCAGGAGTTCGATGAACATAGAAAACCAAAATATAACTCAGATTATTGCACATGTATTGACGTAAACTTAACAAGAAAAGATACTTCAAAAATTTGAAATAACACTGAAGGAGATCATAAATTATAAAAATAGTCCTGTTTTTTGCCGTCAAAAGTGAGTTTACAGCCGCTAGAAAATTACCAGGAAAGTAACGGTAGTCCCATGTTAATATTTTGTTTGCGCTACTTTTTCTTTGATCACTGCATTTAGTCAGTGTTTGTTGAAGCGATTGTAGTTTGTACTTGATTTTGATTTGATTTTGGCGAGAAATACAGTATTTGAAACAATGAGAACGGAAACTGAATTAGAAACTAGAAAAATCATATTAAATTTATGGCTGGAACACAAATCCTATCGGGAAAGTGAAAAAATCATTGAAAAATTTCAAAACACGGCGAGTTTAAAAAAAGGCCCTACATTTCTGACAAAAATAAGAAAATATTGACCCAATCAGAAAAAAAATTGAGTGTGACGTAAATAGCGTCTGCCCCCCGCCATATTTTTTTTTAAATTAACCTAGCCTATGTTACTCAGACTTATTAAACGATTCTAACGGTACCCCAGCCATCTAAATCAGTTCAAGCGTTTAGAAGTTATGGTGGTACAAAGCAACGTACATACACACAACAAACTTAAACACATTACACTCCTTTCTTTGGGGCAGTCGGGCAAAAACGTGTGTAATTTGCTAAAAAATATAAAAGTTTTGGGGTTTCATTTTGGAAAAATGTGCTCTTTACGGACGAGAGCAAGTTTGAAATATTTGGGAAAGAAAAGTGCTCAAAAATATGGCGTACAAAAAACTCAGCATTTGATGAAAAAAATGTTTGCAGCACCGGGAAATATGGTGGAGGGTCGGTCATGGTCTGGGGGTGCATGGCAGCTTCAGGAGTAGGAAACCTTGTGTTTATCGAAAGCACCATGAATAAGGAAGGCTACCGGAATATATTACAGCAAAATTTATCACCTAGTCTTGAGAAACTCGGGCTACCAAGGGCATGGGTATTCCAACAGGACAATGATCCCAAGCACACATCGCGCTTTGTTAGGGAATGGCTTCTCTACAGAACTCCAAAGCAGTTACCCTATCCTCCCCAATCCCCAGATCTGAACCCGATTGAGCATTTGTGAGATCATTTGGACCAGAAAATTCGGCAGCGGTCAATAACATCGAAAGGAGGCTTGAAGGAGGCCTTAAAGGAAGAATGGCAAAAAATAGCGGGGGATACGACAACTAAGCTGGTCGAATCCGTGCCAAGGAGGCTAGATGCAGTGATCAAAGCAAAAGGGGCGCAAACTAATTATTAGAAATCGAATATTGTTAGTTTAGTGACCATACGCCTGCAGCTGTAAACGGCTCATATGTTGTTAACACAAATTTTTGAAATTTTTTTTTCGTTAATGTTTTGTTATTAAATATGTAATAATTTGAACTGTGTTTTGTTTTTCTATGTTCATTGAATTCCTGGAAATCCGATGCGAAAAAAAAATTTTTCGGGTGTAAACTCACTTTTGACTCTGACAGTAAATATATTCACTCTCATTATACTACTGAATTTCCGTGGTGTATGGCGTGGAACGTTGAAAAAACAGCCACTCCACACGCCGAGTCAAATACATACATTTTGCTGTTGTTTTTCAAAAGCACATTTGTCGATGGGAGAACCATAGTGATCCAAGCGACATTTCTGTCAATATTTACTTTTTGAATTGAATGCACAGAAAAAAATTAAATCTTTCGTGCCATACTAATCCAAGCACATAAATAACATCCCATTAATAAATTTTATGTGTTTGGATTAGTATGGCACAAACGATTCAATGTTTTTCTGTGCATTCAATTCAAAAAATAAGCATTTTTTAAAATGTCGCTTGGATCACTATGGTTCTCCCATCGCCATTTAACTGCAACGCAATCAGACTAACTAACTTTTATAGTGTATGGACAAAGAGCTTTGTCAAACACGCAACGCAAAGCGGCAGTTTTTTTAACGCGCCAACCGACAGTTTTTTCGAAAGAAAAAACTCTTAGTGTATGGCTTACTATTTGTTAAAATATGATCATTAACTGCTTTGTGTTTTGTGAATAGATACAATATTATTTTTGCAACAAGCAACTGTGATTGGAAAAACTTTGTTATTTACATACACATAAACTACAGGGTGCGTTTTATGTTTCAGGCCGATTTTGTTTGGACGCCATTTTGGCTTGGCTGTCATTTGTCATATTTGACAGTTGTGGATAGTACTCTATAACAATTTATTAGAGAGCATTTAACGTCGCATCAACCAGTTTTACACCTCGGTATAGATGATCAAAATTTTTGGCAAACAATCATAGTGAGTGATGAGGCACATTTCGACTTGGCTGGCTTTATTAATTAACAGAATCGCCGTTATTGGGGCATTGCAAGTCCTCATTTGATACACCAACGACCATTACAACCTCGTAGAGCGATGGTGCTCTATTTGGGTAGGCGGCATCATAGGGTCGTTCTTCGACGATGCTAAAGGCAATGCTGCAACAGTTATTGGAGATTGCTATCGTGCCATGTTGAAAACTTAAACTACGAATTGAATCATTTTGGC
The DNA here is from genome assembly GCA_963855945.1 of Thereva nobilitata. Taxonomy (NCBI): domain Eukaryota; kingdom Metazoa; phylum Arthropoda; class Insecta; order Diptera; family Therevidae; genus Thereva; species Thereva nobilitata. The sequence continues at coordinate 78,223,817 of OY979698.1, read as the reverse complement.
CTACAGAATATTTTGTTCCAACGAACACAGCTCATGCTACGCAGCAAATTGTATGCATCGGCCCGGAACACAAAATACACCAGGTATTTCAAGAGAAAAAATTAAGGACAGCGAAATCCTAAATACTACAAAATTAGTTCTAACTAGATGGGATGTCGGTCGAAATCCCGAAAGACAAAATCCCGAAACCCGAAAGACCAAAGAGACAAAATACCGAAATACATAATCCCGATAATTACTGAAAAGTAAAAATACCGAAAAGTCAAAATACCAAAAGGTTGAAATACCAAAAAGAAGGACCGAAAAAAAGTTTAAAAAATCACTTAATTCAAGAAAAGTTAGTAAACTATTAAAAAAGTTTTACAGTGATAAGTTTCGTGCAAGTCTACGTAATAGTCCGGGGAAATTAGCAAAAAAAACGCACGAAAGGAGACAAAATTCCAAAATGGCTGAAAATTTGACCACAGCTTCCTGGGGACTTTTTAAGAAAACAATTTCGGAATCACAAGAAAAACAACATGGCCGCCGGAGATATCACTTTTAGGCAAAAAAATCACTCAAAAACTGGTTTTTCCGAAAAAAAATTTTGATCAGCAATACAAAACATTATTGCCTACAAAACACCCCTCTTGAATTTTTTTCGAAAACTTTGACCTTTCCGAATTATTCAAAGTATTTTTTGGCCGAAAAGTGATTTTTGGAAACTTTGACCTGGAATAATTTCGAAATGGTTAGGTTTTCACAAAAATAACAAAGGGCTTTTTTGTAGGCAATAACGTTGACTGATCAAAAAATTTTTTTGAAAAAAACAGTATTTGAGTAAATTTTTTGCCAAAAAGTGATATCTCTGGCGGCCATGTTGTTTTTTTGTGATTCCGAAATTGTTTTCTTAAAAAGTCCCAAGGAAGCTGTGGTTCAATTTTCAGCCATTTTGAAATTTTGTCTCCTTAAAATGCTAATTTCCCCCGACTAGTAAATACACAAGAACTTCAATGATTGCTCTACTCTCAAATACATTAAGTTGATTCTCCCGATTTTGAGATATATTTGATATCGGAAACTCAGCACCAGTAAAAAATCTTTCAATATCGGCGTCTACATAGAGAATTTCTTTTTGAAAAATATCAACATATTTATGTATGCTGATGTGGCTGATAGTGTCATCAGGCTTCGATGCCAACCTTCTACATGTTTTTGTGTGCGTGGCAGTCCAAGTTCAATATTTTCGAAGACAGGCCAAAGTTGAGGTTCAAATTGCACTGGACCACGGCTTCCATTTCTTCTTATAGGTCCTCGAACGTAGTATTTGTCGAACCATTCCATCAATTCTTTGGCATCAGCATCTGTATTTCTTTGTAGAAGTATGAAAGCTGCCTGAATTTCGTTGTATGGCAGAAACGCAAGCGCTGGAATTTTTCGAAGTTCAATGAAAATTTAAGATCGATTCCATACCGATGAGCAAATTTTTCATCTGGTATATGTTTCCAAACATTTTGGGAAAGATGGAAGAAGCAGGCTTTGTTGATAGCATTTGGAAACTCTTGTGCCGCTGCATTAATGGCTGTAACTAAAAATCAGTGATGACAATTGATGGCTCAACGTTTAAGTTCTGTTGCAGTGTTGCCAACCGGAGGGAAATTTCCCGTTTTGCGGGACTTTTCAACAGAAAAAGGGAAAAGGGAAAAAGTTAACTCAAAACGGCAATTTTTTAATTTAGTCTATCCTGTTTAAAAACTTTTAAAAATTAATTAAAGGATGTTCAATAAATAAGCAGAGGCTTTACTAAAAGATTCTAATAAAATTTAATATATTTCTACATTTGTCTAAATAACAGCCGCATGCTCTCGACTTTATCCGATAGTGAACGTATTTCGGGGAATCCCCTTCGAAATCGGAGCAGTCAAATAATGACGGCGAATTTCCGGGCATCAGTCGAAGCTTAATAGTTAATTGCAAAAATTTTAACGAGGAATATTTATTTAAAAAAAATAATAAAGATTGTGCTCTCTTTGCCTCATTCGAATGCGGAAGCTGAAAGAATATTCTTTTGTGTCACAGACATCAAATCAAAAAAGCGTAATCTCACAGGTGACGATCATTTAAATGCAATGTGTGTGCTCCGCAGTAGCTTGCAAAATAATAATATAAACTGTACTAAATATGCAGTTCATGATCATGACAAGCATTTAAAATTACATAATTATAAAATGTATGACTTTAAGAAAAAACAAAATTAAAATTTGTATAATATATTTTTGTGCTGTTAAAAGAGTTTATTTTTTTTAGGTTAGAGGTTTTCTATATCTTGTACCTCGTACAGTCGTGTTTTTCAATAAAAATTATTGTATTGCTGATATTTTGGCTATTTTTTTTCAATTGCGCTAAAAATTATTCCGTTAACGAGAGGGAGGGATTTTTTTTATAAAGTGGGAATTTTTAAGGTAAATGGAGGGAAAAAGCTCACTCAAAGGTTGGCAACACTTCAGCTGCAAAATCTGAGATGGCTGCTAACGCTTCGGTGTAGGCTTCTTGGGATTTATGAGACATTAAAATATATACAACAATTTTATAAAATTGCTTGAATGCAGCTGGTACCGTTTTAAATGTGCCGGTAAATAATGTGGTTTGGATAACTCGAACCGTTTTCGGTATTTCGTTTTCGTTTTCGGTATTATGTCTTTTTGGTCAAATGTTATTTTGGTATTTCGTCTTTTCGGTCAAATGTCTTTTTGGTATTTTGTCTTTTCGGTTTTGTGACTTTCGGTATTTTGGCTTTCGGTATTTTGGGTTTCGGTATTTTGTCTTTCGGTATTATGTTTCAACCCCATAAAAAAGAGACCAGCCAAGTTTGATATTTATTCTTCGGAGAATCATAATCCGTGAAAAATATGGGGGTTGCCGTTCGAAATTTTAGATTCACCACCACCCCCTGCGAGGGGGAGTTTTATGTGCAAACGATTCCACTATCCAAGCTGAGCAACTTTTGCTAGAAACTTTTTAACCAAAACCTACCCTTCAAGAAATGTCGGACCGTTGACGGACTTTTCACGAACCCAGTATGTCAACTTGCAGCGATCATACTCGCATCAAGACTTTGCCAGAAAAATCAGATTTGGAACATTATCCAAAATGCTAAGAGACGAAAACCAGACAACTGACATCCCTGGAATTGTGTCTTGATAGATACTATATCAGCTTCCATTTTTTTAATCATGCCTGCCTCAATTAAATTTACCTAGTGAAACGTCCAGAAATTGTGATCTGGCTTACAACGTACCAACCAGGATGAACATACATATCAATTTTGAATATTGGACAATTTATTTACGTCCTTAAAGCTTCTGTTTTTAGATTTTTTTTTAAAATAAACTAACCGGTGTTTTAGAACAACTAACTACATATTTTACAAATTTATTCAACAAACAAAAGTATGTACCTGAAAAAGTATTGTAGAATATCGAATATATCTGACTTTTTAACAGTAAATACATATACGGTTACTTCAGTTACGCCAACTTTTGCTAAAATATAAATTTTTCCTAAACCTATTCCCTAAGTTTCTATATCAATCTATGCAGCGACCAACTTTCTTTCTTTAACTAATTTCAAAAGAATACAATTTCCTACGATTGTGCCTAATCTAAAAATAAATTGTTTGTTCATTATGGATTTTTTAAGCATATTTAAAAGATATGTGCATTACCGATATTCTTGTGATTATTTTTATCTTACAATTAAATTTGGCCTAATATACAAACGTAAGAAGACATATACTATATCTTTCTAATATTTTTGTTTCCAACTTTATTTTATTTATTTTTTGTTTATAATTGACTTCATTAGCGTGAAACTAAACTCTTTTCTTCTTTATTGTATAAAAATATATTTTAACTTAATTCTTTGTCTAAAAATAAATTTAGATTTTTTTAAAAAATATTATGGCCTAATCTCTTAAAAGTTCATTCTATTGTTTCAATTCTAATAATGCGTGCCCCAAAAGGTACGTGTAGTATTTGAATTTTCTGTCTTTTATTATCTGAAATTTGACATCACAAAGCCATGGACAAAGACGTAAGTTTTGAAATTAGTTATTGGAAATGATCGATCGAAATTCTGATGAATAATTGGATGTTGTCGGTCCTTTTTGGGTTCAATTTTTTTACCTACTCCCGTTTTATTGGGACCTCTACGGCTTCCGTGGCCCACTTTTGACGATGGATTTTGATGAAGCACCAGAAAATAAGACGAAAATATATAATAAAATTTTTCGATATCATGCTTAGTTTTCGATATATTGACACTTGAAGTTGGCTTTTTGAGGTATGGCCCAAAGGTTTATAGTTATATCACAGCTAGGATTTCCGTGCCACCGATAGTTTAATTATGAATTTCGATTAAAAAAACCCTAAATAAGACGAAAATGTAAAATATTTTTTTTCGTTTTTGAGATATCGATACTTGAAGTTGGAGGTATTCTCAAAACCATTCTACATGATTTCGTTTATCGTATATTTTTGACTTTTTTATTAATTGTTTATTATTATTTTTACTTAAAGTTTTAACAGTAGATAGGGAATGACTCAAAAATCAAAGTCTACCATATGCCAATGTGCGCTTTTGTTTTGGGGGTGGTTCCCACCTCAACTCGGGGGTGGAAATATTTTTGGTCAAAATAACCCCGTTAATCGATAGAGAGGCTAATTTTAAGCAGAAAATGTGCTACAAACTTTTTTGTAAAATTGATATATTTTTAGTTATAAAGGGGAGTTTACATCCCAACATCACAGTGGAAGAACTAAGTAGCCCTGTACAAAACTCAAGCGCAAAGTTTCGTTGAAAGCTCGAAACTTTTAACTGTCAAACGTAAAGCTTTTAACGCGGTCGCGGAGAAAACCATTTAATGAGCTCCAAAGCCTTTAGATAAATGTATAAAATTAATGTGCCACAAAATAAAATTATTAGCGAAGAAATTTATTTTTGATTTTTTTTTTATGTGGAAGACTAGAGCTCAGGGAAAGCCCTTTCTTTGTACTGTCGACAATCTATTTATTTCGTATAGAGTGAAATGTCGAACAGCAGCTCTAGTCGATAGATAGTGAGGGGGAAGAGAGAAGTAGGAAGGAACTGCCACAACCACCTAAACTCCAATCATTTCTATCGCGACGCGACTCTGGCATCGGGGCAACGAGAAACCACTCGCTGGAGTGTTATGCCTCCTGAAACGAGTTGAATCCCATCAGCGGGGCAGTGCTAGCGGAAGGCTATGACAGGAGGAATGTAAAGAGGGAAGAAGAAAGAAAGTGGGAAAGGCGAAGGACCGTGGGGCTCTGCCGGGATTCGAACCCGGGGCCTCTGAGATGGTAGCCAGACGCCTTACTCCCTAGACTACCGAGGTCCTCACATTTTGCACACTCAATTCGCTCCAGCTTCCAGTCTATACCTATTTTTTGGAAACGATTAACGCTGCTAAGCTAAGACATTTAACTTTGAATTGAACTATAAATCACATAAAAAATATGAAATGCCCGAAATTGATTTCACTTCATTATATTCTACCAAATTTCAGAGCGTGTTTCCTTGCAATGATTTGCTGCAGAATCTCGAAGTTCAACATAGTTACATTTGAATGAGTTGTGAATGAATGTTTAAAAATTACAGCGCTATCTCTTCCGCGGTGTCAAATTTCACGATGGACTGACTGCGAAAGAAGTTTCCAAGCTGCCCATTTTTTTAAAAAAAGTAATATAATTTGGAAACTGAAATTGAAATTAAACACCATAGAACTTCTTTCTTCCTTTGGGTTAAGTCAAATGGAAGGTCTACAACAGTGATCTAAAAAATATTGACCACCTTTAAAGCAACATTCATGAAGCTGTTGGTGAAATAAGCCGCGTTTGGTGCAAACAAATCGAAAGTACAACACTGTAAAAAATTTCTGTGGTAATTTTACCAAAAAAATACTGGAAGTTTTACTCACAAGCAGTTTTGCAAATTTGCAATATATATTATTAAGAATATTCCAATTCTAGTTTACGTATTTTTACCAACTTTACTACACAGTATACATTATTTGTGGGATGTAAAAATACAATTAGCATTGGAGCTTTCACTTCATAGGTTTGTAAATTTCCCAAACTTTTATGTATGCCCTCTCCCTATACATAAAAAAGCATTTTGCTCACCCTGCAAGGACCGATTCGCAGTGAAAGCTTCAAGAGTCAAGCTGCAAACGTCAAGCTTCAAACTACAAGCTTCAGCTGAGTTTTGCTTTATTTGAGCACTGCAGCTTGAAGCTGTGAATGTGAATCATTGTACAAACCCTTTTATCCTAATTTTTGAAGCTTGAAGCTTTAATTGAGAATCGGCCCTAAGCATCAAAAATTATCAGAAATTTCTCGGCTGTTACAAGAACTGCTCAGACCCTGACCAAAGTCAAAGGTCTGACCTTAACTTAAGAACAATCGGGTATATATGATGCTTAGTATTCCATTGTTACCTGTGAATTATATCTATGAGAGGGAAAATTTAAACCTTACATTCCAATGAACAACTTGTAATTTTACTGAAAATATAAGTTCTAAAATTACGCCTCTTACTGTAAAATTACAGCACAAAGTTCAGTACATAACATTGATAAATAATACTAAGAAATATTGTAATTTTCCTACATAAACGATTTAGAAAAATACACAACATTGTGTAAAGTAAAATATACGTCACACTCATGTAACCAACATTTACGTCATGCAGTATTGGAGATTCTCAATTTCTTTATGTGAAATTATAAAATTTATAGTAAAATTACAATAATTGTGTAGTAAATTAGTATTTCATACCGCGATTTGTAATTTACTATACATTTGGACTGTGAATTTTCATATTTTTTTACAGTGAATGTTGTGGTGTTTTATTTAAAAAAAGCCTTGTTACATGCACTTATGGGACGGACACGCTGTAGAAGTTGCTATTAAAAAATGTTTCAAATCTTCAAAAAAAATTTGAGTTTAGAAAAAGACCTTTCTATTAATAATATTCAGTTAAAAGGGAACCCCTAAACAAAAAAACTCAGCACTTATCTTATCGAATTAAATCCAACGAATTCACCTTTGCGCGTATATATCCACACTTTCGGCCAATTAGCAAGTATATTAACGGCTTCAAAGTATTAAATACCATCTAGAATTTAAAAAATAGCTAAAGTTTTATATTGAAAAATCTGAAAGGATCATTTGTTACAATTTACATGACGCATCAAACTTCTAAAAAAGCATCGTCTTCAATTGACATTTACACCAGAGTCAGCAACCTGAGTAACCAGTGTTATCGATTATGTAAAAATCCTGGTATAGTAACCTATTCTGATACTAATAAAAGGTGGCACTGCCTGGGATATAAGAAAAATGTACGTCCAAATGCTAGAAGACAAAACCTCCGAAATGAAATGACCCGGTCCTTTAAGTTTGGTCATCTCGTCTCGCAACCCATAGGATAGCCTGGAATTGAACTAGGTAAAGAAAGAAAGAACCATGACTTATGAGTACATGCAACGTTCAAAAAGGCCATAGCTCACCACCCGCTGTAGAGTTAGAAAAAGAAGAAAAAGAAAAGATTTCAACACATTTGTTGGCATCTGAACTGATTATGTTCTACAAAAATTCGTGACACCAAACTTCATCTTTAATGTTGAACCAACAAGCTTAACAAGACATCGATTCATTTTACCATAACAATATTACAACATGATTAGAAGAAAACCTGTAGGTGTTGCGGCACTTCAATCACCTCTAAACACTTGTGAATGCTCTGCTGCCTACATCTGAAACGCCTCCGTGTCGCAGCCGCCCCATAAACTAACTCCCAGGTGGGCATGCGCCCAATGCACCACCGTGGCTTCCATGGCGCATGACCACCTATCTATATCTGGACCGTCACTCCTATTAATTATCACTAATTGACAAGTTGGCAGGTAACTAACATAAGAACTCATTAATCATCGTGTTGACAGGTGGTAGGAGCTGATTGATTAATGACTAAAATTTTGACATGCCAAAGTGCCACAATACCTACTAAATAGCATAATACTAGAGTAGGTTGTTGAGAAGATTAGGATTTGTCTATAAGAACCCGAATAATTTTGTTAAAAGAGAAAATTGTAATACCACTGAAAAGATTCATGGGAGATTAACCATAAACATTTACAACCAAATTTTAAAGAAACAAAGCTAGAATATGCTGGCAGTAAAACAATTTAAGAACCTAAGCCAAATAAACGTTCACACACAGAAAAGTGCCCGTCGCCAGGTATGACGTTAAAATTACTTTGGGAGATTTGAACACCAAAGTTATCGGGTGCCGGTATATTTGCTGTATATTAACATCTATCACTTCCATGAGAATCCTAATGACGATTGACAGGTCGTAGAAATAGCAATTACTTATTGGCTGCGATTGGCTTAGAACTTGATCGTTACGAATACGAGGTTTGTGCGTACGGATATCTACAAAGCCAGCTGGGTAATAGTCCAGGCGCTGTAGCCAAAATTTTACTTGCGCGAATAATTCGGGATATCATAAGATTTACCCCGACGACGCTCTACCAAAATCGCTGTAACTCCCTTGTTTTTGGTCGAAAATTCATAAGCTAAACGGTATATTAAAGGAAAATTCTTCAACAATTGTCATAATGCTGGCGGGTGTCGGCAGAAGTGGTTTCTATTTGATATTCAAAGGTGAAGTAATGATCTTTGATAAATAAACAATGTAACTTTACTAATTTTTTAACCTTTCCTATCGAATTGGGTTGACAAGCTGAGTTCGGTCAAAGATTCAGTAGGTCAAAATTGAACAAATCAGATATAACATTCATTCCCAATTTATCTTGCGCCTAATTGAATCAAGTTTTTCTATACCTCTTGTTTTTTAATTCGCTCATTTTTCATGACTGATGTCTTTACAATCAATGTAAAAAAATCAAAGTGGAGATTTCTGAAAAAAGCGCACTTGTCATTCTGTTGCCAAGACCCTGTCCTTTTAGAATATGTATCTAAGAACCCCTGATAACAAAGTTTTCATTCATCATTGTCTACTTTTCCCGGAAATTTCCAAAAACGCATGAACATTGTTCTGATAAGTCTCCCGAGTTTATCTTATCGACTAGAGCTTTATAAATGTGAAAATCTGTAGTTGAGAATCTGCTCTTTCTTTTCATTTTTTTTTGGGATTCTCAGGCCAATTTATTTCGAAATTCCAAGAGGCAATTTCCCACCTCGGGGACCGAGTCAGTACAAATGTAGGTATAGTTTCTTTTGGGGTGGACTATATGAAAAATTTGGTCTGACTGGAGGAAATTCAGCATTATTATGAGTTACAGAAATTTTAGTCGAGCGTCGGGGTGAATCTTATGATATCCCGAGGTATTCGCGCCGAAATCTGAAAATATCAATTAAAGCTCATTATCTCTCACAGGAAGCAATTTTCGAAAAAACATGTAGAGACCCGTTTTGTGAACATTTTCACGCTCTACAAGTTTGTTCTATACATTATATCGAAATTTTCAACCCATTCCAAGTTATTGATGGAATATCAATTTTCCAAGTTTTCCCGGGAATTTTTCGAAGTTTCCCTAGGTGTTCGCATGCAGAACAATTTTTTTTCTTAAATTACTCTTCAAAAACTGCCCGTGTGCCAAAAATCATTTTTATTGGAATTAGTGTCAGGTTAAAACCCTTGGTTCCTGGACTATAAACCCAAATGGAGTAACCAACGCAACTGAATAGAACGGTAGACAATTCTAATAAAAAAAGACTCCTGCTCTCTCACAACAGCAGGAAGAACCCGAGGATTCGTGTGGCACAGCACGAATCCAACCTTCGACAACGATAGGAGACGTGATGTTATAGACATCACGCTAGTCACTCAACACTTTTCTAAATACGTGAGTCACTGGCGGGTCTCAGACGAATCGTCGGGCTCAGACCACAGACACATCCACTTTAGCGTAGGTGAGTCCTTGGAAATAGTGAGGACATATAGGAACCCAAGATACACGGACTGGGCAGCTTTTCGTGGTGAACATGTTATTGAAGGGTTTTATGCACTCAATTATATCTACGATGGATGTGAAACTATCCGCGGACTTCCTTACGGAACCCTCTTCTGATAAAGACGCGAAATAGCAAAACTCCATGGTGGAATAATGAGCTCTCCAAGTTGAGATCCGCCACGCGGAAGCTATTCAATGCCGCCAAGAAGAGCGTAAACTGGGAGAGTTATAAAACATACTAACCACATATAATAGAGCACTCAGACGTGCAAAAATAAATAGGCGGAAGCATCTCTGCAAGGGCATCGAAGACATTCGAGACTCAGAAAACTAGATTAAAGAATGACCAAAGCTGCCTGGGAAGAAGGAAACACCGTGTTCAATCACGAAGCTATTAGGGAGGCGACTGGATCGTTCAAACCCCATACAAGGCCCCTAAAGCAGACGAGATTTATCCCATTCCGTTACAGCGACATAATCACTCGCTCCAAAACAGACAGGTGTGGGCGCCGGAATCTGGAGTGCAAGCCACAGATTCAGTCGAGCGATAGGCCAAGGTGTACACTAATCTGGCATGCACTCATGGCAACTTAAGAAAGGCCTATCAAAAACGTAACTTTAATTCCTCTGATAGCCAAGCGGCAATCAGGGGAATAAGGTCCGTAGGACCAACAGTAAATTGAGCGTTCTCAATCAAGTTACCGTGGTCTGGGTCCTGGGTCTCCGCGGATTCAAAGGCATTAAACAGGCAGATGCCGTGGTTTAACAGGGCTTTGGCAGTACATTTATCTGTCCAGAACCAGCTATTGGAACACCCACCAGCTTGTTGAAAAGGACCCTTGCCGATCGGACTTTAATGAAGCATACCGAACGCTGGAGGTCCACGCCTGGATTGGCAAACTCTAAGAGGTTCCTCCCTGTGCCGTTTCTTAACGCGGCCAAGGATTTTTTGGCGGCAGTAGCACTGATGTCAGGACACTCTACCCTGAATTACCATTTATGGAGGATAGGAAGAGCGGAGGACCCCATCCGCAGTCTTTGCCTGGAGGAGGATGAGCGTCACGTGATAGCGAGGAGCGGGGTTTCGTTTTTCGAAGAGAACATGCTTGAACATTTAAGTCTATGCGACAAGCCACTACCCAGACTGTTGAGCCTGCCCACGCAATCTGGACTACAAACATGAGTTATAGGAGTGTAGTACAAATAGGCCAAGGGAGTGACTGCGGTACTTTTGGATCCGTGAGGTAAAATATCCGGAAAAAAAATAATGCTGACTTCATCTTAGAAAGAAGCCGGAGAGGTCAGAAAGACTGGCCTGATGACTGAAGACGAGTAGTTTACAGGCCTTTGGTAGATATGAGTTAAAGGCCCCGACTACCACCCCAGAGGTCTGTGGTTCGATTCCACTCTGCGGCATAGTCTTTCATCTTTCCAGTTCTTTCACCTAGATAGCTTTCCTTCTTTATTGTCTTCTCTCTTGTTCCCTGCTCTTTCTGCTGCAATCTGCTTATCTTTGACAGTTGTTTCATATTTCTCTCTTTTATCTTTCCGACTAGAAAAGAGCAGTTGCGAGAGTCCAAACACGGAAATACTCGAGAAATGGCTGCTTATGCAAAAGATTAAATAAAAAACTGTGTCCTGCAATCGATACTGGGAAAGAAAGAAAAAATTATTTCATGTTTTATAAAAAAATTGTAAAGCTTACATTATTGCCATAGTTATAAAACTAATTTAAAACGAGGGAGCAGTATCTAATAAAATTTAAGTTGACATTCTGTTAATAATTTGTCCGTCTGTCACTCCATAAACAACCCTCTTACGTTGCCACTTCAAAAAAATACTAAAATTTATTCAATTTAGCCAACTTTGAGGAAGCCTAAAAACATCCATACCATAGCCTATAATGAAGCTCTCAAGCAGTTTTACATGTACAATTTATAAAAGCTACAGCTGATGACCTGCGTGCGCATATTATTTAACAATATTTTCTATAATCACTTCTTATAATCCTCATGTTTTTTTTTTATTTTACCTAAAACCGGCACCTGTTCGTCACAATCTTGAGGATTTCAATAATTTAATTAATATCCTTTTAATATTATTAAAAACAATTCTTTAAAAAAATCTTAATTTACACATTTTTTGCTTTTGCATATTAATTCTAAATTTTGATTTAATATTTAATTTATAAATTTAATTTTTTTTGTAACGTTGACAATCAGTCGTGAGCCGCCATTTTAACAATTTATTTTGTTGTCGAGACGAGTTTTAAATAAATCTGTACAAATTCACCTTCAAAAATCGAACATTTTAAAAATCATTTAATCCTTTTCGTCTTGTTTTTTCTCTTATAACAAATCCTTAATATTGAATACAATTTTAATCACTCGCAATTTTTATTTATTTTTAAAAAAATTGATTTTATTTGTTTTTTTTTCAAAAATCTAAAAAGGTAATTAACGGCCTCAATGATAAATATACTCTAAAAACTAATTAACTTAAAATCTATATAATAATTTTTATTTACCTGATGCTCTCTTTTTTAAAAAAACACACAAAATGTACATACAAAGTTGCGTCCCTTAAACGAATTCCCGAAATGGTTCATCGTAATTGTTGGTGACATTGTAGGGATTCAGGTTTTGCTGAATGGCATCTGTTAAAATGTTGCAGTTGAACTCTGCTGATGGGATTTCGGCAGTGCTCTTTGTTTCCTCACCGCGCATAAGGATAATCACATCTGTTAATGCGGTTATGTAGTTTTTAGCTAATGTAAGGGTTTCAATTTTCGATAGGCGACGTTCCTTTTTTACATGTGGTATCACCTCACGCAGGGACTGTAAAGTTTACAAAAAAGATAATTTGTAAATAAAGTTTCTCGATATCTCAATCAAAGTTTAAGACTCAAAAATTATTTTTATGATAGAAAAGTAAAAAAAATATGATTCAGCAAACAAATTTGGTGGAAAAATGTACCGTCCTCAGGCCTGTAAGACACTCAAAGCTGTAAGTGTTGACTCAGCCCTACAGAATTGGATTGAGAGTTTCCTTTCCGGCCGTTCAACTAAAGGCCCGTCCTCACTACGCAGACTTTAGTTGCGGGCCCAATGAACGCCGCGCCGCCGCGCCGCCGAGCCCACCTTGACAGATCAAATGAACTGTGTGCTTCCATATGGCAGTGCGCCAAATGAGAAAGGGAAGCACGGCGAACCGCGGCGAGCGTAGCTTGGATTTGGGAAATGTTCATATCCAACGGCGCCGCGGTACGCCTTGACAGTTGTCAATTCACAGCTGTTTTATATTTACAGAGAAAAGCGCCCGTTTGTGTCGGTCACGGAAAATTATTTAAAGCAAAATATAAGTAAGTTCATTTATTTATTAAAATTTAATGATTGGAGGAACTAATTCAATTTAAATTTATTTTTTCAGTTTATGTTCGAAGAAAAATTGATTAACAAAATCCACTTATATTTGTTTATTTGCTAATAAATTGCACTATAAACTTGCGTTTTCTAGCAAAGAAATTCTAATTGAAGTAAAGAAATAAAAAACTTTAGTTGTCAAAGCTTTCATTGGGCCCGGTTTTGCTGAGTTTGCTGCGCCTGCCGTGATATGTCAAGGCGAGCGTAGTAAGCGCGGCGTTCATGGGGCTCGTCATCGTCATCGCCATATTGTGTGGGCGTACAATGTACCTTTTTAAGCACAGCCTTTTGTCCGCGCAGTTGTGCCGCACTGGCTTTACCATTGACAAAGTCGTAAAAAAGTCATAAAACTCTATATGAAAAATATAGTTTAAAAGAACTAAAAAATACGCTTTTATTTTAAAATGAACTAAAAAGTAAAAAATAATTTTGAATGTAAAGTTTTTATTGCTCCAGCCAGTATAAGAAAACAACCTACCTTTCGAAATGTAAAAAAGCGTGGGGCTCTCTATATTCTTATTTTATTAACACCGGAACTTTTAGCTAGCGCCCACGCTTTTTTAGATTTCGAAAGGTAGGTTGTTTTCTTATACTGGCTGGAGCAATAAAAACTTTACATTCAAAATTATTTTTTACTTTTTAGTTCATTTTAAAATAAAAGCGTATTTTTTAGTTTTTTTAAACTATATTTTTTATTTTCTATTTTTTAGTCTATTATATGTACGTGTTCGGCCATTTTGTAGTGACCGCCATATTAGATTTAAAACGACATCACAAAGCTTACTATACTATACTCGTCATACACTTTCATTTGATACCCATACCGAGTGGGTTGTAAAGAAAAAGGTAAACCGCCATTTTGTGGTGGCCGCCATTTTGAATTTGGAAAGACGCCCCACAGCGAAAAGTATTCTATTATCACATCTTTTTATTTGATACTCATACCGAGTGGGTTGTAAAGAAAAAGATAATCCGCCATTTTGTGTTGGCCGCCATTTTGAATTTGGAATGACGCCACACAGATAATAGTATTCTAATTGTCACACCCTTTCATTTGATACCCATATCGAGTGGGTTGTAAAGAAAAAGGTAGTCCGCCATTTTGTTTGCCGCCATTTTGAATTTGGAATGACGCCATACAGCTAATTGTATTCTACCTGTCATGCCGTTTCATTTGATACTCATGTCGGGGGGTCGGGGAACACAATAGCAAAAATCGACCGCCATCTTGGAACCGCCATCTTGATTTTCTTACAAAATGGTCAGATTGCATTGTCACGCGAACTATGCATATGTGCAAAATTTGAAGTTGATCGGTTATATAGAAGTGGGTCAAAATCAAGTTGCAAGATTTGTTTACATAGAACATACATACATACATACATACATACATACATCTGGTAAAGCTAATATAAAGCTAAAACATACATACCTACAAACATACAAACAGACATACATGCATACTTACAGAGACACATACATACAGATGAAGCTAATATAAAGCGTATAAAAAGGCAAAAGCGCGTACGACCCAAGTCCGCGTAGTGTGGATCCACCATTATGCCGTTTTTGTATTCTGCTCACAATGGACTTGTTCACCATTTTTTTATTTCATCTATTTTTTTTATTTCATCTAAAAATGGCAAAAATCCAAATTTCACAAAAAAGTAAAATTTGCTTGGTTTGCTTTATGTTAAGAGAGGGGAGTTCGTTGTTCTGTGAATTTTGTATACAGCATTTCATGCGTGGTTGCAGTCACGTAGTTGGTAACGTCACCGAGCGTAACATATGACATAGAGTGCGTCACCTAGAGTCTAGACCTTCGGTACATATTTCAATATTTGACATTTTTAAGCCGATTTTGACAAATGAGCAAGATTTATTTAGGATATTCTCTAACATTTATTTAAAATCAGTTTTTGAATACAATGTCGATTAAATGTCGATACGCAGAAGCAGCTCTTTTTCGGGCATCCTGCTTAACATTGGCGAACATTTTGGGCGTTATAGCAGCTATCTCGGCTCGTATGTTAGCTTTGATTTCGTCAATGGTCTTCGGCTTGCTGGCATACACTTTACTTTTTAAATAACCCCACAGAAAAAATTCTGGCTCCGTTAAATCCGGAGAACGAGGAGGCCAGGGATTCCTGAAGAGATGCAAATTCCTTCTCCAGCCGGCTGCCCTGGCTTTAATATAGAAGTCCTACATTCGGCCCCGCCTTGAATACAATTCTTATATCTGGGCTGGCGCTCGAAAAACCACCTTGACTTGGCTGGACAAGGTGCAAAACCGCCCCATCAAACTCATTGGCGATAGCACCCTTTGCTCCTCTATAGAATCCTTAAGCAACCGTAGGAATGTATCAGCCCTTTCTAATTTCCACCGCTCTTACCTTAGCGACTGCTCCACTGAAAATAGAAACCTCCTGCCTACACGGCAACTTTTTTCCCGCAACTCTTCGCGCACATTACGGTTTGGAGATTCGTTTATAAATAGAACAACTCGATTGTGGATCTGTCTTCCGCAGTCGGTGTTTCCGAACTCATATAACATCACAGTTCAGTTAACATGAGAGTTCAAACGCAAGGTTCATCGGCATCTACTTACTCACCCGCCAGACCCCTAACCTATACCTTCGCTATGCTTCAAATCAAGCTTACTACTAGACATTGCACCATGAGTTGAACGACATGACGGTCTAGTGGTACAAAGGGTGATTCCTAAGCTTGATTTTACCATATAAAAAAAAGATCGCGTTTAACAACAAATCCCACGTCCTGAGGAAGACAGACACATCTCCATCTGGATCTAATAATTGCAGGAGAAAATTTCGCGAATCACGCCTGCCAGTGTCCTGAAATTGTTCCTGTTGTATTTCTGTACACTGTACTTCTATGTTTGAACGGCTGTAGTTAGGGTGGCTAAGCTTTGTTAAAACTGACGCTTTCCCTCTGTCTAAGCGTCCTCTAGGCACCATACTAATCTATCCTTAGTATCATAGGGATAACCTAGAATAATCGATCTGGTAGCTTTGTTAGATTCAACCAATCCTTGTATTATATATAGGCTAGTCGGCGAGAAGGAAAAAATGATTCAAAGTGTATTATTGGCCCATAGGCGAGATTATTGTTGGAATCGCTTCGTTTTAGGGTGTAGTTAAACACCCTGAGTTTGCCCACAAATTGGTTGACCGCATAACTTTTTAATTAGGTTATTGTGAATAAAATAGGCACTTTTTTTATATTTCTTTCAATAGCTCCGTTCCTGCTAACTTTTAGTATAACATATGCATTGGGAAAGCTCTTCGTTATGAAATTCTCTAAAAAATAAGCCTTGTTACAGGTCGCTAGGTGCAAGGGTGATCTTGCAAATGGCTTCCAAAGTTTTCAAAACACGTTATTTTCACTATTTGTTTACAGGAAAACAACTGCACATAGAAGGATGAAAATTCGTAAAGATGGTGTTTATGTGGTCCCGGCAATGAACAAAAGACAAGATCGGTTCATCACTTTTTGAGTAATTAACGATCTAGTTTTTTTTTACCTTAATTAACAATGCTGCCATTTTGTGTAGGATCAGTTTATAATTGGGAAACTCATTTAGAAAACTTAAGAAACAATTGAAAATTAAATTCAGTTGGAATTTTTGAAAAATCGCAATTTTGATCGATTTTATGAGGTTTTTTAGGCCTTATACCTACCTTTTTATACGCGACATAAATTAACATATATATTTTTATTTTAGAGAATACGCCCTTGCATATCTAAAAAGCTGCAATTTTTTTATAAATTTTAAGAACAAAAGTTTCTACTAGCACGCGCAGGAACCAAGTTAATTTTTTTCCAACAAATTCTTGAGGGCTTATTATACGTCGTATAGGGATCAAATATATGGAGGTTGAACTTTACTACTAGTACTTTCAAATTTTTTTTATTTTCCTGTTGAGCTTTCACAAAATCGTCAGAAGCATCCTCACCGCAAAACAGGCATTTGTTTTCAAAAAAATCTAATAATTTCGAAGATCTTCTCGTTGAAGAAGTGGTGGGTTTTCCTTTTTGTGATGTAGCTATTTGGATGTTACGTTGTATATTATAATGCTTTGCACATGAAGAATGGGTAACAATGGACGAATGTTTTTTCAAAATGAGATGTTTCTTGTCTTTTCTGGCTTTACTTGATGCAATACAATTTGCAATACTCTTAGCTTGTAATGTCCTTACTTCTTCGTTTCCAAATTCATTTTTACATAAAATGCATTTAATGCTCCATTCATCTGCTTCTTTCACTTCCATTGCTGAAAAGTATGAATATTTTTCAATGTAGAATAGCAATTAGAGTAACAAAATTACATTAAAAATTTAAAATTTGTACCTCTATATATTTGATCCCTGTATGACTTATAATAAGCCCTCACGAAATTTTTTAAAAAAATTAACTTGGCTCCTGTGAATGCTAGGATTAACTTTTTTTTAAATTTGTAATAAAAAAATAGATATAATTCTCTAAAGTAAAAACATAACAACATATATGTTTATTTATGTCGCGTATAAAAAGGTATGTGCCTAAAAAACCTCATAAAATCGATCAAAATTGCGATTTTTCAAAAATTCCAACGGGATTTCATTTTCAATTGTTTCTTAAGTTTTCTAAATGAGTTTCCCAATTATAAACTGATCCTACACAAAATGGCAGCATTGTTAATTAAGGTAAAAAAACAAACTAGATCGTTAATTACTCAAACAGTGATGAACCGATCTTGTTGAATTTTTTTGTTCATTTCCGGGACCACATAAACACCGTCTTTACGAATTTTCATCCTTCTATGTGCAGTTGTTTTCCTGTAAACAAATAGTGAAAATAACGTGTTTTGAAAACTTTGGAAGCCATTTGCAAGATCACCCTTGCACCTAGCGACCTGTAACAAGGCTTATTTTTTAGAGAATTTCATAACGAAGAGTTTTCCCAATGCATATGTTATACTAAAAGTTAGCAGGAACGGAGCTATTGAAAGAAATATAAAAAAAGTGCCTATTTTATTCACAATAACCTAATTAAAAAGTTATGCGGTCAACCAATTTGTGGGCAAACTTAGGGTGTTTAACTACACCCTAAAACGAAGCGATTCCAACAATAATCTCTCCTATGGGCCAAAATTGCAATGAAAATGCCTCACCGACTAGCCTATATAACCTATCCTCATCTATCCTTCAAAGTGAGCTTACTCCTAGACATTTCAGCGTGACGGACTGGTGGTGTTACAAAGTGTGATTCGTCAGCTTGGATTTTCACATAAAAACCTTAATTAGGACCTATGCTAAGAAAGGGATTTTTATTATCTGACAGCTCTGGAAAAGGTGAATTTTTTCAATCAATGTACTTAAAGATCTCAGGTCATCACAGCAAAGAAGACAATCAAACGGCGGCCGAACGAGGCTTTGATATCAGCTTAGAATCGTCTATTGAGGATCCACTAACTAATTTAAAAGGTCATTTGACGATTGGATTTTAATGAAACATACCGAACAGTGGTGATTTACTCTTAGTGGGGAACATCCTGAAACGGATAGGTGGATATGATCGAGCTGTGCTGCATGGGTACATGTATGGGCGTATATGTATTCACGCTATATGTATGCCCCAGTGTCCAGTAGCCAGCGGCAAAAGCAATCTACACCAACAAGGGAATAGAAAAGAATATCCTTTTAGGAAAAGCGCGAAGGGTGTGAGATTACCGTCAAGAAAGGGCAAAGGGAAAGATTATCAACAAGAACTTGGGTTCTCAGTCTCACAGATAATTAAAGTAACGTTAAATAGTGCTGTCATCGCAACGAAGGAGACTCTGTCATCCCCAAGGGCTTTGATAAGGGACCTTCAAGGAGTACGTGGAAGCCAAAACCTACCGAAAAACAGGGAACATCGGGGTGAAGCGGTTAGACAAACAAAGAAAGGAACCACAGTCTCGGCAGCTTCGTAGGGATACGGGTCAGTTTCTGTTAACCACCATTCCCCAAAAATAATAACGGGCCATTTCAAGGCTTGTACCGTCGAAAGGGGCACCCGACAAACGAATGCAAGGGGGCGACGTGAGCAAGCATCGTAAAATACTTGCAATGGCGAGTGAGCGATGTGTACAGCGATCACCAAGCCATCATCCTCCAGGTTGATCACAGTAAGGGTGCTAAAAGATGTAGGTGCAAAATGGCTAGAGGATGGGCCATTATCCACAGACCCACAGACTCATCCCAAAAGTGGAGAAATGGGAGCGTGGAGAAGTGAGTTTCAACCTCATGCAGTTCTTGCGTCGACATGGAGAATAAAGAGACTACCTCCACCGTTCCCGGCGCAATGACTAACCGCAATGCCCGGAGTGCCCAGGTGTCCAGGAGGACAACCAGTCCAGCGGGGAGAGTGAAAGACTAGGAGGTGTTTTTAGTTAGGATTCTAGTCCCACATAAGCGGCATGCAGGAGCGCGTCGGTAGCATGAGGAGCTTTTCACCACCCAACACACTAAATTAAAAAAAATACCTCTCCCTTCAAGTTCTACCAATGCTGACTGAATGTTGTTCGAAACGTTATATGGTTTTTTCCTTACTATGCATGCAAAATTTAGAAACGAGAACGAGAAACTCTTAAGGAAGGAAGCAAGCAAGAAAGAACAATAACGAAGTAGGAAAGTGGAAACACAAAGAACCATATCTCTGTGAGCGGCTCGAACCCTGGCCTTGGGGATGTCAGTTGGTCGCTTTAACCACTACGCTACCTAGAGGCCGACAAGTTCATTATGTTTGAAATGGAGAGTAATTTTTGGGTGTTAAGCCAGGGGCGTACCAGTGTTCGAAAAAAAAACTAAACTAGACGAATTCTATAAAAAGGTAGGTTTGATAAAATGAGCTAAAAGTATCGCCGTATACAGTGGCGGACTAAGCCCGTCAGAGGCCCGGGGCGGCAAAGCTGAATGAGGCCCTCAGTCTAAGAAGTCGATGTAATTTTAGAAGCCTTTTATTCAGTTGCCATTTGTATGGACAAGTGTGTGTATATGTTTATTTCCCAGTAGGAAAAGCATTTAATTACGCATCGATTCCGAAAGTCGTACTAAAGGCAAGTGTCCACTATAGAGTTTTTTTTCGGTAGAATGTAGAGTTTTCTCTAGCTCTACGCAAAAAACTCTATAGTGGACACTAGGCTTAAGTTTACAAAAACTCCTCTTGCATGATGCAACCGAGATGAAAATGGTCAAGAAGTATTGAAGTATATGTAAGCGATGTAGAGGGTAACGATTCAGTAAAGACCCATTTTAATAATTACATGCTGTACTTATTTGTGTCTACGGGAACATTGTACGCGACCTCCGACTCCAAAGTACCACTTAGGTAGGCACTGCCCTTATTTTAAAAGCGTTGTTTAGGATTTGATCAAGGGAACTTGTAGACATTTGGAGGCCCCAGGAACCAGAGGCCCGGGGCGGACCGCCCCCTCCGCCCCCCCCTTAGTCCGCCACTGGCCGTATATAATGTTATCGAGTTAAAACTCACTTAAGAAATCCACACCCATTCAACAGCGATAAGAATCGATTATAATAACTCAATAAAAATTCTATTTTTAATAATAAAAAAAACTTATCTCACCTGAAAAGCATCATTTAAGCTATGCATTCTCATACGTTCTCGTTCATTAGATTCCAATCTCCTTAAGTTACGTTCCTTTGCATTAAGCGTTCCTTTCCTTCGTCTAGTATGCGCTGCAGCAGAATTCCGCCCTCTACTGCAGGTCCTCATACCACCATTGCTGCTGCCACCCCCGCCACTAGTGTCATCACTTTGAGAACTTGAATCCGTCATGTCTGGATCAAAGGCAGGTGGCTGCAGACAAGCGAAAAGAAACATTGTGCAACATCACAAAAATACAAATCGCAAAATAAGTAATCGGATAAAAATAAATAAAAAAAAAGAGTTAAGGATTTTTCTGAAATATTATTTTATTATCATTACTTGCTGTATCCTTCGTGTGGCACGTTTCGGACGCGAAGAATCCGTCTGACTGTCAACAGCTTGTGTCTCGTTACCTGTTGAATATTCAAAGTAACTGGCAGGTGCCTGAATATTAAAAACCTCCACCGATTGAATGTCATCATCATGGTCAGCAGCAGCCATAGCTTCGGATTTCATTGCTCGTGTATATTGATTCTTTTCGGTTTTGTTCACCGTTTCAATAAAAGATTTATCAGCAGCAGCGCCTTTATCTTCAGAATGCATTACGATTTGTAAGATGACATCAATGATGAACTTTTCTTAGTGTTTTTTTATTTGTTTTATTATTGTTTTTTTTGTATTATTGTTATTTAACGTAAAATCATAGTGCTATAGCAATCCAATATAAAATTGTCAGGTAGGGTTTTTTACCTGTAACGAAAAAGAAGACAAAAATCTAGAATTGAGTTCGTGTAGACTTCATCAACGGTTAAATTTACTCAAATAGAAAAAGTCAAGATTTGTAAAGTTTTAATGGAAAATGCAGCAATTGCGTCTCTCAGAATCGCTCTCCCAGAAGACTAGAACCTCCTTACTTTTCAAGATAACCCCAACCATCCATCCATCCATATGTACTGGGTACCAACCACAAGATCCTTAAGGCATCTATAGCAGGACATTGTTTACACATAAGTTGGTTTTTTTCAATGGCAGCACAAAAGGACATTAATAATATTGTAAATGTAGTTCGCTCAAAATATTAGTGTTTATGTACATAAAGAAGATTTTTGACTAATAGAATGATTTCCCGAATGGAATCACCGCACTTTGTTCAATTATCAGAAAACTTGTGACTAGTTTACCTTAGAAAACAAATGTTTGTGTAGGGAATTACAGAATTTTTAATTTCTACATTTTTGATATTATTGAAATGACTTGAAGTGTATTAGTCTAAGATCCGGTATTAGAAATATATACCCTCATCTGTTATTTGATGATGACATAGATTATATATTAGATAATATATAGATTGATAAATCGCAAATGGGTTGCCTAGTTAAATCGCGTACCAATGATGTTAAATAAAAGAAATTCTAATTAACTTTTTTGGTTTAGCGTTATTCATAGGCGGATTTAGGGAGGGGGGCAAGGGGCAGGTGCACCCCAGATGGTCTTAAATTTACAAAGAACAAGTTTGTTATGATTGAGAATTGAGGGAGGGGATGACATATTGCTTGAGCATACAAAAACTTCCGCACAAAATGACTTGATTGAGTGCTGTGGGGATTTAATGACAAACGAAATAGTGAATAAAATTAGAAAGGCCAAATATTTTACTAGTATAGCCGAAGAGACCACCAATGTTTCTGTTTGTGAACAACTGGCCCTTGATATTCGGTATTTTGATGTAGATACGAATGAAATACAAGTGGTAGTGGTACAAGTAGTGAGTGGTACAATAAAAGGTTTTCAGACAAGCTTATCCAATTTAGCATTTTTTACTCATTGTGCAAGTTACCTACCAGTACAGCCTGCATCGTACCCAGCATAACAAATGCTGTTCGATAGTCCAATAAATTGGTCAAAAAAAGACCTTCGTAATGCGAAAAATACCGCACACGATTTTTTTTACCAAATGATTTTATATATTTTTATAAGCTTAAATTCAAAATGGCGTGGCATAATGGTTAATGGCAAAACCATTAACGAAATAAAGTGCAAAAAAAGAGATATGTGAAGTTTGAAGCACTATTTCTCCGTAGATATTGACTTTACACAAAAGAGTTCTAAACAAGAAAGTTAAATCACTTATTTATCTACAAAAAAGATTATATACATTTTTGTCGTAAAATTTATAGTTTTTGAGATATAGAATTAAACGCGTTTTCCTTCACTGTAAGTTTAGCAAGAGGGTGGGGATGACGCCATTTTGAATTTAAGCTTATAAAAATATATAATCATTTGGTAAGAAAAAAAATCGCGTGCGCTATTTTTCGCAAAGAAAAAGTACCTATTTATTGGGCTATGATCTCGCCAACGAATACATCTTGTCAGAGAGGAAATGGAACCTAATCTGCCAAAGGTAAAACAAAATATATTAAAAAAATGTGTGCGACTAGATGGGTGGAAAGACGTCGTGCCATTTTGTAAAAAATGGCTGATCAAGGGGATAGACCGGCTACATTTTCGTTGCTTCAAGCTATAATGTCGTCGGAATTTTTTGTAAGCTTGGTAATCCTCGCCGTTATTTTGGGAATCACGTTGCCTGGATCGTAATCATTACAAGCCATTGAAATTGATATAATAGCCGTGTTCCTTTTCTACTTTTAAGTACTCCGGAGTAAACAAATTAAAGGAACGCAAAATTTGTCGATTTGAGTAACACCTATGAATTCTCTGTGAGATCAGGAGTAGTTCCAAGTAAATACGAGTAAAAAAGAGCAGAAAAGGAACACGGCTACTTTCTACAGTCACAGTCAGTGGCAACATGAAACTAGGTCCGACGCATTCAAAAAGCTGTTCGCTATGGCTACGGCCTTTGCAAACGAAATTGGCACAGAAATCATAGGCCGCAGACTAACCGGCCGTCAAACAAATAAATTTAATATTCAGACTCAGTCTGTTGAAGAATATGACCTCCTTCCAATATTATAATCCTTTTATAGATTATATATTAAATGCAATGTCCTCCAGGTTCCCTAGCCTTCACCTGCAAAGAATGGGACAGTTCCAAAAGTTGCTGTCCCATAATTGACCGAAATATAAGTATGTAGAAAAGGTTTTGCAAGGTGCTGAAGTGAGGATCTTCCTTGATTTTAAGCTTTGGAGGGAGAGCTAAAGATTTGGCAAGAAATGAGAGAAAATATCCCAAAATCTGCAACAGATGCATACAAAGGGCAACGGTGCTGGCAAATATTAGAACTCTGTGCCAATTGTTGTACACGTTTCCTGTAATTACTAGCACTGCCGAGCGATCTTTCTTCACCTAATGCCGGCTAAAAACATATCTTCGCAGTAGGATGACAGAATATCGCGAAAATGATCTAGCTTTAATTCATATTCATCAAGACATTTCGTCAAAAATGAACCTTAATTATGTATTGGACATTTTCTGTAGGAAACATAAAAGAAAACATTGCCCAAAAATTAGAACACGTGCCCCTTGTGCCCCTCCCAGAAAGAAATCCTGGATCCGCCCATGGAGAATCTAGGGATACTATGGAGCTACTAATTAGCACACATTTTCCGGATTCTGTAGTAACTGACTCAGTACTGCTGGTCTTAGTACGTAAACCTATATCGGAGATAGTTTGTGCCCACCTACCCTGCAACAGGCACAAAGGCCTCGTAAAGGGGATTTTCATTGTAGGTAAGATTGAATGGGCCAATGCCACCCATAAGTCCTTCAAGGTTGCTGGGAAAGGCCAAATCTTCCGGTATTCCTTCGGAAAGACTTGGAATAGATCCTACCGCTGCCAACATTTCGTGGAAGCTTTGCGCTAACCCATATTTCGAGGTACTGGAGAGAGGCTAAGATGGTTTTTATTCCTAAAGCGGTTCGAAGATCAAGCAAGCGAGCAAAATCCTATCGACCCATCAAGCCCCTCTTCCTTTCTCCTGAAAACGACGGAGACAGTTTTAAATAAATATATTAGGGAGGGTTTTACAGCGAACCCACTTCCCTACATTTGCCTATCGCAGATCTGCAAAGACCGCCATGCAAAGATATCGAGAGGTTGGAGGGCATTAAACCCCCAATTGCAGATGGATCATGTCGCTTCTCAGCAGCAGATTGATAACTACTGAGATAAGGAAGGGCGAATCGGTTACGATAATGGCTTCAAAATGTTGTCCTCAAGGAGGCGTCCTATCACCTGTCCTATTGTCAATCGTAATAGACAAACCTAACCGGACCCACACAAAACTGGCATCGTACCATTTACTAATAGAAGAAAGCTAAATTTTCGCTTTCTTGATGGTACTAAAATATCTTTGTCAAAGGAGGCTAAATATAGGCATTGTCCTGAATCGAAAGCTCTCCTGGAAACCCCAGATTAAGAAATGGTGGGTCATGATCAAACAAACGGCTTGCCAATAATAATCCCACTTAGGTCCTGTCTTCACTTAGGGACCGGTCCACCTCCTTGTTCAACTGGTAGTCTCGTACTGCCAGCGCCAACTCATACAGCATCAAAAAGTTCAAACGAGAGCTTTACTGCCTCCTCCTCATTCATCCTGCAGTCTAACCTTAACCAATCATATCCGTGTTCTATCCTTCGAGCTAAGCTTACTACTAGACATTGCACCATGACGTGAACGGCATGACGGTTTGGTAATATAAAGGGTAACATCTAAGCTTAGACTGTCACCCCTCTGCTCCAACTAGTAGTGAAGAAGGAGGTTCTGGCGGGCGCTGCGTCGACCCAAGTTATTCTCTTTTGAGCCAAGAGACCTTGGGGATATCCTATCGATACTCAAGGAAATAAACCAGGACCCAATTTTCGTATTGTCCGACACCATTCCTGCTACTCTGGACTTTGTCAAACCCTTTATGACGATTATCAGATTTCAGTGAGAATGGCATCACGGTGGACCCTTCTCTAACGAAAACACGGCCTTTTGGTAAATAGAAGGTTTCAAAGCCAATAATAGGGTAGGGCCCAAGGTGCAAAATATGTATCCATGGCTCTTGGCGCCACACACTGAGGTACTCATCATGAATTGGGTCGCGAACTTCATTGATGTCCGTTTGTCCACAAAGAAAGCCGAGATGGTAGGTCGCTGATTCGACCTTCGAGCGAGATTTTTACGTGTCGCACTGATGAGTCCGGGTGAGGGTGGGTAAAATCGAACCGTCACCTCCCCGTGGTGCCCACTGGATAGCCAACTAACGACGGAATAGTGAAGGTGGAACGCTACATTGCCACGAGACCTACAACAGAGCCTCGGATAGGATTGACTACACAACGAAGACCCGGATATCGTATTGAGGACCATGATTTACGAATTTTTTCTTGGAATGTGAGGACATTGTATCAACCTGGCGACAGTAGTGCAAGAGGTGAGATGGATTGGAAAGGGGATCCTCGAGAAAAAACGCATAATATATTCTACAGCTGTACCGAGAAAATTCATACTTTTGATACGGCATTAATTGTAAGAAAACAAATTAAACATCTAGTAATGGGGTTTGACGCCTATACACGAAAAGAATATGTAGAATACGTATAAGAGGAAGATTCTTTAATTACTCCGTCATAAATATACATGCCCCGATTGAAGATGCACTAGAACAGTGATTCCCAAACTTATTTCGGTCATGGACCCCTTACTATAACAAAAACTTAATCATGCACCCCAAAACCCAACTGAATCAAATTTTATGATACTAAAAATACTTTAATCTGGTCTCTCTGAACACCCAATTGCAAGTAGCTAGATAAATAAATTAAGTACATAATAGGGGTATTCATGATCTGTGTTAAAGTCGAGAAATCGTAAAATGTTATCTTCGAAATAGAAAAGATCGTGAGCGACCCCTTTAAATTTCCATGTGAAAATGTTATTTTTTATATTAATTTGCACTTTTCAAATAAAACTATCAATCAAAATAAATTCTAAACAGCTGTTGACAGTAAAAGAAAAAAAATTACGTGCCTTTTTCGATCTCGATCTCGAGTTGTTGAATTAACACGCCTTTTCAGATGTTATTTGTTAAAATCAAAACAAATGTCATTTACTAAGGAAAGTTTCTCGATATGTTAAACTTTTTTCTCGATTTAACACAAATAACACGAATAACACAAATAACACAGATCGTGAATACCCCTAATGTTTAATTGTTAAGAAAACAAAAGAAAAAATGCAATTGTACTTGAAAATATATGTTCATAGGTACTTAATACTTAGATAATTTTACGTGAGAAGGATGAATCTGATGAGATATCGGTTTGTTTAAGTTTTTTTTCTTTTTTTTGTAATTTAAGTCGGTAAGTAATTTGTAATCGGGTTCGTTCGTCGTAATAAGGTTGGTCACTGCATTAATTCCACGTTCTACCAAATATGATGACTGGAAAGCAATCAACGACTTCTGTACAATAGCCCATAAAGCAGGGAACCGAATTGGAACCTGCCTTTGTAACCAAAAATGATGGAATCCTTCTTCAAACTGTCCTCCATAACTCTTTGTAGAATTGAAGACAAAATAGACTGCCAGCTAAGAGAACAACATGAAGGATATACGAAAGGTCGCGGATGCATAGACAACTCAAACACTTCGAGCACATAAATGAGCAATCTTTAGAATGGAAGTCACAATAATGCATAATGGTCCGGTTACACGCAACGATCTGCTTGTGCAAATTGACTGGCGCAAGTCAATTGGTGCAAATAAACTGAGTGAACATGAATCGGTTTACAGGCAACGATTTATTTGTACAAATTGACTGGCGCAAGTCAATTGGTGCAAATAAAATGAGTGAAAATGACACTAAATGACGCTAATTTGACACGATTATTATATTATATTGATTATGATAAGGTCGGAGGAACGTCATAAAATTTCACCATTCACCCAAGGGCATGCTGAGCGTTGTAGCTGAGGCTTGAACATCGTTTAAACGCTCATGCCAAAAAACCAACCTCAAGTCTATTTTCTAAGAACACATATTTTGCACAAGGCAAACTTTTTGGCTTGTGCAAGCCAAAAATTTGCGTTTACACGCAACGATACACTTGCGAAAATTGACTTGCGTAAGCCAATTTTCACAAGCAGATCGTTGCGTGTAACCGGACCTTAACGTTCTTAGATTTTAAGCTAGCTTTCGACACAATCCATAGGGGAGCCATTTGGGAACCTTTGAAAGAGAAGGCAGTAGCAACAAAATTAATCCAAATGATCATACTGCTATACGACGAAGCAGAACAAAGAATCCTTTACAATGGACAAGTAAGGACCAAATAGCAACGACAACTGGAGTGAAACAAGGTTTCCCCCTTCCCCCTAATGAAGAAAGCCAGCAGAGAATCAAGAGGAATTCAATGGGGATTAATAGAACGATCTCGAACACGCAGATGATATTGCAGCTCCAGCTCATTCAAGAGAAGTCATGCAAAGAAATTAAAAAATAGACAGCTTAGAAATATGTGCATTGGAAGCAGGTCTTAGAATAAATGTACAAACACTAATGCCCCGGTTACACGAATGACAAAAAATGACAATGGTCATAATCTCTGGTTCATAATTAATGACATTGCTGTTTATACGACGGAAATTATGACAAATAATGACATGTGTGGAGCTTTGTCATAACTTGTCATTAAATTATGACCAGTTGACATAAATAATGGCAAGAGTTGAATTTATACGAATGACAAATAATGGCAAGTATATGTATGTTTTTTGGGTCCCTGATTACATGGTCCACCCGTTTAATCTAGGGTAGTTTATCCCTTAAGGCTTGAAAATAATTAATTTTTGGCTGATAATATCTATTAAACCGCAAATGAAAAAAATATTTAAACAAATTAACGGTTTGCAATTTTTTTTTGTTTAAAGTTGATTTTGAAAATTGTAGGGGTAGTTTAAACGCCTTAAGGGTTGGAAACAATTTATTTGTACCTGACAACACGCATCCAATCGAATTTCAAGCATAAAGTTGGACAAACAATTTTTTACAAATTTTTTAATTTCCAGGCGGATTTAGGGGTGGTTTTAACCCTTTAGGATTATCCATTATCATAAAATTTGGCTTAATTTGGTATAAATCAACCACCTTCGTAAATAAATATTGTAAAAAGTGTATTTCATTGCATTATTTTTGATTATTATTGAAATTATTGCGAAAAACAGAACACAACAGGATTTGAATTATGACAATCTGTCATAAAAGAATGACCGAGTTCATTCTTTTATGACGACTTGTCATAACTAGTCATAATTTGTCATTATCGTTTACACGGTCATAATTTGTGTCATTATTTCCGACAACTTTTATGACACGAATTTTTGTCTTTTTTTATGACAGAAATAATGACACAAATTATGACCGTGTAATCCATAATGGCAAATTATAACAGAAAAAATGACAAGTGTGTCATTCTTGTAAACTCACCATAACCCTTAATAATAAAAGATAAAACAATAGAAGACGTGAGGGACTTCAATTACCTCGGTAGTATAGTTAGGGCATTTTCATAAATGCAGGTTGCGTGCGCAACTGACTTATTCAGCAACACACTTCCATTGCTGAATAAGACAGTTGCGCACGCAACCTGCATTTATGAAAATGCCCTTACTACGCAAGGAGGTGCGAGGAAGGATATATTAAGTAGGATTAAGACAGCTCCATTCAACAGATTATGGATAGTGTGGAAATCGTCACAACTATCTAGAAATGTAAAGTTAAATACTTTTAACTCCTGCGTGAAATCCATATTACTCTATGGAAGTGAAACCTGGCTTATAAACGAGCGGATATAAACAAAATGCAAGTTGTTATCAATAAGTTTTTACGTATTATTATAACTAGAACTAATTATCAAACCAATAAAGAGAAAAGAAAATGAGCATGGATAGGGCACACCCTACGAAAAAAAGTAATGCGTTAACGAAAAAAGCCCTTGAATGGAATCCGCAGGGAAGGAGAGGTGTCGGTAAACCGAAATATACATGGGAAAGACAGTAATGAAAGAAATCGAAAATTTTGACAAAACCTGCATTGAAACCAAGAAGATAGCTCAAAACAGAGTCCGATGGAGAGGCTTTGTGGAAGCCCTATGCTCCCAAGAGGGCTAAAGCAGGAAAATAATAACTATTGTGTAGATATCGGCGCATCTGAGACTTCGAATTTACTTGAATAAGGGTCCAATACCCAATCTTGTATGTTATGAATGTTATGAAATGTTAAGTGTTGACAGTAGGCAAGCAAATCGTCATCACTTTTCTGTAATTTTGGAATATTTGGAAACTGGGAACAGTCTCCTCTTCCCAAATTCTGTTCGTATAACAAAAGTTATGTAACAAATGCAGACATAATAAGTTTTGATAAAATTGAATTGATCACCTTGTAACTTTAAGGCAGATGTCACACCGAACTAGTGATGTGGTGATGTGTTTATGCTGATGTACTGATTTTGATATTGCAACAAAATCACATGACCAGTTAATGCCACATCTAACAAGGCGATCAAATGAAAATGTTTTGTCAAAATGAAAATGGAGTTTGATGAGGAAGAAGAACTTTCGTTGTTGTTATTACTAAAAAGGAAAATTAAAAAAAATCGAAAATTTTGGATTCATCCTTTTATATGGGCTTTTATTCCTTTTGGCTTTAGGCTTATCAGCAGACGCAAACGGAATAATTTAGTGAAGTTGGGAAAAATAGTGATGCAGGTATATTCCAAAATTCAACTTTAAATCAATGCTTGCAAAGTGGAAGCTTTCATATTCCGTTGAGGCTGTTCATTATGATATTACCTATCAGCGGTTACAAAATGAAGTTTCAATCTGCAGACATAACCTCAAAAAAAATTAAAAACTGAAGAAACTGCTAAATTTTGTTTTCTTTGTTATAGCTTCGGATGTTTTAAGTAAAATTTGATGAAATTTGATGAAATTATACCTTATAATGTGAGCAATAACTGGTTAAAATTTTAAATCTTAAATTTTAAATACAAGGCTCAAAGATTGACTTCAAACTGTTTGTTTGCATTATTAATACAACGAAAATTGAGGTTTATCAAAAAAAAGTGGAATTTTTCGAAAAAAAATGACGAAAAAATACAAAAATTCACGATTTTCGATTCGTTTTTTTCCACTTTTTTTCAAGTTTAAAATTTTTTTTTGTTCACTATCATAAGGTGCATAAAAAACCTACATTCGAAATAAATACTTTTTACTTGTATTAAAATAAAATCTTTGGTTTCTTCCATTACAAATTTTAAAAATCAACTGACTTTTTCAAAATTATTTCTGACATCCAGATCATTTGCTGATTATCAACTGGTGACAAAAATATCACTACATCACATCACTTATAGTGTGACATGACCCATTACAAAACCAGTGCTGCTGATAATCAGTAGATCAGCATATCAGCACATCGCCACATCACTAGTTTGGTGTGGCATATGCCTAAATTTATTTCATCAAATTGGGCGAATAAGTCAGTCTTTGCTTTTCGACTTCGACGGCCGCGTAGTCACGCGGGAAACATCGCTTTTTAAATTTTTGTAATTTTTTATATGAAAACTTGCGATCTTTTTCGCGGACCCCCGGTACTTCTTCGCGCACCCCCAAAATTATTTTAATTTACTACGGACCCCCTGGAACATCCCATAGACTCCTAGGGGTCCATAAGGACCACTTTGGCAATTACTGCATTAGAAGAAGTGAAAGATGCATTCTATGAAACCTTAGATAGAACGCTAAGAAACTGTCCTA
The DNA here is from genome assembly GCA_963855945.1 of Thereva nobilitata. Classification (NCBI taxonomy): domain Eukaryota; kingdom Metazoa; phylum Arthropoda; class Insecta; order Diptera; family Therevidae; genus Thereva; species Thereva nobilitata. The sequence continues at coordinate 78,191,940 of OY979698.1, read as the reverse complement.
GACATGATATAAAAATTGTCATAGGAGATGCAAATGCAAAAATCGGCCATGAAAGTGCATACCGACCAACAATAGGAGCATTTAGTCTACACGACGAACAAATGAAAACGGTATGAGACTGATCAGTTTTGCAATGATGGTCATCGTAGACATAAGATTCCAGCGAAAAGATATACATAAGGTAGCCTGGAGATCTCCGGATGGAATAACGCAAAACTCAATTGATCATATACTTATAGAAGCGCGTCACTGTTCAGAAGTACTAGATGCCAGATCATATCGTGGTGCAATGCAAACATCGACTCCGACCATTATATGATTGGGACGAGAATCAGAAGCAGAATATCGACAGTACCTAAACGACAGAAGAAACCACAGGGACAGAAAATTTAACGGGAAATTATTAAAAGAAGAAGAAAAACAAGAAGAATATGTAGAAGAAATAAATAGAAGAGTGATAAATGCAAATAATCACAACACCGAAGACATAGAAGTTAAATGGAATAACTTGAAAACCCTAATCAGAGAATCAGCATCAAATGCTCTAGGATACTATTGAAGAAGCAAGCAACCGAAATGATGGCAGGAAGCTATATAAAAAAGTAAATGAGCAACGAGTCGGTTTCAAGCCCAGAATAACAATGTGCAAAAATAAGGATGGGGAGATCTTAAGTACAAAAGAACTAGTTCTAAATAGATGGTGTGAACATTTTAAGAACTGCTAGCTCGAGATGAGGACCAAACCGTAACAGAAGAACTAGCGGGAGGGAGACATACCTACTTTCGAAGACGTACAAGACGCAGTGAAAAAACTAAAAAACAACAAAACTCCGGGCAAAGATAACATCGTAGCAGAGCTATTGAAACAAGGAGGTTAAAACGTAATATTAAGCCTGCATGAAATCGTAAAACTAATATGGACCCAGAAACGAATACCATCGGAATATAGCGAGAGCATTGTGTGCCCTATACATAAAAAAGGAGATCAGCTAAACTGCCGTAATTATAGAGATATCACGCTATTGAACGTAGCATATAAAGTGTTAACAAATATTTTATACGTTAAACTGCAGCCTTACGCAGAAGCAGCTCTGGGAAACTATCAAAGTGGAAGATCTACCACAGACCATATTTTCACCCTTAGGCAGATCCTGGAAAAGGCAAACGAATTTAACATAAACATACATTCTCTATTCATAGACTTTAGAAACGCCTATGATAAAATAAAACGGGAAGAATTATATAAAGCTATGGAGTATTTAAGATTTCCCAAACACCTCGTAGATTTGACCAAAATGACAATGAAAGTGGTCATATGCAGAATAAGAATTGAAGGAGAGCTGTAGAACCATTCAACGCCACAGTAGGACTAAGACAGGGAGATGCCCTATCTTGCTTACTATTTAACGTAGCTATGGAAAAAGTGATAAGAGACGCAGGAATTAACACCACGGGCAGTATTTTCAACAAGTCGGTACAACTATTGGCATACGCTGACGACATCGTAATACTAGGCAGATCCACCATAGCAATGAAAGAAGCCTTCATATCGCTAGAACGAGCAGCAAAGAAGTTCGGACTAGCAATTAATAAAGAGAAAACGAATTATATGTGCATCGCTAAAAGACGGAATGATCGCCAGAATATGACAATTGATACATATAACATCGAAGGCGTAAAAGAATTTATATACTTAGGTTGGCGCTTGAAAATAGTTGCTACATTGGGCTACGTAAACCCTTCTTCATCAAGAAGGACTAAAGTTAAACTATACAGAACCCTTATAAGGCCAATACTATTGTATGGATCCAAAACCTGAACATTCTTAAGAAGTATCGAAGAACACCTCCTAGGGTGCTTTGAAAGAAAAATCCTGCGCACAATATATGGAGGAATCAACGAAAACGGTGTTTGGAGGAGAAAATACCATCACGAACTGTATCAGTTGTATAAGAATCCAAACATCATAAAAACTATAAAAATTAACACAATTCGATGGGCAGGACATGTTGAACGTAGCAATGATGACAGCATAACAAAAATTATTATGAACGAGAGACCAGACGGACAAAGAGCACGGGACGTCCAAAAAAGAGATATACAGATAGCGTAGAAGAAGATCTACAAACCCTAGGTATAAGAAATTGGAGACTTCAAGCCAGGGTAAGCAGTTCTGGAGGAGGATGTTGCAGGAAGCCAAGGCCAATAACAGGCTGTGGAGCTATTTATGATGATGATGACTGATGACGCCAGACGGATGTAATACCGATACCCAAATATCCTGCAAAATGGTTGGTGAGTTAAGTCAATAGGAATCCTGGACTGTCTGTCTTCTACCGCTGAAATTTCTAACAAACGCCTTTGAAGTTCTCTTGCACTCCTTCCTCCTGACTTGACATCCTTGAACTAAGGCAATCCGAGACCTAAAACTCAAAACTCTACGGTCATAGCAATATCTTGGACGGCAAAAAAAGCTATTTTTGATTAACACCTGCTGCTAGCCAGCCGCAGATTGAGAGCCCTGGAGACCTGCACAATCTCAGGACGACTTTGCCTACTTAAAGAACGATGCGTCTCCGCGCCTACCCGACGAAGTGCAATCATCACGATACATTGGCCTATAGGGACCATGCTGCCAAGCTGGATATCCTGCTGACGAATCTGCGTAGCCCTAAGTGTAGGAAAATCCTATGAAGAAAGTTTGGTGCTATACAACCTTCTGAAGAAAGATTGGTAGTCCAGATTTTCAATGGTAAATCATCAGGGAGAAGAAGTGTAGGACTTCAAATAGGTGGATAGATGACGTACTAGAAGAAATACGAAAACTTGGTATAGCAAATTAGAGAGAAGTAGCTAGACACCGAAACAACTGGAAGAAGAGACTTTACGAAGCCCGACTCCTACAAGGACTGAAGCTCCATTTAAGAAGAGGAGAGTCAAAGCTTTTCGTTCAGTAACCTAACTATTCCTACGAAGCGTATAGATCAATGAAGTTAATCCTTAATCGTAGTTTTATCATGAACCCCAAACTAGTTTATCCAAAGAAACCAAGATTAGGGGTAATTTGATGACTTTACACCGCATTCGGCTTGTGTAAAATTACGAAATCTGAAATACTGAAATGCTTTGGTTTGAAATGTGATGAAATAGTTTCGTACGTAGATTGACCTTTATGCTACGATTGACCCTTAAATGAAAATAGAAGTTGGACAAGAGATCCATAAACGTAAAGTTTTCCATTCCTACCCACTATTTCCACTCAGTAAACACAATATCCTTTTTATTCCAAATAAGGACATCGTAACTTTTGTTAATGCATTAATAACCACTAAAACCGAAACTCCAGTTAACTAATTGCTCTTTATCGTGATCCTTTGTCTGATAGGCTTCCGGATAGCCTAAAAAGGGGTTGTTTACATAGCAATAAACATACCCTAAAATATAACAGCGATGGCGCTAAAACACATACGGATACAGTGACCAAAATCTTATTCATTCTTTTGGCACATTTCTTGCTCAGACATTAATTTAATTTTCAGAAGGATGAGAGACTCGGAGGATGTTGGTGTGGGTGGGTTGAAAGCGATCAAGTTGAGGCAGGCAAAAATAAAAACCGTGGCCTCCATCCATCTGCGTTAAGTCAATGTAAATCTTCGGCGCCAGTATGACAGCCTGAACCTATAATCTAAATCGATCAGCCCCCCCCTCAGCCAGCCAGCCAGCCCTCAGCCCCTACGTCATGTTATCCTGGGTACAAGGATGTGTTGCTGCGTGCTTAATGCTCAGACAGCATGCAGCAATCATCAAGTGGTTGCCAGCTTGCTGTTTACGTTGATTATATACCGAAAGGACTCTTTTGAAATGGGGAAATGGGAGGGATGCGAAGTTGGGGTTGGGGTGGGCGAGCGTTGCCACCCGCAGCACAGAGGGGATGTAAGAAGCGACACGGAAGATTACAACGTCTAAAAATAAAAACAAATTTATTAATGACGACCTTTAATTTAAATGAAATCATTTCCCAGTATTAAACGACTCTGGCGAGCCATCTGACGACTAGTTGAGGGCAGAAAGGGACGAATTATTAGGAAAGGCATTACAGACGAAGGTGCGCAGGAGGGATCATAATCAGTGCCTATATTACCGGCGGGAAAGAACTTAAAGAGATTGATGCAAGAAAATTGAAGTAAACTAAAAATCAGGAACTTGGCGTCCATTTTGGACATCATTCTGGTCGATTACATCCGCATGATCCGGAATTCATATCCCCAGATCCTTCTCGCTCCAAGGACGCATCCCTGTTGTAATCATCCAAACAGAGACATCAACGATGAGACGGCGGCTATACGCATTAAAAGTGCGTTGTTACTCGCTAGAGGACACGGGATAAGGATAATGTGTGTCCGTTTAATTAAACAACATCCCCAGCATGGAGTCCTGTTTTTTTATTGGAAGCCGCCGAGGCGATGAGTGCGAATTTTATTGCTGCCCGTGAATATGCTGTCCTTTTTTGTTGTTGTCCTGGCGCGCGCCCTAAATATCCCTATTGATCGGATATATTATCCTTGTGCGTGTGTATATTCAATTCACGGTAGTTTGAAGTCTGCTAAACTTTTAATTGCTGTCAATCTTGCCCTTTCGTGCGTACAGTGGCATTTTTTCATCAAAACAAAATTCCAAACTTGTAGAGAGGAGATTTCATTGAAATTTTAGTTGGGTTTGGTATCTTCCTTTCGTTTTTTGCCAAATGTCCTTTTTAGATTAGGTATGACGTTGCGTTTAAATTTCAATCGAGCGGCTTAAAATAGTTTGTTATTTTGTATGGAAAATGTCTTAAGTAAAATCATCCCCTCCCTAGTTCTTCCTTCAATTATATAGAATGGATGAAAATTTTGTTTATTTATATAAGATTTTAATGCAATCATAGTGATTTTCAAAATTTTGTTTATATAATCTAAGGATTGGAATCAAGTTTCTTCGAAGGGGAAGGATTTAATTTGATTTTTGTGTTAACTAGTCAATTTCTTAAATAAAGTAGGGGTGATCCTAGAATTTCATCAGACTAGATCTTTTTTTATGAGGAGGAATTAGAGTCAATTTGCTTTTCCTACAGATGAAAAATAGAGGATGACCTAAATATAGTGCTACATTAAAGCCGTAGTAGCTTCAAGATATTTTAAGTGAAGTTTGTTGCTTTATTCAGTGAAGCTTATACTACGGTATTCAGAAATATACAACTCAAACTTGCTGGATTATTACAATTTATGTTTATATTATCTTCAAATCAAAAAAACTAAAAAATTATTTATGCTAAAATAATGTTATTCGCTAAAATTTAAGTCCTAAGAATATTTTTATTTATAAAGACTATATTTTAATAGAACAATATTGTCTACACTTTTTCTCCACCTCTGTAAAAGTTTTCGATACAAATTTTGTCCATTTTTGGTTCATACTTTTATATCTCTCTTCAGAATGGGAATATATATGAAATGCGATTTTGAGTGAATCTTCCACACCAAGTCCGTTCATCTTCTCTTTTAAAATATTAAGCACAATTTTCCTATCATTTGCTTCGTTTTTATTACCATTTATTACACCGTTATTATCCCTTTATTACCCCTTTATTACCTATGCTAAGACCCATGGTTTGTAAGAAATTGTATTACATTTTTCTGAAGAAATTAAAAATTCAAGAATTACAAAAATTTCAATAATATAGGGGTACATATAATCAAATTTTGGTTGGTTACCCCTAATCAAAAAAAAATTTAATAAAAAAAAAAAAAATTTCAATATATGTGAAGCTTTCGTTACAAAATGTTTCCCTTTATGGTTCTTAGTATTATCTCCCTTTTTCATGGGTATATATCAAATGCGGTTTTAAGTGCATCCTTCACACCAAGTCCGTTCATCTTCTCTATTTTTCAAGATATTAAGAACAAATTTAAACCCTTAACTTGCTTATCTAGTGGATTTTAATTATACTTCGCTTTTATTACCCTTTTATTACCCATTTGATTACCCTTTTATTACCTATGGTAATATCCATGTTATGTAAGCATTTTTTTTAAATTTAAGTTAAATTAAAGAACAAATAAAAATATTTTGAATTATTAAAAGTGTAAATGAACCAGCTTGGATTTAGAAGTATGCCTTTAGGTATATCAAATTACTTTAGATCACTGTTATTCAGTAAATTTTTTATATGATCGATTGCATGATGATTACTGATTACAAAATCAACAACAAAAATGCACTTCGTACGTTATATGTCAATAAGGCATAGAGTGCGATCTCTGATAGCAAGCTTTAATCGGTAACATATGTATTAGAAAGAAAGAAGAAAAAATACGCCAACAGTTTTTTTTATTCCATTCAATACCACCGCGACAGAAAAGTGAATTTACTCATAGGACAGGATATAGGGCCAAGTCAATAATGCACGTTGCGCGAGCAAATGACTTATTCAACTACAGACTTCCAATTGCTGAAGAAGTCATTTGCTCGCGCAACGTGCATTATTGACTTGGCCCATAGTTTCTATGTTTGCAGATGTTAGCAGCACAAACAAGGGAATTTCGGTTCGAAGGAATACAAATAAGTGATATCCAGGCAGGAATAGACTAAAGCGTGGGCCACATAGCATACGTTTTCCGAGTTCCGATATTTATTTTTATATTAGCCATAACTCCCCGTTTTCTGTCTCTCCGTCTTTCCATGTTCCGATATTTATTTTTATATTAGCCACAAGCGTCCGTTTCCATGGCATCCTTGATTTTATGGACAAGTGAGTGCTTTTGCGATTTTCATTTACTCAATTTACAAAAAAAGTGAGGTAACGTTTCCGTCAATCCGTTCAAAAGTTCAAATTTGTTTATCCTTTCCTTTTCCGAGTTTTTATCGTTCCGTTCTTTTTTTTTCTATCTGGTCAAACAGTACTAAAACATTGTAATCAACTTTGACAGGAATCAAAACACAGAAGACGGAGAACGGAAGACGTGTGCTATGTGGCTCCCGCTTAAGAACCATGTCGCTGCGGGGGAATCGAATTCTGTCCTCTAGGCTGCCAAGGTCCACATTGAACCTTGGATGTCGTAAATTACTGCCCTTAAAATATCAGTCAGAGCCTTCATCTTATCTGTAACTGATGCTTTCAAACAATAGTTATCCATACTACAAAATTTATCCTCGGAGAACTTTTGCATATATTAAACGTAAATAACGCTTTGATAAACCTTACATTAAATAACGCAGACATCTCTTCTGTGGATTTTCCAGCCTAGTATGCATGCCGGCTTCTAATTAAAAGATACTCCTTTACCATAGTACTTTCCAGATAGACTACCTGAACCTTGTCTTCAACATACCGGCAAGAAGAACTTTGCTTCACTGAAGTCCTTCATATCTGGCTTCAAGAGGAATACCAGCTTGTTTTTTTCCACATCACCGAAATTTGACAGGTGTGTAAACTGGTAGGTCATATTCTATAAAGCGTAAGGGCAATGGTTTCTTTGCCAGATAGAAGTAAAGTGGAAAATGCACATCAACCCCCAAGTCTGGATGGAGGAAAAGGTCACTATCACACGTTTCACATCTACTTCTGTCATAATTCCATCAAACTCATCTCGGCGCAGTCGCAAACGGCTCCAATTGGTCAGCACCCGGGAAGATCGCTTCAATGCCAAACTGGCACCGAAGTACAGGACTTGGGTGTCAAAGCTCTAGGCATATATGCCAAGGACCTGCGTTCAGTATTTATAAGATTGAGTCCGGTGGCTAACTCAGTATAGAGAGCATGTAACTCTGTATCTCGGGTCGAGGGTCGAGCCACACGTATACTCACACTAATTCCGTTTTTCTCCAGGCGCCAGACGAGAGAAGTGAAAGACTGACGGCGGCCAGGGCGCGTCTTTCTTCTTCATCATATTTTGTGTGTCGGCTGTTTTTGTATATAAAAATGGCGTCAAATGAATGCTGTAAGAAAAACTGAGTATTTTGAAACATACATTTTATTAAACAGAGACAATGTTTTTCATTTTAATTATTTTTACATCAAAAGTAAATGTCTAATGATGATAAATGTACCAGGATTTTTTTTCGTACGCCTCTATTAATATATATCTACAATAATTGTACAAACATCAGTGAGAATTTTACAAATTATAACTTCCGGTCAAGTTTTCTATGAGAAAAAAAAACAAAAAATTATAAACTAATGGCTTTCTTAGAAAGCTTAGAGTTCCTCTTTAAAATGCTTTTTTCATTTTTATTTTTGCGTACATTTTAGGCAAGGATACTTTAGTTTTTCCCCGAACGCCTCGCTAGAATATTTTAATTCAGATTTTTGGCGCGCTTAGATTTTTCGAATTTTCTTCTTATTTTTATTAATTTTTTATAATAATACAACAATTTTTTTTAAAATAAGTTATAATATAAATTTTAGTGAAATTTTCCGCTCTTTCACGTGGCGCTATTAGTTTTGCGAATTTTTTTTTATTTTTCGATATATAAAGCAAAAACCAAATTTTCGAATTTGTTTTCGAAATTGTGAACTTAGCATTAGTGTTGAGCCGGATTTACACGAGGCAGTACATTTGTCCCTTACACGATGTAAATTGTACTGAGGCCTCAGTTTTTTTAAATGGCCCGGTTCAAAAATAATGTCCTACTGGTATATGAACGTGTATCGAGATAAATGAAGCGAGGTGTGATTGTAAATTACTTCCTGGAGAGACATTTCTTCCTTCTTTTGCGGCAGTAAAATATCCAATTTGAACTGCGGTGAGGTGAGATTGTAAATACGAACTGGGGAGACATTTCTCACTTCCTTTGAAGCAGTAAAATATCCAATTTAAATTGAGCCGTGGTGAGATTGTAAATACGAATTGAATGGAGAGACAATTCTTACATTTTTCGAGGGAGTGAGGTTTTGTCCTGAAGAGATAATTCTTACATTTTTGAGGGAGTGAGATTTTGTGCTGGAGACACATTTCTTACTTCTAGCAGAATTTCCAACTTGAAATTAGGCGAGGTGGGATTGCAAAATATAAATATATGGCCACGGGCAACTTATTAGAAACAGTTTCATAAAAATTGCATTTATACAGTTTTTATGTAGGAATCAAATTAAAGAATTCCCACCACCTCCTCTTAATTTCTTTTAAAATATATAATGATAGAAGGAAATCAATAACAATATCAAAATGAATTCCTAACAATTTTTATGAAACTGTTTCTAATTAGTTGTCCGTGGCTGTACATTGTGGAGGCATAGATTTCTTACTTACTCTAAGGCAGTTTAATGAATATTAGAATTCATCGGTATTTATTTTCTTTCTTTTTTTTAATCTGCTTGTTTTTGTCATTTTGGCATTACAATAGCACCTCGCCTCATTTGAAGTATGACGTTGTACTGGCTCAAAAGAAAAAAGAGGCACCTCTTACAAACTCATTTTATAATCGTGTCCTAGCCAACATTACTTAGCATACACTTTAGCGCAGCAAAGATTTTTTATCGTTTTCTACACCCAAAAAAGTACCTAAGTTCCAATTTTCAGCGAGATCACATTTTGTGCGAGCTTTCGGTCTAATTTTGGCTCTGACGACTGGGCTAACAGTCAAATTGTTGCATACATTTTCACCTCCGTTCTCTCTCTTGTATGATTAATCTTTAGTGCTGTCTCAGACCGTACTGTTTCCAATATTCTTACAGCTAGTAGAATAGCTGCAGCGGTTCTGGGCCGCTTTTTACATGCAAAATGTGACGTCACGAAAAATATCCAGTAAGTATAAAAGAGTTCATAGCATCATATGTTTTAATAATATACTTCAACAGGTTTTCATCCATGCTATACCTACTAATGGTTACAGCTACAATGATATACAACTATACAGATAACAAGTTATATAAACCAGGCAAACCAGACCAGATAGGCCAGGCAAAACAGGCTTGGTCAACCTATCTAGCTGTTTAGTAACTTGGATGTAAAAGGTGGTCCAGAACCGCTACTGCTCTACTACTCTACTCCAGCTAAGTGATGAGCAGAACTATACACTGTAAAAAAATTCTGTGGTAATTTTACAAAAAAAATACTGGAAGTTTTATTCACAAGCGATTTTTTAAATTTGCAATATATATTATTAGGAATATTCCTAATCTACTTTACGCATTTTTACCACCTGTGTAGTAAATATACATTATTTGTGGGATGTAAAAATACAATCAGTATTGGAGCTTTTACTTCATAGTTTTGTAAATTTCCAAAACTCTTGTGTTGTAATTTTTTACCAGAGAGGGGTACAGGGAAACACGGCTAAAGATTCCCGCCCTGTGCCAATGTGCTTGGCCCTGCTTGAATTATTTTCAAGCGTCAAATTTTATTCCTCGTTTACCCCCACTCCCTATACATAAAAAATAGCATTTTGCTCACCATGCCTTGTTAAGCATGTACGTGAGGCAATGCCTATCAAAATCAGAGACCCTGATCAAAGTCAAAGGTCTGGCATTAACTCAAAAACAATTGGGTATATATGCTTTGTATTACATTGTTGCCTGTGAATTATATCCATGAAAGGAAAAATTTAAACCTTACATTCCAATAACCAATTTGTAATTTTACTGATTTATGTTCTAAAATTACGCCTCTACTGTAAAAGTACAGTACAAAGTTTTAGGATTTTTTCAGTTCATAACATTGATAAATACACTAAGAAAAATTGTAATTTTCCTACATAAACGATTTAGAAAAATACACAACATTGTGTAAAATATACGTCACATTCATGTAATCAACATTGACGTTATGCAGTATTGGAGATTCCCAATTTCTTTATGTGAAGTTACAAAATGTATAGTAAAATTACAATAATTGTGTAGTAAATTAGTATTTCATACCGCGATTTGTAATTTTACTGTACATTTGCACTGTAAATTTACATATTTTTTTACAGTGTAGTCTTGCAGTCTTGTCTGGTCTTGCACATTTAGCAAAACCAAGAAAAGACAGGAGAAGACAAGACTGCAAGATCAAGATAGCAAGACTTTTTGGTCATCACTACGTGCAAAAGTCTGGTAGTGATGAGCAAAAAGTCTTGTCTTGTCTTGGTTTTGCTAAATGTGCTAAGCCTGCAAGAAATTTTGCAAGGACAAGACTGCAAGACTTGTTGCTCATCAATGCAACACTTTTGGTACTTAGTGATGAGCAAAAAGTCTTGCTATCTTGATCTTACAGTGTCTTGCCCTATCGGGTCTTGGTTTTGCTTTGGTTTTGCTAAATGATACAAAAACAGGCAAGAATGCAAGACCACTGCAAAACGAGCAGGGGCGGATCGTGAATTTTTGGGCCCCTGGGCTAATACTACTTAGGGGCCTACCTAATATGTAACTCAACTAATTGCCATTTTGTCAAAAAAAACTGTTTTATATAGTGATGTAGGCAAAAATCGAAATTCCCGTTACTTTCTCCCGGGCGGGAACTTGTCGTGGGCCATGGAAGGCTAAGAAATTTAGATATGTAGTTCCCTTTCATTACCCGGTGTCTACATTGCCATCATCCATGGCAATGCCAATCAAAATGTCCTGTGTAGACGCCTTATGCCTATGGCAAGACATACAGATAACTTGAGGATTACGTCACACTGACATTTGGCATGCCTTGGCTGATGGCTAGTGTAGACACCCCCTTAGATTCCTTTTCTTTTAAAAGTAAACTAGATACCAAAGAATAAAAAATCATATCCTTCCTCCCAAGCGCTTTTCTTCATATAATGTTAAGTATTTTTCTTAAACGTTTTCTTTAAATATTATCTTTTAATTCTTCCTAATACTACTTACTCGCTTACCTACTTACTCCGGGCCCATCTAACAATTAAATACATATAGTCCAGAAGGTATTCCCCTTCCCCTTCGCCCAAAGGTGTTTTTTCTGAAAATCAAGAAAAGTGCTTGTTTTCAAACGCGTTTATGAGTTATTAAATCAAACCTCACCAACTTTTCATGAAAATAGGTTGGTAGAGCAACTCTTCGAGAATAAATAGGGCTTTTAAAAATAACTCTAGCACCACCGTGGGCCTTGTTCAAACTTTTTTCCTGAAACGGCTGTTTTTACATTTTTGAGATTTACCCGAAAAGTTATAATTATTTTTGCATGACATTTTTATTGTAGGTAGGCACTAACAGAAGCGACAATTTCAGCCCTGAAACAAGGTTCTACGATAATTACAGTCCCCGTAATTAAATGTCAAAAAATGGCCATAATTCGCGGTTTTTATTTTTTTTTGCAAAAACCTGTTGACCGATTTCAATTGTCCAAAACTCATAATTTTCGTCTTTTTAAGCGCTATTACGTATTATTTTTTGTTTTCCAAAAACAAAATTTTTTCGCACCTAAAACGTTGAAAAACGTGTTTTCGCTACCATTATTAGCTTTTTTTACCTGCTCTCCTGGACCGTTTTTTTCCGAAACACATTCATTGAATACCTACGACTTTTCTCTTAATTATAGCGTCGAAAAATCGCAGGGTACATTTATTTCAACTTTTGAATACTTTTCCGCTATCTCTGCTGGACTAATATATATATTTCCTATGCATGTAGTTTAAATAATAAATTTAAGGGATATAGTTTACAAATAGATTAATAGGCCAGTGCAGATACCTTTTAAAAAGGCAAAAATAATAAAAATTATTAACAGCACGAAAAATGTTGCAAAGTGAAGGAAATATGAGGCTATCAACGCAAAAGTGGTGTAACCCACAATTTAAACTGGTCGCGGTTTTGGTGTAATATGCAAATAAGGAATGTATATTGCACCAAAACCGCAACCAGATTAAATTGACCACAAATTCGTTATTAGCGACCTTAAAAACCCCTAGATACCCAATTTCATTGAAATCGGAACACAATTTGCGAATTCATATTTGAGTGGCCATTTTGAATTTCGGCCATTTTGAATTTCGAAAATCGGGCTTCGAGGTGTTTCATGGGAGACCCCCACGGACTTTCGTGAACAATTTTGAAGCTCTGCGGTGACTGGTGCGCATGCTATAGCGCACACATACATACATACATACGTACATACATACATACAGAAACTCTATTTTAGTAATATAGATTTCATTAAAAAAAATGGATAAATATAATTAACTAACGACCAATTAAGTTAATAACTTTTTATACCGGGTGTCCCGTCCAGGCTTGCCAAGCGGTTTACATTAGATCAGGGATTCTCAACCTTTTTCAACGCACGTACCCCTTTTTGTGTATCATTAATTACGCGTACCCCCAACAAAAACACCTTAGTTTTATTAAAATGCGTTATAGTAGTTAAACTGTTAAAGTAGTATACGACCTTTAACTATTGCTACTGTAATGGGTGCACGCACGAAGTAAGATTCGAAACTGGAAAGTTACTGAGAAATTAATGATGACTAAACAGACCCAGACAGATTGGCGAAACAGGAAAATTAATGCACGGTGGTGTTAATGTGCCTGCGCTGCTCTCCCTGTCTGTGACTCTGTGTTGTCACGCACTAGTGTTCCAAATTACTATACTACAGCCACAAATACAGTAGTACGAACGTCGTGTTTGCTGGTTGCAAATTTTAAATCATTACTCAAGAACTTTTGTAACAATTAAATTCTAGCATGTACATATCTAGCGTACCCCTTACAGAATTTCGCGTACCACCGGTTGAGAATCAATGTATTAGATAGTAACAAAAAATGATAAACAAAAACACAAAAAGGGGGGGGCCATCTCGGCCCGTTTTCGAGATAGGGCGTATTGAATTTTGGTTATGGGGAAAAAATGTAGCTTAATGATTTAGAAAAAAAAGGTAATGAAACAATGGTCGATTTCCACAAATTGGGTATCTTTGTAATCGTTAGGAATTCGGCTTTCATTTAATTAATAAAACCATTAGTGTACAATGGGAAAAATAGAAATAAAGGGGTTAATTTGTAAAAAAAAAAATATGAAAAAAAACTTTTTTTTACCACATATTTCACTGCAACTCAAAAAGTAGATCTTTAAGGTCCTTTGTTCTGAACTTATTTAGCATCTTCAAAAGTTACCTGAAAATTTCTTGGAACACGTCAAGTCTCCAGCCGACTTTATTTTTTTGATATTTTCCATTCAAAAATAGGTATCAACACTTTATTTCAACAATTTTTCCCTCTTTTTTCAGTCTAATTCAAAAAGTAGGTCGTTAAGGTCTTTTTTCTGAACTTGTTTAACATCTCTTAAAGCTGCTTAAAAAGTTTGTGGAACACTCCAAGACTCCAGCTGCCTTGTTTTTTTTTGCTATTTACGATTCAAAAATAAGTGTCACTCACTGATCTGTTTTTAGTATTTTGAAACACTAAAAACAGTAAAAACAGATCAGTGAGTTGTACTTATTTTTGAATCGTAAATAGCAAAAAAACAAGACAACTGGAGTCTTGGAGTGTTCCACGAATTTTTTAAGCAGCTTTTGGAGATGTCAAACGAGTTCAGAAAAAATTAAATCAACGATTGAAAAATAACTTTTTGAAATCAAGCTTTTTAAGTTTTTCGCGTTTCCTGGTAATTTTTTCCATTAGTCATGTTAATTTTTTCTACACCATCTGAAAGTAGAGCTTTCAACAAAAGAAAACCCACTGGATTATTTGAAAAAAATGTTTTTAGAACATGGGCATTTTCGGCTGAAAATGAGGTCTCTTTTTAGGTTTAAATTCAAAATAAAACTTAAAAATAAATATTTTGATTCCAAAAAATTACAGCGTATTTGGGTCATAAAAAGGTAAGTTTCCATGAAATATCGTGGAAAAAAAATTTTTTTTAAGGGAGATAAAAATCAAAAACCAAAACACCAGTTTTTTCGATTTTCCTCGCAAAATTGAGGTTATGTAAAATAATGGTTTGTACAAAAGTTGTAGATCTTTTTATTACCTACAACTTTTATATTTAACTTTTTTCGATAGGAGGTCTAGTTTCGCTGAAAATCGTGAAAAAGCATTTTTACCCCTTAAAGTTCCCCCCATTTCACCCTCGTAACTCAGATCAACTTGAATTTATTTTTCTGGTTGGCTGCGCTATATTTCCTTCACTTTCCAACTTTTTTCATGCTGTTAATAATTTTTTTGTTTCCAAAAATTATTTCCACTGGTCTATAAGTATAATAGTCCAGTCAAATAAGGCAAAAAAAGGGGTCAACCTCGGAATGAGAGGTAATAAGCTGAAAATTTGTATGAACCTTTGTTTTGGCATTCTAAATTATGTGTCAAAAGTCTCATAAAATCTCGTGTCTGCATCTTGAGATATTAGAGGTCAAAGGTCACCAAAATCAGTTTTTCGGAAATATCTCGTAAATTATCGGCTTTACGTAAATTTTGGTTGGTTGTATCCTAGGACATCGAATTGAGACACGACTGGCCTCGACAAGAGCCATACGCTACGAAACATGACAACCCTACTTTTCTGCATTCACTTGATGCATGTACCTTTGAACCTCCGAAACTTGAGTAGCCGGTCAGTTGGCTTTATGGACTTTTGTGAAATTATTTGTGACTCCAAAATAAAGAGAATCCCGGTCGAAAATCTCCAGTTGGCAGTTGTCAGAGGAACATGTATCAAGTGAATGCAAAAAAGTAAGATTGCCTTGTTCCGTAGCGTATGGCTCTTGTCGGGGCCCGTCGTGTTTCAATAGTATGTCCGAGGATACAACCGTTGAATATAAGTTCAACGATGATGACGCCGACCACATTTCATTATTTTCTTCTGAGATAATTGTAGATGAAGATGACAATATGGAAGAAGTGAAAATAGAAGAGATAGAGAGATAATCAAAAAATTTTATCATAACTTGTAACCCATGGATTAGGCCTACGAGAACACCATGTAAAAAACGTCCCTTGCATTCTACCTCAGAGGTGGTGCGGAAGCGAATGCAGCACGATGCCAAGACTTCTCAGCCCTTTATCTCGAAAACTATTGGTTCTACGTAAATTCGGTATAGGAAACTTTTATGCAGATTTATCTAATGAACAAACTTTACTTAACCAAAATTTACGTAAAGCCGATAATTTACGAGATATTTCCGAAAAACTGATTTTGGTGACCTTTGACCTCTAATATCTCAAGATGCAGACACGAGATTTTATGAGACTTTTGACACATAATTTAGAATGCCAAAACAAAGGTTCATACAAATTTTCAGCTTATTACCTCTCATTCCGAGGTGAAACCCTAATTTGACTGGACTATAAATACAACGACCGAAAACAAGCGACGGGGATTTCCCCGTTCCGTTCGATTGACGCGCACATGGGTTGATTAATCGCAGGGCTGCCAACCTTTTGATTGGATTTTTTTTAATTTTCGATATTTTTTTTCACAATATCGTCTATGTTTTCAATGGAGTCTGGGGGCCTTTTGTATCCACAATACACGGGCCCTGGGCTGCAGCCCAAAAAGCCCTAAAGTAGATCCGCCCCTGAAGTCGAGTCTTACTCATCACTACTGCAGCTTATCCCGAGTGGTTCGAGAGAATTTAGAGTGGGTGCTAACCTATGTTTATCTCAGGGTAAACTTTGCATGGATAGAACATAATGAAATAATGATATGAAATCCTTGGAACAACATACGTATTTTTAACAAAATTACACGGTTCTCTTCTTTTATCCCAACTCCCTTATAATTTTCCGTGCAAAACTTTATAAATACTCAGAATATCTCCCTCGGTTAGAATAACAGAACATATGCCACAGCTTGCAAGGTAAACATGGATACATTGCGTCATAATTTTAAAACGACATAGAGTAAAGATAAATTAGTTATTTTTATCATTGGTTATCTAGAAGTTCACGAGATATGATAAAATTGCACAACTCTCCTCAAACAATATTTCAATGAAAAAAACTGATTATGGTTTGTTACTATTTTGATATTATCATAGTTAAAACAATAGATATCCAGAAAAACGAATGCTCTAATATTAAACAAAACGGGGACTCTTCATAAACCACTTGCAAAACCCAATCAATTAATATTTGTAATTCTACTAAGCCAAAAAAGCAAATTTTCTTCTTATCTCAACTAGGAGTAATCTCTAATCCTTAGAGAAATTTTCTTTTCCTAAATTACTACTTAAGAGTCGCCAGGTTGTCGTTGAGAGTTATTTCTCTGGGAATAAAATTTCGAATCAGACCTTATGTTCGTGTAAAGCCCTATAAAAACATCACCCACAATTTCACTGGAAGTTTGTAATTAATTGACATGCATTAAACACCAGTTGCCAATGAACGTGGTAATAATCTGTTAATGTTCTCGTTTTGTTTTGGCGTCAGTCAATAATTTCCACTTAACCACTAAAGCAATAATTGGCAAACCGACTTGATTGAAAAGGACTGTTTCAATAGAATCGAAGTTGGAGCTGCAATGGAAATGTTGAACTGTGGCGAAATACTGCGTAGTAAAGGGTCCAGCTTTGATTTTATTTTTGTATGAAGGTCTACAAAAATGGTTCGTAGCATTTTTCCGATAGAAAATGCAAATAAGTCACACCACACTGATCGCAGCGACACCACTAAACGTTCGGAATGTTGAGCGTCCCAAGCATTCGCGAAGCCAGGATTGACGTTGAAAAAGGTTATGCTGTGTGGGTGGTGGGACTGGAAGCAAATCATCCACTCTGATGAAACATACGAGGCACTGGAGATACGAGCCTAAAGGGCCCTATCCACTAGCGAGCATGCATGACATGCAAGAACGAGCTTTTAGATAAACGGGTAAGTGGAGATGATGAGGGGCCTCATCTCCACTACCCCGTTCATCTAAAAGCTCGTTCTTGCATGTCATGCATGCTCGCTAGTGGATAGGGGCCTTAATTGGACCAACTCCAAACAGCTTCTTCCTGTGATGTCTACTTGGATCGAGAGTTATTGTGCGAGACTTAATAATAGTAAATCCGTTAAGATTATTAATTTACTTTGCGGCCCACAGGCGTCCATCGAGAAAAAGGATATAATCCTTTTCTAACCCACAACTATTCACATGGCAACAGTGGCAATTGTTTCAACTAATACTACTACTACTACAAAAAAATACTTCCGAAGTCGCAACAATAACAAAACTAATCTCAAGATGTCCCAAGCCGACAAAAATGATGAATAACTATTCCGAGATTGATTCGACCAATAATTTGAGGTGAACAATTCCCAGGTCATGATTAATGAGCTTCCATTAGCTCATAAAACGCCCGTTTATGTTTTTTTTTCTTCCCTAACCCCGCCACTTTTTTACTAAAATTTATGCATAAAAAAATCCAAAAGGATCCGAACGAATATTGAAATTGTAGAGCTTGTCTCTACTATCCCCGTATGCACACACACACTTATATCAACACGACCGAAGATAAATTTCGACAATCACTCATCAAATGTTTTAGATAACGAAATCGATTGATAAAACTTTTCTAGAGATAAGCCATCCCCATGAACAAAAAAAAAATAATACCTATACCTACCTGTGTACCATCGGTCCGTCCGGACGGCGGCGTGCATGTAGGTGTCATGTCTTAACTCATAAAGTTTTATGTTATAGCACAATGTCCATAAGGACTCTCTCGCCAATACAGAGCGGCTAGAGCCGGCTGGGGGTGGAATTGTTGATGGCGGCGGCGCTGGTGGTGATAAGGGTTGTTGTATTCTTTTTTCCCGTTAATTTCATTATCTTTTCGTGTGGCAGAGTGTGTATAACCGAAATTGTGGCTCATTCTCATCTGATAACTTTTCGATTGCCTGGAGAGTTCCAATTTGTTCCACTTTCCTGAAGGATGTGCTTGATAGATATCCTTGTGTGCGCGGCGCCCTGTCTATTGCGGTATGCAATCCTGGAGATGCTCAATGAAAGACGGTTGACTTTAAATACACGTGTATAGCTCGTGCTTAATACACGTGTATTTTGAATTACACCGGGTATCGAGATATTTATATAGTGCAATTATTGCCGTGCAATTTTTTTTTTATTACTGTTATTGTGCATCACGTTAGTTTTGGTTATAAAAGGTTTTTTTACTAGAGAAACTTAATCTTGAGAATTGATGCAATATTTGCGCAAGCACTGCTTTATTGAAAATGTATTATCTTGACTTTTTTCAGTTGAGTCGAAACAGAATTGCAAGTAGAGCTTTGGGATTTTCACAACAAACCTTCAGGTGCTAAATTCTATTCATCATCCGGCTCCTTTAATCCCTCGGAAACAGTTGCCCTTCAGCGGACTCTGTTTTGCGCGACAGCTCTCAGCTCTGACCAGGATCTCCCAGTTGTTGCGGCCTCTGCTAATAGGGTTCTCCTCCACGTTGTTCTAGGTCTTGCGACGTTCCTTGCGGATTCCAGTCAAGGGCCTGTTTGGCTAGATTCTCGTTATCTTCACAGCGAATTTTTAGGATAGGATCTGTTGATGAAAACTTGTAGGCGCCCCGTGATGAGTTGGGTGACTTTCCATGTTTCGCAACCGTACAAAAGAGCTGCTTTAACGTTGGAGTTGAACAGCCGCAATTTGGTGTTAATTGAGATCTCCGCCGATCTCCATAAGTGAAACAGACATGCATATGCGCTTCTTGCTCTATTTATTCTGGAACTGACGTCTTCTTCTGCACCACCAGTTTCGGTAATAATACTACTGAGTTAGAATAATTTATCTACCAGCGACGAGGAGCAACTCCAAAGATGGAGAGATCATTTCTTCACCGCCCTGAATGGCTCATTTGTACAGGAACCTCAAGAAAGTAGAAACAATGCACAGACAATAAGAACCGCCACTCGTGCACCATCCAAAACAGAAATAGTAACCGCAATTAAGTGCCAATGGTAAAGCAACTGGAACAGATGGTATCTCGCCAGAATTGTTGAAAGCCGACTCAAGCCTCATAGCAGATGCGCTACAGCCAATCCTGGAAATAGCATGAAACACCTGTACCTTTCCGGAGGATTGGGAAGGTATCACAGTCACAATACCAAAAAATGGGGACCTAACAATATGTGACAACTGGAGAGGCATCTGTCTATTATCACTGTGGGCAAAATCTTGTCCCACATATTACTATCAAGGATAAGAGAGGCATTATATCGAACGCTTAGAAGAGAGCAGGCTAGATTCAGAAAAGGCCGCTCCTGTAAAGATCATATTAACACCTTGAGAATCATAATGGAGCAGTCTACTGAATTTCGATCCCCCCTTTACCTGGCTTTCCCTGTACAACAAGGCCCTATACAACAATTAAAAATGCAGATTTCTTCACAATGGAAAATTATGTGACAGCTTTGAAGTGAGCTCAGGAGTGCGACAAGGATGCCTTCTTTCGCCATTACTATTTCTTATAGTAATAAATGACATCCTTGTCAACGCTCTAGATAGTAGCACAGGTGGCATGCAATGGGGATTGCTAGACCGCCTTAAGGATCTCGACTACGCGGATGATATCGGTTTGCTGCTGTTAGTAGTAGGATAATGATCTTGGGCTTGTTAGATCAGAAATTTTCCCAGCTATATATTTTGGTTGAAGTTTCCCCCCCCCCTTTCAAAAATATATTTTGTACTAAATGATTATTTTTTTAAAAACACTACAAAAAATCGCTATAACTTCTAAAATAATTGTAGTAGCATAATGATCTTGTGCTTATTGGATCAGGATTCTTCCTACCGTGTATATCAAGATTTTATTTTTGGAGCACTACCAAATAAGCACCAAATAAGGCCAATTTTAACATCAAACTTGCTAATAACTTCAAAAGTAACGGTCGTAGGATAAAAATTGTCCAGACGTTATTGATCGGAAATTCTCCAAGCTTTCCAATTTGGCAAAAAAAATTTAGTTAACTAGGTATTTTATGGAGAAAAAGGTGGTTTTAGTTGAAATTTTAGTTAAAAAAACCGACATTTTGACTTTGATGACTCATTGGTCTGGAAGTTGATATAGTGAAAACTTGATTTTTACAGTTTTAGAATATAGGTTTAAAGTATGGGCAAAATGCTGAAAAACGAAGAAGCATTGGGATTTTGCTAATATTTTGTACCTACATATTCTAAACGGAGTCACTCAACTTTTTGATATTTATATTAAATAAAAGAATACACATTTACCTAAAAGATGAGCCTAATTTTGTTGCTTTAAGATAATTAGTCTAGGAGTAATTGGGCGCGTTTAGGCCCGAGTTATTTTAACTCTGTTAAATTTGCGCTGTTAACCTAGCATGCCATTTGAAAGTTCTCATTTTACAGCTAATAACAGCAAAAATAATAACATTTCTCATTTTACAAATAACAAAAAGCTAAAAAATGAATAATAATGATAATATCTTCATGCTGCATTGAAATATTTCTAAATTACTTGCTTACAACAAAAATTTACAAGCAAACGTCAATTCATTTTGGCTGTGCTATATTTTAGCTAAGCCAAAAAGCAGAAATAAGTTAGCTAACAGCGCTAAAAAAATTGCTGTTTATGCCGTTGTTAACTTGGCTAACTCAGTTAAATAAACTTGGGCCTAAACGCGCCCATTGAAGTTTAAGTAAATTTTAAAACAATTTAATTTTTCTTCGTAAACACCCTGTATTTTAGTGGATAGTGGGGATAGCCCCCTTTCTAGAACAATTTTTTTTCTCCAAATACATCCAGAAATAACCCCTGAAAATATTAGCCACGTAGTCCAACAAAAGATTTATTGAGCGTCTGATGACCTTATACAAGTCGCGAATGAGTGCATATGAGTATTTTAAATTTTTAAAACGGCGATATCTCATGAATGGCAATTCGTACGGGAAAATGTATAATATCTTTTTTTGTAGATAATCGCATAATCTACAAACTTTGTAAACACTATTTTATGAAAAGAGTTACCGTTTAAAAGATATTTGCAAAAACTGATATTTTGACCCTTTGACCTTGAATAAAAAGATTCCCCGGTGGCCGATCGCGTGTCAGTCTCGACATTTTATTTATAACGATGTTTTTAAGGTGTGTACGAATTTTCAGCAACTTCCGACTTATCTTCAGTCAAAAATCTATTTTAACTGGACTATTAACTGGAGGAGGAAAGAACAAGTGCAAAAGAAATGGTTTAATGAGTAGCCACACATATCAGGGCTGTGCTCGGGACGTTAAAGGGCCGTGTTCTGTCATGTGTAAACGAGCTCGTGCCCGGACACGGACATGTGTGAACGAGTAAAGGAGTATCCACACATATCAGTGTTCCGTCAGGGCTTAAAAAAAGATCGGTGCGTACATTTTACTCGAATCGTTCACACATGTACGTGTCCGGCCCGGAGTAAAAATCGAACGTCCCGGGCACGTCCTTGATAAGTGTGGATACTCTGTAAACATGCTAAGAGCGACCAACGAATCGCAGTAGGCAAACTGTCGACTGTCAAAAACGAATAGAACACACGGTTTATATATGAAGGCGCACATTATGCAGACGACTGCGACGGCGACGTTGTCAAGCGTGGCGACCGAATCAATCTAATTATACGCTTTATATTAGCTTCACCTGTTTGTATGTATGTATGTATATATGTAGACAAATCTTGCAACTTGATTTTCACCCACTTGCATATAACCGATCAACTTAAAATTTTGCACATATGTATAGTTCGCGTGACAATGCAATCTGACCAGTTTGTGAAATAATCAAGATGGCGGTTCCAAGATGGCGGCCGAATTTTGCTATTGTGCTCCCCGACCCCCGACATGGGTATCAAATGAAAGGGTGTGACAAGTAGAATACAATTAGCTATGTGGCGTCACTCAAAATTCAAAATGGCGGCCAACACAAAATGGCGGACTACCTTTTTCTTTACAACACCCAAATATCAAATCCACAACACCCAGGTATCAAATGAAAGAGTGCGACAATTAGAATACTATTAACTGTGTGGCGTGATTCCAAATTCAAAATAGAGGTCAACACAAAATGGCGGTTTACCTTTTTCTTTACAAGGCCCTCGGTATGGGTATCAAATGAAAGTATATGACAAGTATAGTACAGTAAGCTGTGTGACGTCAATTTAAATCTAATATGGCGATCACTACAAAAGGGCGGAAGACATATAATAGACTAAAAAGTAGAAAATAAAAAAATATAGTTTAAAAAAACTAAAAAATACGCTTTTATTTTACAATGAACTAAAAAGTAAAAAATAATTTTGAATGTAAAGTTTTTATTGCTCCAGCCAGAATATGGAAACAACCTACCTTTCGAAATGTAAAAAAGCGTGGGGCGCTAGCGAAAATTTCCGGTGTTAATAAAATAAGAATATAGGAAAAGAGTCCCACGCTGTTTTACATTTCGAAAGGTAGGTTGTTTCCATATTCTGGCTGGAGCAATAAAAACTTTACATTCAAAATTATTTTTTACTTTTTAGTTCATTGTAAAATAAAAGCGTATTTTTTTAGTTTTTTTAAACTATATTTTTTTATAATTTATATTTCGTTGCTGTCGCCTGTCAAAGTTGCATGGGTGCTGTGACATGTGTTTGTGTTGCTATTCTACTGTGTTCCTGTGTGCGTTTCGGCTGTCCAAGATGGTTATTCCGGTGTGTTTTTTAATTTGTGTCGCCGTCGCTCTTAACTACATATGTATGTGCAGGTTGGTCCTTAATTTGGAAAAGTGCCAATTTTTTTGAGTGCTCCCACTAAATCAAAAGTAGAGGCTGAAATAATAATTATGACGCAAAAAAAGTCGAAAAAAAAATTATAAACATGGATTTTCGTTTTTTTAGGTTAAACCAAGCGTTGAGCCCTGGACTTCCATCGGTTCAATCAAATATTAATACGTATTGAATAAACCTTTCCAACAAGCCAAATTTAAAAAAAAACGGTTGACGAATAAGGAAGTAATGGCCATTTATATTATAGAAAACCAAACATTTTAATATCTATAAAAATATTAAATATTCTTATAGATATTAAAATGTTTGGTTTTTTCGCCATTACTTCCTTATTTAGTTTTAGGATTATTTAATATGTATGTTAGAAAGGTTTATTTAATATGTATTAATATTTTGCGGGTCAGGGTTGGTTAATATATTTCAGGGGTGGGTAAAAGGGAAAAACTTAGACCGCCGTGGGGGACGCTTTATAATTTTTGTTCAACCCTTTTTTGCGCCATAATTATTTTTTCAGCATCTACTTTTGATTTAGGGGGAGCACTCACAAAAATCGGGACTTTTCCAAAATAAGGACCACCCTTGTGCACACAACGAATTTCGTCGGGACATTCGCCGTGGTCGAGGAAAATAGTTTCGCCGTCGCCCTTAGCATGTTTACAGCATCAATGTCGAAATGATCGAAAAATAAGAAGAGGAGGACCGAGAAAGAAGGGGTAGAGGGTACGCCAAAAAATAATGGTGGATCCACACTACTCGGACTTGGGTGGTACGCGTTTTTGCCTTTTTTTCATATAGAGTTTTATGACTTTTTTACGATTTTTTTACGACTTTGTCAATGGTAAGGCAGTGCGGCAAAACTGTGCGGACAAAAGACTGTGCTTAAAAAGGTACATTGTACGTCCACACAATATGGGCTTTTCAAAAGCGCGTACGGCGTTTATTTAAATGAGAATTGCTTTTTTCTCAGTCACTTTCAGAAAATTAAAAGATCACGCGGGCTTTTGTCTAAAGCTGGTGACATATCGGTCATTCCATGTCAAACCGAACGTTTTTCGGTAAAAATTATAATTAATGATTCCGATTTTTTTTAAATTTTGCAGACGCATTCTACACATGAAATAATGGGACCCATATTTCGGGAAAAAAAATTGCGATTTTTTTTCAGAAGATATACACGGTTGTAAATTGCAAGAAATTTCAAAAAACGTCGCGCGGCCGACCATTCAAATTACTGTATCTTCGAAACCATTAGTCGTAAAAAAAATTATTAGTCGTACAAAAAAATTCTCTGTCTATCAAAGTGTTACATTTTTCGCACTGTTGACCTAATTTTCTGGAGCCTTTCACACATAATTACGAATCCGCCAACTGTGGATTGTTGTCTTCAGCAACGCAATGGATGTCCTGATTGTGATAACCTCATACAAAAAATAACAGACATTTTTAAAAAAAATATGGGTTCCTGTAAAGACCGTATACGGGCGAAGTTTTTACGTGATAACGTCTTTTTTGTATTATAAGTTTTTTGGAACAAAGGATTAAATGAAGATTACACTTTTAAATTCATAAATCACTGACATATTTCGTTTTATTTAGTTTTTCAGTTTTATTTTTCTCGCCGGTTTTTCTCTACGGTCTACGCTGTCATCCGCCATTTTGAATTTTCAAATTTTAACCACAAATTCGTCATTTGGAACCTTTAAAGCCCCCCGATGCTGATTTTCAGTCCAATCGGAACACAATTGCCAAAATTAGTCCGCCATTTTGAATTTTTAAATTTTAACCACAAATTCGTCATTTGGAACCTTTAAAGCCCCCCCCCCATGCTGATTTTCAGTACAATCGGAACACAATTTACTATGATTACATGCATACTTGAAGTCGGCTTCAAGTAGACTTGAAAGTCAAGTAACCTCAGATCGACTTCAAGTCTACTTCACTCAAGTCGGCCAGAAAAAATTGTCGGATCGACTTGAACGAGCCATGTAACCCCTGCTTCAGCGCTCGAATTTTGAAATTAGTTCTCTGTTGATTGTGGAGTTCACTTCCTGTGCAATTCACTTAATAAATTTATTTTATTTATATAAGCTGGGCATAAAATTTTTTCTTCCATCACTTAATTCGCGGCAAATTTATGCGAAGTGTCAAATATATTTCAAGCCAGCTTGAAGTCAAGCTCTCAAGTAGGTAAGCTGTCGCCGCGAATTAAACTGTCAGTTCAAGTTCAAGTCAAGTCCTCAGTCCGACATGTAACCTTAGTAATTGCCAAAATTAGTCCGCCATTTTGAATTTTCAAATTTTAACCACAAATTCGTCATTTGGAACCTTTAAAGCCCCCCGATGCTGATTTTCAGTACAATCGGAACACAATTGCCAAAATTAGTCCGCCATTTTGAATTTTCAAATTTTAACCACAAATTCGTCATTTGGAACCTTTAAAGCCCCCCGATGCTGATTTTCAGTCCAATCGGAACACAATTGCCAAAATTAGTCCGCCATTTTGAATTTTCAAATTTTAACCACAAATTCGTCATTTGGAACTTTTAAAGCCCCCCATGCTGATTTTCAGTACAATCGGAACACAATTGCCAAAATTAGTCCGCCATTTTGAATTTTCAAAATTTAACCACAAATTCGTCATTTGGAACCTTTAAAGCCCCCGATACTGATTTTCAGTACAATCGGAACACAATTGCCAAAATTAGTCCGCCATTTTGAATTTTTAAATTTTAACCACAAATTCGTCATTTGGAACCTTTAAAGCCCCCCGATGCTGATTTTCAGTCCAATCGGAACACAATTGCCAAAATTAGTCCGCCATTTTGAATTTTTAAATTTTAACCACAAATTCGTCATTTGGAACCTTTAAAGCCCCCCGATGCTGATTTTCAGTCCAATCGGAACACAATTGCCAAAATTAGTCCGCCATTTTGAATTTTCAAATTTTAACCACAAATTCGTCATTTGGAGCCCTTAAAGCCTCACCCGTCCGAATTAGTCTCGTGTGTAGCACCCCGCATTGAGATGCTTTCTTTCTTTTGCTCCGACGCTAAGAACGCGAGCCTCTTTCTAGAATGTTGCGCGAGCATCGTAACGTTACTGGACGTTAGTGGCTTCGTTACAACTTTTTCGTGAATGCCTTCCAACCGCATCGATTTATAAGACGTTATCACGTCAAAAAATATGGTGATTATTAAGAAAAGTTTAACTATCTCATTTATTGACTCATTCTTATGTTGCAATTTTTTGAATAAGAAAAAAAATGAATTGCGACCTGAAGAATGTTTAGTCATTTGCGATTTTTCCGAAAATTACGCGTTTGTTCCACAGGATGCGATTCAAGGCGTGCACGGGAATAATGACCAAGTAACGATCCACCCTTTCGCAATTATAAAGATAACGGGAAAACATAATTTCTTAATTTCTTCGAAATCTCAGACTGTTTGAAACACGCCGTCCACTTATTTCAGCGTGTTTTAATTAGTTTTTAAAAAAAAGATTGGGTTCTTTGAGAAAAATATTTTACTTTTCCCACACTGTAAAAAATTTCTGTGGTAGTTTTACAAAAAAAAATACTGGAAGTTTTATTCACAAGCAGTTTTGTAAATTTGCGATATATATTGTTAGGAATATTCCTCATCTACTTTACGTATTCTTACCAACTGTGAGTAAATATAAATTATTTGTGGAATGTAAAAATACAATCAGTATTGGAGCTTTCTCTTCATAGTTTTGTAAATTTCCAAAACTCTTGTTGCAACTTTTTACCAGAGAGAGACGAAAAAGGAAAAACCCAAAGCTGAAGATTACTGCCCTGTGCCAATGTGCTTGGCCCTGCCTGAAATATATCCAAGCGCCAAATTTTATTCTTAGTTAATGCCCGGCCCTATACATAAAAAATTAGCATTTTGCTCACAATGCTTTGTTAAGCATGTACGTGAGGCAATGCCTATCAAAATTTCTTGGCTGTTACAAGAACTGCCCAGACCCTGACAAAGTCAAAGGTCTGGCCTTACCTTAAAAGCAATTGGGTTTATATGCTTAGTATTCCATTGTTACCTGTGAATTATATCCACGAGAGGAAAAATTTAAACCTTACATTCCAATAACCGATTTGTAATTTTACTGAAAATTTATGTTCTAAAATTACGCCTCTTTAGTAAAATTACAGTACAAAGTGTTAGGATTTTTTCAGTACATAACATTGATAAATATATAAGAAATATTGTAATTTTCCTACATAAACGATTTAGAAAAATACACAAAATTGTGTAAAATATACGTCACATTCATGTAATTAACATTTACGTTATGCAGTATTGGAGATTTCCAATTTCATTTTGTGAAGTTACAAAATTTATAGTAAGATTACAATAATTGTGTAGTAAATTAGTATTTCATATCGCGATTTGTAATTTTACTGTACATTTGCACGGTGAATTTACATATTTTTTTTACAGTGCACGGAACGAGTGCTCAATACAAAAACAAAAAAAAAATTCATAAATCTCTGTTATCACAAAGATGACTTTGATGTAAGTGCAGAATGGACCTTTTCGCCACGTCGTCGCATGGAAAAAGACATTGTGTTATTCATTTTCCGTTGTACCCACCTATTCTGCGTGTACGCGACATGTTAAGCCGTCGTGCCGCACGCTCTTTTAAAGAATTTTTTAAATATGACCCCGTTTGAGTTCCATTTTCAAATTTTCACTGTTTCTTTAGAATTGAAGTAGGAACACGATGATATTTTTCCAAAACTTTAAGTTGGGGAGTTGATGATGAAAAATGCTAATGAAATTTTATAGACAAATAATAACAATTTATTAATATTAAACGCAAATTTTAAATATACCACTACATAGAATGACTCAAGATCTTCAAAATCGACCTAAATAATTTTTTTGTACGACTAATGGTTTCGAAGATACAGTAATTTGAATGGTCGGCCGCGCGATGTTTTTTGAAATTTCTTGCAATTTACAACGGTGTATATCTTCTGAAAAAAAAATCGCAATTTTTTTTCCCGAAATATGGGTCCCATTATTTCATGTGTAGAATGCGTCTGCAAAATTTAAAAAAAATCGGGGTGATCAATTACATTAACATTGCGTGTATGGATAAAAGCCAAACACACGGGCATTGTAATTTCCCCTTTGAAATTCCTTTGGGAGAAATATAAACATCTTCTAAGCTGCAAAGTAAAAGGAAAAAATTTAACCGATAAATTGCTTGTATGGTGCTTACGGGTGCTTTTTACATTCGTCAAGTTTATTAAGTCAATTTAGAGCGGTACCATATGAACACTCATGTTGGTACTTTATGTTACGTACAATTACGTCACGGTATGTCATATTAGGTTCAGGCTTTTGTAATACACTGGTTAATTTAATGTTCCAGAAAACAATAGGAGTAAATATGCACTAAACGGGGAATAATTTTTTTTTATTAACGCCCATGTTCCAGAAATCGTACTGCATGTGGTATAGAAAAGGGAAAACAAATTGATGAATTTGCGTTGGCGTGCGCTTTTGACGAAGAATTTGTAGAAAAATAGAAGTAAATTTGTCAAGACATGCTAACACTTCAACATCTAAGAAGACTAAAAAGAATATTGTTTCTCCATTATAAGTGTTTCTTTATTCCTGGTTATTAACCAAATATAATATTATAGGGTACATTTCCCCAATTAATTCACAAACTAAACGGATGAAAATTTTTTATTGCGACAAATTCACAAATCAAACTAAACTCTTATTCCACCGAACTAGTAACAAATTTATAACCAAAATATTTCAACTGTGACAGTAAACATATGATATCGAAGTGAATTGAAGTCATTTTCGAAAGTAGGAAAAACGTACGAAATCTGGAACACCAATTTCAAATTCGTACGATTCCAAATTCACTTGCGATTTGAATCCGCGCGTTTTCTGGAACATGGGCGTAAGTTTCTTTTTTATACATATTTTCGATATAAATATTAATTGCATTGGTTCCGTAATTTTTTTGATAAGAAAGGCAATCAATTGATCCATTTTTTTCAGTATAAATATTAGGTATGAACTTTAACAGTGTACGGTTTATAATGTACTTTCGTGGTGGGAACTTGAGACTCTCAGTAACGATTTTGAGCTTTCTTTATTTATTGATGACTTACATATAAAATGACCGATTCATTCAACTTTCATATTTTAGAAGTGAGTAAAACTAATTACTCCAACACGCAATGCAGAAAAATGCCATAAAATACCGCCATAAAATATTGTATCCAGCTATATGTACCTCTTTTTTATACCAGTGCACCCCAATTTCGTTGGACTTACCTGCATTTACACTGCATTAAAATCAATAACAACAACCCTAATTCAATAAATGACCACATCAAATTATTAGCAAGAAAATGCTCTACAAATAAGCTCCAGGGCATTTTTTATGTAGAATCGATAATAAAAAAGTTATAGCGCTTTAAAGTTCATCACCCCCAAAATTTTTGTCATTTTTCGTCCATATACTTTTTATTATTAATATTACGACAAAACAATATGCACGAAAGTTCTAGATAATTTGATTATCTAAAACAAATATTTTTGCAAAAATTCTGTAGGACTCCCGGTTTCCGAGCTATAAGGAAAACCATTTTTCACACTCAAAACAAGATGGCGGCCGAACGTCACGCCTCCGGATCCCGAAATCTCGGTTTTATACTCCCAACCAACCCCCCTACACATTAAAAAAAAAATTACTATTTATATAAAATGTTCAGATGGCCCTTTTTTGCACCATTTTACTGGAAATATATGATTTTTTGTTAAATTATAAGCAAAAGAGATTCATCACAGAAGGAGAAGTTGAAATCGAAGTTGACAACAAAGAACCTTTGATCGGTACAAATCTTCGAATTTAGTTATGACGCCAAGAATTATAGACAAGTTTTGAAACGTGTTTAACTAACAACTTATTTGCATTCGAAATTACCACAAGATCATCTGGATAGTGTACCAAGTCTCTAAAACAATACCAAAATTGATAATACATAATGTCCACAAACGTCCTAAATAAATACCAAAATAGATCATTTTTAACCATACAGAATTTGTACAGATATTTTACCAATTTATATTGTATTATTAAAATATTTAACATATCATATAATCGATACCTCTAACCTGTATCAATCAGCTCCAAAAATTCTGCTCTATATATGGAATTGTACAAAACATTTCAACATAAAATTTATTTAGGTACGGAACAATATTATCCTTTAGAATTCAAATTTCTTTAGTCTATTACTTGCACACAGGAAAATTTATGTAACGATAAAACAAAACAAGTTTGAAGCTTTAACCACAACTAATCAATAAGTAAACAGGAAGTAATTTTACCAACTAAGCCCCACACTAAGCACATCCACTAGATGCACAAGAAACTTACTTTCAAGGTACACTAAAACTTTTATACTTGTTGTTAGGTGTCCATTATATCATTAAAAACAGATACTTTGAGACAATTTCCTTTAGTATGAATGAGTGTCCATTTTTAGGGACACATACATGAGTTTTGATAGGGGACACGACAATTTAGTAAAGAAATGGTGTGATTTTGACGTATATTTTTTGAGGATTGAATGGGGGATTTTTAAATACCGGTATTTGTTCTTTAATATGGTAGATGCAGTCATAGAAAATACTGCGTTGCTTGAAACCGTGTTGAACGAGACTGAAATCCCATGCAAAGTGGAGAGATGTTTTAGAGATGGCGAATGCAGCAACAGAAAAGTTCGAAGTACGACAAGGTCTTAGACGCAAGGATGGGCTGGCCTCAAAGCTTTTCAACCTCGCCCTAAAATGGATGATAAGGAAAACGTCAGTTCAGAGAACTCCTTCAATAGCAACACACTGTACAATTTCTTGGATGTGCACATGACGTGGACATTGTGTGAAGGTCCTTACTGCCAGAAAAATAAGCTAATGTCGAGCTAAACGAGGCGGCAAAGGATATAGGCCTGAACATCAACGAAGAAAAAATAAACAGTTCTGAGCTGTGAGATTTGAAATATTGCGAAGAAATATAACTACCGATGAACACAACCTAGAATTAGTTGGTAAAACAATCTACCTTGGGTCTACAATTAAAAAAAGAAAAGAAGAAAAGGAAGAGATAACTAGACGAATACTTCTGGAGCACTCGGGACATAAGGAACGAGTCAACAAGGTTTCAGAGAAAAGTTCTCAGATGCATAATAAGCCCAAAGAGAATGTAATATGGTGAAATCGACAACAAAATTCACGTGCTGTTGACGTTCCGCAAAGTACAAATCGACCTTAAGTGAAAAACATAGTGTTATGCCACCTGATGGCCGATCCTTGGATATGACGTCTCCCACCGCTCACTGGCAATCTCCTACTACGACGTTCAAGTTTCATTTCATTTCATTTCATTTATTTATTTAAAAACTAGTACATCAAGATTTATAATACTATCACGCTAATAACGCATGCACTTAAAATTATAGTGTGGCAATTTAGTACAAAAAAAAATGAAAAATATATTTAATAAATAAGTTGGGAGAAGAGAAAACAGAAAAACTAACTAAGAAAAAAAAACTAAGAAGAATTAAGTTGAAGGAATATTATTGATTGGGCAAGTAACTGAAGATATGTTTCCTGAACACACTTAACGACCCCGCATTCTGTGTATCGGCAGGTAAACTGTTCCATAACAGAATAGAATGAACAAAAAAAGATCTCTGCCCAACTAAATAAGAGAACCTAGGTATA
The DNA here is from genome assembly GCA_963855945.1 of Thereva nobilitata. Lineage (NCBI taxonomy): Eukaryota > Metazoa > Arthropoda > Insecta > Diptera > Therevidae > Thereva > Thereva nobilitata. The sequence continues at coordinate 78,159,512 of OY979698.1, read as the reverse complement.
ATAAATAGTATTCTTCTAGTCGTGCGACCGAGTTGAAGATACTCATGTAGATATGATGGTCGGTCGAAGTGTAGGATTTGTAAATGAATGTCATTGCCTTGACGGATAAGTACACTTCAAGGGTGCATCTCAGAACAGAAGAGCGATAACGGCTGATATGGTCGGATCGGCGAAGATTATAGACAAACCTTGTACAGTCATTGAATGCTACATTGAGTTTATCACGGCATGACGCATCAAGGGATGGAAAGATAAGGCTAGCGTAAGTGAAGTGCGGTAGAATTAGAGTTTTAACTAACTTTGTACGAGTGCCTGTGGGCAGAATGGAAATTAATCGCAAATTACCATATATTTTAGATAGGGTATAAGAAACTTGATCACAACAAGTTAATTGTGAGTTCAGGTGGACACCTAGATTCTTAACTCGAAGTTGATAGGGTAAGCACGCGTTCATGAGAAAGATAGGTGGAAGGATAGGAAGGAAGTGTCTAATTGGCTCCTATACATTGGAATGCAACAGGATTTAGAGGCATTTAGCAGTAGGTGGTTGGATAGGGACCATTGATAGATACGCTCTAGATCGGCATTAATGTTGTGTACACAGTTCTCTACTAATCCAATGGGGCTGTTTAAATAAATTTGGACGTCATCTGCATACATGTGCAGTTTACAATTCGTCACGATACTGCTGAGGTCATTTATGTACAAGCAGAAAAGCAAAGGCCCTAATATGGAGCCTTGCGGAACACCGCGCGTGATAGGTAGAGGATCTGAAATTGAATTTTGCAGCCAAACTTTTTGAGATCGATTATGTAAGTAATCCCGAATTAGGGACGCGGTAGAAGATGAAAATCTCATGTGGTCTATTAGCTTTATTTCGAGAAGCTTATGGCTAACACTGTCAAAAGCTTTACTGAAGTCCAGAAGCACAAGAAAAGCTATGTCATCAGAATCTAGAGCCATCCGCAGGTCGGTGGTCACCTTCAGCAGTGCAGTTTCACAACTACTTGTTTTGCGGAATCCAGACTGTGCTTGCGACAGCAGAGACAATGTTTCACAGTGTTCTTCAATTTGCCAAGATATTAGTTTTTCCAGCACTTTGCCAAGGAAGCATAATATGCCTATAGGACGATAATCAGCGGGGCCTTTCGGGGATTTGCATTTAGGTAGTGCGATAACTTTTGCTTTTTTCCACTGTAGCGGAATGTGTGACTTTGTCAGGCAGCTATTGAAAATGTGAGTGATATAGGGGAGGATCACAGGAAAAATTAGCTTAAGCAAGACGGGTGGGAGATTGTCTGGACCAACTGATTCAGATTTGATGGAGTAAAAAGTTTTGTGGACTTCCGCAATAGCCACATTACGAAAGCTAAATAAGTCAGTAGCACTTACAGATGGCCTTGAGCATTGAGGATCTTCACATATATTAGTGGTGACGCTATTAATTCTCTAAGGATTCTGGGTAACCCGCAGCGAAAAGGAGGAGAGGGAATGCAGTAAGGGAGACGAACCACACCCTTCAAAGATGTAAAGTTATCGTGTCGAGGGCTTTATGGTAGTGGGTAATTTTTGCACTGTCGCTATAACAATCTCCTCTGAGCACCGGGCGCACCGTTGCATAATGCCTTATCTTGATATGAAGGCTCTGTCAGGATGAACTTTAACTTCCCTAACATGCTTATTGGAATTTTATGGGCCAATCAAAAGGCGGATGCCCTGGCTTAACAGGGCTCTGACGTTGTATTCATCGGTCTCGTTCTGGTTATTGGTTACACGCCAATTTGGTGAAGAGGGCCCTTGCCGACCGGATCGAAACCCCCGAACGCTGGAGTTTCGCTCGTGAATCGGTCAATCCTAAGCGGCTCCTTCCTGTGTCGTCTATTAACGCGGCTAAGGAATTATTGGCTATACTTGTTGGGTTGATGTCAGGACACTTGTTGGCTTGATTACCGGACACTGTGCCCTAAATTACCATTTATGGAGGTTAGGAAAGGCTTGAAGAGGATGAGTCTCTCCTGACTGCCCCTCGATAACTTGAACAGTGATTACCTGAGTGATCTGGCCTGGAAAAATTAGGAAGAATTTCGGCATTTGCGTTAACAGAAAGCCCACAGTGTTTGAATAACCCGCTGACCTTTCGAAAGCCCATCTCCATATTCTACTTAACGGATGCTAAGACCATCATGTCATCCACAAAGGGAATTGTCTTTATCCTGTCGTTCTCGAATGGTTTTTAACAATCTTTCCTATAGCGATAAGCCATAGCATCCGCGGATGGTCTTTGCCCTGGGGGTAACACATCGCGTTATATTTAAAACTTTGTTGTCTCCTCAATTGTTGGGATGATTATAGTTTTTACAGACTATTATGATTGTGGATACACCGAATTCCGCAAGGGCTTTGTTCCTGATATTATTGGGGACGTCCATAAATTACGTGAGGTGATTTTGGCGATTTTTCGACCCCCCCTCCCCCCTTGGTGAGATGTCGTGAGATTTGGCTCGACCCCCTCCCTCCCCCCCTCAATCTCACGTGAGATTTTTAAAATTTTAAAAAATTTGTAGGATTTACACTATTATGCGTATTTTTAGTGTAAAGCCGGAACTATAATAGACGTGAAAGAACGTACGTCAATCCCTGCGTTGCCAGGGCTCTATGATGGAAATGAATGATTGACTATAATAAACGTACATCACATGTACTTGTTTTCGTTAATGTTTCGTTAAACGTAGTATTACGCCGTCTTATGGGACCTGGATCCCAGTTGACGGCGTTGTTATGTCAAAATCGTAGCAAATTCAAACAATGTTTACTGCGATTAATATGGTCGATTGTACTTCACGGTTTACGATGACAGATATGTACATCTACATTCGTTAAAAACGTACGTCGATCTACGTCTATTATAGTTCAGGCTTAAATACCTTAATCTGTGCTTGATTGCTTTTAGAAATCATAATTTGTGTTGAAGAACAGTACCACAAAATCATAACAGCACCAACTAGGCATGCACCCAATATAAACTACAATACCTGTGGATTACCATTTAGCAGGTGATTCTGCCTACCCTTTGGAAACCAACCTCAGAGTGCCTTACAGGGATAATGATTTCTTAACAAGAGAACAGAAAACTCGTGTATTTGTAGAGCAAGCATATAAAAGTGAAAGTATGTCTGTAAATGTTCAATAGACTCCGAAACCGCTCATCCGATTGGCCTGAATTTTTGTATATAGGGGTTTTCGGGTACGGCGGGTGTTCCTACGAGGTCTATTTTGCTCTATCTCGAACACTTCGGGTGGCTGTAGTGTACCGATATCCGTAAAATTCGAACTTTTGTATGCGAGGTACTCTTCGAATTACTGCTAAAGAGCTCAGATCTATATTATTTTGGTTTTTTCCGAAAAAAATACGATTCCCAAAGTTTCAGATCGATCGGTCCAAATTTAAAATGGCGGCCAACACAAAATGGTGGATTACCTTTTTCTTTGCAAGCCATTCGGTATGGGTATTAAATGAAAGGGTATGACAAGTAGTATCACCTAATTACTACTATTGGTTTATGGGTGCAACACAGGCGCGCCGGGTCCCAGCTAGTGGAATATAAAAAAATTTAGAATTTTACAATATATTGACATACGAAGGTTGGCTTTGGCATCCACTGATTCGTTTTTAGAGAGTAACGACTTGACTGTTTGAATAGTAATGGTAGAGCCATTTATGACTCTGGAGATATACAAACTTCGGAGCATTCTTCTATATATGTCATCGTTAGGTAAAAAACCTGTGACTGAAAGACCCAGGGGGGTTATCCTGGAATCCGATTCGAAAGTCATGAAATTCGGAAATAAGAAAATGGTATCCTCCACCAATGCGAATTCGAATTAAATTTGTCCGCTTGTGATCGGATTTCAGTCCGCGAGGAAAGCCATTGCCGCATGCGCTGCTTTTATTTGTTTGTTTTAAAATATTCTAAAAACTCTTTAAATATTCTTGAAACAATTTATTGTTCGCATCAAAATGTCAAATTAAGTTAATAAATGAAGTTGGTTGGCTGAAAATAATTTCTTTTCGAAGATTTATCAGGCATCGCTGCTACCTTCCGTTTGCTTCCTAGTTCCTACTTTCGTATCGCCTTAGAAAAGCGGAGTCTGAAGTCACAGCCAGCTTCTCAAATTGACGTTTGAGCCGCCTGTACATCAGGATACAGATTCAAGAAGTCTGTTAGACTTCCATTCTTCACAACTCTCGATAATGATAACAAAAGGTTTTCAAAATCTATCTTGGCCTCTAGTAGGTATGTCAGAGCAGATGGTCGTCGATTCAAAATTCGAGTCCTGTAAGATGCTTAGATGACTAATTATGTCGCCTGGTGCAAATGTCTGCTTTTGTAGTGACAATGCACTGCAGACAGCATGTGTTCTGACTGATGTGAAAAGAGCCGATTCTTAATATAATCTCTATGATTGCAGTAGGATTGGGTACATTATGCACTTGAGAGTCTTAGGAGCGCATTAGGTTCCAGGTTTCTCAATTGGGCTTCTAGGCCTTTTTGTTTTGTTTAAGCTTAGACCCCCACACTAGTTCATCGTAGGGTCGCAATCTGTCCAAAAATGGTGGTATAAGTCAATGCATACATTACTTTCGCAGTTTTCCCCAGACCATTGTATAAAGAGATAAGAATTTTTCATCACGTCTTCATTCCCAGATATTTAAATTATTTTCTTTACTTTTTTTTGGATGTTCCAGTTGGATGGTATTTGAAACAGTGAACAAATACAGTGTAAACGGCACACTATGATTCGTTTAGAACAAGCTAGCTGGACAAAAACCAAGTCTAAATTCCTAGTAATAACTTATTAATTGGAACTCAGTAGGCCTCTACATTAAGAGATTCAGTTATAATTTTTTGAAAATACTCTCATTAGGAGCGCCGCGTAGTGTCGTTACGGCAAGTTTATAAAATTCAAAGTGCGTTCATTTGCATTTATGTTCCATGCTAGATAACGTAGTTTTAGTTACTAAAAGAGTTTTGTGCAAGTGTTTTGTCATGGATTGCGTACATAATGGTAAGTATTTTCTTTTGTGTTAAGTTTATGACAAGAACTTCATTTTCCAATTCTATTAAGTTAATTGTTTATAAAATAGTGATGGTTTTAACTCAATTTTTTAAATTTAATATAAAAACAGTTACATGTCCACTCGTGTCCACCCCGTAAAATCTATCGTATGTGATTCTCACAAGTATGTAGCATTACCTGGTACAAAAAAATATTGCGAATTATTTGCACAACTAAATTTTATCTTTTTTTTTCTGTTATAGTTTTCACCGTCTCAAAAAGTGATTTTTTTGAAGAATGGTTAAAACACCCGAAAGAAACGCGGAATGAGAAGCTCTTTCGCTTTATATTTTCAAAACATGATTTTGATGGTGTTACGGAGAAGTCTCTCAGAGACATTAAGGTCATCATTTCCAAACATTCATCAAAATTGACTGAAAAGTGGAGCAGCTGTGGAAGAAACAAAGAACGGTTCCTGGACAAGAATTCTACGTGGCTAGAGGGTGCGGATATATCTTTTGATGTGTCCGTTTGCTTATCCATGCCAAGTACGTCTATCAAACCCCAACCGGGACGTGGAAGACCAACTATAGAGTTCGAAGATTCGAGTCTCAAAACGAAAAGACGACGCGTTGATGACCTCTTACAGTCGAGAAGTGCTGGTGAATTAGCATACGCTGCTGAAGTGTCAGCGCGATTGTCCGGTCAGAGAAGGGTAGCACGTCAAATTAAGGACGTAATTGACGGTTCAAAATGCCACGAGAAAAAAGTTGAACCAAGTGCCCCCAGGTGTTTGACGAGTGAGGAAGCTTTGGCATACTACATTGAAAGCAAATCAAGTAGCCACAGTTATAAGCAGACTCGGAAGTGGAGCATCAGAGCAGGACATAAGGTATTCCCGTCATTGTATAGTATTGGAAAGGCTAAAGTAGCCTGCTACCCTCCAAGTGAACATATTTTTGTTAACGAAACGCGTGCTGAAATCAAAGTTCAGGCAGTTCTAGATAAAACTGCAGAACGTATGGTTTCAGCACAGCAAGAAGTTGTCTGTAATCTGTTGCCTTGCACGTCATTCACATTGACCACTAAGTGGGGTTGCGACGGAAGTTCCGGTCATAGTTTGTACAAACAAAAATTCACCAACTGTGATGACAGCGATGAATTTTTGTTTGTATTTTCATTCGTTCCCCTTCAATTACGAGACGAAGATGGCAATATTGTGTGGCAGAATAAAGTTTGTCGCCCAATAAAGTTTGTTTTTTCTAAGGAAACAAAAGATTTAACCATTACCGAAACCAATAAGGTTGTAGAGAAGATAAATGCTTTATTGCCGACAATGTGCAAGGTGATGGAAAGTGAGGTATCTGTCAAACATGTAATGCTTCTCACAATGGTTGATGGGAAAGTTTGCAATACTCTGACCGAAACTTCTTCTTCACAGAAATGTTTTATTTGTGGAGCAACTCCATCAATGATGAATGATTTGTCTAGAGAGTTTAAGGCAAATAAAGATCATCTTGGTTTTGGTTTGTCTACATTGCACGCTTGGATTTGGTGCTTTGAATGCTTCCTTCACATTAGCTATCGACTTGATGTAAAAAAGTGGCAGCTTAGAGCAAACAAAGACAAAGTTAGTGTGAAGCAACGATCAGAGAACATTAAAAAACGTTTCAGAAATGAGATGGGTTTAGTTGTAGACAAACCAAAACCAGGGTTCGGCAACACGAATGACGGGAATACCGCGCGAAGATTTTTTGAAAATCCCGAGGCCAGTGCTGATATCACAGGGTTAGATGTTTCTTTAATACAAAAATTTGAATTAGCTAAAGAAACCCGACAACTTTATGTTAATCTCTATTCGTGGTACTACATGCCCGCCACTGTTCACAAAATACTCGTGCATAGTTCAGAGGTAATTAAATCATCATTTCTGCCTATAGGCCAACTGTCCGAGGAAGCACAAGAAGCGCGGAATAAGGACTGCAGACGATTTCGTGAACACAATACGCAAAAGCGATCACGAGTATCTACGAATAGAGATTTACTCAATATGTTATTGATTACATCTGACCCTTTGATAAACGGTTTAAGAGAAGTTCCCCGGAAAAAAATTGGCGCCCTCCCTTCTGAAGTCTTAGATTTAATTGTTCAACCTAGCTGTAAGGAGCAAAGTGTTAATATAGTTTCTAGTTTTCATAGTTCTGTCATTCATGATCATGACTATTCTATGGACGATTCATCTGATGAAAGTGATGATAATGAATGACAGATATAATCGTTAAGCGTTTTGGTTTTCTGTAATTACTTTTTATAATAAGATTTAGATATATATTATTTATAAGAATGTTTAAAATATATGTATATTATGCACATTATTGCTGAAGCTTGTTCTTTTTTTCACAATGCCAGTTCAAATGATGAATCGTTCTTCATAAAGTACTGAGAACTACAAATCTGTGCTTATTAAGCTCATTCACAAGCAAAAGTCAAAGAAAATAATATTGTCCAGCTAACTTGTTCTACACGAATCACTGTGCGGCAGTGCAAAATTTTTATACCCAATTGCTATTGAGTCGAAATATAGTAATAGTATCACGTATACTTTTGATTCATTATTCCTTCTCTATTTGCAATATGTTTTGATAAAACCTTTCACCATGTTCATCTGATACTGCACCAAGATTTTCGTGAATGAAATCTAAATGCGGGTCCGAAAAGACGATTTTAAAGATTTTCTCATTTACAGATATTGTTAAAATTGAAAAAAACAAAAATATATTAAGAAATATTGCAAAAAAAATACAGAAAAATCGAAAAATACCCATTTTGAGGGCTAAAACCCCCTAAAAAGTGGGCTTCTCGGAGTAGAAAATCGGTAGACTTTATAACCCCTTATTAAAAAGCATAAAAAGAAGCGCTCTGCCAATTTTCAGCCTGTACCTAATTATTTCCGCTATATCGTTTTTTTCGGCTTAATTTACCTGTACTATTAATTTAACCCAGTTTTCTCGCGATTTTACACTGTTTCTTGCGGAAAAAAATTACGTGAGATTTGCGGAGACCCTCCCCCTCCCCCACGTGAGATTTGGTGAGATTCGGCTCGACCCCCTCCCCCCCCTAAACACCTCACGTAATTTATGGACGTCCCCTAAACAAAATTGAATACGTCGGAATTATCCCTGATAACGACAATGACACTGAGGCCTAAAGCCTATTTTGTGCTGGTCACTGTTTTGAATATAAACATAACAAGCAATGGAACCAGTACACCACCAAATGTTATCGCTTTCTCCATAAAGATCAAATGAAACGCATGTCAATTCTTCTTTCACTTTTTTCCTGCAAGATATTGCACAAACCAAAATGATATCGACTTCGTCGAGACGCCGATAGAAGCATATTAATGACAATATGGTCTGAAAACAATTTCATAATATTAGGTCCAGCCGCTTTTTTGGTTAAATGAAAAGACGATAATTTTTGCGAACCTGGATTATCTCAATTTAACATTGGCAATGCATGAAAGCGACGCATGAAACGTGTTCTATGGGCTGGCACTGTTTAGGTGAAGTGATCCATTCGGAGAACGTCTGTATTCTCTCCTTAGATTTATAATCGGATTGATACAGCCTGCTAAAATGGGGAATGAACAACCACATTCCTGCCAGTATATAGAAATTTTGGTAAGGCAGAGATTGGGAAAATTGGCATTACTACTTCGGAAACACAAATCCCAGTCAACCGCTGATAAGGAAGTAATAAGCTACAGCAAGTTGGCTTTTCTATAATAATATCTTTCTCGCGAGCCTTGGTGATAATTTGAATACTCCAGCAAATTTGTATTATGAACATTGAAATCACGCACAGCAATTCTTTCATGAATTGCTTGGGCAGAAGCATTTGTATTTATTTTTTGAGCTTGAAGCAGAAAATATGACATGGTTCCAGAGATTGATTTTAATCCGAGTATGGTTAAAGTCAAAAGATGTGCTGTTGTACATCCTGTCAAAGGCTACGTAATTCCTGATATATATTTGCTCCAGTTTAAGAGAACTGTCTAGACCTAATAGCTGGACCTTCTCTTGATATCATTATATCATTAACATTATAACATTAACCGATGATCTGCATTGGAATAATCACATATTTTTTAAGTCCATAATCTGTAAGTCCGTATTCGTCCTCACTCAATTCAATTCAGCTCGTACATCTAAACAGCGGCCTCGAGAACCGCGTTAGCGTGGTGGAACAAAGCTCGCTTCCTACGTATTGGTGGTAGCATCATATGAACCCCAACTGACACATTGAGCCACTGTAGGAACTTAATAAGCATTTTACCGATTTACTTTCTGCATCTACGGCTATATTTTGCCAGCAACACAAGACTACTCGTCTTACTCGCACTGCGGTCTAAGAAATCTTTTATGAGTAAAGAAACTCAACCTTCCATAGAGAGTATTCGCGAACTCAAACAATATTTAAGCGTTAAAATACAGGGTTTATTTCCTCCTGGTCATGCAGCCTCTCTCCTCTCCTTAACCTATTGCACCATGACGTGAAAGAATTTTTGGACTGGTGACCTGTGCGTAGGTATTCACATAAAAAATAACAATCGCGAAAAACTAATAACTCCTTTCCTTAATCGTGACATTGGCCAACTTTTGTCAGTTTTATAGCTGGGTAAACACACATTTATTTTAGTCATAATTATGAAAATCAAGGGCCGATATTTGCGAAGTTATTAAAGATTTTTGGTTGGATGAAGAAAGTTTTGGAATTGTACACTGGAATAAGAGAGTTTTGAAAATGACTATCCTTTGTAGTAGAGGGAAATTAAACAAAAAAAACGAAGTTACGATGAAGTTGGGAAGTTGGAAAAAAAATTTCTGTAAAATCGGTCCTGTGCTGTCCGAGAAAATTGCATAAATGTCCATTTTTAATGCATTTTGAGTGCATTGCTACACTATTACACTATTTTTTTAATTTCTCCAGTTCTGTTGGTCGTAGAAAAATGGAAAATACTCGTGATTAAATAGACTATCGAACTGATTCGGTATAAATATTTTAAAAATGAATCCTAGCCTCAAAAAACCAAAATGTATGAAATTTGGTTTTATTTTACTAAAAATGAAATAAACAACGGGAAAATAATCGGATTTTGATAAAAATTGGAGAAAATATGTAATTTGATGCTATAAATACGTGGTTGAAATTTCAAAAAAAACTTCGATTTTTACGGCAACAATTGGCACTTTTCGAAAAATTTTAAAATTGCTGCCATTTTATGCCAAATTATCCGTACGGTAAAATATTTTTTGATGTGAAACATCTTTGCGTGCTGTGAGTAATTTTTGAAGGGTGCAACGCTTGGCTTAATGCAATTGTTGTTGTGATTTGCAACGATTCTAAAACAATAACAAACCAAGAATCCTAGAATGGACGAGTTGGTTGAGTGTATGATATTCGACGGTGATTCCGAAAAAGTCGCAGGTTCAATTCTCGGGCATTCGAATTTTTATTTAATTTATATTTCAAAGTTTTTATTTAAAATTATTTCCAAAAAGGTTTAATAAAGCAAGGAGTGCATAAGAGTTTAAAAGTACGTAAAAGGACTCTTACTATTAAATGTAAATTGCACAACTACAGTAAATTTCTTAACTATAATAACTTATAAAAATTTAGATGGAGCATTCGGATTTCTTAGAATTCTGTCTGTAGAAGGACAGAATGCCAGGAAGTTACAACCGTTTGATGAAAATGATTATTTAGCTTAATTTACTTGATTTCCTACAAAAAATTTTAATGGGCGGGCTTAAATTACTTTTCATCTGAAAATTTGAGTTATGGTATTATCCACTCATATATCTCTATTTCGTAGCACAATAATGCACAAACGTCAATCTATTGTTTTGATTGTAAGCATATAGCGGCAACTAAATATTAAAACATTTTAGTTATCACAACTAATTTCCATTCGTTGCTATAATGTAGGTGCTATAAAAATGGTGCTAGATTCATGTTGGTCCTATAAAAATATTTTATATGAAATTGTTATTTCAAATATTTAAAACAAATCCGATGCTATTTAAATTGTAAGCCATAATAATTTCTTGAAATTCCCTGCAAACATTGCAATTTCAACACAAATATTCCCTACACAGAAAAAAAAATTTCTTGTCAAAATTAAAAAATTACTAAATTTTATAGGAAAATACGGCATATTAACTAAATGGATGAATGGATGGATGGTGTTTTCTTAAATAATTGAAAATATGTTCTTAAATCCTTTGAAATTTGTATGCAATGTATTTGTCTTTCTTAAATTCAAAATTTTGAAATAATTACGAATTTTTGACTTTTAGACAAGGGTAATATAATTTCGAAGGCGATTCCAATGATACCAAACAAGCGTCATCCAAAATTAAAATTGTTAGTGGAATGTTTTTCCCTTCTTCTGAATCTTTCAAATTTTAACAAAAAAGCGCAGCCGTCAGGCTTCGAACCCACGACAGGACTGGACCCCTGGCGCCGATCCTACATTTTAATTAAAATTTTGAAAAGACAGTTTTGAACTGAAATCTTTTTGTTGTATTATCAAATGTCTGTATTTTGTAGTATAATAATAATACGCAACTAATGCAAGAACTCTGGAATTTTCTTACATTGTATGCTAGCGATGTAAGAAAATTCCAGCGAAGTTCAGAATAGGCTTGAATATCGTGAATAATAAAAAGTCATTAGAGCAATTATTTCAAATATGTACAATAAAATTTCTTCAATAAGATGTCGCGAATTTTATGGTAAAATAGGGAAAAATCTGTAGGGTCCCGCAGCACTGGTTGTCAACAGTAAACATTCGTTACCACGTATTGACAGTGTGTGCTAACTTTGTTATGTGTTGTGCAGTGAGATATTTTTCAATTTTGTTAAACTAAATGAAAAGTGCTGTGCAGTTATAATTAAAAAGAAAATAATCTATTCCTATTTCCTTTGCGCCGCCGGGCTACGACAATTCTGATGACTCTGAGCTCAAGGACTAACGAAAGGTTTTGTTTTGAAATTTTGTTTCCGCACTTAAAAAAACAAATGGGGTGAGACTAAAGGATCAGTTCACGACTGGCAGCCCCGTTTCTACAGGAATCCTTTAATTTTTGGACTACTCATCTGTAGGATAGTCCTTTTGCTAGTTTTTATTGCTCCTTTGTTACTTACTATTCATGTTGAATATGAAATTAGAAAAATTTACTATTAGTTAGTTTGCTTGTACGACCACATTACACATATCTCAAGGAAGCACGTATTCCAAAATCATCTACAAATACCATAAGAAGCTGTCGAAATCATCATTACAAGGACTATGGCCTATTGCAAGTAGTATTCTGACCTTTCATCATGGCCGAAGGTCATCAACGGCAATGGTACATTTACAACACAAATCGATGACTATAAAACTTACGGCCATTTTACATCCCAAACGCAAAATGTCTGTGGGATAAAAGAGCTCCAGAGCTGCTTTTCCACTTTGCGTTTGGGATGTAAAATGGCCTTTATTCTTACTAATTTAATTAATCAATTTAAAGAAAGATAAAGATCGCCAAAGATGTTTCACATCTTTCACGTGCACTGGGTACACGCGCTAGTTTTTTTTATGTGGAAGACTAGAGCTCAGGGAAAGCCCTTTCTACTGTCGACAATCTATTTTCTTCATTTAAGAAGTATGTCTCTAACTGTTCGGCTATGCCTTTCTTTATGCTTTGTAGAGAAAGCAATTTAACTTCTCGCCTTCACCTATGTTATCATCCTCAGAGTTATCATGAATTCCAGATATCATTTCTACCAAACCGCCTTTATCAATTTCTTCTTCAACCAGTAATTCTTGGATATCTTGTGCAACCATTTTGGCAAAACCTTCCCCTCCTACGGGCTTAACAAGTTCTCTTCTACTACTGCAGCCATTCTGTTTTCTGCTATCTCGATCAAATTTTCACTTTCAACTGACTCCGGCCATATTTTTCCAACAACCATTCAATATTGAACCGTTTAAGAATGAAATCATCAAGGAAGGGGGGGGGAGTTACATGAATAATTATTGAAGTAGAATTAATTAAGGTGAAAAACAGCTTGCTTATTGTCAATCAAATGACGTTGATCAAAGTAAGAAATTCAAAAATCCAATTTTCGAAATTTCTTTGCTGCCACAATCTCGAAAACCTCATCCGGATCAACACCTAAGTCGCCATGGTTGACAGTACGCCGAATGCACTGAGTCTCTCATTGCCCGAAGAGTTTCGTTTTGATTATCTTCAGTGTCGAAAATGACTTCTCCACACTTGCCGTTGTTACCGGAAGAGTCGTCAAAACTGTTAAAAGATATTTGATTGTTGGAAATCTGCTCGGGTCACAAAAATCAAAAACTTCCAAAACCTGATAATTTTTCATACCAAAATTTATACTCAGCTCTTCCAGCGGATTCTTATACTCCATTATTAAAGTATAGAGCAAGGTGATCCAAGTAAACTACTTTTTCAGTTGCGGCAAATCCAGGGAGAAGTATCTGTAAGCTTGAAAGGATATCATTAAGAAATTTGTCTGACAAATTCTAAATCAGCGTATCGACCCAAGGAATAAAAATAGCGAAACGAAAATTACGCTTCAACAGAGTCTTTTTGATAATTAAAACGAGCTGTTTGCTTCAATTTTGAGTTCCATATCGAATGCGTCTTTAGCGAGTTTTTCAGCTGCTCTAAAAATTTCGCCGAATGATACTTCTGCATTTTTACGTTCTTCTTGAAGCGCATCCACAATTTCGTGAACATGCTTTACTGCTAATGCCAAATCATGTGATTTTTCTTGCAGTCGAACTGACAAAGGAAGCGTGAAACTGAAAAGTCTGTTACAATCCAAGAGACTGACGATGAACTCGCTCTTCTGAACTGCTGCAAGTATGCAGACCGCTGTTTTTGGGATGATCCAAGATTTCCCAGAAAGGATCCCGCACGTTTCCTATGGAAAATAGCTTTCGGCTAATTTTCTTGTAATTTCCCCGCCCAAAAACCACCTCCAAGGGGCTAGAGGGATACAACAGATTTCTGAATGTAAAGCAATTTATTCTTGTAGTCCACCCAAAGACTACCCAAAACAACCACCCCTTTGATCCTTCAACCACCGACCATCTAACCCCTCCTCTCCTACGTCCCCTCGACCGGGATTGTCAGTAAAGTCAAAATGCAGAGCACTCACCTTTCAATTCATTCGTTCCTGATTTTGTGAAAAAACCACAATACTTCGTTGGCCTTGTGCGGGTTTCATTCGACGATTCGTTTCGTTCGTAAACAGCAAGGCCCTTTTACATCCCAAACGCAAAGTGGAAATGCAAATTAGAGCTTTGTATTAGAATTAGAAATTTGTATGTTTTTCTCTCTGTTGCACGAACGTGGATTCCAGATAAAGAGAAAAGCATACAAATTTCTGTGCGATAAAAGAGCTCCAATTTGCGTTTCCACTTATCGCTTGGGATGTAAAAGGGCCTTATGGTGCTGTTACACGAATGACACACTTGCCATTTTTTCTGTCATAATTTGTCATTATCGTCATACACGGTCATAATTTGTGTCATTATTTTTGTCATAAAAAATAAACAACAACAATGCCATTAATTATGACCAGAGATTATGACAATTGTCATTTTTTGTCATTCGTGTAACTGGGGCATTAATATCAAAAAATTGGGTTGCGGTTCGCGAGTTTTAGCGATTAAAATGTGAAAAGTATAGATTTTCGCGAATTCCGAATTTAGAGTTGTGGGCTTATTGGAAATTTTAAAAATTAGGGAAACGGGAAAATTACTATAATGCAAAGTAAGAAATTACTATAATGCAAATTCAAAATTTTCCGATCTTTTTGACATTTAAAATTCTAAAAATTCGAAATTTCCAATATCGTTACTCAGAATTTCGGACTCAGAATCGCTGGCTACGGCCCTGAATCCGTGCTATAAAAGCACCATGTTGTACGGGGATGTTCCCAATTCTCGAGCCGTGTTAGAGTAAATCCGAGCTATAGAAGTGCCGTAATATACAGGGGTTACCTGTATATCACTTTCTATTGTTTCGTGAATATCACAAAAAGAATGCTAAACACTTTGCACTTAATGTAACTCTCATACAAAACACTACTTATTTGTTCGGTGTCCGAATTTGCAATGAGCTTCGACAATGAGTTAATGTAAGCTACAACGCTATTAGTATGTAATGCTTATACAGTTGTTAGTAAATTAAAAGAAGGATGGAGAGAGTTTTTGAACCCAAGCAACAAATAACAGTAATCTTGCTTATGGATTGAAGAAGTTCTGAAAATAATTATTCATGTAGAGCAGTGGTTCCCAACCAGTGGTCCGCGGACCACCGGTGGTCCGCAAGAGCTAAAATATGGTCCGCAAAAGATTTCAAACTTTGAATGAAGGCGCTGGTGAATAAAGGCGCAGATTTTCGTCTTCTGAAAAAGCATTAGTAGCGTCGTTTGATATATCGAAATTAATAGCACAATCAAAAAAGCCTCTAACAATAGAAGAAACTCTTGTGAAACCTTGTTTGATCAAAGCTGTCGAAGAAGCCGTCTTTATCGAACAAAACGGTGAAAGCTCGAATTGAACTCATGTCAAAGGATATCGAAGAGCAACTAGTTTCAAAAATAAAAATATCACCATTCTTCGCTTTAATCGCTTTGCAGTGTGATTAATTTACTGGCATTTCTCAGTTCTCTCTGTTCTCACTTACTCGTTTTTGTCCGCTTTTTAAGCGACATAATCAAAGAAGAACTATTGCAGGAACCGTAACGACATCAAAAGGTATCGACGTCATGAATATTTTCAAGAATATGACATTATGTGGGAAAAGCTAGCCGATTTCGGTGCGGATGGTGCTCCAGCGATGTGGCTAGGTTCACACGGCACTGTACTGTACGTTTTTAGCAGTATTCGATTTTTACCGTACAAACTGCGGGCTGTTCACACGATACATTGTTATTCGTGTAAAAAACGAATAGTCACAGTTGTTATAATATGCGCTACTTCAGATCGAATACGTTAAAAGTTCGTTCGGTTTGCTTGACAACTCGGTGAGTATTCGATAAACGAGTTGAGCTGTGTACGTTATTTTGCAGTACAAGCGACGTGTGAACGGTTCTATATTCAATGTATGCGCTACTACTTCGGTAAGATTTCTCCCGCAAAAAAACGTGCAGTGCAATGCCGTGTGAACCTAGCCTAAGGATCACGTTCCGATCTAGCGACGTTAATCAAACAGAGGAATCCGTCAGCACTAACAATGCAATTGGCCATACAAGTAGTAAATGCTATCAAAAGCTGTTTAGTTGCTTTTCGACGAGAAAAAAATAAATGACTTACTGGCGCAGTTTTCTGATCTGACATCCCAGATGCATTTGGCTTCTCTTGTGGATATTATCACACTTTTAAATAAATTGAACTTGCAATTGCAAGGTTCGGGAGACAGACATGAATTATTCACGTTGGCGAGGACAATTGTAGTGCGTTCGCAATGTTAAAGGCACTCCTTGACGACAAAAAGCATAACACGTTTAGGTAAAGCTTACAGGAAAACATCAAATGTCATCTGCAAATGTTGGCTGATGAATTCAATCTTTACTTCCCAGAATATAGTAATACATAAGCTAAAGTTGACCAAAAACTGATACGCAACCCTTTTGGCACTAATGCTAGAGAAGTTGCAAAAGAAATCCAAGAAGAACTTATTATGTTACAAAATGATAGAAACTGCAAGGACGCATTTGGATCTGATTCTTTGGAGCAGTTTTGGTGTAAAAAGCAATTTCACACACTAAAATTCGAGATATCGCTTTGCGGTATCTTATGCTTTTCTCCACAACTTATTTATGCGAACAAGGATTTTCTGCTTTACCAATAATTAAAAATAAGTCCAGGGATCGATTGAGTAGCTTTGAGCCAAAATATTACGCCAAGAATTCTAGAACTTATACGGAAGATATAAGCTAAAAAATCTCCATGTATTAATTATCTACTAGAAATTGTATTTTTTCAATTATAACACTGTTAATTAATGTTACTTTTGAATTTTACTATAACTTATGTTAATTAAACGTCTCGATAAAAGTTTATTAACTTCCCAGTAGGAAGTTATTGTAATCGGTCCGAAAATCGGATTCGAAATTTTCAATGTATTTACACGTTTCAAGGTCCCAATAGCATTTTAAGCAAAAATTTGAGAAGAAATATGTGTGTGTGTGTGTGTGTGTGCGTACGTATGTGGTCATTTTTTCCTGCACGATTTCGCGAGAACCGAAAAAGATATCAACTTCGTTCAGGTGCCGTTCGAAGCGTGGTCAAGGAAATATGATCTGAAAAGATTTTCATAAAAATTGTTCGAGCCGTTTTTTTGTTTGAACGACTTAAGTGATTTTTGTACCAGAACGATTTCGCGCGAACCAAAAAAGATATCGACTTCGTTAAGGTGCCGTTCGAAGCGTATTAAAGGACATATGAATTGAAAAGATTTTCATAAAAATCGGTCGAGCCGTTTTTTTGTTTGAACGACTTAAGTGATTTTTGTACCAGCACGATTTCGCGCGAACCAAAAATGATACCGACTTCGTTAAGATGCCGTTCAAAGCGTGTTAAAGGAAGTATGATCTGAAAAGATTTTCATAAAAATCGTTCGAGTCGTTTTTTTGTTTGAACGAATACTGGGAAGTTAATCTTGTGGACCGAAAGGGTCAAAAGCCACATCCCAACTAGTTTTTAGATTGATACAGTTTATTTTTTAACCTTGTGGTCCCTGTCAATAATAATGAAATCAAAGTGGTCCCTGGTCAAAAAAAGGTTGGGAACCACTGATGTAGGGAAAGAGATAGTTTTGGAGCAGTACACATAGTAGAATGAGGGAGTTTTGAAAAATTGCATCATCTTTGAAGCTAAGTTACGCAACTAAAGAGCAAGTTTAGCCTTGAAATGAGTAACAGATTTCTTAGAAGTGTTTGTTGAGAGATGGAAACCGCCATTATCTCATTGTTTTATAAAAGTGGAAGGAAGCAGTTTTGGAATTGGAGTCTTCATATGAACGTGTCAAAATTTATAGGATTTAGCTTTTTTCTCAGAAAATTGCATTATTAGCAGTATATTTTTTCTTCCCAGTAGGGAATGGAAGCCTTCCAGAATCGATTCTGTACACTTTCCTTCGAATGCGTAATGTCTACTTTCTAGATCGAATCATCCCATCGATTAACATTGCGATGTCCTAGGGTCGAAGGCATAACGACCACCTTTTGCAATGCAATTCATTCCAATATGAACGTATAAGAGCTATTTTTTGCCTTACCATACATTCCAACATGAAGGCTTCCAATTTCTACCAAGATATCCTGTATTCCGATTTCGTGAATTCATAAATTCCCTACTGGGTTGGGTTTCTGATGCACCACACCATTTCTAAAGTAGTTCTATACACGAGAATGGTCTAGGTTTCTGCTAGTGAGATTTAACTTAAACGCTTAGCATCTTACAAAGGTATAAGTTTCGAATGCTGAAGTGCATGGAGACAATGCGACTAAAATGAAATTGTAAAGATTTATTCTAAGTAAATTACTAATGTAAGGTTTTGGTGAGTGTTATTTAAAAAGAATAGCAATCGACACACTAGAGAATAATAAATCTAAACTTAAGCATCAAAGAAAGATTTATGCAATCATCGAATAAAGTCTATTGTAAAAATCAACATCAAATTTCCATATTATAAAATTTCATACTATTTTCCTAAACCAATATTTATTCAAAAAAAAATCCAAATTCTATACATGAAATGAAATATTTCTTATAAAATTTAATCCCTAATTCCACACCCCTTCACCATTATCATCTATCAATAACTTTTATTTGTTTTTTGGAAGAAAAAAATCACACTTCCTTTTTTTCAACACACGAGAATATTGAATAAAATCGAAGCGATTTTTTTATATTATCTATTTTTCTAGATTTTTTTTTGTTTTTTGTTATCTAAAATATATAAATGCATAGATGCATAAAAACACCAGATAACATATCAAATAAAAAAAAAATAAAAAAAGAGCACAAAAACCCAAAAATGTCGCAAGCCGCAGGCGGCTATGTAGATCTAAAATAAATTTATTCTGTGAAAGAATTTTATTCTACGGGTGCCCGCTCGTGTAGAGCATAATAAGAAAGGAAATTGACCTCTTAGTATGACGTCCGTTCTTTATGGTATATACACAGTAGGTACTTAAAGCGAAAAACCGAGCGAAAATGCAAGAAATGCGTTAAATCTAACTATAAAATACGATATTATATTCAAAGAGAGTACTATGAACACACCATGATATATTTTTATTCTCGTACCAAAAATAGAGCTACTTATTACAGTCTTATATATCTAAGGAGATAGCATCCCCCAAAAACATTAGCAACAACAAGAAATAATATCGGTAATGAAAATAAAAATAATAAATAAAAATAAAGTACGAAATTAGTATTTAAAGAAAAAGTAATTTTTTGTTCATTTCCGCCCACTTTCTATCACCTCAGCGAAATAAATCATGCCTTTCTAATTGTTCTTTTATCAGCTCTCAATATTCCGGAAAAGGGGGGAGAGGACACGGCGGCAAAAAAAAATGGGGAAAAGGATATTCTTTCGCGTGAAAACCAATCCACACGAACATTATAACCCTAAAGGAGCCGGTCTTTTCAGTAATATTGAACGACAAAGACAAAGCTGTCTCGTAATGACAAGAAGAAAACATATTAAGGACCTGCTTGCCTTTCCGGGGGTAAAACCTTAAACGGGAAACTTCAGGAAATGCCATGGTAAAAGAGAGGTTTTTGTAGGCCAAGGGAATGGGGACGCGAAGGGATAAGGGTAGTTTGAAAAACTTTACTGCGACATGGAAAACGTAACGAAACAATGAGAAACGGGGAAACTGTGTGTAAGCCCACTTGTTGCATCGATTTCTGTGGCTAGTTAAAATCCGCAATAGCCGCAACAAGAACTGTATACCACCAGCATATATTCACCATTCAGTACTCTTTACTATGGATTTTGCTATACCCCCGTCATCCACCACTCTACCACCAAAATTCTCTACCCCCAACCTTACCCCGCCCCCAGCAAAACCAAAATCGTAGTTCGACATTCCTTCTTAAACAATACAAGTAACGAGTGTAATATCTCCCGTCCCCCTTCTCTTTTTTTTTACATTTTGCCATATTAGAATCAACTTTAGTCATTTCAGAATTTTAAATTAGTCAAAAGAACAAAGGGAGCATAGGGGTTAAACTGCCGTAAGCGAGAACGTTATGAGAGAATACCAGAAATAGATGTAACTCGTTGCACATCGCGTAAGATGATAAGAATAGGACTAACAATTTGCTATATGAATGACTTTGAATGGGGTTGAAAGCATAATACTTACGTAGAGATATCGGATAGCGCTCCTCTGAGGTCAAATTTCCACACCAACGTGATAGATTACGTTGAGATACCGCACTATATTATGTGAATATATATGTATATAGAGTTGACTAACGAAGCTATATACAGACACTTTCTTACGATATTGTCTTTATGCAGTCCCACTTCAATATACAAATCATACAATAAACACTCACTTAAGGGCCATCCCGATTTATATCCTTTCAATACACCAACCACACACTCCAATCCTGCCCCTTTCTCTCTCTCTATATATATAAGTATATCCGATTTCGAATACGAGAACAGACAGAAAATAGTAAGTTTATGCCATAATCAGGAATCAACACTCTTGTTCACTTATTTTATTTTTATTTATTTTTCCACATATTTTTTTCTTTCTTTCTTTCTTCCTATATTTTTTTTTTTTGCTATGATACTATATTTTCACTATTACAACACTCTGAAGAGTTCTTATCTCGGGGGCTTTTCACTTGTTGAATGACCGAGTTTCCCAACAGCTGTTAGAAGACTGAAAACTAAAATGGGAAAACACCGCTGCCACTTGTAGAATTTCCTTTATTCAACAAGTGCTTGACTGCTAAAGTTACAACTTCTGCGCAAATCTATGTCCAAAAAAAACATACAAAAAATAAAATGACGAACGCCACACAAATGAGAGTAGGTGTGGGTGATAAAGCTCAACAATTTTGAGCTTTCTCGCGTATAGAAATCGTAATATTAGAGATTGAAGCTTTGATGTGGCAACACAGGCCATCTATGTATGTTATGTATGTAGAACTTGTATTGTCTTGTATCCTTTCGAAGGATATACAAAAGCCACGTGCTCAGGTGTATACTTTACTACAAAATTTATTATTAAAAGGAGTGGTTTCGTTTGCCACAATTATTTTTTGGTTTCAAAAAGTTGTCCCTCAAATCGTTTGTAGCTTTTTATATTTTTATTAGGGTTTTTTTGTAATTTTTTATGTGGCAGTTAAGCTCAAGAGTCACCCTTTGTACTACCAGTTCGTCATGTCGTTTGTCATGTCATGGTGCAATGTCTAGTAGTAAGCTTAGTACGGGGTAGGTTAGGTTAGGTGTAGGGATGCCTCTTGTGCTACTGTAGGCGCAATTAGCGGTTTGATGCCACAAGCTCGTGTACCGAAAGTTCGATGGTTATTCGCTCATTTAAAGATGGTTGTTCGCTCAGTGTCGTTTGGTGCCCAACGGTGGATGTCTGAAGCCACCCTGTGGGGTTTAGGAAAGTTATAAGTAATTTGACCTCCAGTCGGGGAATCTGTTTTAACTCTTACAAAATGTAACTATGTACCTAGTGTACACAGCCTGGCCTCAGCTAAAGCCGGACATTTGCACAGGAAGTGAAAAAGAGTTTCTCATTCGTCTCCCCGCAACTAAGGCAACAGACGTTGTGTCTCGCGATTTTTGCCGTAATTCTGGCAATATCTCGTCAGAATCTATTTAGGAGGCCCATTGGAGACCTGCACTCTAGGACGACTTGGCCCACTTACAACAAAGAGAGAAAGTAAGTGGACCAAATCGTCCTAGAGTGAAGGTCTCCAGTGCTCCCCACCTTTGCTTGGGTGGCCCCAGGTAGTACTAAAAAATTGTTTTTTGGCCCCGCCTATTGGGCGGCCGACAGTCTCTGTCTCCAAGTCCGGAGGGACACTCCCTGCTTGGCTATGTATTCGACTTTCTCGTTCTATATTCATATATGTCCGGGAACCCAGACCATAGTCACGTTGTACTTCCTACCGAACCTAGCTAACTGACCATATTTTTACTGGCGACGAAGGCTATGCAGGCTTTCTTTACCTCATCCTCATTTTTCGACTTCCAGTTGAGTTTTGGCTCCAATGTTAGACACATAAATTTTACTCTGGAACATAAAGTGAGGATGTGTATCTTGGGAGGTCAAAGGTAGGAATAACATTAGCTCTGTTTTGCCTGGTTTGGCTGCCAGGCCGCAGTTTGGTTCCCACCTGTGAATTTTATTTAGGTATTCTTGCATAGTTTCACTAATCACAGTTGGAAATATTCCTGACACCATTATCCCTAGGTCATCTGCGTATGCTACTACTACCTTAGTTCCGCTTCTGTCTAGTTTTTTTCCATTTACCGTTAATAACAAAAGTATGGGTCAGGGCCGTAGCAACCCAGGGGCTAGGGGGGCTTTGCCCCCCCACGCATTTTTCTCATACTTCATATATGTAGTTTATTTTTTCTAAAAAAATAACATTTAATCATTTCTTTAAAATAATTGCACTTTGTGATTTTTTAGTTCATCAAATCTTAAAAGAACAGTGTTCAGATATAAAAATTTAATCTATCAGTAAAATTATTTAATCTATCAGTCAACATGTAGTAATACGTTGAAGGCGCATGATTCGTGTCAATGCCGAACACGATGATTCGCATACTGCCGTTCCGGGCGGGAAAGTTGTACACGTTTTCCATTCCTGGCGCACCTTATACAGCTCTGTCAGTACCACAGTCATGAATTTTTTAACCCCTGGCCTTTTCAAATCGTTCAATTTCTCATTCTTTGGACGAATTTTCGTTTTTAGCTCAATTTCATTTAGGAATTCGATGCCCAACTCGGTCGAAGGCTGCAGCTTTTTCAAATCCATTTCATCTACTGTATCGATAGCTGTGAGATAGGTATCGTCACTTACGATACGTTTTGTCATTTCGATTAACACAATGTTGATCGTTTCGTAAAATGTCGATTTCAGGCTGACGGACGATTCGTTTCGTTTTCCCAGAATTTCTTCGACAACAGAATCCTTTACCATTGTTGATTGGTGTCGATTTCGAATTGAGCGAGGGCGCCTTGAACCGAGAGCCGATTCTCTAGGGTGTAATTTCTTCAAAACATTTGTTGCTTCAGAGTAGTATTTCTCGAAAATATCTTCTGTTCTCATTTTTTCGATCGTTGTATAAACGGCTCTAATGAGTGCCATCGAATTTTTGTATACCATCGCTCCACCTTGCAATGCTTTTGTTACTGGTTCAATTGTTTGTGGAGACGAAAAATTTTGCATTAAAGCCTAGTATGGAGTTCGAACGGAATTCCGTTCCCCATATAAAATACACGTAAAAAGATGCACGGAATTCCGTTCACCAAATTTTTCCGTGCCCTTTTTGTTTTATGAGTACGCAGTCGAACGGAAAACTATTGGTAATATTTAGCTTGTGCAATTCTCTAACAGGTGGCTTGCAGGGAATTGGAGACTTTTTCCGTTCATGTTGGAACGGAATAAATGTTAGACAATTATTCTGTGTTGCGTGTTAGGTAATTTTGACAGACGAATAAAAAAAAGGTATTGCCGTCAGTTTATATGTTTTATATGTGATTTTTAACAGTCAGCTGTTCGATTTTTCTCAACTGTTAGCTTTTCTCCACGGTAGTCTATACGCAATTTTTCCGTGTAGAAATATTTACCAAAAATGCTGAACGGAATTCCGTGCGAACTCCATACTAGTCTTAAGCACAGAAGACATTCGTAATCGAAAATGATTGACAGCTAAATATCAAACCTGGTCAAAAAATTGGCCTTGATTATGACCAAATGAAATTGATGGCTCAGACAGTGAAAATACGGAATCTTTCGCTTCAAATCGTCTTGAATCAATCTTTGCACACCGCCATTACACAATCCTGGAATGCGCACTCTTTTTCCCATATATTTTTTGCCATTTTCTTAGAATGATGACGCAATTTTGATAGTACACTAGAAGGCGGCGCTTTAAAAAGGCCTTAAAAAATGGAATGACCTTTTTCCAAAGGTTTTTTTTTACAATTCTCTGAAATTCTGAGAAAAAACTAAAATGCGTGTGCATCGAAGATTGTGTAGTGTGGTACAGCGTTGCCAGATGAACGGATTTCTCAGTACGAGAACGGATTTTTACTGAGAAAACAAAAAGTACGGATTTTCAGACGGATTTAGCGCAAAAACGGATTTTTGACGGATTTTTTTAAATTTTGAATGAAATTCATGCAATTTGCAGTATTTCCAGATCAAATTATACTGCATACTACAAAGGTTGAGGGGTATTGCAAAAGTTGTTAGAAATACCCGAGTATTCAATATTGAAAGTACTTAAAATCAGGTGGTTGTCAGTCCATGCTTCTGTGAAAAGATACATTGAACTTACGGCCCTCTTTTCATGTACTTCGAGATTGAGAGCAAAGATGCAAAAACTGGGAGGCGCAGCGAATTTTCGAATTTTTGAGAAGTCGTTGAACTTTGGTCTATTTGCAATTCCTCGATTACGCTTTGATGTGGATCACCGTCACGCAAAGAAATTTGGAATTCCAATCGGAGGCATCAAAAATCCATACGCTTTATGCTAAAATGGAAAACCTTAAACCTTAAAAGATCAATTGGGTGCTATATGAAAGAAGACTACATCGACAATATCGAGCCAGAACATTGAATTTATCAGGAGGCGAAGAAAGATACTGAGCAATATTGGGAACCTTTGCGCCAAATTGATCTGGGTCCCAAGGTGAAGGTAAGGTGAAACTACTAAAATATATCATCAGGAATTTAGAAGTTTCAAAAGTACTTTCAAGAGTGATATCGAGACTGATAAAGATCGATTTTGAAAGAAAGTTCGTGGACATCAAAATTCAGATGGCTCTGCGATTTCCTGTAATGATCCAAATCTTCGATCGCATCAACGTTTTTCCACATGCATCTGCAAATGTAGAAAGGATATTCAGCAGCATCAACTTGAACAAAACGAAGCTTCGCAATACGCTTTCAGCTAAAATAGTTGCAGAGATTTTATATGGTAAGGCCCTCATCGGTAACGCAGCAGTTACTTCTGTTGATTGTTCTCACTGAAAAGTGAGGAGACATATGACACATGACATAATACTTCCCTGCAACCCCTTGCCTAAAAAAACTGTTTGTGTATTTGGGTAATAAACGAAATGATGGATAGTGTAACTTGCACTGCACTTGCACCGCATTATTTCTCAACATTATTGGCAATGTCTCAGGCTAATACCACCAATCATCCTCAAAAATCGGAACAGCTCATTTTTATCTGGCCCAGCATGTCATCAAAAAATACATTCGTAATAATTTTTTAATGAATTTTGTATATATGTAAATAAATAAATGTCACGAGTAAACTGATAATAATATACAATCCTAGTTCAAGACGTGTTAATTGATGTGTTTACACTACCAAATATTTTTTTAAATACAATATAAGATTCAATAAAATAATGAAATGTATTATTTCTTGAGCGTTAAGCCTCGGCCACGATACTAGCGGAGAGCGGCACCAGAAAAGTATGTTTTGGATTAGCGGTGAACCGCAGTAGAGCGCAGTGATGCCAGACCTGAAATATGGGATTGCGGATTCGAGTGTTTGAAATTGCGAAATTAAGCAAAAAAATGCGGACTTTTTAAAAAATACAATTAATAATCAACTTAACAAAAATCAACAAAAAAAATAAGACGAACAAAACTGACCAATGTTTAAAGAAAGAGAGAAGAATCTAGATAGAAAAATATGTTTTATTTAAAATTTAATAAATAAAAGTTTTAAAGATTTTAGATAATCGCAATTTTAGATTGCACTTTACAGATCGTTATAAGATTCGAAACCAGACAAAATATTTTCATTTACATATGTCTTCTTCAACTGTTTCAAAGGTCGGGTTTTCATTTGATGTCGATGTCGGCTTGTCATGTTTTTTGCCATTGATGTTGTTGTTATTATTTGCTTTTCTAAGCCACTAATTAGTTTTGTTGGTTTATTTGTTTTGTTTGCTGATTAGACGTCGGTCAAATTTGTTTTTTTATGTTTTTTTTTCATTGAACTCAAAAACGGAAAATGCGGAATCCGCATCAGTCAATGCGGATTGTGGATTGAACTACCAAAATGTGGTACAAAATGCGGAAATGCGGTGCATCTGGCATCACTGGTAGAGCGGCACTTTAGTATTGCCGCTCTAACGCTCAACGCTTTCCGCTGGCGTGGCCGAGGCTTTATAGTAATTCTTTCTATTGAATTTAAATGTCGCGCTCAGATTCTTACTAGTTTCCGAAATAGCCATACAGATGGCTCTTCAAAAAAAGAGAACGGATTTTTTCGGATTTTTCGCTCCCTCTAGAAAGCTTGACGAACGGATTTAACGAAGTTTCATCTGGCAACCGTGAGTGTGGATGGGTCATTGGCCCTTCGCAGACTTGTCCATAATTTCAAAACGGTTTTAATATGAGTTCAATAATGCACTCGGAACTCACTTTTCTCCATCATTTTCGTGTAACGATTGTAATGCCTATGTAGTAGTGTAACGATTCCCAGCGGGAAATATTAGACTTGCTTCCAACCGAAGCACAAAAGAATCGCTTTTATGCCACTGATAAAGGAATCTCTTCATAATCACATGTTGTCCCAGAGAGAGAGAATCAATATTTTTTAGAGTCATTTCATCAATGAACTGGGTTGGACATCAACGCAAAGTAAAATTTATAAAGACTTTTAACTATAGCAGTAGGAAATAAAATCAGATAAAATAGACGTTACATTTAGGAAATTTTTTTTGACCCCCCACGCGAAACAGAGTAGCTACGGCACTGGTAAGGGTCCTTGTGGTGTAACTCTATTGGCGTGTTTGATTATCGTTGTTCCAAATCTGCTTGAACTATTATCAAGCTCAACAAAGCCGCCAGCCATTGCTTAATGCTTGGTTCTAGTACGGGGGATAGAATAGGTTTAGGGTTATGAAGGTTCGCAAGGACGTTGAAGGAGGTAGCGATGAACCCTGCGTTTGAACTCATGGAAACTCTCAATATATTTCTATAAAACTGAGTCAACACCAATAGCTTTGAGCTAACAGGGCAGAGTGTCATACCCTATCGAAAACCTTAGATATATCCCGACTAGCATTTAAAGGGGGTGCAGATGGGGCCCCTATGAGGCCTGCCCCACTGCCTCATGCGGGCCCCATGTGGATTTCCCTATAGGGCCCACAAGGGGTATCTAACCCCTTGCCCCATTAGGGAATGCCCCCTGTGGGCCCCGTGAGGAAAAAAGATTGCTGATTTAAATTTTTTTTAGGAAAAAAAACAAATTTAATCAAATTATAAATATATTTTAATAATGAGATAAATTACATAGAGATTTATTTAGTAAAAAAATGACTTAAACTAAATTATAATGGTTTTAAAAAAATATAGAATCAGGTTTTTATAAGTTCAAATTAGATTTTTTTGAAACCAAATTTAATTTTATCGTCATTAGTTGTATCTGCAGAACCACTTCATTAAGTAACCTACTTTTCGTATTTATTATTTTTTGTTAACTTCTTAAATTATGTTGGCATTACATGAATTTTGATATATTTAATTTGAACTTTAAAAAATCGAATATGGGCTTTAAAAAATTGAATTTGAACTGGAAAATATTGGATTTGAACTTACAAAATTTAATTTGACTTAAAAAATTGAACTTAATTTTAAAGATATGAATTTTAGTTTGATAAAATTGAATTTGGTTTGAAACAAATTCAATTTGATGTTTAGAAACCCATAATATAAATATGTATGTTTAAGCATGTAAACTAGCACTTAAATTAAAATGTTTAAATACTTCATCTTGCAAAACTTTTTTAAAGATAACTGGCCCTGCATATAACAATAGAAATTGAAATTGAATTTATGAAATTTTGTTAAAGATCGCGTGGCTCTCTGGAATTCTTTAGGCACTTTTATTTTTGATAGCATTTCATTCAATCGTGACTTATACCTGCAATTAAGTTTTAGACCTCGCACGTCACCATCTATCCAACATCCCAACTATTTCTTCATTATTCCAAGGAAAAGCAGGTGCATAGAATCTAATGAACATTGCTTGATAAAATCAATTTCCGGGCATATATGAAGTAAAGGCGATACACCTTGATGATAGCCGACGTTTGTTCTTGCTTCACCACATATTGGATAAATTCTTCTATTAATGTAATGCTAACCCTTTATTGAGCATCTTTCACACGGCCAGTATCCACCATGACCTACGATGCATTTCAAAAAGGAGCGAGCAGGAGTGTCACAAACAAATGCCCTTATAGATACAATTAATTTGCGATTATTTATGATAATTCCTGTTCGCTGCAGACTATTGAGTTCTTCTATGAATTTCTCTAAATATCTCGGAAACTTTTTGGTTTCTGATCTCCACAATATACAGCAACAGGGAACGGTTGGTAAATATTAGGATCATGATGGATTTTACATAGTATTGGCCACACTTGTTTCCTGCTAGATTTGAATGGTAAACCATCAACATTTAAAATCAGTTCTTTATTATTTAACTCGTGGATATTTGGATTTAATTAAATTCTTCGAGTTTTCTCTATGTCAAAATATATAAACTTGCCAGAATCCTCAAAAACTTCAATCTTATAATTTTCCGACGCAGTATGCAAGATAGTTCTTGCACTTCGTGGTAAAGCTGGCTAAGACATTCTTCTTAAAATAGCCAATAATGATTCTAAACGAATATGAGGTATGGGTGGATCCATTAAGGCCCCCTTGCGAACATCCTCTATATCGTAAATCGATTGATCAGTATTATTTACCTCTTCATCCGCCGCATCAGTCTCTTCTTCTAGTCCATCATCTGAGCTAACATCATGAACTAAAGAGAAATCTTCAAATTCTTCATAATGACTGCCTTCTCCACCATTAATTTCCTCATCCAATTCTTCCTCTGCTATCGGAGCTGATAATTCATTATTCACTACCACTTGCTCATTATTTTGCACTAACTCAAATGCCATTTCTGTATCTGATTTGGAAACACTAAAATCTTGTGGATCAGGATTGGTAATATTATCACTTTCTGCATTGTTTGGTAATTGACTAACGTCTGATATTTCATTTTTACGACACTGCAAAACATCTTGACTGCCATGAGGCATCAAATTTTCTTGATAAGAGTTTGTCATCAGCACTAATTCCTGCCGAATTCTAGAAAATCGTTCCGATGTTAAACGTCTAAGCTCGCGTTTTTTGAGACTGCCCATTTCATTTTTTATTAAAATAATACTTTTAAACAACAATTAAATACTTAAACACTTAAATATCAAGACTTTTTTTACAGTGTAACAATAAAACCAAAGGTTAAAAGTCAAAAGAAAAATTTTAAACAATAATTAAGTACTTCAGATATGTCAAAAATAAAGCTTCAGAGCTTAGTAAAGAGTTTCCTGAATACATAAGGCAGATGGTGGGAATGCCCCATTTCACATGATTTGTGAGGGGTTTGCCCCATAGGGCCCTTATGAGGAACTGATAAGGCATACCTCACTTCAGTATCGCTGGGATTTTTTTTGTGGGGTGCTCATGAGGAAATCCCTTTTTGGGCATGCCCCTCATTTGCCACATGGGGTCCTCATAGGGAACATACGGGGAAATCCCCCTTCGGGCATGCCCCTCGTTTGCCACATGGGGCCCACACGCTGCATGAGGAATGCCCCTTTTAAATGCTAGCCGGGATCTAGAGCAACCATACCAGACTCACCAAATCGATGCAAACTTTGTTTGATGTGTTCTGTAAGGTACATTAAAAAATCCCCAATGGACGTTTTTTGTCTGAACTCGTACTGAAGTACATACGAGCATCTGCTATTTGGACGGTAGTTTGTGGTTAGGTAGTAGTTAGCTTTTGCCGCTTCAGTTTGATTTCGTGCGTGCACTATTTATTTATTTATTTATTTCTATTTTTAACACTATACAATTAAGATTTACGAGTCTTTTAATATGTATAGGTGTAGTGGCCCATACGGCCACTAGCCAAAAATCGTTTAAAGTTTTGTATTTATTTTGTATTAGATTTATTTTGTTATTTACATTATTTACATGTTGAGTTAAGATTACAACTGAACTTTGTATCGCAATGTTTCGCTTTTATAGGCTGGAAATATTCCATCGCCTACTTAAAGTAGCCGATGAAATATCTCCAGCCTGCTAATTATTTATTTACTATGGGACACCAGGTAGCTGCTATCATAGCCTACCTGGGTCCCATATTACCCCCTTTTCAATTAGAGCCTTACTTGAAATGTGATGTCTTGTTGGCCAACCCGGCAAAGTTCCAGGCGATGCTGGGTTGCTTCTATGAAGAGCTGTCTTCGTGGCCACCGGGCGAAGTTCCAGGCGATGCTGGGGTGCTTCTATGAAGAGCTGTCTTCGTGGCCACCGGGCGAAGTTCCAGGCGATGCTGGGGTGCTTCTATGAAGAGCTGTCTTCGTGGCCACCGGGCGAAGTTCCAGGCGATGCTGGGGTGCTTCTTTGGAGTGGCAGAGCATCAGGCGATGTTGGGGGTTGATTTAGCAGCTGTCGTTGGTTGAAACTAGTTCACGTGCCAACCACTGCTGCTACTGTTCTGGTGAAATGATTACGAAATATGCCTAATATGCCATCTTACTGAATGGCTAATTAATATTTAAAATTTGAGATTTAACAAAACGCAACGTTGAGCGAAGTAATTTTCCCAGGCGTTCCTGTAGATATTTGTCGTTGACTTGGAGACGTCTATGGATACGCTGCAGCAATTCCCTGAAGGTGCTTCTTTGAGTTCAATATCAGTAGTAGCTATAGCCAACAAGTTCCTGAACCCATTGGCAATGCGGTGTGATGCCGATGCGATTGTTGTATATCCAATTTGTAAACGAAGTAGCCAAGTTCGCAACATCAGATTCGAATTTGCTGCGGAGATCCTCGGGCTTGATGTCCATGATGTCTGGCGAGAAGATGGAATCAGAATCGTAAACTTGCTCAACAATTAAACCATATGAGAATGGAGCAATATTCAACATGTTAAACAAAGTTGCTTCTGGAGTTCCTACTTCATCGCCTGGCTTCCATATTGGAACATCATTGATGATTTCAATTGTGGGATAGAGCGCGCCATCCTTCTTTCCCTATATAAGCGGTTCTCGCGGTCACCAATGTAGTGGCCCATACTGCCACTAGCCAAAAATCGTTTAAAGTTTTGTATTTATTTTGTATTAGATTTATTTTGTTATTTACATGTTGAGTTAAGATTACAACTGAACTTTGTATCGCAATGTTTCGCTTTTATATTCAGTTCCAACAACTTCATGCCGCAACACGAAGACAGCTCTTCATAGAAGCACCCCAGCATCGCCTGGAACTTCGCCCGGTGGCCACGAAGACAGCTCTTCATAGAAGCACCCCAGCATCGCCTGGAACTTCGCCCGGTGGCCACGAAGACAGCTCTTCATAGAAGCAACCCAGCATCGCCTGGAACTTTGCCGGGTTGGCCAACAAGACATCACATTTCAAGTAAGGCTCTAATTGAAAAAGGGGTAATATGGGACCCAGGTAGGCTATGATAGCAGCTACCTGGTGTCCCATAGTAAATAAATAATTAGCAGGCTGGAGATATTTCATCGGCTACTTTAAGTAGGCGATGGAATATTTCCAGCCTATAAAAGCGAAACATTGCGATACAAAGTTCAGTTGTAATCTTAATTCAACATGTAAATAATGTAAATAACAAAATAAATCTAATACAAAATAAATACAAAACTTTAAACGATTTTTGGCTAGTGGCCGTATGGGCCACTACATAGGCTATGCACAAAAAGGTGATATACAAAGTAGAAAAGAAATAATAACATTAGAAAATTAATAAAATCAAATAAAAATGAATACATAGTAAACAAATATTGAACCAAATTTACTGTGCAGAAAAATGCTTTAAAATTTCTACTATTGCTGCTTCGTCTTACATCTAATGGTAGGGAGTTCCACAACCTAATAGCACCAACAAAGAACTGTTTTTCAGAAATGCTGTACTTAAAGACAACCCCAATTAGAGTTAACGTTCTTGTGGAGTTCGCGAAATTAATTCTATCGTACAGGTACTTTGGTTGCTTTAGTAAAATAATTTTATTTAGGAACCAGACAGTTCGAAAATCAAAGTATGAGGATAACGTACACCCAAACACAGATCTGACATACTATATAATGAGACATGGTCGAAGCGCCTAATATTGTACATATAACGAACGCAGGAATTAAACGCAACATTAAGTTTAATGGAATGTTTAAGTGGAAATCTGGAGACGGAAAGAAATGCCTGATGAGTGGAACGAGGGCATAGTGTGTCCCTTACACAAAAAAGGAGACCCTCTATCTTGCAACAACTATAGAGGAATAACGCTATTGAACACAACGTACAAAGTATTTTCACGTGTACTCTATATTAGACTACGACCATACGTGGAAAGAATATTAGGAGAGTATCAATGCGGTTTTCGTCCTGGAAGATCCACAACCGACCAGCTATTTGTACTCAGAGAAACCCTAGAAAAAGCTGTTGAATTTAACATAAACATCCACATGTTATTCATCGACTACAAATATGCTTACGATAGTGTGAACCGTAATGAGTTATTTGATGCTATGGAGCAGCTCGGATTACCTAATCACCTAGTAGAACTGACGAAAATTTCGATGAGAGATGCAAGGTGTAGAGTCAGAATAGATGGTGAACTATCCCCACCCCTCAGAACAAATAGAGGATTAAGGCAAGGCGACGCACTATCCTGCTTGTTATTCAACGTGGCCCTAGAAAAAGCAGTAAGAGATGCATCGATTAACACATCAGGGTGCATCTTCGATAGGTCAGTGCAAATATTAGCCTTTGCCGACGATATAGCTATCCTTGGAAGATCATTTGAGAGCATGAAGGAGACCTTTGTAGCACTTGAGCAAGCCGCAAAAAAAATCGGGTTGGAAATAAACGAGCACAAAACAAAGTATATGTACACAAAAAACGCCAGAAGTAGCAGACAGAACATAACGATAGACACCTACAATATAGAAGCAGTAGATGAGTTTGTGTACCTCGGCACGATTATAACAAAAGGTAATGATACATCGGCCGAAATCAGAAGACGAATAGCACTGGCTAATAAATGCTACTTTGGTCTACGCAGGCACCTGACGTCTAGAAATATATCAAGGAAGACGAAACTGGCACTTTACACGACACTAATAAGGCCTGTCCTACTATATGGTTCGGAAGTGTGGACATTGAAAAACGCAGACGAAGCATTGGTAGGAAGATTTGAAAGGAGAATTCTTCGTTCGATCTACAAAGGAATACAGGTTGATGGCGTTTGGAGAAGAAGATACAACTCAGAGTTGTATGAAATCAGCAAGATTCCAAACATTGTCAAAGTGATCAAAATAAACAGACTGCGATGGATTGGTCACGTCCAACGAGGTGCGGAACGGAACCCGACAAAGATAGTGCTGGGGAAAGTACCGTCAGGAAAACGCAGACCCGGCCGGCCTAAGAAAAGATATATAGATGACGTCGAAGAAGACTTTAGGCAGTTGGGAATAAGAAACTGGAAAAGTCGAGCCAGAGATCGAGAATCATGGAGGCGAATGCTGGAGGAAGCCAAGGCCAACAATAGGCTGTGGAGCTCCTGATGATGATTAAGTTTATTCAAGACAATAGAGACAGACTTATAAAACAGTTCACATCCATATGTCAACATTGGTACAATAAGTGTTTTCACCAGCAAGAGTTTAGTATTTCGTGGAGTAAAAAAAGCAGAGACAGATAATTTTCGTAGAACAGCATATACCTTGCTAACAAGAGAATTGATGTGATTACACCAAGATAGTGTATTATCAAATATTATACTCAGGTTTTTTACATAGTTTTTATAGGGCAGGACAGCGCCGTTAAGGATTACACTAGGTAATTCCCTGCTGTCAACACCAGACCTGGATATAACAATTACATTTGACTTATTTGCATTGAGCCTGAGCTTATTATATCCCGTCCATTCATACATGGCATGTAGATCTTCGTTAATTCTAGCTACCGCATCCTCGATCAAACTAATGGGTCTAGATATATATAATTGAGTATCGTCAGCATATAAATGAAATTTGCAGCTCTTAATAATAACCGGAAGGTCATTAATAAACATGGCGAAGAAAAGAGGCCCCAGGATTGACCCTTGAGGTACGCCACAAATACACTTAGATGGGGCAGAAGAACTATTTTGTTGCATAAAACGTATTGTTCCCTATCCTCCAAATATGACTGCACAAGTCTAAGGCGCCCATTACACGATAGGTTTTGCTGTCAGTTTTTCCACAGTTTTGCCTACGACTGACGGAAAACCTAACGTCTAAGGTGTTGACTGACGTAATCCTCCGTATATTTTGATTTCCATTAATCATGACTGGTGGAATTGCTTGCCGCTTTCATGAACGTGTAATGGCCGCCTAAGAGTGCTGTGAGCAAAATTAAATTTGAGGCCAAGTTTTCCTAACAATAGCTTATGGTTTACTGTGTCAAATGCTTTTGAAAAATCCAGAAGTACTAGTACTGTAACCATGTCACTCACCATTGCTTTACGGATGTCATCTGAGATATTCAGTAATGCCGTCACACAGCTATGTTGAGGGCGGAAACCAGATTGGTAATCTGACAAAAGTTTATGTTCATTAATATATTTAAATGTTTGAAGATGAAATAGTTTTTCAAACACTTTACTGAGGAAAGGAAGGATAGAGATTGGACGGTATTCAGCGCAGTTAGAGGGCCAACCTTTCGGGATAGGAATAACTTTAGCTCAGACGTTAAAATAATTGTATTCAAAATCTGTGTGTGTGAGGATTAATTTAATAAATTTCGGATGTAAGTTGTCCAAACCACAGCATTTGATTTTATAGAGAAAATAGCACTACCAACATCTTCTATACTAAAAGAGGATATGGTGAACCCAGTTGAGGGAAAATGATCCAAAAAATCATTATACTAATTTTGTTGTGGTTATCGGAGAAGAAT
Source organism: Thereva nobilitata (assembly GCA_963855945.1). Lineage (NCBI taxonomy): Eukaryota > Metazoa > Arthropoda > Insecta > Diptera > Therevidae > Thereva > Thereva nobilitata. The sequence continues at coordinate 78,124,086 of OY979698.1, read as the reverse complement.
ACTTCAGAGAACTTATCATTCATCTCGTTAGGATCTTCAGCAACAACATCCGATTTGGCTTTTCCGAGGCCACAGGTATTCAGATTTCTCCACAGTGCCTTTGTCGGTAGAGAAGAAATAAATTTAGAGCAATAATATCTTCTTTTGGAGCACCGAATAAGAAAAGAAACCCGATTACGTAAGTGGCGATATTCGTCCCACAGCTCTGGTGTTCTAAAGCGTTTCCACCTACGGTAGGCATTATCTCGGGCAGATATTAGTGCACGCACACTAGTGGTGAGCCAAGGCAACTAGAATCAGCTATTCGACGTGTTTTTAGTGGAACATATATTTTTCAAAGAGATAGGACACTAGACCTTCAAAGTAAAGTAGTTGTTCGTTAACGGATGTCATAGAGTATATTTGGTCCCAATGTAATGTGCGTGATTTTTTTAAAAACAATAAGAAAAAGTTTCGAAATTAATTCATGGAAAAATTTTATAATTATCAGTAACTGCGTTACATCGCATAAATTCCTGAGTACATTTTATAGAGTTCGGTCTATGAACTTTCGGTGTGATACACGCATTGTTTCCTGCTGGCATACATATATAAAAAGGAAGCTCGACGAAGGAAGGCATTTACCTGCTTATATTTCAGTTGCGGAATCTTTGGACCCGGGTTGCATTCCATATATTTGGTCTAAAGAAGTGCACATATATTGGATCATCAGAAGCCAAATAATCAGGAGATTGCTTTAGAATTATCCTATGGCGTGAGATATTGTAAGTTATGTAAGAATTTTATTTAGGGTCAGCAAGGTAAGGCCCTTGTCGAAAAGCATTTACGTCAGTAAACCAGGAGTCTAATAACAGCGTATCAATTCGGCCATATTCACCATCACCAACTGAAGTTAAATTACACAGGTCAATAAATGTTAATTTTTTTGGGAAGTGTTCTCGATCTGACATCTGATTGGGTATAATTTTGATCTGGTGAAGTCAAATCCGAATGGCATTTTGCCCTATCACAAAAACAAAAAAAAAAAAACTAGAATAAAATAAATAGCATAATCTAGAAAAACATAAGTGAACAATAACTTTTGTGAATTACTGACGAGGCAGGAGGTTCTTCCCATCCTTGCTCTGAAGGGTGTCGGTGGAGTAATCCCGCTAACGCTGGACCGCGGTGTTTGGCATTGACCCAGCTCGCAGTATCAGGATACAGGAGGCAAGGCGTGCGTTATCCGGTAACCAAACCGTGGGGAAAGTGTAAGGTACGGTTTTTTATAGTATTAAGTCATTCTTCGTGGGTTATGCATACAAATATACAAAGATATATCCTTGTTAATTAGATTATCTTATAATCAAATACTTACACGTTTATTATTGGTTAATTTTACACTTTTACTTATTTATATAGTAACTTTATTAAATATATAAACAATTTTTAAATATATCGCTTAACCCTAAAAATATTTCTAAATATATGAACATACATATTAATGATATTCAGTATATGACAATTTTGAATTATACGGCATCACAATAACAACATTCGTTCTGTTTGGAGTATTGTACCTTTAGTTTTGGGAATTAAGTCATATACATCCAAATTTTTAACTAAATGTATATTCCCCCCAAATATTTTCTCAAATACACTATTTAATTATCACACCAAAGGAAATTGTAATATCCACTAATTACATATATTACAAGACTTATCAAATAATTATATATTCATACCATAATTATTATACTCTTATATTTAACAATTTCTTAACATATAATCTAGTTACTATTTTACTTTAGTACACGCCCTTAGTTATAAATTTTATCTTCCGGTTTGGTGTTGTACGAAAGAAAGGAATACTCGACTGGTACCAGCGCGACGATTGATTTGTTTCCTTCCGTTGTTGCATTAACGTTATTATTTGGTGGTAATAGTTGGCTGTGTCCACATTACCTAGATTATAGGAGTATTTGTTGTTTGATTTACATCTATTAGTTAAAGCAAACTTACCTCTGTTTTGTTGTTGAGTAATTGTACTATACTGTAATTATTTTAAAATATATTTGTTGTCACTTTCTTTAACCCCACTAGTATTACTAGGCATGACAGCCTAAGGGGATAAATTGTCCAGGATGGTTGGGTTGTGCTTTCTCTCCAGGGTCCTCTCAAAGTCGCGTTGAACATTTACAGGTCCACCAGGTCGATGGAAACGTCCAGCGATGAATCGCTTTGGCTAACCTAGGAAAAGAATGATATGAAGAGATATCCCTTTTAAACAATAGGTAAGTGGTGAATCATAGGTGTAGTGTCCCGGTCACACAACCCCACGCCCCCACCGGCGAGCTAGCGTAAACCGTGTGGCCGGTTTAGCATCCCCTAAAACCATTTAGGAAACTAGGGAGGATGTAGTCTTCTAAATTTTTTTATGTTTACCCAAGCACGATGGCAGTAGCCTTGCTGTCACCAGCAAGGAGCTCCATTGTGCCGGTACATAAATAATGAAGATTTCATCTAGACGAATGTTTTTGAAGTCCCTATATGAAAAGAAGCTCTCTGTGCTATTCACTGCTATAATGTACGAAACGAATACAAGGTCATGTCTATAGAAGGCAGGTACTGCGATTTGGTTACTGGAAGACACCAAGTTAATATCATCCACTATTAGAAGATCCAAAAGAGTTGAAGATATATTAGTAAAATGAGTTGGATGACTGTTAACAACAGAAAGACCGTAAGTTCTTAAAATGTCTAGTAGGCTTTTAGCGCAACTGTTTTGGGCAATCAAGTCTGAATTGAAATCCCCGCAAATCAGAATATGGGCATATGAGTGGCAAAGTCCAGCAAGCAGGAGATTAAGAGGAGACCAATCAGAAATATATGGGGGTTTGTAAATTGTACCAACAAGGCACTTACCAGCAACCATATGCAATTCAACAAAAATATATTCAATGCTGTCATTATCACCAGATCTTGCTATAACCTTGCAATTAAGATTTCTTTTAACATAGAGAGCTACTCCACCTGCACTTCGAGAAACTCTGTCATTACGAAAACTCGAATAATTTTGAAGCGATATAATTTCATCTGAGATATGCGGCTTCAACCAGGTATCGATTAAAACATCTGTTCGGCCTATGCTTCTCAGCGGAATGAACAAATGCATTCCTGCCTTTATGATCCTGGTGATACGAATAGCGGCAGAAATTAAGTTTTTGTTTCGGAAACACAAGTCCCAGTCATCGGCAGGCCCGCCACAATGGGGCTTACTTTTGGACGTAAGCTCAGTTGGAAAAGTACTAAAAAAGTACGAAATAGAGCCAATTTTAGCATTAAAATTGCTTATTACTTCAAAAGAAAAGGCCGTACCATAAAAATTGTCTAGACATTATTCATAGGAAATTGTCCAAGCTTTCCAATTATGGAAAAAAAATTTGTTAACTACATATTTTTTGAAGAATAAGGCAGTTCAAGTTAAAACTTTAGTGAAAAAAACCACAATTGACGACTCATAACTCTTGAAGTTGGTAAGGTGGAACCTTGACTTTTACTGTTTTAGATAGGTGGGAGTATTCTGCGGGCTCAGTTCATGAAAATAGTCATAGGGTTACAAAAATGCAGGGTGATATGTAAACCTCTACCAAAAAAAAATTCAAAACGCCCTAGCGGCTAAATCGTTACGATCTCATCCTCCGGGAGGGATCCTCCGCCCATTTTATCCTCCATCAATTTTAATTCAGAGCGCAGTGTAGGGCAATCAAGCCAACTCGTGTTCTGACATCAAGCCAAGAAGTGTCCTAATCCTTTCTACTGCACCCCAACAATTTTTTAGCCACGACACAGGAAGAAACCGCCTAGAGTAAGGCAATCCAGGCACGAAGATAAGGAAATGACCATCCTATAGCTGGGTGTACCCAGAAGAGATCGTTAAACGAAAGTGCAAAATACCTACTACGAAAGTTCGTCCTTACGACGAATATTCAGGATCGTTACGACGAAAACCAACGACGCAATTGGAAAAATAGTTAAGTTAAAGATTTTAATAATTACCAACGCAATGATCAATAAGGAAATGCCTACTTTACACGTGCATAAGAGCGCAGGCAATCGCTGTTACGGTGAAACACATAAAAGATATAATATTATCCAGGTGGGAGAAGTAGAAAGACGAAGGAACATAAGGCCCGTGGAAGGAGCAAACCTGCCACCATGTCCCTGAGAATCGATCAGATGTCATCGAGAATGTGTGCTTGGAGATTGAGTCCATCGAATTGGTGCCTGTGAGGGGATGATATCGTCGTAGATTTCTCTTTATTTACTTTTATTCATTAGATCACAATTGCAAATATACGAAGTGTAAAAAAATACAATTCCAAAAAAAAATTCGAATGTTTTATGGCTTTGTTTTATAATTACAATTTTTGTTTGTTTTTTTTCAGAAGAAACTGAAACAAAAATATAGTCACCTTTATCTGATAAAAACTTACAAATTCCCACGTCTACTTTTCACCTTAAAGATAAATTATGAAAATTATCTTTACACAAGTAAAATACCAAATATTATCAAACATTAGTCACAAAATCCAAACTTTATTAATATTAAACCCTTTCGTCTTAATAACCAAACCCTTGCCTTCCCAAATTTTAAAGTTCAAGGGTAACTTATCAAGGAAATGGTTAGTCCAATGAAAATTATTCCTTTTAAAATAGATCTTAAACCGAGATAAAAATTTCTCTTCCAATTTTCCATATTGTTACATAAACAAAATTATCTTTGCTCTATCCTAACTATAAAACAATTCCATAAACAACAATCTGTATGTATATGTAAAATTAACACAAAAACACACCAGGAAAAAAAACAGATTGCATTAAAAATTCCAACCACAAATAAACTATAAAGACAGAAAATGACATGAACAAATCCGTTTGGGAAATATTGATGCAACTAGCAAAAAAAATATAAAAAAAATATATATAAGGATAAGGAAAAAAGGACGAAAAGCTGCAAATGATTTGTTAAACCTTGTAGAAAGCAGTTTTAAAATATTGAATTGATCATTGTTCTAGACAAGTAGTTGATAAAAATAAGGAAAAGGAGCTTAACTGTGGACTCGAGCATGAATGAAGATTATTTACCCCCAACTGATTCGATGAAATCATTTTTCAGTTTGTGTGCAAATAAAAATTGCGGATTCCTTTAAGCGCATTATTTACGTAATACGTGGGATGCAATTTTTTTTTTTGAAAATAATTTTAAGAAATATTGAGGAGGTTTTTCAAGAAAAGTTCTGAGCTTGTTTGACACAATGAAAAAAAAAATAAAATTACTCTGCATAGCTCTATTGATACACTTTTTTATACATACTCTGAAGTTTTTCGAAATATTGAGATAAACATGAGCCATGTATCAAAACGTGTATTCATTCTAAGACAGTTTTCATTCAGGATAATGCACGTATGACGAAATAAATATAGTTACACGCACAAAATTGAGCAAACTTTGATGAAATCTAGCCGTGATTTTCAAAGGTAGGAAAAAGTAGCGTAGGACGTCCAATAAATAGATGGACGGATGACGTGCTAGAAGATATATATGAAAACTTCGTATAACAAACTGAAGGTAACAAACAAGACATAGGCACGTCTGGAAGAAGAAACGTCAGGAAGTCCGAGTGCTACAACGACCAGTTATCCCCTCTAAACCTCGACGTCGTTGCGACGAAAAGTCGTTCTTACCTAGAATATTCAGGATCGTAACGACGAAAGCCAACGAAGCAAATAATGCCGAATTTTCATATAGGTCAATATGTAGCTCTCTTTTAGGTGTATTTCCAGTGTGTGATTTTGATTTTAATTTTACTGATAAAATTGATAAAACATATTTCTTCTTTCCAAATTAGCCGATTGAGAGACAGGAAGATGGGCAACAACGTAGCAAGGAAATCAATTTTTCTTATTTTTCGTTCTCTGACATTCTTCGCTTATTACAACTGTCAAAATATATTGACGAATTTTAACGATAACGACGAATTTGACCGTTTGTCACACCCTAAAATGGTAACGAAATTTCGTCGTAACAACGTTGCCGTTTGCTGAGGGTATTAAGAAGAAGGTAACACGTGCTTATTTATAATCTTACCAGACCTTTATCCTCATATTTGTAGGCTAGGCCGCTTGAGCAGGTTCAGCAGGATGCCTAGTGGCTTGTAGCTTGGACTTGACTGTTCAAACAGGATCTCACGACTCACTGCCATGCAACTCTGACTTTTAAATGATGTGCTCGCTCTCACATACTACAGCTGTATTCATTCTCTCCTTTTCGCTAGGAGTTGACGGTTTGGAATTAACAGCGTCACCACTTGAAGGTTGTTGTACGTGATTTGGAGGGATAGTTTGGATTACATTTAAACTCAGGTATGTTATACGAGTTCGGAAGTTCTGACTGGAAAAAATTGTTCCATATTGAATTGTTCTATTCAAAAACAAACTTCTAGACTATAGTGTATAGTGTATAGTGTGCGCGAAAAGGAGGGTGTGGGCCGAGCACAATCCCAGTTGGGAAAAGAAGAAGCCATTCCAGAAGAATTGATTCAGAATGCATTCAGAAGGAATCATTTGATTCCTTTTCTGATTGTGGAGAATGCAGAAGGGAATCGAATGTATTCCCAGTTCGTTGCTAAAGCGTAAAAAAATTTCCAATCAATTCTAAGGAATGAATTCCGAACCGATTCTTGGGAATGTAGAGAGGAATGAATCGATTCCGTCCTATGACATCCCAATGCAAAAAGAATCGGTTTTCTACATGTCTCTGAATCTGAAGTGGAATCACGTCCAATGTACTGGAATCAATTCTGATTCCATTCTGAATGCATTCTGTTCCCAACTGGGATGTTGCCGTGTAGATCCGAAAATTGTTGCCGCGGCAATATGAATGCAAGGAGGCGGAGCATAATAATTATGATTGGGGAGCACTTGTACATAAAACCGTTAAAATGTCAAAAGTTATTCGGTCTGTTGAGTTACATGGCTTTAAATTCTTTGGTTATGGGGTTATGCCACACTACCTTATGAGGACTCTGGCCCTATGAAGCCCATACAGGGCATCTAACGCCTTGCCTCATTCGCGCTTCGTCATAAGGAAACGCCAACACAAGGTTTTATTCGACCAGTCCCGTATCCAGTAACACCGTTTCAGAACGCTGACTTCGGGGAACAAACAGGAGGTGGGTTCGTTATTACCCTAAGAGCTGATGGGGGTAAAGGACAGGGCATTTTTTTTAAAAGCAGAGAAGACAAGAAACAAGTAAAGTTATCTAGGTCGGGGAAATGGAAAGGCGAAGGACCACGCCAAAGAGTGAACTCGAACCACTGACCTCTGGGAGATAGTTAAGGCCACCACTAGGCAACCGAGGCCGGCTAAAATTATGACTAGGACGTTAAGACATAGGTCAGTCGTTAATTTGCACCGTCTACTGAGACAGAAGGAAGCTCGTGGCACGTTTTATTAGAGATGAGACAGTTCTTCGGTTTGGAAGTTTTAAATTCAACACGGTTCTTGTAGCTGCAATCAAGAACGAGTTCAATGTCCCTATTGATTGAATTGAAAATGAGGTCACGATCATGAAGACAAGGTCTGGCGCGTGCTTATCTAACATTATCGAAACCATAGAAGTAACGCACAGTATCATCATCAGCGAAACAGTGAAGTGCGATGGGGGATTGAGAGCAGATCATTTATAAAGATAGAAAAATGGCAGGTGATAGAATTGACTCTAATGCCGGGTTTTCACTAGTAGAATTAATGGTAGAGTAACTGGCCTACTTTTAAGCGGTAGAGTAACTTTACCACGGTGCTATCCCACTCTACTCTACTATAACCGAGTTTTCATTACACTGAGAGAAAAGAAATAGTAAATTATATTAAGCAGTCAGTACTTCCAACTGAACGTGATAGTAAATCCTCGTCGGACTAGTCGGATAGTAATATTAACTAAACGGCTGTTTAGTAAATCATACTGACCAGGAATAGTCAGAGATATGAAGCGGATAGTAAAAGCCACAAATCTGGATTTTCTAAAATTACTATTCGGTCAGTGAGAAGTACTGACGCATAGTTGTTAGAATTACTATTCGATCAGTGAGAAGTACTACGCTCAGTAATCAGAATTACTATTCGATCAGTGAGAAGTACTACGCTCAGTAATCAGAATTACTATTCGATCAGTGAGAAATACTAACGCGTAGTTGTCATAATTATTGTTCGGTCAGTGAGAAGTACTGACACTATAGTCCGGAATCACTAAACGGTCAGTACAATTCTCGTAATTTAGTTTTTTTTATTAATAATAAAAATACAAAACTATCATTTTATATACATTTATATATATTTTATATATTATATATTAACCTTAGACATATGTAATCAAATATTATAATCCTATAATCGCTGCTTAGGAGTTATTATTTGTTTGCCGCATTCAAACTTATGATAAATAACAAGGAAGGGGCTCAGTAAATCTGGTAACAAACAACAATGGATTTCATTTGTTGTGGATACCTCGTACGCGTCTAATTCGTCAGAAAAATAGTCTGTGTTCATTACTTCCAAAAAAAAGCAAACTTTTTGTTCTTCGTCGATGAATATATCAACAACGCACACTGAATTTCCACACCAACTAATTCGAATTTCCATCGTATACCAAATGATTTCATCAGATTTTATTTTCTCAGTAATTTTCTCCGTCGCACTGATTGTTTGGCTCTGCTTTACTGACTGTTGGATCTCAAAAAGAATTAATTTAAAAACAAAAAAAAACAATAACACTTTAATTATTTACACCTTATGACAGGTCTAGCTGCCGGCGATAGTTTCTTATATTTTTAGGTCTGCTCGTGAAATTATAATTAGAAGTATAATTAGTTGCGCCATTGACCACCAGATGGAACTACATCTGATTGATGCCCAAGAGAGGAGAAGTAAGAGTAATAGAAGCGCCAGCGCCAGAGATTCAGCTAGCCGAGCCGACAAAAACCTCCACTCCTGCACTCGCCTGATAACCGCCATCCAGGAAGGAAGACCAGACCATAAAGGACACTAATTATTCATATTTTGTTTTTTTTTATTATTTTCTTTTATTATTAATTTTTTTTATTTCAATATTAAGTAAGTAGCGTTCTAAGCTAGATTGAAATCATCAGGCGATTAATACGCCAGGTGAACATGATCTAGCTGAAATTTTCTTTAAACCAATGTATAATTTTTTTTGAAAAGTAAAAAGACCAGGAATAAAGTACAACAAAAGCCACACATTTCAATTTTTTCTTTATGATTCACTTCATCATTTTATGGTCCTTCGAGCCGGATTTGTGTGAGACTTGTTGTACTTTAACAATGAATTTTGTGCGTAACCTATGCATGTGAACGAACGGTGCAAATCAAGCAAGCGGTTTTTTTCGGCTACAGCTATTGCGGCATTTATTTATACACATATTTGAGGAGATTTAAATAAGAATTAAAGTTCATTGCGGATTTATGGCAGAAATAAATATTTGTCGTTAGGAAAATTTTCTTCGTAATTTCTGGATTGGGTTACAGTTTCATGCATCCAACCTAAATTACTCAACAATATTTACACGCTCAAGTACAGGTCGAGCAGCGATAACACAAATTGGTGCACTCAAACAATTTAAGTAGTGGTCATACAACAATTTGTACGCTCAAGCACCAGGCAGGCAGCGGTCACATACATATTTCAAACGCTCAAGCCAAACCAAGCAGCGATTGTATTAATGCGCTCACGCTAAACGCAAGGCAGCGATTACATAATAAACAATAGACGATATCGGAAAAAAAAATATTTTGTGTTAACTAACTTCATCCCGAATAATTGTTTTTTCTGCGTCCTTTTGTTTCTCAATCAGCATAAATGGCCACTTTTAAGGACTTAATTGCACAAGTGCTGACATTAAAAAACAAGGTAGAAAGGTCAATTGATAACGGGAAGAAAACTCGACTAGAGAAACGAACAGCTGGATTTTATAAACAAAAGTTGATTGATTTAACGAACTGTTGGAACAATTTTGTCGCGGCAGACACTCGTCTTGAAGAATTCATTTACTCATCTCCCGATGAGCATTCACACAGCTATCTAACTGAAGAACAATTTGATGCGATGGAAGTAAGATATTCTGAATATATGGGAGAATTACACGATTGTCTTCAAGGTTTAGTCGCATCTTCAAACTCCGCTCAATCAAATTCCCAAGACAATAAAAATTTGCCGGCAACTTCGGAACTTAAGCTATGTGCACCTAGCATGCAGCCACAGTTGCCGAAAATTGATCTACCTAAATTCGATGGAGATTATAATTCTTGGAGATCCTTTCATGATCTCTTCGTTTTATTAGTTCACAACAACACACAAATTCAACAAGTACAAAAGCTACATTATTTGAAAACGTGTCTTGTTGGCGAAGCTGAACGTGTTTTAAGACACACTCCTGTAACTAATGCCGACTACGCACCCGCCTGGAAAAAATTGAAGGATAGATACGAAAATAAGCGTGCATTAGTAAACCATCAGCTTCGAAACTTGTTTAATCAAGTTAAATTAACCACTGAAAGTCACAATGGCTTAAAACTGTTGGTTGATAATATGGAGGAATGTCTTCAACAGCTCAAGACCTTGAAGGTGGACACATCATCTTGGGATATTTTATTGATTTATTTAATAGTGCAAAAACTGCCGTTCGCGACCTTACGAATGTGGGAAGAACAATTAAAGGATACACAAAATCTGCCAGATTATGACACCTTCAGCAATTTTCTGCATTCACGAATTCGAGTTCTCGAGTCAATTGGCGACGCGATCAAACCAAAACCCACCTTTAACTTGGCTTCAAATTCAAGGCTCAATAATTCCAAAAGAGAGACAACACAAGTTTTTCATACCATAAATAAGTTAAATTGTCCTGCGTGCAATGGCAAACATTATGTCGGAACCTGCAATGTTTTTCTAAAGTTAGATATTCCAAACCGTAGGAAGTTAATCAACGATACGGGAAAATGTTTCAATTGTTTTTCCAGCAAACATTCCCATGATAAATGTCAGAGCAAATACCGATGCCATAAGTGTAAACAATTGCATCACACTACCCTACATGCATCGGAGCCTCCAGTACAGAACCTATACATTAGCAGAAAATCCACTGGTGTAGCAAGTACATCCAACGGAACAACTGATGGGGAGAAAAGCGTATCTCAATCTAGCATTCCACTAGCAGATTCTGCAACTGGATCAAAGCAAACTCAAAGCTTCTTGACGACTGAAAGATGCAATACATTACTGTCTACTGCCTTAGTATCAGCTAAATGCAGCAATGGACATTCGATAATCTTGCGCTGTATCCTAGATACGGGGTCTCAAAGTTCATTCATTACTGAAAGTGCCTATAACAGAGTGAAAATTGTCGGGACCCGAACCTCTGTTCAGGTTTTCGGTCTAAATAAAGGGCAAACAGCGATCGCCAATAAACAAGTACGAATAAATTTGAGTCCGGTCAACACAGAAACACCAAGGATAGAAACTAATATGCTAGTTGTCAAAACTATTACGGATTTTCTACCCACAACGGAGATAACTAATAAAAAATGGCAGCATATTGAAGGACTCGAACTAGCTGATCCAATGTTTTGGAAGTCAGGTCCAATCGACGCTCTACTAGGTGCAGATGTGTATGGGTTGGTTTTAAGAGAAGGTCTACGGATGGATCCAAACGGAGCCGCCCCTACTGCGGTCAACACCATATTTGGATGGGTACTTATTGGGAAGGCAACACCAGCAACTAATATGCATACTAAAGCATTTTCGCTTACTGTAGAACCAACCTTGGACCTCGATCAACAGATGCGCAAATTTTGGGAGATTGAGGAAGTAAAAAGAGTCAGTTTGTTCACACCTGACGAAGGGAAATGTGAACAGCACTACAAGGATACTCATTGTCGACTGCCAAATGGGCAGTATCAAGTTCAGCTACCCTTTTCAACAGATAGCACTCCAATATTAGGTGATTCGAGAAGTGCCGCCCTAAAACGTTTTCACTACTTGCAAAGGAAGTTAGCCAATACTCCTCTTCTGAAACAAGAATATGAGAAATGCTTGGATGCATATATAGACTTAGGCCATATGACTGCCTGTGCGCCACCCCAACCATTAGAAGAAAACTATTACATCCCGCATCACGCCGTTTTTAAACAGAGTAGCACCACCAAATTAAGAGTTGTTTTCGATGCGTCCGCTAAAACAACCAACGGCAAATCATTAAACGAGCAACTACTAGTAGGACCAACCATACAGCCCGGGTTATTCACTATAATTCTCAACTGGATGAAATATAAAGTGGCCATGACAGCAGATGTAGAAAAAATGTATCGGATGGTGTGGGTCCATCCTAGCCATCGAACGTATCAGCGCATCATTTGGAGACACCCAGAAACCCAGGCCCTTCAAGATTATCAGCTCAACACCGTAACTTTTGGCATGTCATCAGCTCCGTATTTGGCGATCCGAACCCTGCAACAATTGGCCTACGACGAAAAAGAACGATGACCATTAGCTTCAAGTGCAATATCACGCCACTTCTATGTCGATGATTTGCTAACTGGGGCAGATTCCCTCACCGACGCAAAGGAGCTTCAACGGCAATTAATGGAGATGCTAAAACAAGGCGGTTTCAATTTGCGCAAGTGGGCCAGTAACTGTAACGATCTGCTTGTACATCTTCCAAACGAATATAGAGAACTAAAACTTTCTTTTGACTTCTCGGAAAACGAGTCAATAAAGGCTCTAGGCATCAAATGGTATCCTCACAACGACTATTTCACATTCAGTTTTAATCAAACTTTCCAAGACAGACCAGTAACCAAACGCACCATCTTATCGGAAATATCCTCATTGTTTGACCCTCTCGGTTGGATTTCACCCGTAATAATCACCGCAAAAATTTTGATACAAACATTGTGGATATCCGGATGCTCCTGGGATACACCAATTTCTGATACTATTGCAAATCAATGGCGCACCTTCAAGCAAGAACTACCAGCCGTAGAGCAAATTAAAATCCCAAGATGGATTGGATACTCCAATCATAATCAAAACAGCCAACTCCACGGATTCTGCGATGCCTCTATTAAGGCATATTCAGCAGTTTTATACTTACGCACGCAAGCTATTGATGGTGAGACAACGGTATCATTGTTGACATCCAAAACCAAGGTCGCTCCAATCAAGCCAACTACTCTTCCGCGTTTGGAACTGAATGGAGCACTACTCCTCGCAAGACTACTAAGTGTGACTGTCCAAGAAATGCAACTGCAGAACACCCCAACATATGCATGGACAGATTCAACAATAGTACTACAATGGATACGTCAACACCCATCGCGATGGAAGACTTACGTTGCCAATCGGGTAGCCGAGATTCAGGATTTATTACCTGCAGAGCACTGGCATCATGTATCCACATCCCAAAACCCTGCTGACTTAGCGTCTAGAGGAACATCTGTAAAGCGCTTAAACGTTGCGATATTATGGTGGCAAGGACCTTGCTGGCTTACAAAACATCAAGACAATTGGCCCAAGTCCTTTATACCTGTAGAACAGACAGACCTTGAAGCCAAACAAACAAACGCAACTAACTTATTCGCTCACATATCTGATCAATTTCTGACGAAATATTCATCCTACACAAGGCTAACACGGATCGTAGCAACCATTCAACGATTCATTTGCAATTGTCGAAACCCAAACAACAAACAAACGCAACGATTATCATACTCGGAATTATCCACGGCCAACATCACAATTTTAAGGCTATTGCAACAAATTACACTTTCTAATGATTATGAAGCCCTCAAACACGACAAACCGCTTTCAAGAAAGAGTCGCTTATTACGATTAAATCCGTTTCTGGATCATAATGGTCTTATTCGAGTTGGAGGCAGATTGGAACATGCACTTATTTCTTATGAGAGGAAACACCCAATCATTCTTCCGCGTGATCATCATATCAGTCGAATTTTGATTGACAAAACTCATAAGGAAACACTCCACGGTGGAACTATGTTGGTATTAAACACCATGCGAAATCAATTTTGGATATTAGATGGCAAACGAGCTATATCCAACCAACTTTATAAATGCATAACTTGTGCAAGACAAAGGCAACGTACTTCTAGTCAGATAATGGGCAATCTACCTGCTCCACGAATTAACATTACAAGAGCTTTCAGTCATGTCGGCATGATTATGCTGGACCGATTTACGTAAAGGCCTCCCCCCTTCGCAATAGTAAAATCTACAAGGGATATTTTTGTATATTTGTGTGCTTGGCCACCAAGGCTATACATATTGAAGCAGCATCAAATATGACATCAGAAGTTTTTCTAGCAGCAATGAAAAGATTTGTGGCTAGGCGAGGAGTGTGTTCAGATATATATTCCGACTGCGGCACAAACTTTAAAGGTGGTAAAACTCTTCTAGATAAAGACCTAACACAAGCCCTTCGCGAAGCTACCCCGGGAGTCATTGAATATCTTTCAAATCTGCGCATAACTTGGCATTTCAATCCTCCAGCCGCCCCGCATCAAGGTGGACTTTGGGAGGCGGGTGTTAAATCTGTAAAGCACCATCTGAGACGCATCATGGGCACGGCCACATACACGTTCGAAGAAATAACAACACTACTAACTCAGATTGAAGCCTGCCTTAATTCTAGACCTTTATGTCCGCTGCAAAACGATCCAGACGAACTAGCTGTGTTAACACCCGGACATTTTTTAATAGGCCAACCGCTAAATGCACTTCCTGAACCCAACCTTTTAATGGCTAAAACTACATTGGGGCACAGATGGAAACACATACAACAGATGGTTCATCACTTTTGGAAGGATTGGTCTCAAGACTATTTAAATCGGCTACAAAACAGGCCGAAATGGTGGAATAAGTACCAGAACCTGAAAATTGGCGACATTGTGCTGGTAAAGGAAGAAAACTATCCGCCTACAGTCTGGCCCTTAGGAATCATTGAAGATGTCCATCCTGGTAAAGACAATATGGTCAGAGTGGTCACTGTACGCACCAGAGGCAATACGTGTCAGAGGCCCATAGTAAAAATTTGTCGCTTGCCGATTGATACCATTGATGACTCGCCACAACAATAACACATCTAATGTCCTCAAGTTTATGTTTGTGTTCGTTGGTTTCACGTTTTTGTGATAATTACACAGTACTTCGTAGCTTTGTTTCATTTTTCAGAATTCGAAATGGATTATGAGCTGGAGGATTTCGACTATTGGTATCTCGACTCACCGCCGACTAACACTGAACTTCCATGTGCGGCTGATTTAGGAGTCTATACACCAACTGGTGCGTCTCAAGAAACCATTCCTTGCCAGTCCGAATCATCACAACCACGAGAAATTATCGGTGCCATTCAACCTGACGGTGGACAAGAATTTTCCATTAATGGCCGATATATTCATTCATTGCGTATGTTAAAGCCTTCCACTACTGTGAGCGATATAAAAATGCGCCTCGAAAACGATGTACAACGTTTCCTCACAAGAGAAAATCAGGATCTGTACATTCCTAAAGAAATCCTGTGCAGAATAGACTTCGAACGCATTCAACATAGCAAGCGCAAACAATTTACCGTGAATTTACATAACCACTATCAGGTAAAGGTTAACGTAAACAAGGCAGGAAAGGTTGTTTTTCACCACCATCATCGACGCAGCGTCTCTAGGTTGAAAACAAAACTTGTTGAACCTATTAGTTCAACCGGGGGGAGTATGTTGGATCTCAAAAAGAATTAATTTAAAAACAAAAAAAAACAATAACACTTTAATTATTTACACCTTATGACAGGTCTAGCTGCCGGCGATAGTTTCTTATATTTTTAGGTCTGCTCGTGAAATTATAATTAGAAGTATAATTAGTTGCGCCATTGACCACCAGATGGAACTACATCTGATTGATGCCCAAGAGAGGAGAAGTAAGAGTAATAGAAGCGCCAGCGCCAGAGATTCAGCTAGCCGAGCCGACAAAAACCTCCACTCCTGCACTCGCCTGATAACCGCCATCCAGGAAGGAAGACCAGACCATAAAGGACACTAATTATTCATATTTTGTTTTTTTTTATTATTTTCTTTTATTATTAATTTTTTTTATTTCAATATTAAGTAAGTAGCGTTCTAAGCTAGATTGAAATCATCAGGCGATTAATACGCCAGGTGAACATGATCTAGCTGAAATTTTCTTTAAACCAATGTATAATTTTTTTTGAAAAGTAAAAAGACCAGGAATAAAGTACAACAAAAGCCACACATTTCAATTTTTTCTTTATGATTCACTTCATCACTGACCGAATAGTAATTCTCACTGCTCTATCGGAGATACTTTAGTGGAGCGATAGAATTACTATTCCGGTCAGTTGAAAATACTGACAAAATTTAAGTATTTACTACTATTCCGTAAAGTATATTTTACTATACGAAAAGGAATAGTAATAGTAAATTATACTGCTCGTTTAGTATAATTTACTTTACGGATAGCAGAATTTTTGTACTATTCTGGTACAGTAAAATTTACTAAACCTTTTCTCTCAGTGTAGGTGAGTTCACAGGATAGTTAGTACTCGACCAGAATACTCTACCACTAATTCTACTAGTGAAAACCCCGCATTATCGAACACCGATAGATATGAGGCTATCAGCGCAAAGGTGGTGTAACCCACAATTTAAACTGGTCGCGGTTTTGGTGTAATATGCAAATAAGGAATGTATATTACACCAAAACCGCAACCAGATTAAATTGTGGGTTACACCACTTTTGCGCTGATAGCCTCATATAGTGTAAGGTTTAGAATCGACGTCATCCATTACCACCACGCTGATTGAACGACAAGAAAGGAAACTCTCAATCCAGTTCTTTTGAAGTTGGATTTTGAGATTGGATTTTCCCAGGACCGGATCGCGGTTGTAGAGTCGTTAAATAATAATAAGAAGAAGATTCTATTAAACAGACAAGGATCGTAAATAGATCTTTTTGATCTAAAGCTGGGTTAGGTGTTTCATAGGCTTTTTTGTAGGATAATTGTCTTCTTTTTAGTGGTCACAGTGGATTGTGATATCTGATATTGATTTATAAAGATTATGTATGTATGTATAAAACAAAAAGGACAGTTAAAGCTTTAAATTCAATTTCTTTAAGATAAACATGAATGTGGCTGTGGAAGTTGCATCCTATTTCCCAAAGGTAAAATGCGCATAAAACATTAATTTCCTAAGCTAATAAAATCACTTCTCTTGTAATCTCACAAGACCTTCATTCATACAATTCCTTGATATGAAGCATATTTCGTAAGCATTGTGTAGCCAACAAAATAACAAAACCTGTTCGCACCCTAAAAGCGTCGCACAAAAACAAACGCAAAAAAAACCTCAACCAAAATTAAATTCCAGGTAATCTGCCAAAAATACCTCAAGAAATTACCCTAATAGCCTTCACTTAGGGAATTATTCTAACTTATGACTTATTTTTCTCACCCAAGATTATCCACCAGAATGTTAAGCGTACAATTTTATGCTCTTTTATGCTTGGTGGAAGACAGACAGGGCCACAGCACAACATTTTAAGTTGAAAGGTAGAGGGCGTCAGCGAGCCAACACTATGTATGTAAGTATTTATATAGTATGGGATAGTGCGGGATGCATAACGCTTAGAGGACCAGGGAAGTGTGTCATCCATTTTAAACATCTGTTAAGTGACATGCTTAGCAGGGCTATTTATTATCATTCATCCTTCGCATTCCCGCTGTTTTTACATCCTTCGTACGTAATTCAATCAATAACAATCATCAGGTAAATCTGTTCCAGGAGACAATCCGTGACACGAATGATAAAAGTGTGTTTGGCGATGGCTGAGTTGGAGCATCCCACGTCAACAGAAGGCTGTTAAGGGATGTAATTCGGGGTAGATGGGGAGAGCTAAAAGGGATCCAGGACTCGTTTTGTTGTTTGTCTTTCTTATTTATTGCAAAGCAAATTGTTGCATAAACAAAGCTTTTACGGGTGACATCGGTTTTTATCTGGATTTTTGTTGTTGTATTTATTTTTTTTTGCAATATATTTCGCCTATTTTTTCCGTGTTGTATTTTATTTTTGCATATATGACAAGGGCGTTATTGTTGCTATGCCTTAAAGATTACAACAAGTGATTAAGGAACAAGTACTGGGGCAAAATACTGACACTTAGGCACGTATTAATGCTTACGGTAGAAATAACCGGCTTCAGATGTAACCCTACGAGGATTACTAATGTACGGATGATAAAATACATTGTTTTTTTTATACATATACATATGTATATTTATCTTTTCGTGTTCAACATTTGTGTCCTTGAAGTATTCATATGCAGTAGAAGTTGTGGTTGATATTTAAGGGATTTTTAAAAGGGCAAACGTGAACAAATTGCGTTTAAATAATGGAAATGTCAGTGCTGTTGATGAAGTCTAAGAAGGTTATATGTCTCAGATTATACATTTTGATAAAGTCAAATCTTATTTATAACAATTCTATTAAAAAAGAACAATTTTTGACAATTTTCTTTCGTTTTTTTGTTGTATTACAAGCCCTTCAGTATTTCTTAAACGTTTACTGGGGATCAGTGCTCAACGGAATAGTGGGAGTAACATGTAGTATAAAAAAAATGCACGTGAGGTGACAATGCCGGAGTAATGAAAGTGCGTTTATAACCTCTAAACTTGTAGGCATTTTGGAGGCATCTGAGAAGTCCGTGAAGCATCATTTATAGTAAAGCGTTTTCTCGGAGGTACTCCTCTAATATTTGGGAGTAGACCACACTCACTGACATAGATATGGACTGCTAATTGACAACTTTCAATGGCATCATTTTTCTCCAGAAGAAGAAGACCTTTTCTATGTAAACAACAATTTTTTTTTCGAATTTAGAGGAAAATAAGTAACAAGATGTATGTTATAATTGATAGAAATAATTTTCCATCATTATTTTTTATTTAGTAGCAGTTTTTTGTTAAATAAATGTATTTTTTTTTAAATATGTCAGTGGCGTAGCGTGGATTTCTGCCACCCGGGACGAACCATAAATTTTTGCCGCCCCCTACTTTAGCAACTAGAAAAAATTTCTAAAAAGTCTGCGATGTCGAAAAGTCAATATTTTAACAGGATTCAAAATAAAACGTCTTTCTTAAATTAAAACTTTATTCTGCGTGTTTTTTGCAAACCGAACCCGAACTTTATAAAACAATGGCCAATGCTAATTTGTACCACTTGTTCGATTTAAAAGATAGCTAGATTATATCTCTAGAGCAAGATTAATCGCAACCTGGACATTGTAGATTTTAAATAATTTTTAATCAATGAATCGAAAACGCAGCTTGAATTTCAAGTCAACTTCAAGTTCTTGACACAAGACATCATGTAAACGTAATGAAATTTATGTAACGAAAGTATTTTCGGTATTCCTCCTTCAAGGTTGGTATAAAATATAAACTTTAACTAACCCAGAAATCTGGAATCAGTAATTTCTCTCTTGCAGTCTGTCTTGAGCTAGAAAATATGGTAGACGCACGAACTTAAGCTTCTCTGTCAATATGTGTGTGCGATAACTGCTTAAAAAATTCGGAGCAGAGCAGAGCAGCTCGGTTTGGACCAGCTGTCAAATTAATGTCAGAGCAGAAAAAATCAAAATGACACAATCTCAAAAAACGCTTTTCTTCTCAATTTTGCTATAAATTCCCTTTTTAGAGGTTAGATAAAAAATAAACAATTGAATAGTATCGAAATGTTATTTTTTATTTAAAAATTTATGTTTATTTTTTAATATTTCCAATATTTTCCGAATCATTCATTCATAAATCAATTTTCCGATTTTTCGATTTGACAACTACCAAAAGAAGAAGAAGAATTTTGCTTGCTCTGCTTGCTGCTACAAATTTGGTGGAGCAGAAAAAGTGAGAATTTTCAACCGAGTAGGTTCAAACAACACAGAGCAGGGAAATTGAGAGCAGAAAAGAGCGGTCAAAAAGTCTCAATGAACGCAAATTGCTGATTTTCCAGATTTGCAGGTCTTCCAGTTTTTTTTCAATTGAAAAGATTCAATTGAGTTATTTCCATTCGGTGAGCATAACGAACAAACCAGAAGAGAATCTTTCGAAACGTGAAAAAGCATTTTCAATTTTTCTCAAATTTTCTAATTTTCCGGGAAACTTTTCCAATTTTTCTTTCCCTAAAAACCTCATTCGGACTATTACGAGCATATCTAAAAAAATTTACCCAAATCGGTTTAGCCGTTCTCAAGAGATGCGCTTACCAAACGAACAGCATTTCACATTCGCGTTCATTTCCCTTCTTTTATGGCGTGGGCTCTATTCTATCTCATAAAGAAAATATGTTTGCTAGGTATTGTCTACACGAGTGTTTTGAACTATTTACACAAAGATACAAAAAAAAGGTCCATGTATGAGTTCGTCATGAGTTGAATGCGAAAAACATTATAGACCAAATAAAATCTGCGCTGGAAAGGAATCATCCACTATGAGGTATTTCCAGTTGATAAGACGATTCATTCTCAACTCTACTGGGGACAACTAGAGAGATTACGCCATGCAATTGAACCAAAATGGCCCGAATTGAATAATAGAAAAGGTGTTGTCTTCCATCACAACAACGCCCGACCACACACTTTTTTGATGACCCGTCAAAAAAGAGAGTTTGTTTGGAAAGTTTTGATGCATCCACCGTATAGTTGAGACGATGTCAACTAGGACAATCTGCTTCTTAACAATCATTGGTAAACATGTCGTTTTTGGACTCGTTTAGTCATAACGCCGCCGTGTCATGGTTATGGCCTAATGTTGCCAACAGATTGGTGGCTCGGTCCAGTTTGGTTTCCCCCCAAATCTGCGCCGCCGGGGCCATGGTCCCCTCTGCCAACCCCCCCACCCCACGCCACTGAAATATGTGAAGGTTCTTTCCCTCTGTTTAACGAACTTTTAAAAATAACGAAAGTGAGAGAAAGAAGAAAAAACTCTATATCTGTCTAATTTTTTCTAATTATGTAGATATCGCTGACATGCACTGAACTGTTTTTTTATTTTAAAACCGATTAAAGTTCATAGGATTTTAATGGGGGAGCGAGACAACAATAGTTTTTGGTGCCACTTTTTTGTATGGGATTTTGCTTATTTAGCAGTCCATATCTATATGTCAGTGACCACACTCTAGTGTCAAGTGGAGGCAGCATGAACTCTCGGCCCATACGCCGCTTAACCGACGACCCTAATGACTGAACCCCGAACATTAGTGGCCCCA
Organism: Thereva nobilitata; assembly: GCA_963855945.1. Taxonomy (NCBI): domain Eukaryota; kingdom Metazoa; phylum Arthropoda; class Insecta; order Diptera; family Therevidae; genus Thereva; species Thereva nobilitata. The sequence continues at coordinate 78,102,683 of OY979698.1, read as the reverse complement.
TAACTTCCATTTCAGAATCAAGCCTTATTTCCTTTAAGGACAATCGGTTGTCCCTTTGGAAAAGTTGGTCCGCGAAGTATCTTAATAGCCTTCAATGAGCCAAAGGAGGAGTAACCACAATGCATCTGGGTCCAGATGAATTCGTTCAAGTCGGCACAGTCAGGACTCAGCATTCAATATTCTTGCGTCCAGTGGTCAAATTAGCTTTTCTCCCTCTTAGTTTCGAAAAAAGTCTCAATCATGCAATATCTACGTTTAATTCTCCTTTGCCGGAACCTAGAGTTAAGACATTAGAAGACGGCAGGATCTTCGTATCTAGATGGTCACGGCAAACTCTAGCCATCAGCAGCATCAATAACATCACCATGAGTTATCAGCAGCTTTGAGCTCGGCTCCGAATTCAGATAAGAGCATGAACAAATAATGGTTAACAGAAATAAATAAACATAACTGTAACGTTTTCTTTTTCTTCTTTGATAACAAGTGTTTCATATTATTCCCGCACCTGAATCCCTTTACCTAAAAACTCTTAATTCACGGTCTTTCAACAAGAGGTGTCATTTTAAATCAACAGAAAACATACAAATTCTGAGTTTATTATTGGAACATTATTTCCCCCTCGGCTCCATTACCTTCCCCTCGCCTGTTATGGTGTGGCCACACTACGCGGTCTTGGGTCGTACGCGCTTTTGCCTTTTTTTTCATATAGAGTTTTATGACTTTTTTACGACTTCTTTACGACTTTGTTCATGGTAAAGGCCGTGCGACCAAACAACGCGGACAAAAGGCTGTGGTTAAAAAGGTACATTGTGCGTCCATGAGCTTTTCAAAAGCGTGTACGCCGTTTCAAATGAGAATTGATTTTTTCTCACTCATGACTCAGAAAATTAAAAGATCACGCGCGCTTTTGGCTGGCCGTACGACCAAAAGCGCGTGGATTCTAAGTCCGCGTAGTGAGGACGGGCCTTTAGAGTTGAATGGTGTTAGATCGCACTATCTTGAGGACGAATTGAAGTTTTCATTTCGAATCACACATTCAGAAAATTTTTCCCGCAATAAAGCCATTGTTTCACGAACTGTGTAGCAGGTGGCACCGCCCTGTTGAAAATAGACGCCGCCGTCCACATCCGTAGCATAAATTTCAGGCCAAAAAGTCAGGCAGCATCATTTAGTAACGCAATTCATTCACTGTAATGCCCCGGTTACACGAATGACAAAACATGACAATTGTCATAATCTCTGGTCATAATTAATGACATTACTGTTTACACGACGGAAATAATGACAAATAATGACATGTGTGGAGCTTTGTCATAAAAGTCATTAAATTATGACCAGTTGCCATAAATAATGGCAAGAGTTGAATTTATACGAATGACAAATAATGGTAAGTCGAATTATGACAGAGTTGATAATACTGTTGGGGATACTGCTAAAGAAGGACTGAAATTTATAAAAAAAACAACCAAAAGGAGCATGGAAGAGGACAAAAGGTTAGTTGCAGCATGTTTTGCTGCTGTCCTTTTAATTGAAGAGGAGGAGGACGAAGAGACATACTATGCTAATAACAATAAAAGGAGAAGAAAACAGAAATCGCAATGGTCCAATGTTCTTGGAAACTGGTTTTTACGAGACATTGCGATTGCAACTCCGGCAAAAGGATCCAGAACTCTTCAAAAAAATTTTAAGGATCTCCGCCGATGATTTCGATTTCCTCCTAGATAGAGTGGCTCGATTAATCGAAAAGCAAACCACAAACATGCGTCAACCAATTTCTTTCGGAGAACGTCTTGCGATCAGACTTCGATATGAGATTTGCCTTTTTAAGTTAAATAAAATTGATCATAAAGAACTAGTGGGGCCCCTGTTTAAACACAAAACGTAAAATAGCCAAAAAATCAAACACAAAACGAAATTCTCTTCCGATCAAACAGAACAACAGAAAATAAAAAAAATCTCTTCTGAAAAAAAAATCCTCGTTCGATTTCTCGGAAAAATGTTGAAAGTGGCACAACTAGAATATTATTATAGATATGAACATAAATTGCGGTCGTGTATTGCCGCTATTATAGTCCATTCAAAACGCGCGTTTGGGTATATAACACCTTTTTCAAACTCTCCGTATATGTATGTTTTTTGGGTCCCTGATTACGGGGTCTGCCCGTTTAACCTAGGGGTAGTTTATCCCTTAAGGGTTGAAAATAATTTATTTTTGGCTGATAATATCTATTAAACCGCAAAAGGAAAAAAAATTGTACTGTAATTATTAATTAGTAATTGTAAAATTGTATTAATGGTTTGCAATTTTTTTATTTAAAGTTGATTTTGAAAATTGTAGAGGTAGTTTAAACTCCTTAAGGGTTGGAAACAATTTATTTGTACCTGACAACACGCATTCAATCGAATTTGAAGCATAAAGTTGGACAAACAATTTTTTACAAATTTTTTAATTTCCAGGCGGATTTAGGGGTGGTTTCAACCCTTTAGGATTATCCGTTATCATAAAATTTGGCTTAAATTGGTATAAATCAACCACCTTCGTAAATAAATATTGTAAAAAGTGTATTTCATTGCATTAGTTTTGATTATTATTGAAATTATTGCGAAAAACAGAACACAACAGGATTTGAATTATGACAATCTGTCATAAAAGAATTACCGAGTTCATTCTTTTATGACGACTTGTCATAACTTGTCATAATTTGTCATTATCGTTTACACGGTCATAATTTGTGTCATTATTTCTGACAACTTTTATGACACAAATTTTTGTCATTTTTTATGTCAGAAATAATGACACAAATTATGACCGTGTAAACGATAATGACAAATTATGACCGAAAATATAACAAGTGGGTCATTCGTGTAAACTCACCATAACGATCTAACCAGCATCATTTTCAAGAAAAAAGTATGGCCGATTATACTGCCAACTCAAAAATCGCACCGAACTGTCATTCTTCCGTTTTCGGAGCACCAGATACGACTCTAGTCTTGCTAGTTCCCTCCAATTTCTTATACGAAGTTTCCGTATATTTTCTAATACGTCATCCATCCATCTATTTTTGGTCGTCCTACTCTTTCTCCTGTTAGTGTACGAATTTCTTCCGAAGTTCGTACAACATGTCCGAGGCATCGTAGTTTGCCCAGTTTTATGTGTGTTCGCTCTACGGAGCCATTTGTGTACCCTTACAGGACCAAATATTTTTCTTAAGATTTCCCTTTTGAAGCTGTTATGCTTGGTCCACCGTGTTTGTAGTGAATTTTCGCTTATTAAAAGCATTTTGCGACTATCGATTCATATATGAAAACGTCCTTGTTTTTACATGTCAAATATCATCGTAATGGCAGTGGTATGCCAACAGTTCAAAATGGCTAAATATTTCAAGGTCTTGCTGAAAGATTCTTTATAATGCTAACATAGCACCCGTCCAAAAGATAAGTAATCGTATCTGGCAAAAACCAAATTATGGTATATACTACAGCTGTAACAGAAGACACCATATGGTTAACAATAGTATGAAAGGTAAGTTACACCGGCTGTATGTCGTCACCCACAACTTCCATCAGAACAGTAATGGGAATGAGCAATGAGTCACAGAGATGGTAGTAAAAAAGTGGTTGGTCGTTGCAAGTAATGAGTTTGAAAATAAAAACATCCAACAAAACCTTCAGAGTATCCTATTATGGAATATTTCGTAACCAAAAAGAACAAATGCTGATATATACAGAGTTGGGCAAGCATTAAAAATACTGTAATGGCTGAATCCATCTTAAGTCGAAGTTTCATGGATTGGTTGGAAAGACTGATTCAATGATGAAAAAAGTTGATGACTTAACGCAAACTTACTGCGTACCGAGCGATGGAGCAGTCTTATATAGTAGAACACGGAATATGGAAAGAGAAATATAAGAGTTCATAGCCACAATAAAGAAATCTAGTAGGAGATTCTCATTTGTGAATTAAAACAGTATAGAGAGTGAAGACTGAAGTGGGCGGGTGGTTCCACGGAAGTATCTGTGGCATTCGGAGTTCATACCGCGTTTTGCATACTACAAGGACAAAGAAGGTTACCTGATCACCGAACTTGAAGACATTTTAAAGCGATTGATTGATAAATGCGATAAATTAATAAACAATTAGGTCACCACTACTTTGAATGGATACTTCGCAAATATTGATTGGTTACTTCGCAAATATCAGATAATGACTTCGCAAATATCAGATAATACCGCTGTGGATTCATTCCAAGAAATCAAAAAACTGATCAGATTTTCACCCAGAGGCAGGATATGGAAAAATGTCTCGAGTTTCAAAACTCAAACCAACCCCTCTTCATAGACTTTAAGACCTCCTATTTTAGATTAGTAAGTAGGTACTACCGCACTTTGGCTTGGTTACTATAGTAGGTACTGTGTTATTTTGGCGTGGGAAAATAAACCCGTATGTGACCAGGGTCATTAAGGTAAAAAAAAGTCATTAAGTAGCCAGTTAACACATCTTTTAATAACCTTAATTACCTTAGTCGCACACCGTTTTATTTTCCCACGCTAAATCGCCACAGTACCTACTATAGTAACTCTACAAAAGCTCTACACAATAACCCAAGTAAGGTTATCAAAAACACTATCCGAACAAATCAAAATCTATAACGGACTCCGTCAAGGGGCAGTTTGCCTTGCTTCAATCTCCAAAGGTACATCTGGCTTACAAAGACAACATCGACACCATTGGAAGAACATCAACAACTGTACATAATATTTTCACCTACATTGACTGGACTACACGATCGAACATTGGTCAAGCAATCAAGATAATGGGGGGTGAATTCAAAGTAGTACAATTCTCCACCTACTTTAGGCCAAGAATTGCAGACGACAGCAACGCCTAATATCGCCTATCAAGGCTCTTTGGGTGCCAAGTATACCCTGTACCTTGCCAGAATTCTGTAATATGCACAAGCGCATAAGGTTGACATTGTTTATCAGGAAGGCTTTAATTTAGGCAGAACAATCGGTACGATAATAGTGATAAAATTCTACCAGCGTTGATATGCCAAGGCCGCTTTCGAGGGACCAGGCCAGATAAACGAGGTATTCAGCCGAGTTAGAATGAAACAGTCCGCCCTTTTGACTTAAGGAGGCAGCGGCATCGGCAGACAGAAGTCATGCAATAGAATTGAGCCCATTAATGCAGGGTTTAGAGTCGATCCAGTTCGTTCTATCTTAGTCGATACAAATAGTTTGCAGTTTAGTCAGCATAACTGGATGCCAAGCTTTGTCGAAAACTTTGGAGATATTTAAGGTAACCAGACGAGAGTCCCTAAAGCGACACATACTTTGATTGAGTTCGTGGTCTGTAAGGCATTCTAGAAGGTCATCAGTAGACCATTTTTTCTCTAAATGAACAAATGTAAGCTACTTCAGAATTTCTATAAGACGAATGAAAAATGCAGACCAGTTACAGATTTTGAGATAGTTTGGCCTAAAGGCTAAAATGTTTATAAGTCTGCATATCTTCACAGATCAAAATGCAAGTAACCTAGATTCATCTTGAGTAAAAAAAACAATAAAGCAAGCAAAACGGAAAATCATTAAAGTTAAACCAATGTTTTTTTCTTAACCATCTCAAAAACCACCAAACCTAATCAAAAGTGTATCCGATTTTCAATTACTCGGTCTGTCGTTTACACAAGGGTAAATATCAATTTCATAGAATAAAAAAACATCCAGCAACTGACGAAGAGGGGAAAAAATCTGGAATTGTACGACACTTTAATATTTTTCTTTCTCCCCTCACCCCCCCCTCTCTTTGCACTACCAGTTCCCAGCCATACTGTGTTTGTCGGTTACACTTCTTTGCGTTGCCTATAACGTCTTGTATGCCGCCTCACGCGCGAATCGTGGGGATGGTATTTTCTTGAGAATGAATGAAAAAAAAACTGTGATTTTTTTCTATATTTTTCCCTTGGCCAAAAGATCCTTTAAGGAAAGAGAAAGCAAGATTTTCGAGCTCTAGAGGCAAAAGTTTATTATATTAATAACACCTCTTACAGCTAGAGCTTGGCATTCGGTTTAATTTTTCTTTCAACCCACGTCTAGAGTATTTTTATTGAGGTTTAAAGTCAAAAGGATTACAGCACGGCGAAGAAGTGGAGAAAAAAAAATATAGAAGACCCACCTCAGGCTATGAATAATTAAAAACATTGTCGTTCGTTACGAGAAGGATGATGTTTTTTTTCTCTCTTCCTATAAATATCCTTTTTGTATAAATATCCAATGAAAAGGACTTAGGAACTCCGCGCGGATATGCAAAATATATTATGGCTTTTGTTTTAAGATTAAGACGGAATTTTTGTCTTCATATGATTAAAATAAGGACGGGGAATGGGAGACAGTGGGATGGAAGGATTAATCCTCCAAACCACGCACTTTTACGTCAGTGGAAAGTAATTAATTTTTGTGAGTTTTCAGTTTTAAATATTGCTAGACTGCATACCATTTCCCCTAGAATCATTGAGCGACCACAAAACTTTGCTACTAAATCGTCAACCATCCAAATATCATTCCTTTCAAATTTCAACAATTTACCTGCATATATTTACATTTGAGTTCATGCTCGATAATCCATCTCCTCCATCTCTACAGCAGTTGTATCCTCCCGATGTCTACCATAGAAATAACGTTTTGACATCTTAGCGAATTTGAAGTGATCTGAACAAAGAATTGTCATCGGGACATCGATCTTCTTTAGGAGTTAGAGAGTGGTCTCGCAACTGCTTCTTCCACCGATCCTGATTCCAAACCGATGCCATCCAGTATGCCATCTTTAAGCCCGGGGTCCTTGTCTAAACCATCGTTCTAACAAAGGTTTGGCCTACCTCGTTGCTGCATCCCATATTCCACAGCGAAGAACTTTACTGGAAGCTTCCTCTTCACTCGAACCAGCAAGATCAACCTGTCTAATTCTCTTCGAAACGTCTATGTCGTCACTGCGTGTGCTATAGAGGGAGGCATCAAACAGGCAAATGAGAGAGGGTCAAAATTATTATATTCTTGCAGTTAAATTTGATGATACCGGAGTCATAACCACCTTCCAGAGAGGCTCAGTGAGCTCTTCCTCTTCTTCTTTTGGTGAGGTATTGGGTCCAAAAATACCGCGCCTTGGCCTGTTGTACTACATTCCTATACCTCATATTTGTAGGCCAGACCACTGCGCTTTGATAACCCTCGACTTTCAAAACACTTTCAACCCGTGAAGATTGGACGAAATAGTCAAGCCGTTAATCTCACAAGGCACACAAAGTACCTAGCCCGTATAAAAATGGACTATCTTTGGTATAGATGATATAGAAGGTGCTTTTAACAACAACAGGACCGTGGCCATCCGGGAGGCTTTGGCGGTACCCGCGATCCACACAGAAATCAGTCAATGCATCCTCCGTATGCTAGAAACTAGAATCATCCACAGCAGCTGGGACAATAGCAGAGTGATAAAGTCGACGTGCCGCCGTACACCTCAGAGTGAAGTTCTCTCGCCTCTGCTATGGCTCATGGCGATGGACAAGATCCTAAAAACACTAGAGAACTACAGAATAAAGCACTTGCCTATGGGGACGACATGGTCATATTAGTATCCATATCATATTAGTTATACCTGCCTTTAGCCCACCTTCAATTAACGGTCGACTACTGAGCTTATCCCAGTCAGTAAGTACTTAGGTCCAAAGAATGACTTGCCTCGAGATAACGGGCGCCAGATGTACAACTTCGGAGGAGGCGCTCAACCTAAATCTGCTGCCAACTGATTTATACATCAGGCCTGCACAGCCGGTACGGCCCTCCAGCTACGCAATGTGGGTTGCCGGGTTGGGAAGACACACAGGCACAGCAATATACTGCGCTCTCTACCACGGGCAATGTTATTAGGGTCTATCTCAATATCCGGATCCCTACTAGAGGGGAGTGGGAAGATTTCGAACCAGACACTGGGGCTACATAGACTAGTCGTGATTACTATGTAGTAAAACTGACTTTTAAGAAGGGAGAGGTGAAGGGGCGGGGTGAGTATGCCGCCCCTTCACTTCTCTCTTCTTAAAAATCAGTTTTACTACATAGTAATCATGACTAGTCTACGTAGCCCCAATGACCATGACGTTGTCGTGTACACAGACGGATCCAAATCAGAGTCGGGTGTAAAGGCTGAGGTTTTTCCCCATCGCTTAACTTGCAAAAATGCTACCACCTGCCTAACTTCGCCAGCGTTTTCCAGGTAGAACTTCCGGAAATTTTTCACGTGTACCTAGGAATACAATAATATTATATAGTTCAAGAGAGATAGCGGAAAAGTATTCAAAAGTTGAAATAAATCTACCCTGCGATTTTTCGACGCTATAATTAAGAGAAAAATTGTAGGAATTCAATGAATGTGTTTTGGAAAAAATCGGTCCAGGAGAACAGGTGGAAAAAAGCTAATAAGGGTAGCGAAAACACGTTTTTCAACGTTTTAGGTGCGAAAAAATTTTGTTTTTGGAAAAAAAAATAGTACGTAATAGCGCTTAAAAAGACGAAAATTATGAGTTTTGGACAATTGAAATCGGTCAACAGCTTTGGGCAAAAAAAAATTAAAACCGCGAAATATGACCACTTTTGGACATTTAACTACAGGGACTGTAATTATCGTAGAACCTTGCTTCAGGGCTTAAGTTCTGGCTTCTGCTAGTGCCTACCCACAATAAAAATTTCATGCAAAAATAATTATAACTTTTTGCCTAAATCTCAAAAATTTAAAAACAGCCGTTTAAGGAAAAAAGTTTAAACAAGGCCCACAGTGGTGCTAGAGTTATTTTCAAAAGCCTTATTTATTCGCGAAGAGTTACTCTACCAACCCATGAAAAGTTTGTGAGGTTCGATTTAATACCCCATAAACGCGTTTGAAAACAGGCACTTTTCTTGATTTTCAGAAAAAACACCTTTGGGCGAAGGGGAAGTGGAATAGGGTAGGGTAGGCACTAGCAGAAGCCACAATTTAAGCCCTGAAGCAAGGTTCTACGATAATTACAGTCCCTGTAATTAAATGTCCAAAAGTGGTCATATTTCTCGGTTTTTATTTTTTTTTGCAAAAACCTGTTCACCGATTTCAATTGTCCAAAACTCATATTTTTCGCCTTTTTAAGCGCTATTACGTACTATTTTTTGTTTTCCAAAAACAAATTTTTTTCGCAACTAAAACGTTGAAAACAGTGTTTCGCTACCATTATTAACTTTTTTCCACCTGTTCTCCTGGACCGATTTTATCCAAAACACATTCATTGAATTCCTACAATTTTTCCCTTAATTATAGCTTCGAAAAATCGCAGGGTAGATTTATTTCAACTTTTTTCTATTCATCCTGGACTAATACCCAAGCCCGGGAGCTAGAATGTTATCAAATAGCCAAGCGGCCATCAAGGCATTAGGCTCCGCCCGTATAACTTCTAAGCTGGTCGGAGCTCATTTCCCTAGGCGGTAGGCGCAGGGCCACTTTCCAGTGGGTACCGGGCCACAGGAACATCGAGAGTGACGAGTAGGCAGATGAAATGCCCAGGCTGGGGATAACTCTGGCAAGAACACTTTAATTTCAAAACTCAACGGAGGGCTTAGCGGGTGGAGCGTCCGCTATCAATACAGCACTTGCAAGAATGCTTCCCAAGGTGAGGGGCTCCACATCAAGTCATTGTCTCCTGATAGTGAGGGTGGGTTAAGGCAGAAACAGATTGGCGCGGTGGGGTGGCGGCGTCCGCCCGCTAGAGAGTTTCGCATACATTTAATTTCTCCGCGGCGCGCCGGAGAAATTAAATGTATGGGAAACTTTCTGGCGCCGCGCCAATATGTTTCTGCCTTTACTCGGTCCTAATATGCAGTGCCAGTGTAGGCAGCGACGTTGAGAAGGATGGCTTAAGTACATCGGCGCGTAAGGTTGGTTCGAAGGAAAGAATGGAGGACAGGATAGATTAATAGGAATCTGAAGGGTGCTACAGACCCTTCGTTTGGACTCCTGGATGTTGTAGGAGTTCACACCAAAGAGAAGAAATTTGCACGAAACCAACTATAACAAAATGAAAACGAAAAATGTTTGTAAGAGGGCTTCAAGTATATCCTTATGACTAATGTGGGTATATTTTCAGGGCCAGTGGATTTGGTAACATCAAACTCCTTGAGGCAGCTACATATACATATGAGTTGCTCAGAAGCCCCCCAACCCCTGCGATGGGGTGGGTGTTGGTGAGATTTGTATGCAAACGACTCCACCCTCCAAGTTGCGCAACTCTCGTTCAAAACTTTTTTCACGTAAACCTACCCATTAGGAAATATCGGACCGTTGCCGGACTTTTGCCGCACCTTGTATACCTCCAGTAAAACATGACCTTTACAGGACTTGGAGTTCAAAATTTAGATAACTCGGAAGAAGAAGATGTTTGTTATGATGAATAAATATAACAATTAAAACGACAAATGTTATTGTATTATTATTATTATTATATTGTATTATTATTTATTATTATTGTAAGGTATAAGTCCTTAAGTTTTAAGATGCTTCCATTTGCTCTACTAAAACATTACTTTTTTATTTACATATTTTGTTTTGTTTGCACAGTATACCCTTACGAAAAAGACTATACACTTTTCTGATCAAATGAATTAACCAATAATGTTTAAAATGAATGTATTCAAAAACATGAATTTTCTCAATTCTGTGTTTTTGGACTTAACCACATTGGCTTCTGAGCGACTCACATATCTCGGGAAGCCTAAAGGCAAACCGGTCCATTGTGCGAGAGGAATACTTGAGTGCAGGGAGTGGCAGAGCAGCGTCGGACAGTGGTGAACAGAGATGCTAATAAGCCGGCCTTGGATGTTGTATATAAATGAAGAGTTGGTGGACGTGGTAAAATTCTTCTTGATGGAGGCTATCGAGGATTGCAGGGAAGAGTTTACTTCTTACTATAACTTATTTATCAAATGATGATTTGACTTTTTGGGATTCCTTAACTTTAATGTACTGTCGACTGAACGATTCGCTCGGAGAACTGTTGTGCACTCTGAAGGCGGCTTCTTTAGATTTAATTGCGTTCATGCACTCCCGATGTAACCATCTGTTCGGCCTAGGCTTCACAGATTTGGTAGAATGGGGAATGAACAAATGCATTCCTGCCTGCATTATCCTGATGACACGCATAGCGACAGGGTTGATGTTTTTGCTTCGGAAACACATGCCCCGGTCAATGCAGGATAGTGCCAGACAGTTCTCTTAACTAATGTGGTTGGGATTGGAAATTGATATGGGAAGTTAGTGTTAATTAGGCAATAGTCCGAGGTAAATGGAATGCGACGGAGTATCGAGCACTAGGCTGGCAAGTAGGATTATAGCGTCGTCGTCATTAGTTGGCTATCTAGACTAGAAGATAATGGTACGATTCTGGACAGCCAGCGGTTGCTGTTATTACTCTAAATCCGAATCTTATTGTAAGATTAAAATGAAATATCTTTACGAGTGTGGTCGTTAAGAATCATACAAAAACTGTTAAGAATCATAACCAAACAGTTTATTCTATTCATATATGCCTTAACGACATAAAATATTACTCGAAACCAGCTAAATCATTGCGAAACGAAAATCCACCAGCGTTAGGCAATTACGTGAATGTATGCGTATATTCCATACATATTTTTTACATCTCACCACATTCATTTGGGGATTTTATTCAATAAATTATCACATTTGAAAGGAAACTTGAGTAGCAATAGATAGGGAAAAAAACTGGAAAATACCAAGGATATAATACTATAAATCCTGTTCTTATGTCCTCGTTAAAATTTAATTGCGTATTGGATTACAGCTATCATGACCCAAATGACCAGGCAGTTAATCTGACACTGTGAACCCCCCTAATTCCGCTTGGGGGTAGCGCCAGTAGTCATCAACAAGTCAAGTAGAAATTACGTTAAATTAACCCACAAGAGTCCTTCTATCACCCATGATTTTGCCTCCACTTATGGGGAAAATCATTTCTATTTCCTTGTTTATTTACAGGGCATTTTGAAGTGGCGCGGGGGATGGACGAGGGCGGATTTGTTGTCTTCGTGTTCTTCCATTATTATTTTTATTGTTCGATATATTCGAAAGTAGGCACGAATCTACATTTTGGGAGCACGCATATGAATTGTAAATTGTCACGTTCGTTTACAATGTAGGAAAATGCATTTTGCTGGTAAGAGGGGTGTTTTGTAATTTCAGTTTCTCAGGGGCTGCACCTTAAGTACAAACATACAGTCAGCTTGAAGGGTAATGCATAGATGTAGTGGATCATGAACGCTACCTTGTTTTCTGGCTGAATGAGGACTTTGCTTGAAATCCAGTCAATTAGGGTATAAATCAAAGCAAATGCAACTGTCTGATTGCTCTTCATGGCAAGCCCATGGCAAACTAAGTGGGTCCTTCACGGTAAAAGGACACTGATGACATTTAAATTAAAATTTTATTTGATTTATTCTTCTCATACATATGAACAGCAGCAACAACAACAACAAAAATGAAACTCGCCCAACCAAATTGCAATTTACTAAATAAAATTGAATCCGTTTTCCCATCTCGCTGGGGGACTACTGTGTGGTACATCTGGTATTCTACAACCCTATTATGTGCCAATTACATAAAATTACCCCTACACGCTTCCCTTACTTCTACTGAATTTTATTCTATTGCGGTTTCGTTGTTTTGCAATCTGAGTTTTTCCTTCCTTCCTTTTTTTGTTGTTTTACATGAAACACGAAGAAAAAAAACATTGAAATCAGTTTGGTGAAATCAGAAAATGATTTGTCTATTCGGTTTCCTGTATGGCTTCCAAATGTGAATCCTTATCCTTTTCCATTTAATTAAGATGAATAAAAAAATAGTCGAGACTATGGACAGTTTTTTATGTCTCTCAAGGCTTTTATTTACAAATTAACAAACTAACACTATAATATTAATTAACAACAATATCGATGCATTGATTTGTTTATTTTGTAATAGTATTAACCGAGTTGAATTGAGAGATGAGAATGTGTGGCTTGTATTTTAGTGAGATTTATTCTTGCATGCAGACAATTGTTATATATTTTGTATTTCTTCCCTTAACGATCATTTAGGGGTTTTTCACCTTCGATTTCTCTTATCTTATACGATATCAGTGTTAAGGATTTATTGTCATTAATTGATGTTTTTATGGGTATTTCGAATTAAGATTAGTATATCGAATAGGAATTAATTACTGACCCAGATTAAATTTTATTCAATATTTGCTAGAAATTTTTGGTTTGAATTGTCGATGGGTAAAAAAAATAATATTTTTTTTGCTTTATTATTTTTATTTATTACTAGCTTTTGCCCACGATCTCGTCCGGGTATATTTTGCGGTACTCCGGGGGATTTGGTGCCCTGGGCAGAACTTCGAACTTAAACTTTTTCCCCCAAAAGGAGGCCAAAAAAGTAATCGATTTTGCAAAATTTGACGCCCACTGTACATCCCAAAAATTCACAATGTGGCGCCCCCAAAAAATCCACTAAATACAATTCGGTGGTGGTAAGTCACCAGCGAGATAGGGGTAGCACCATGTAGTGTATTTATTAATTAAATAAGCACGTGTGGTAACTATCTCTGACTGGTGGAAGTGCAATCATAACCCAGTAGGGAAACTTGCAATAAATTACATGCAGAATTAATTCTAGAACTGCTTCATATTTCTTTAGGTCTCATTACACCAAATAAGAGCGTTTTATTCTTGAAAAGTACTTCCTTGCTGCTTTTCTTTTACATAAAAGTAATGCAAGGGGTAATGATTTGAGGGTTCTGTGTAATGCAGTTTGAGAGTTCTAAGTAATGCAGAATGGATGCGATTGGTTACCGCAGGCCCGCCATAGGGGGGGGTGGTGGCAGCTGGGACGAAGTGTCCCGGGCCCCGGGCCAGAGGGGGCCCCGAGAATATATTGAAACCCAAAAAGTTAAAACCCCATATCCCTGCGTACTAATCATCTAGGGGCGATCACAAAACTAGAAAAAACTTCTAACCCTCCAATTTATGTAATAGCGCCTATGAGAAACAACGGCAGTGTCGAAAAGCTTTATATTTTTGTACACCTTGTACAATTGCTTCTTCCAAACGCGAGCGTCGATAGCAGTTTTACCAAGCGGTCCCTCAACTAAGTACCAACCGCGTTCAATATGCTGCTAGACCACCGCATCGAACAAGAACCGGTCTATGTTGCCGTTTTCTTCGTACCATACAATTCCTTAAAGATGCAATCGGAGCATATTGGGTGGTGTGAATAAAAACTGAGTGCAAGTGTTCACTCCATTTTTTGGAGTGAAAACTTATTTTGGCGTGAATAAAAATAACCTTCGTTAGGTTTCGTTAAGTACTTCACTCTGCCATCTAGTAAAAAATAAGTAAAAAATAAAAAAAGTAAAAAATAAAAAATAATTTTTTCTTTGGCAGTGATAGGTATACACACGAAAAGTTTCATTGCAAAATAAGAAGTTTAATGTGTATTAACAATTTTAAAATTATATTCTCGTTGAACTTTAAATGTTTGAACTCTTATCAATGAATTGTGTAAATTTACAGCATTTCAAGTGCATTATTAAAAGTTTGGGCATGAGTTGCAGTTAGACAATAATTGTGATTATAATTATGGATGTCCAAACTGTTATTAATGCATTTGAAATGCTGTAAATTTACACAATTCATTGATAAGAGTTCAAACATTTAAAGTTCAACGAGAATATAATTTTAAAATTGTTAATACATATTAAACTTTAAGATAAGCCTGAGTTGTAGAATTTCTTATTTTGCAATGAAACTTTTCTCGTGTATACCTATCACTGCCAAAGAAACAATTTTTTTTACTTTTTAGTCACAACTATAAATAACTAAGAAATTTTTAAATTAATCCATTTTAAAAAGCAGCAGGTAAGTTACTCATGCGCTCCATTTCCTCAAGAGCATCAGTAGCTGTGTTCCTTTTCCACTCTTTAGTACCTGCGAGCAGAGCAGAAAAGTAACGCAAAATTTGTTGATTTGAGTAAAACCTAACCTGACATGTTTGTTTTATGTTATTGCATTTGTATACAAATAAAAGGATAGAATAATAATTTACAACATAATTTAAATTAATGCGATTTTATTATTTATATTTTTATTTATTTTATTTATAAATTTAATATTTTTATTTATAGCCGTTTTTATATGAAAAAAGCTCAAAACAATCAAAAGCCATCTATGGGGTGATAGGGTGATTAAATTAATTCACAATAGACTCCAAATGAGAGCTTTCCTCTAGCGGATTTTAATTGCGTAACTAAAAGTGTTATTTACTCGTAAGTAGACCAGAAAAGGAACGCAGCTAGTATTGCATGGTTTTTAGCCTGTTAATTGTACTAGTTTTATATTTTCAATTTTCAATCCGTTTAAAGATCTTAATCTACTCAGCATTAGATAAATGCTTGACCTCGCAACAAAACCACCTTTTGCCCAAACTAAATCCCGCAAAGGTAAATTTTTCCCACAGAACCTCATTTAGCCAAAATAAATTTTCCCAAAGTAAAACTCCATATAAATACATCCACGTTTACAAGCCTACTAATTTCACAAAAATGACGTTTTCCTTTAATCCCAAAATTTCCCATGAGTGAACTAAAACTTCCCATGAGTGAATACTATTTGAATGAGAGAATTTTTATTCACACTAAATCGAGTGTTCACTTTTAACGAATCACTCCACTCAGGAGTGTTCCCTTTAAGTGTACACTTAGTTTTTATTCACTGCACCCATTATCAGCGCTCCGAATTCTCTTCCCTTAGTAGTGCTTGGAATATTTCCCTCTGAGATAGCTTCTGGATTGATTCTGCCAAAAGAAAGATGAGTACTGAACCCCAGAGCTAAGCACAAGGGCCTATCTACATAAGACCTGTTCCATACTAGGTTGCACCACTTGCACTTTAGATTTATACGCGAATAAAGCGGTGTTTTCACTTAGGTGGCTACCAGCGCTGGTTGTACTGCTGGTGGATTGTAGATTGGGCTGGAGAGGCCCAAGGCAAGGAGGGCCGGAGTGGAATTGGCGACCCCACGGAGCATATCTGAGCCCGCTTTCGTGAACTCCTTCCGAACAGAGCGAAGGCAGGACTGCGGTCGCCAACCCGTGAAGCTTGAACAGTCAAGTGTAAGCGACAAGCCAGGCAGGCTGCTGAACTTGTTCCAGCCTTCTGGCCCACAAATATTAGGTATAGGTGTAGTACAATAGGCCGCGGTACTTTTGGACTCAATATATCACTAAAAAAATACAATCAGCAACATTAAAAATGTGATGTAATGTAGTTATCCTGGCAAAACTACTAACGCTGATTTGATCCTGAAAAGGGACACTGCTGGTTCTCGTTTTCGTGTTTCCTAATTTCGTGTATTACGACGCACCAATTGGCCTGGACGTCCTGTGCAGCTTGCACAGATCATCATACCGCCCGCACGGCACTGGCAATTTTGTTAAATAAAGTTTTTCAATTTGTTCCCAAATGGCTGATCGCATTAATTTCATCGGTCCGTGTACATCTGGAGAAAACTAGCAACTTTTGCCTGAAATCTCCTGCGAATTAAACAGTTACAAGTATGATGTAGAAATCTAGGTTGATTTGAACGCCAAAGTAGGCCGACGGTAATACCATTCTTTGTATCTTGTTAAATTTGGTTATGAAACTAGTAAGCAAAGTTCTATGACACCAGACTAAGGCTACGTAAGATATGTTGGTGATGAATATCAAATACATAATTTGCGGTTGGAAGTGCCTTTCAGACACCTCTAAGTGAATGACGGTAAGTTTGCGAGTTTTCAACATGGACACGATCCAAACACAAAAAGTGATGCTTAAACTTCGTCTACTTAGATACCTTGCCATTGCCACTAGTGTTGGGTAGGACACGATTATAAAATAAATTTATAAGAGGTGCCTCTTTTTTCTTTTGAGCCAGTACAATTTCATACTTCAAATGAGGCGAGGTGCAATTGTAATGCCAAAAAGACAAAAACAAGTAAATTAAAGAAAGAAAGTAAATACCAATGAAGAGCATTTTTCACGAGCTTGATTTTAATAGGCATTAAACTGCCTCAGAGTAAGAGTAAGAGAGTAAGAAACCTATACCTCGACAATGTATATTTATATTTTACAATCACACCTCGCCTCATTTATCTCGATACATTATTTTTGAACTGGGACATTTTAAAAAATGTACGCCTCAGTACAATTTACCATCGTCTGAGGCATAAATGTACTGCCTCAAGCTACCGCTCAACTCTATTTCAAAGAGCTATGTGCTGTTATTATCGGAATTGAAGTAAGGAGAATTCACCGCATCCCAGTAGGAAATGGAGCGAGATCTCCTCGAGGGAAGTACATGGGAGAATAGAATTTTACAAGCAAATCTCTCTGGGGAACTAAAAAAGATGTTTTAGGTAGTTCCCTGTACGAAACGAGGGGCAAGATCTCCTTAATATTTTAAACAAAATGCATTTAAGAGTTAATGATTCTTGGCAAGTAAAGTCGCCTTTTAAGTTTTGGGCGTTGGAGTGGAAAGTCCCAGTTAGTGCACTGTCGATTTTATCGCTACTGAGTAAAAAATTATCTGCCTCTCTTTAAAACCCAAACGAAGAGTAATAATCCAAGCATGGAGTCCTCCCTTTCAGAGCCTCTTCATATATTAGCCGTGTTCCTTTTGTGCTCTTTTTTACTCGTATTTACATGGAACTACTCCTGCTCTCACAGAGAATTCATAGGTTTTACTCAAATCGACAAATTTTGCGTTCCTTTAATTTTTTGCTCCGGAGTACTTAAAAGTAGAAAAGGAACATGGCTAATTTTTAACATTAGATGTCCGCCTAGTCTAGCACTCCATTTGAGCTGCCATATAAGCACGCTTGCAGCGATTTGGTTGGAGAAAAAAATTACCATTATAGAGCTTTTTTAAATATCTACAGTAGAGCTATTCGTGGAGGCCTGTGGATTTGTGAATAAGCTCCGGTGCCGAAAAGCTTTCATTTTTGTTGATCTTTTGCAATTGCCTTTGCCTTTCCAGGCGCGAGTGTGGTTTTACCAAAGCGGCCTCCCAACTAAGTATACTAACCACGTCCAATGCTGCTTGTCCTCTTTATAGAACGAGAACCGTTCTATTGAGTTTGCTAATGTCACCTTTTATGGTCAACAAGATAATTGCCCGTTTTCTTCGTTCTATAAAATTTCTGAAAACTCCAGTAATGCTCCCTCGGAGCATATTTGGCAGCGCTCAAAATTAGCTCCCCTGAGGAGCGCTCCCAATTTTTCCCGCTAGGCACTGTCGACGGTTCTACTCATATTATTGAGTGCAAAGTCAGCCAGCAAGGTCTGGACGGAGTGATAGTATGCGATCGTGTCTCACATTCTTTACATAAGTTAGAACACATACAGAACGCTCATTTCGCTTTTATGCTTACTGGCGGTGGCTATACACCAACCAAGACTGCCGAGCCCGGCATTGTTTGTAGCTTGTAGATTAGCGTCCTCATTGTAAATTTAACAAATCTTTCAACAATTTTTAATTTCCTGAAAATTACAAAACAAATCTTATTCAAATACCAAATAAAATTTCAACCAGTTCATTGCCATTAAAATTCAATAAAATTTCTATCCTTTTACAGGTGAAACAACGGTCAACGACACATCTTTGAATAAAGTTTAATATTACTAAAGCAACAAAAAAAAGCGGAAAATGAAATAAGGTATGCCTGAAAATAATATCAAACACCTACTGAATATATGCAAATGCATTTAAAACATTCTTAATGAGTAGCGGAGGTGAGAGATTGTAATTACACCAACGAAGAGGGACACCTCATGAATACTAATCACATTTCCAGCTCAATGAATTGAGGTAAGGACGAAAATTATTGACAAAATTGATTAGTTCCTTGTTTTTGAAATCAATGAATAATTAAATTTCCTTAATTTTCTCAGTCACAAAACGCGTCCAATGTTTATGCCAGCCAAAAACTTATTTATTATAGTAAGGAGAAAAAGGATTCTTTAAGGATTTTGTACAAGATAAATTTTGTTGTTGCTGCATTTCTTTTATAGATATTTTTAGAAATTCGCTTGAATTGAAAAAGAAATAGAAAACCGAAATCATTTTGTAAATATTCTCTATAATTATATGTAAACAATCTCATTACCATTTTAAATGTGCCTCAATATGAGTAAAAGGACACACACGGTATAGAAGAAGCATATGTGGAAATGTACATGCTGCTGGTACAGATGAGATGTCCTTTAATTTGAAATTAGTACTTGAACTGTCTTATGCGAAGGAATACAGGGTAAATAACAATTATTACGCTATTACAGGCGACAGGCGAGCAACCAGCTCCTTATTCAGAGAAGGAAATTTATTCAGTGTAATATATTCCACTCTTTCCTCTACACTCCCTTCTCTCTCTTATGGAAATTTTGTGGCGCCAGAGTGACAAGTCACCCTTTAATCAAATTCTATTTACACCCACATATATATATATATATATATATATATATATATATATATATATATATATATATATATATATATATATATATATATATATATATATATATATATATATATATATATATATATATATATATATATATATATCCATGTATCTATTTATACCCCCGACTATACTTCAATACATTGAGGATTTTGTTTTTTGGGGTGTAGCAAGGCGGGGGTGTGGATACATGGCTCGAAAGTGTGTCTTAAAATTCACGGCTTAGTTCGTTTCTACGGGACTCTGATATACGTTGTATACACTGTAGATATGCCTGCCCAACACATACTTTTCGTATATACGTAAAGATGAAAAGAATGGTGAGTCCATTTACATGGATTTTATTTTTCGTAAATATTTTGGAATTATATGCAAATTACATTCAATCATGAATAATTATAAGATAAAGTGGATTAATGTATTTGCCAGTTGAAATGTTTCGGGGCCTGACTTGAAAATTTAGTGATATTATAGCTATTTGCAGGAGAAGGATTTATCCTTAATTGAATAGTCGTGTTCAGGAAATGAATTAATGTCAATTTGTTGTTATTTGTTGTTTTTTTTGGTAATGGACTACTTAAAAACTTCTTTTCTTTCTCTTAAAAAAATAATTTATCATAGGTTGCACTAAAGCCGCCGCACAGTGGTTCCTAATACCGAAGAGGTGGCCAAAAGTCCCTAAAATCGATCTTTGACTTGCGGTCATTTTTAGGTCTAGTTATGTAGGTTGGTACCTACGGATTTATAAACAGAGTTTTATAACGGTCAAACTTGCATGGGGGCTCTCGGGAGCCATTTTTACGTGAGCGTCTGGCACACGAGGGCCTCGGCGTGGTGCATAGTAAAACGGTTTTTTTGTGCTAACAGTGACCTGGAATCGTTTGAAATGGCTTCTGCTAAAAAAAATAAGTCTTTTTCAACGTTATTTCATATTCACAATAAATTTCATAAATTATTTTAGTAATGTATCATTCAAAACAAGTTTTTTTATAACTTCCCGTTGTAAATGCCAATGTTTAAAATAACATTTCTCAAAAGTCCTACGACATCCCACTCTCTATCAAATTTTGCCGCATTCTTGAGATCTTTCTCTTTAATTTGGGAGTTTCAAAAGTTGCCCCAGTTTGCCCCAATTTTTTTTAATTCAATTTTTCGTAAAAAATATATCGAAAAACTAAATAAGAGGAATTACAACAAATGGACGCTGGGTAGTTAAGCTCAGTGGAAAGGTTACGGCATTGCACAGTGGTTCAACAAAATACGGCCAAAACCTAAAAAATTAAGTTTTTCTGATAGGGTTTTTTTGTACCAATATTGTTAGAGTGGTATCCCTGGCACTTGGTACAAATGCTACAAGGTATGTATTTACAAAGAGCTTTTCGCCATGTTTTCTTGTTGTGACGTTACTCGTAGCCAGTTTTTTTACTGTTTACGTTTTGACCATATAAAAAATGTTAAGTGAATTTAAATATTTTGGAAAATTTAACGATTTCGGAGGAAATAGTTGAAGAATCAATGAATTTCAATTGTCATCACATTTCCAGTGTCCAATTTGAGAAATTGCAGGAAAGCGCACTGGAAAAGTTAGCTGGATATAATATTAAATGCCTAAGGGTGTGTTCTTTTAATGAACTGGGTTTTGAGAGCTTTTGAGGAGCTTTTGAGTTCCCATACGAAATCGAAGAACCAGAAGACCCAGATAAAACCTGGGTTTTCGATTTTGTATGGGAACTCAAAAGCTCTCAAAACCCAGTTCATTAAAAGAACACGGGGTAAGTAAGTTAAATACGCTAGGACCAACAGTTAGGGGTAGCTCGAATTCTTGAACGTAGATAAACGAGTTGTCCTTTGATTAAGCCATCATGGATAAAAATAAAACAATTGGCTAATATTTTCCAAAAAATTAATGAGGATAGTATATTAAAGAAGGAAAATTTTTTCAAAATACATTCTTAAAGCTGCAGAAAATATTGAATTTCCTGTAAAATGCAAGGAATTACTTTCCCAAAGCCGTATTTATTTTAGAACAAAATTTAAATTTTCTTGCAAATAAGGAAAACCATTCTAGAACCAAATTAAAGAAGATTGTCACTTAATATCAAAAAATTAACTTTTTTATTTAAACCATATATTTCATTAAAGACCATTATATCTTTTGAATGCATTGAACAGTTAAAAATATTGGTAGCATATATTGCTACGCAGTCTACCATCTAACTCAAAATTGCAATAAAAACGGTGCAGTAGTTTTTACGTATAAATTTAAAAACAATTTATTTCCTAATAAAATTTTAAAAATCGGCTACCAGTGACGTCACATCATAAAATCGCTCCGTTAAGGCCCCCATACACGGTCTAATTGGATGTACATCCATGCTGTACCATGATTTTCATCAAACCTATGCGTGCATCGAGTTTTGATCGGCCGACCGGCTCACAATCGATAGTTTTGGTTGTACATCCGCAGTTCGATGTAATTTGACCGTGTGTGGGAGCCTTACGAGCAGCATACCTTTTAGTATGTGTACCATGTCCCTCATAAAGGGGAGCGAAAAGCGTGTCTTGCTTCTTAAAGCCATTAGGGAACTCAGAGTTTTCCAAGACCTTCGGAGCGGCAGCTTCCAAGGAAAACTGAAGGTGTGAATGAAAGGTGAGTAAAAAGTTTTCTATTGTGCCGGTTTTTTTGAAAAATGTTTGCCAAATTTTAAATCGACGACCTCCAAAAGCCCCAGACAACCACTTTCATTAAAAATCATAATTTTTAAACACATTTATAACGGATTCGTAATCAGCGACCTTAAAAACTCCTAGACACCCAGTTTCATTAAAAAATCTTGATTTTCTAACATTGATGGCCGTCATTTTTCTTCTTCTTCTTTCTTCTTTTTCATAAAACTGATAACCGATTCATAATCAGTGACCTTCAAAACCCCTGGACCCCAAATTTTAAAGAATTATCTCGACCCCTTCTAGTTTTGGCCGTGTTTTTGGCGTTTTTAACCACCCATGATGCCTCAAGAAGCGGATCTGACTTGCTGCTTGCATAAGGCGCCCATTACACGATAGGTTTTGCTGTCAGTTTTTCCACAGTTTTGCCTACGACTGATGGAAAACCTAACGTCTAAGGTGTTGACTGACGCAATCCTCCGTATATTTTGATTTCCATTAATCATGACTGGTGGAATTGATTGCCGCTTGCATGAACGTGTAATGGCCGCCTAAGGTTTATAGATCTACCAAGGCAATGCCCTGATTTACACGACACGTTTTTTGCTCTGCCTTGTCAAGAATTCTCTTTTGTGGTGATCTGGTTCAGTAATTTTTCCAAATTACTCCGTAAAGATTCTTCTATCCTAAACATATGTTTCTTTTTTTGAATACACAGTAAACAAACTTTACTCCTATTCTCTTCGTATGAGAGAGTATATTCGGCATGACGTTTATTTTCAATTTCTGGCATTTCTGTCGAGTATAATCGGTATTAAAAGAAGAATTCAGTAATGTATCGTAGAAACGCGCAGTACTGAGTAAACACCACGCACTCGAATAATATACTAAACAGCCGTCGGCGGGTCTTGTTGCTTTTGTTTACGTATATTTATATTTCACGAAATTTAGATTTCAACAATGGGGAAGCCCCAGTTTCAGAAGTGCAACCTACACTGGCGCACGAGACCCGCGTGACTAGTTTAGGTACATACTTCTACTTGTATCTGCCTCGAGGTGGAAACTTCATTATCGACGGAAGGGAATCGGCTGCATATATCTCTTCGATGCGATACTTCTGTGGAATAAGGGGCTATCTCCAATGCATCGTATATACTTACCGGGCGTATATACGGACGTATATACGGTCGTTGCCAACCCGCGTTGATGTAACGAACTGACCTAATCTCATTTGTCTAATGTGGGGACATAAGGTTCGTTCGTATGTACAATGGTTGGCAACGACCGTATATACGACCGTATATACGACCGTATATACGCCCGGTAAGTATATACGGTACATTGGAGATAGACACTAATATGTATAACTGTATTTACTGCGGTTATACATATGCTCCAAATATAAATAAATAAATAATTAATCACATTATTATTACTATAATATTGTGTATTGTCTAAAAAAGCGCGTTCTCGAAAACAGCCCGGTAAACGATTTGGAAAATGATTTTTCCTCATTATATATGACCCAACGAACACATTGAAGTGAAGAAAAACGCAGGGCCAGGACTTGAGGGTTAAAGTGCCTTCAAACCACCCGTGATAGGTGATGAATAGAACACGGATCGGATTTACCTCCATATAATAGCCTCGCGACAGAACCCCACACCCAGCAACTATGCCTATGCCCACAAAAAACCCAAACTTACGCTTAGCTGATGAATCGAACATGAAATTTATTTCCCTCCATAGCCTCAGGATAAAAACCCCCTCACCCATCTACATCGTGAACCGACATCAGCTAAAGAATGGGAGTTGAAATGCTTCCCCTCCATACCCCTTCGCCTATATTCTCCGTCACCGTCTCGAGTCGCGTCTCGCGTCTCGATAAAAATTCACTCTTATAATATTTTCCAAACGCGCCTAAAGAAGTATAACTTCAAAGAGTCCGGGAATATATAGATTGGCTAATTCTAAGCAACTTTTGTTCTATACAGTTTTTTCTGAAAGTCAATACTTTTCGAGTTATTCGCGAGCGAAAACGTCAATTCTTCAACCAAATATACCACGTTTTCAGAGGGTTTTTCGCGAATAACTCAAAAAGTAAGTATTCTAGCAAAAAAATTATTATTATTAAAAATCTAGCTTATAAAAATGCAAAAAAATGGTGAGTTTACGGTGTCTGTAGACCCAATACAAAAAAAATTCGTTTTTCAAGTTTGGTTCTTATTTGTCAAACGCCAAATTGAAAGTTTCAACTTGAAATAAACAAAAAACAATGCATTTTTCGGGAAAAACTCATAAAACCTTTTTTAAAGTACCTACTTGAAAAAACCATTATTTTTGTGTTTTTATAAAAGTCCCTAGCATTAAAACTAAGCGAGTTATGACAAAAATATAGTTGGTCGCTATTTTTTCAGCGGCAAAAAATGTGAAAGTCACCCCCTAATTACCACCCCTATTGAAAATAATCGGTACCACTTCACAATTCACTTTATTAATGTACTTGTAATATGCTCTAGAAATTTGACCGTTTTTTTATTGCCGTTTTCTTCAAAATAACTCAAAAACTATTAATGATACGCAAAATTTTGTAGAGTACGCAATCGTAGGTTTTGCTTTTCTGAAAATTTTGGTTGTTTTTGTTTTTGGATAAAAATTGAGTAAGATGTGGCCGTATACAGTTTGCATATGTTCGTAAATAATAACTTGTTCAAGCCCTTTCAGCTCAAGCAGTGGCGGACTAAGGGTGGGGCGGAAGGGGCGGTCCGCCCCGGGCCTCTGGTTCCTGGGGGCCTCCAAATGTCTACAAGTTCCCTTGATCAAATCCTAAACAAGGCTTTTAAAATATGATCAGTGCCTACCTAAGCCGACTTTGGAGTCGGAGGTCCCCTACAATGTTCCCGTAGACACAAATAAGTGCAGCATGTAATTATTAAAATGGGTCTTTACTGAATCGTTACCCTGTACATCGCGTATATGTACTTCAAGACTTCTTGACCATTTTCATCTCGGTTGCATCATGCAAAAGGAGTTTTTGTAAACTTAAGCCTAGTGTCCACTATAGATTTTTTGGGTAGAGCTAGAGAAAACTCTCGCGTAGAGATGCGTAGAGAAGTGTATACACCCTCTAGAGCTCTACACATGCTCTCTACACCCACTCTACGCGCTCTACTAAAAAACTCTATAGTGTATACGCAATTTTTTTGTGTTTGGTAGAGCTATACATCTGCTGTACGCTCTAACAAGCATGTTTGATAGAGTTTTTCTCTCTACAGTATTCATTCTTATTTGCGTTTCGACTGCGCTTCGAATTGTTGTACATCGGCGCAGTGCCGCGGCCAGACAATTGGGGCCCTGTGCAAAAATTCAGCGAGGGGCCCCAGAGTCTCCAAAAAAAAATTTTCTGCCATAAAGACGCGTCCCCGCGACAGAATTATGGAAAATGGGACCTATGTAATATTTAGTGTTATGCGATTTCGTCTGATATGACCCATATGCTGATTTGTATGACCCATTCATTGAAGTAAAAATGCAAATAAAGAATTCAAATGATTTTTATTGCCAAAAAAATGTTTTGCTCGATACGCTCGCGGTGCCCCAAACACAGTTTCACACCATGCACATATGCCAGCCGCGGCACTGCATCGGCGTGTTAAATAACAACGAAATTCAAATACGACATACGCAGAAAATTTTGGTATGAAGATGTATCGTCTTCCGTGAGCTCAATCCAAATTTCCGCAATCCAATCTCGCTCCCAACATTTCCTTTCCTTCTTTTCCCTTCTTTTGGGGAAAACTCATTTTATTATTTTTTTGATTTCTATTAATTTCCTTTAAATTTTTTACACAATATATGTACGCACGCATCTCTGAATAACTGAGAAATGAAATGACATGCAAAAGTTGATGGCCGCAGTTGCGCGCTCTACCCTACGGCTCTACAGTAGAGAAAAACGCATCTTCAGTTTACTCAGTGTGTAGAGCTCGTGGTAGATCTCTACTCAAAATTTCTCTAGAGCAACTCTACGGGCGGTGGAGTGGTAGAGAAGCGCTGTAGTGTACATACTGCAGGTAGAGTTCTACACTCTACGCTCTACACTCTACCGAAAAAAACTCTATAGTGAACACTTGGCTTTAGTACGACTTTCGGAATCGATGGGTAATTAAATGATTTTCCTACTGGGAAATAAACATATTCAGACACTTGTCCAAACAAATGGCAACTGAATAAGAAGGCTTCTAAATTTACATCGACTTCTTAGACTGAGGGCCTCATTCAGCTTTGCCGCCCCGGGCCTCTGGCGGCCTTAGTCCGCCACTGAGCTCAAGCCTTTTCAAAAATAAGGGGTGAAAGAAAGTTTAATTTATATGAGCTTATAGCTCTTGAAAAAACCTACAAAATGCTTTTTGAAGGACTTGATAGCTTAAAAACTAAGCGAGTTATGGGTAAAAAACCAATCACATATTTTTGCAGATATGAGAACACTATATTGGAGCATTGATGAATACACACACATTATACCTTCATTTTACGCACAGACATACTTACGCCTATTTTCACACGTCACACATAATGATCTTGCAACCGTTGAGCAGATTTTACAAGCTGGTCAGTACTGTACTGTCATGTTGTACGGACTTCCGAAGAACACTCAATTGAATAAATTGAAAAAAGTGGAAGACTTACCTGAATATCTCGAAAAAGTGAGATATGAATCTTTTATACAGGCCACCACGAAAAAAAATGCAGTTAACTTGTCCTCCCTCGTTGCAACAATTGGTAAGTTAAATGAGCACATAAAAAGGCTTTTCTTGCAAACTCAGTTATGGCTGGAAATAAAAATGTTTATTCACTTTATTGGGGTTGAGGTAATATTGAAGGAGTCTTACATCCAATCTGAATGTTTTTTGTAGCTGTAAAGGGCGAAATACACGAGCGTTCCATCCGACCACGCCACGCCAAAACAACAACAATTTATATGCATTGGAAATTTCGAGTGCATACAAATTGTTGTTGTTTTGGCGTGGCGTGGTCGGATGGAGCGCTCGTGTATTGCGCCCTTAAGAAATGGTGCGGTTCAACGTGAGGCTGCCGAAGAATAGGACTTTTCTGCAATACGACATGTACCTACGTATAACATGCAGCGAAGAAACCTGTTAAAACTTATGACTTAATGAAAAAAATTAAAACAGTAAAGAAATCTTAATTTAATGTCACCAGTGCTCGAAGTGAGGCGGGATGGGTTGGGATGCCATCCCGGCACTACTAAATAATTGTAAATTCATCCCGCCACTTCTTAGGGAGAAAAAATGCATCCAGGAACATATTTTTTTAAAATTTAAGTAAATTTTGGTAAAAATTGATAATACGAAAAAATTAAAAATAATTTAAAATGAGAGTTTTAAATTTCAAATAATAACGGATGAATATAAAAAATTAACTACTAAGTAGGCTATGTACTTCTTTTGTAACAATTTTCGCAGCTTTCCGTAAATTTCAGTTTTTACCCGATCTAGCTTTGAATATATATTCATATCGCGTTAGTTTTGTCTAAAAAAGGGATTACTTTTACAAAAATGAATAAATTTGTGATAAAAAAAAGAAAAAATCTGGTTGAACAACAACATATAGATAAAAGGGCGCGGGAAGAAGAGCCTTGTAATACAAGTACAAATCAGCTTTGCCATTGGAACAGCACATTCCAGTTGCTTTTTGAAATTTTAAATCATGACATTATTGCCACAATTGATCCATTGGACCAATCATAACATTGGGGTGCATGGGCATGCACGCGTGATCTTCTCATTCTCAAAGTAGAAACTCTGGCACGTTTGTCTTGTAAGCACGCGTCGCGCTGTTCATTTGTCTCAGCCGGTTTAATTGCTGCCTCGCATCGGTCTCCCTCGCTTCCTTCTTATCCATTTCCGCTTCTCCTTACCATCTTTCCGAAAAAACCTTGTTGATCAATTCTGAACCGATTGCTAAGAGATCTTCAGGATACATTATGATCAATGTTTTTCCATTTGTAGCTAGAATATCTAGATTTTCCAATTTTCCAACTCTTAACCAACCTACATACAGCTAACCGGGAAATGACACTTATTTGGCAAAATTCGTCCGCCATATTGGCCCCACAATTTTGAATTTATTAGTTTTGAACATAAATTCGTTATTTGCTACCTTAAAAACTCCCATATTTTCATTGGAATCGAATTTAAGTTTTGATCATAAATTCGTTATATTCTACCTTAAAAAACCCCAGATACCGATTTTCATTGGAACCGGAACACAATTTGCAAATTCGTCGGCCATATTGGCGCCGCCATTTTGAATTTATAAGTTTTGACCACAAATTCGTTATTTGCGACCCACTTTTGTTGGAATCGGAATAGAATTGGCAAATTCAACCGAATCGGCGGCGATTTTGAATTTCGAAAATCGGGCTTCGAGGTGCATCATAGGAGACCCCCACGGACCTTCATGCAAAAATTCAAAGCTCTGCGATGATTTTCAACGAAACTCTCCATGACAGCGCCATCTAGGAGCGGCTTTAGAAAGTAATAGAATAGCCTATGTTCTAAGTGTTAATGTAAATAGCACATGGCTAAAATTTCATTAAGATCGGTTGCACGGTATAGGAGCCTATTGCGAACATACATACACACCTTCATTTTTATATATATAGAAGAATTACATATATGCTATTAAGTTACATACGCTTGTATTTTTTAACCATCCCACCACTTTCAACATGCCACTTCGACCACTGAATGTCAATATATGAATAAATCATTCCAAGTTGCTGAATAACATTTGTCAACATTATTTTTTAATGATAACTTTTCAGGGGTGGCTTTTACAGATCGAAACTGTTTAATATAAATCATAAATTATGTCCCTTAATGTGAATTGACGTTCATTCTAACTAATTGCTCCTTTAATCCCTCATGGGACATAGGGCGGAAACAGTTGCCCTCCAGCGGACTCTGTTTTGCGCGACAGCTCTCAGCTCTGACCAGGATCTCCCGGTTGTTGAGGCCTCTGATAATAGGGTTCTCCTCCACGTTGTTCTAGGTCTTCCGACTAGACGGGATCCTTGCGGATTCCAGTCAAGAGCCTGTTTGGCTAGATTATCGTCTTCGCGTCGCAAGGTGTGGCCAATCCAATTCCATTTCCTTCGCCTGATTTGTTCGTCTATCCTTTCTTGGCCGGCACGGCGCCATAGTTCTTCATTTGAAATTCTATCTTGCCAGCGGATTTTTAGGATACGACGTAGGCATCTGTTGATGAAAACTTGTAGGCGCCCCGTGATGAATTGGGTGACTTTCCATGTTTCGCAACCGTACAAAAGAACTGCCTTAACGTTGGAGTTGAACAGCCGCAATTTGGTGTTAATTGAGATCTCTGTTGATCTCCATATGTGAAACAGGCATGCATATGCGCTTCTTGCTTTATTTATTCTGGAACTGACATCTTCTTCTGTACCGCCGTTTTCGGTAATAATACTACCGAGGTAACAGAATTTGTCTACCAGTTCCACGTCATGGTTATTTAGCGTTGCCCGTTCAAGGGTGTTTGCATTTATCCGCATTTCTTTTGTTTTAGTCGGATTTAACCTTAAGCCCGCCGAGCTACTTTCTGTTGCCAATTTGTTTAACATGTTTTTGAGCTCCTGGTGTCTGTGGGCCAGCAAACAGATATCATCCGCGTAGTCGAGATCCTTAAGGCGGTCTATGTCGTTTATTACTATAAGAAATAGTAATGGTGAAAGTAGACATCTTTGTCGTACTCCTGAGCTCACCTCAAAGCTGTCGGATAATTTTCCATTATGGAGAACTCTGCATTTGGAATTGTTGTATAGAGCTTTTATCAATTCTATTATTTTGTCCGGCAGTCCACGTTTCCGTAGAGCTCGCCATATAAAGCTCCTATTGACCGAGTCGAACGCTTTCTCATAGTCTACGAAAGCAAGGTAAAAGGGGGATCGGAATTCAGTAGACTGCTCCACTATGATTCTCAAGGTGTTAATATGGTCTATGCAGGGGCGGCCCTTTCTGAATCCAGCCTGCTGTCTTCTAAGCGTTCGATCTACTGCCTCTCTTATCCTTGATAGTAATATATGGGACAAGATTTTTCCCACCGTAGATAATAAACAGTCACATATTGTTAGGTCCCCCTTTTTCATTCAACTTATTTAAAAATGTTTTCAATAGAATAAACGCTCGAATCTACAATTCTAAAATTGTTTTCAAATAGAGGTGGTTTTCACAACTTAAAAATAAAAAGCAATCCCCCGCACAAAGCCAGCTTTGAAGAAGAGGGTAAGTAGAACCTAAATCCAAATTTTTGTGCAAATCGGTGCTGTTTCACAGAATTATGAGGTTGCGGCGTATTTTGCCTTCATTGGGGCTACGTACACTAGTCATGATTACTATGTAGTAAAACCGAATTTTAAGAAGAGAGAGGTGAAGGGGCGGCATACTCACCCCGCCCCTTCACCTCTCTCTTCTTAAAAATCGGTTTTACTACATAGTAATCATGACTAGTGTACGTAGCCCCATTGACTGGACTAATAAACTTTTTCCCAGACCATATTTCAAAAAGATTTTAGTAGAACATAAAATCAGTAGTTTCCAACCAAGAAGAAACGTTAAAAAAGTTATCCTGTTTCTTACAAGCGAACCGCACTTTAAATTATTACTACTAACACAAATTTCTATTATAAAACAAAGCAAAATCCTTGCATATTAATTGGTCCTTGGTTGTAATTTTAAAAATATTTCAATTAGTTAAGATCTTTGCGGATGCTTTTAAACAACCATCCATTTACTATTATTAGCATTGTTCTTAAATTCAGTGCATCGCGTTTTATGTTTTTACTCTATGAACCCTTAAAGGATCTCCTCCATCCTTGCAATTTCTTTAAAAGCTTTCAAATTTATTGTTTTTTGCCAGATAAGTTTTTTTTAAAAAAATATTTTCGTTGCTATGTTGTGGCAACAGCGAAAAAGAAATGATATATAATTTTGCCTTTCTTTTAAGGATTATGAAAAAGAAAACTAAGAAAGTTTTGTTGTTTTTTATATTTCTGAATCAATTATCAAAAAAAACTTGATGATAATTTTGAGAATTTTTTAATTTTTAATCGTTTTTTTGTGTCTATTGCTTACTGATGAATTTTTTTACTGCGCTATACTCCACCACCGCCATAAAATCTTAAAGGCAAAGAATCCTCAAAAATTGATAGATGTGACTTTATTTTTGTATCCTTCTACAATTTTTCTTTTTTCATAAAAATGAATTTTCTACCTCGTTAATTCCTATTTATGTTGTCACTTTCAGCCATTTGTGCAGCTGTGTTTATCTAAATTGATTTTTCACACTCATGCAGTTCAATGAGTCCACAAAATTACATGTGGGAGTTGGGATAGTAAGGTTAACGAAAATTGATTTTCTTAATGCTATTATTTAGGCTTTGCCTTAAGAGAAGATCCTCACATTTCTCCATCTTATTATTATTATTGTTATTATAACGAATTTTTTTTAGGAGCAATTTTGATGTGTGCCACTAAAAGATTTTGTTTCGTAATTATAACAATCAATTTTTTTGGGGATGAAGGAAGCATCTACTGCCACCTTCAAAATTAGATTAAAAAAGTCTATTTTTATAAAATTTATTTTATAACGTATTTTTTCTTGTTAAATAAAAACTCCAACCTCGAAACGAAAATTCCTTTACTGAATACAAAATTTTGTAAGGAATTATCTAATTACAAGATGCGACATAGTCTATAAGGTTCATTGAAGGGCTAGTGGTGGTTGGTTGGTTGGTCTACCTTCGGCATCGCGTAAAGTCTCAAAGTAAAATTTATTGAAGTGAAAATAACGACGTGACATTCAAAGTTTTTATTACATTATAAATTCAAATACGATATCGCCAATAAGATGTCTACTGTGCCTCGTCAAGGGTTCTTTAGAATGCGATGTTCAATAGCAAAGGGGAAAATTGTTATGCTTTTAGATGGATAAACTTTTTTGTTGCTGTTGTTGTTGTTTTTGTTTTTATTTTTATCCTTTTAACTTTACTACACGTAAATGAAAATATTTAAATATTTTTATTGCGTTTATCCTACGTTTATCTAGCTCAAAAGAAATTGATGATTTTGAAATTATTTTTATCTCAACACAATTCACGCATCCATGACTATGTCATTGGATAAGGATAAGGGCTCGTCCAAAAATCGTGTAACGTTCTCGATGGAAGCAAAGAGTGACCTCAAAAGTCTTCGTGATACTTCGTCATACTATTTCCTTTCTTAAAAAGTTAGAAGAGTTTGAATACTGTTGTTACTTCTCTGTGGCGTTAATTGGTCATCAGATTTTAATACTGAGCAAGTCAACGAAGGTAAGTCTGTTTGTAATTGCAGTAGGAATCAGGAAACCCAAGATCATTAGATGGTCGAAGACCCGTGGTTTGTCACTGTTCTCGTGTAACTCTGCCGGACAGATTCTAATTTACACAAAAAACTATGGCCGCAGAACCCACATTTCTAAGGCACTTAACCAATTACCTATAGTCGAAATACATTCGCCCAAGCCATTTCTGACTTAATTGATAGCCATAGAATAATGAACTGAATTCTGTATCCACAGAGGCACGATTAGCTCCCCCATCATTACCATTCAGACAGTCACACCCTTCCACTGCAAACTAAGAGTAACGGTATGTATTGCATTCATGAGCTCAATGCTATCGCTAGCAATAACCCGAGTAAAAATAATTTAGTTGGTTAATTTTTTGAAAAGCATATACGTGCCCGCAACTAGCACGTACAGCGAACAAATGCGCACGCTCCCGCTACAGGAATGAAAATCTAAAAATCCGCACGCCAGAGGTACGCACGCTCCCGCTACAGGCAGGAACACCTATAAATGCACTCGCATCGGCATCGACCATTCCAAACGCGAGTATCGTTTTACCAAGCAGTCTCCAAACTAAATACTGACCACATCCAATGCTGCTTGACCTTTGCAAGCAAACGAGAACCGCCCTACTGAGTATGCTAGTGGCATCCTTTATGGTCACTAACATTATTGCCCATTTTCTTCGTCCTTTACAATTTTTTAAAGCCCCAATTTTCCTCACTTTAGTCTAAAAAAGTGTGAGCATACCGTGCCTGTTTTGGGTGCCTTGCAAGCGTTTTGACGCAATGGGTGCCTGTTGTAGCCTAGGAGCGGACTAGTTTTATTTTTACTTGGAAACTCAGACTTTACTTAGATCCAGACTGGAACCTTATGCAAAAGAATAAATTAGTGGATACCAAGCTGGATTTAGAAGAAATAGCTCCACAATAGACCAACTATTTTCAGTAAGGCAGCGGAAATGCTGGGTATACAACATCGACATGCAGGGCCGGATTAAGGATCTGGTGGCCAGTAGGCGGAACCGGTGGTGCGGGCCCCCCTCAAAAAAATTCAAATCATTAAGTTCAATATCACCTCACATATTGATTGCCAGAGCTAATCGTTTCATCGTTTCCACGTCGGTAAAGAGAAACAATTCTGATGAATCAGTTCGTTTATTAATAAGGGGACTTGCGTAATAAACAAAACTGTGGTATAGACCTGGAGACGTCATCTACAGGAAGTTCGGACACCTCCAGCTGGACATTGCCAGGGTCATCCTCAGACTCAAAAAAAGGCTACATTGACTAAGAGCATCACACCAGGCGAAACAATACGAATTTTGGACAACTGGAACGATTCCCCTTCACCCGAGCAGGTTATGTTAGCTTTGACTGTATTTTTATTAACTCCGTCAAATTTCCCTTCGACCGAGATCATTCTGTTCGAATAACCAAGCTAGGGATATTTCAAGAGCACTCTGTAATATGAAACACTTCTGCTAAGCAAGCCGCTTGGTATTTTGCCTTCTGTAAAGGAGGAAAAATGAAACAAGGTGAAAAGAAAATAATGATCAGAAACTCTGAACCAATTTTTGTTTGGTCGTTGGTCAAGATTACGAAGATATGATTGAAAATTGAAGAATTCTGCTAGCAAGGCAAAGGCAATCAAAACTAGTACACGAGTTTTTCAAAGATATTCTACTGGATACGCACTCTTCTTAAACTCGTACGACAACGGGAAGAAAACTATACAAATACGCCCGTGAATCTGTAATGTGGCAGTCATCGACGACATTCTCTATCCTTTGAGGTTATTGAATACTGCTGTATAAACAGAACTCGCACTTACCTTTTGTAAAAACCATGTGTAATCCAATACAAAGTTTGGCCAGTCTAATTCTGATTGGATTGTTGAAATGTCACACAGCTATCCACTACAAGAGCACAAGAGATTTTCTTTCTGATTTGTTTAGACAAGCTAAACTAGGCCCACCTATACTCTATACTCCGGGGAGCTGAACTACTTCGCGTGGTCGTTGCGCTGTAGAAGCTATCTTAGGAAGGTTAGAACACAAATTCGCGCAAATGCAGGAGCGACTCAATGGCTCATATACACTTTTTCCCTTCTTTCATAAATTTTAAATATTTATTAGCTCAATATTACTGAGTTGAAAGGAAGTTTGCGCCCCCAACTGGCCGAAATCGTAACTTCTTGCCATGGTTGTTGCATAGTTTGAAATACCTTGAGTTGTAATATTTGGAAGTAACAATTTCTATGATCATTTTCAGTAGAAACATAATCTATCCGCCTGCGCGTCAAAGTCGGTGTCTTTTGTGTTGAACTGCATAAAATAGTTTTGTGTGTGGTGCGGGCCCCTTTGTGGTGCGGGCCCCTAGGCGAGCGCCTATGTTGCCTATGCTTTAATCCGGCCCTGTCGACATGTATGAACTTGTCGATGATCTCAAGCAAGTATACGGCAGAATCGACAGGGAAAAATGGATGCGACAATGCGAGGCCTAAACATCGCCTTAAAGATAGTGAAGCTAACAAAAATGACAATGGAAAATACAAGTGTTGTACAGTCAGAATACAAGGAGAACTAACCAAGTACTTCACAGTCAAATAAGGCTTAAAGTAAGGCGATGCGTTGGCACCCATGCTGTTTGATCTTTGCCTAGGGGAAGTAATTCGCAAAGTAAACATTGACACGAACCCAACCCTGCATAACAAATCAAAACAGTCGGCAGGATATGCCGATAACATAAACTGCCTTGCCAGATCACGGTCATACCTTAGGGAACTATTCACGGAATTAGAAGATGGGGTTAAACTTATAGGACTACAACTAAATATGCAGACAAGAGCAAGATTCTAATTCAGTCGAGGGTGCAAAACCACAACACAATCGGGGGGGGGGATAAAATTTCGAACAGGTAAACCAATTTAACTACCTGTGGTCCAGAATCAGCGAACACCACGATGAAACGATAGACGTACCAAGAATAAACGCTACAAACTCATGGCATAGAAATGTATAGAAAAGTATAGTCCTCTAGCTCATCCATAAGCCCCTTTTGTCACCGAACTCAAATTTTATTAAATTTCGTGTTAAAAGTTCAGTGCATTCACTGGCAGAAATAAAATCAGATAGTGCCAAACTTGAAAAAATAAAATTTGACATTCAAACACTGCACACTTTTCCGTTTTCTTAAATATTTTGACTCTTGACCTTCAATAAACCACAAAATCCAATAACTTTTTTATCTTTGCAGTTTGCAAAATTCTGGAATGATTTTAAACGAAATTTAAAATAAAACCGCCACAACGGTTGCACGATATTAAAGTTGCCAAACCTGATTCTTTGAACTAATGTCAGAATATTTACAAAAAATAGATGGGTATAGTGATTTTTTTATCTCTGTCTCTGTTCCCCATGCCATAAGCCCCGGAATCACTGACATATAGATGAAACAGGGGTAGAGAACCTCACATGGTTTAACATAAATATTTGTAATTAATGAAAAAAAAACATTTTAAAAGGGAAATAACATCAAAATTGCATTTGTTATTTTTTTTAACAAAAATTTATTTTGTTTCAATCGTCCAAAATTAATACAAAAATTTTTAATTTACAAAAGTAACTGAAGTGTTTACATGTCAGTGAAAAAAGGTTTGTCGCCTATCGAACGAATTGGTGCCATGAGAATTTCCTGATGAGCAGTCCATTCTATATGTCAGTGGTTCCAGTAATGAAATCCAGAGACATCCACAGAAAAACAAAAATAGGAAACTGCAAAACGATCATACGCACAGTAGTTACGTATGCGTATGGATGTGAAGCATGAAGTATCTCGCTTTCGGCCTGTTCGATTTCATTAGCTTACGCTACGTAAACTGAAACCCCACTTTCTTCAACTCCAACAGCTTGTGACGCCACACAACTCGGCCCTTATTCCCATAGTCACCTCACTTTTTTTCTCACCTTACATTTTTTGTCACGTCACTTTAAAAGTGGTATTCTCATAGTCGAGTGACAAGGAAAAAGTGAACGAGAGAAAATATAACAAATTTAGGTGTGGTATTCTCGAAATCATTTTTTGTAGCAAATGTCACTGAAAATTGTCATTTTTTATCACTTGGAATTTGTAGGTGACGCTACGATTTTTTTAAAATGACAAAGGGGAAAAAATATGTTTTATTTTAATATTTTTGATGATTTAACATTATTCTTATATCCTTGAATTAAAATAACGAACAGGATATGTAAATAGAAATATATCATATGTTTATAGAAATACCATGACTTTTTCTAGAACAGGTGGCTACGAGAATGCGAAATTGGGTTGTCACATTTTTTAATGGGTGACGTGACTATGGGAATAGGGGCCCTCCGACTTTCAGCACAGGGGCCTATGTCCCAGTTGGTTGAGATGGATCAGAAAAAGCTCTCTCCCCGGGGTAGGAGATAAATTATCCCTCTTTAGTTTTATAGTCTTAGGAACAGTGACGTAGCTGAAAGTCTGCAGACCCCGCGGCGCGGGGGGCTCCAGCTTTAGGGAGCCTCAGTGTCTTAAAAAAAAATTTTTTCCAATCTACGTGTATAAATTTTAAACCCCAAGCGAGCCAACTCCCAGAACTTCGTGAATCCGAAGCAATCGGAACCTACCTAACACAGGAAGTTTTATATAAATAAATTAAAACAGAATTTTAAATAAATTTAGTAAATTTTCGTTTCCCTCGTACCAATAAATATAAACGTTATGTCATATAAATAATTAAACATATAATAATTATGATGATAAGGTAAACCTTAAAGATTTAAAAAATAATACACTGATTTTATATAGTTATGAGTTTTTAATAAGCTTCTCAAGTCGATGTATTTTGAGTACTAGGAAAATGAGCTAGTTTAGTAAGTTCTAGGTTACGTAGGGTTGACTCGCTTGGGTCTTAGGATTTTTTGGGTTATCGCTGGGTTACAGAGGGCTTTATTGAGATTTTGGCGGGGGGGCCTCCGAAGTTTCAGCTACGCCACTGCTTAGGAACATCGAGAAGGCAGATGAATTGTCCAAACTAGGAGCAAATCTCTTTCAATAGCAGGTTTCAGATATAGGAGTTTAATATCATGCGCTAAGACTAAAAAGACTTGATCTAACTAAAGCAAACAGAGGTCACGCGACGACTTGATTGCCCAATTGGAGGACACGCAGCCCGATTGAGTATGCAGTACTAGTGTTGAGTAGAACACGATTATAAAATGAGTTTGTAAGAGGTGACTCTTTTTTCTTTTGACCTAGTAC
Organism: Thereva nobilitata; assembly: GCA_963855945.1. Taxonomy (NCBI): domain Eukaryota; kingdom Metazoa; phylum Arthropoda; class Insecta; order Diptera; family Therevidae; genus Thereva; species Thereva nobilitata. Next base: position 78,064,678 of record OY979698.1, on the reverse strand, counting down.
AATGTCATACTTCAAATGAGGCGAGATGCCATTGTAATGCCAAAATGACAAAAACAAGCAAATAAAGAAAGAGAGAATATAAACACCACTGAAGGGCTTTTCAGAATAAGTAAGATGCTTATGCCTCCACAATGTATATTTTATATTTTACATTCTCACATCGCCTCAGTTCAAATGGGATATTTTACTGCTTCAAAAGAAGTAAGAATTGTCTCCCCAGCACGTATTACAATCCACCTCGCCTTATTTTAAGGGCCCAAACTCCATTCGACCACGCCAAAACAGCAACAATTTGTATGCACTCGAAATTTCGCTCGGGTATTGGGCCCTTTAAGTTGAATTTTACTACCCTAACAGAAGTAAGAAAGAAGAAACCCATGTCTCTCCACTACGTGCTTACAATCACACCTCGCCTCATTTATGTCGATACACGTTCATATACCAGTAGGACATTATTTTTGAACCGGGACATTTAAAAAAATTGAGGCCTCAGTACAATTTACCATCGTGCAAGGGACAAATATACTGCCTCGTGTAAGTCCGGCTCTACTCTATACAGTACAACACCCACTTCTAAAGCTTGAGGATTACCACCTTGGTTGCTCTCCAAAATGGTGGAATATGACCTGTTGCTAAAAGGTGCATTTTCGCCTAATTAGAGTAACGTGTGTAACATTTCTTCAACTGCCGATGTCTTGAAGGGAGAACAGGTGTCTTGTCTATTGCCCGCTTCAACCCCTGCTGGGCCTGTACTCCCGAAGACGAGACGGTCAACGAAGCGAAACGAAATAACGAGACGAGATGAGAATATATTTCCTACTCCTGGAGACGATTGTATTGTATTGCCTTGCGTTTGTAATTTTTGACCTATTATGCAAAATAAACTGAAACTATCAAAATAATTAACAATCCCAACTTGCATTTTAACTTCAAAACCGCTGACACACAACAAGCACTAACGTCTGAACGAAGACGATTACAAATATGTCATCGTTTGTTTAGACGAAAACGAGACGATATCGTGTTTCCAGGTAGCATTTTGACAAAACGATTTCGTTTTCATTTCGTTTCGTTTTCGGGAGTACATGTCCTGTTCTGTCACGATCCTACCATTGCCATTCGTTGGCTCGTTGCCATTAAATTTCGAATCCACACCCTTCCAAGACGTTGCTGCTTGGAAAGTGAGCTTCTATCATCAGGATCTTGTTCAACTTTTAGAAATATCAACTGATATCCTCATTTTATGATCTATCAATCTTCGATATGCTCTCGAGTATTTTTTATATGGGGAAGTCTAAGCTCAGGTGTCACCCTTTGTTCTACTAGTCCGTCATGTTGTTGGCGTCATGGTGCAATGTATAGTAGTAAGCTTAGCTCAATCGATAGAGAAACGATAGGACAGATTAAGGGCAGTCGGGGGTGCATGAGGAGATAGCGATAAACCTTGAGATTGAACTCTTGGATCTTGTATGACTTCGGGAGGACAGTGGGACGTAGTTCCACAGACAAGTTGTTCTAGTAATGAAGGAATTTCTAGACCGATGTGTACGCGAAAATAAGCGCTGTAGACTAAGTCAGTGAGCCGAGTAGGCTAGTCTTGTGTTGCGGGAAAAATATTGCCGTTTAGGCAGACGACTTTTTTGAGATTTTTATATTCAGTCACTATGGAACATGCGGTAGAATTTCGTCAGAGCCGCTGCACTCTTCCGGTGATTTACTAAGTATGGATTTTAGCAGAAGTTTGTCCACGTCTCCCCTTTGCGTCCATGTAGATCTTTCTTTTTCTACTTGTGCTTAACCCTAGAAGCCTAATCTACGTCTGCGAGGCGTACACGGAACCTGAAATTCTCTACCACTTTCTAACGGTTGAAGTTAGCGCTTCGTGCTATTTAGCCAACTCAGTGGCCCACGGGAGCTTGCTAATGGTGCTTGTGTCGCTAAGAAAAGTCCCGCAATTTTTGCCCTATTTAGGTACAGCATGCCTGCGAGACGTATTTTTAGACGTATTTTTAAGTTGATGTCTGTGCAGATTGCTCTAAACCGATAGCTAGTCATTAAAAATATGATTATTTTTAATGTTTATCCTAAGAATAAAATGATTTAACGGTGCTTTATTATTAGTTTATATCCCAACCTTATATTTCCTTCGAAAAATAGGACATAGATGTATATTTTAGCCAGCAGGATGTCATTTATATATGTACGCCTCTGAGACGTATATTAAGGCTTTATGTACCTCTAAGATAGATTAGGCTTCTAGGGTTAATATAATGCTTACAGATAAAAAAATAATGAAAATTCTTTCAAATATCAAAAGTGTACAATTTGAGAAAGTTTGTAGGTAGCTTAGAGGCTTAGGCAGAGATTTTCTATGATCTCCATTGTACTTCATATGCTTAACTAGTTTCTACCCATGATCACCATTGCATGGACACTGCAATAACTTATATCCATTATTCCATACTAAAAAAGCCTTTAATCGTAGACTAAAAACTTTTCCTTTTTTTCAGCTATTCAACGTCATAAAAACCTTTACTAAATCCATTATTGAATATCTAAACGCCGACTTCACATCAGGACGTGATTAAAAAGTTTTAAAGCAGCTACAATCAGCTTAAATTGGCGACAATGTATCGATTGATAGCAAGTTAGTAATCCGAGCTGAATTGTTTTGTGTTTAATGAATTTACGGGACTTAAGGATTTTTGTTACAAAATTAGTAACTCAACCACCACCATCAACAGGAATTGCTGCTAGGATAATCTTCTTATCGGTATTTTGCATATAAAATAAAAGTAATAAAAAACACCGTCTATAAAAATTAAGTTTTATTTTTTTCGGTTTTTTGTTTATATATTTTTTGTTTCTTTTTTTTCATTATACAAAGTGAATTTTAAGGAAAGGATTTAAGTAAAAATTTATTTTTATATATATTTTTTTCGCCCACTTTTATTGTGGATTAGACGAAACCTTTTTACGTGGCTACTTTCGACTGCATGTTTTCGGGAAGGTGCTGTTGCTGGTGTTAAAAAAGAATAGAATTCAATTAGGGTGAATGTGAAGTGTGAATCTCATTTGCATTCAAATTACTCTTATCAATCTGATTGTGTAGTTCGTATTTTTTTATAAATAGGGTATTGAGTATGATTAAACGAAATGATATCGACTCTTAGAAGTAATTTGTGCTCCACTGATGCTTTTTTAAAAATAGTAAAAATTTCATGGAGGATATATTCTCTTATTTTTACATGTAGTTACTTAGTAGTGTCAACATAGGAAAAAGGGAGTTAAATCAGTGGTTTTCAAACTTTATGATACTGCGACCCCCCTAAAATATGTAAATTTGCATACTATATGGGGTGCGCCATCTAGACCTTCGGTATTTCAATATTGAATAACTCTGACATTTTTGAGTTCGTCAACGGTCTTCGGCTTGCTGGCATAAACTTTACTTTTTAAGTTTGTTGCCGTTGTATCCGGAGAACGAGGAGGCCACTCCAAATCACCTTTTTTCGACACAACGTGTCTCGGGAACTTACGCTGCAAGAGCTTCATCGTAGCGGCTGCGATAAGGCAAGGTGCGCCCCTCTTGTTGAAATAGAAGTTCGTCAGACCTTTTCACGCATTTTCGGACACACGAAGTGCGCCAATATCCAACGATAGCGTGCGCCGTCGAGGATTTTTCGAACTTGGAAGAAAAATGGTCCGATGATGATTTTTGCGGACACTCCGGCCTAAACTTTCTCGCCGTGTAGTGGTGTTTCATAAATGACGTGTGGGTTCTCCGTTCCCCAAATTCGACAGTTTATTGACTCCGTCAGAGAGTGTAAAATGAGCTTCGTTCGTCATCAAAATTTTGCCCCAAAAATCTGGCTGGGCATCGATCATTCTTGCGACGGCATCGGCATTTCCATATTGCAAGCGACGTGGCTTGTCCGTTAGCAACATTCTGTTGGACTTTGTATGGGAAGAGATGAAGATCTTGCTTCATAATCCTCCATAGAGCCGTTACACTCACGTATAACTCTTGATACCGGCGGCGATACGACACATTTGGATTATCGGTAACACTCTCTCTTACCGCTTCAACAACTTCATTGGAGCGTCGCTGGACGCTGGCGAGTGACTACAGACCCGTACTCAAAGAAATTCTTCACCAAACTACGAATTGTGATGTTTGAAGGCCCGGAATTTCTCCCATATTTTTTAGCGCGTTCTTGCGGTGCGAATTGGTTCATAGCTAAAATGGTAGGCACTGAATGACGTGTCAGAATCGTGTAAATTTGTCGAAATCGGCTAAAAAAGATCAGTTATACAATGTTGAAATACCGAAGGTCTAGATGGCGATGAGATGTATAATAAAAAAGACACAATAAAATTTAAGTAGAAATTAAAAAAAAACCGACTTCAGAAAAAAACCAAAAATAGTGCCCAAAAAAGGAAAAAATAATTGTTTGTAATTCTTTACAACAGTAATCCAATCAGAATGGATTTAATAAGAAGAAACACTTTTAAAGACGGTGCCAGGTAGTAGTTTACTTTCATTTCACTAACTGTTGCTTCGAAAATTGTACTCTTTGGGCATTTTCATAAACGCAGAACTGCGGTCATTCTGCAATATTCAGCTAAAGACTGAATACTGCAGAATGACCGCAGCTCTGCGTTTATGAAAATGCCCTTTGTTTTCAAAAGTGATTCTTCTTATTAAATCCATTCTGATTGGATTACTGTTGTAAAGAATTACAAACAATTATTTTTTCCTTTTTTGGGCACTATTTTTGGTTTTTTTCTGAAGTCGGTTTTTAAAAATTTATTTTATATCGTACTTTTTAGTCCGTTCATTTTTTTTCGGGGGCAATATAAAAAAAATTATTTATAATGAGAAGTATGACACTCAGCCGCACGCCGTCGATTAGAATCGAGGCAGTAGCTAAATAGTTTTTGTAGTACATAATGTGTTTGGGTATTTTCGGAGCAATTTAAAAAAAAACTTACTTAGGTAATATGAAGCCAAATTCCCCGAAGAAAATTAAAAAAAAAATTTATTGTGGGAATATAAAGGCGATTAAAAAAAAATTGCCACAGGCCGAAGAATCGAACTCGCAACCACATGGACGAGAGGGAAACCTTTCAGTCGCTGTGCTACGAGAGATTGTTACAGCAAGCTGGCTAAATTCGTAAGTAAATCTTTTCAGAAACTCGGTTACATAGCTTTTCAATCCAAAGGAATACTCTTTTACAGCCTGCATGAGTAGAGTAACCGAAGAGTTTGTAATTCTTTACAACTATAGCTGCGATCCATTTGGACTGGTAAACTACTCAAAACTGCTGTGAGCTACTCGCAACTAACCTTGCTCTTGTTTTTGGGCAGATACATTTTACTGGTAATTGTCAAAAATCGTCTTCCATTGTTGATGTACTCGCAAGTACTTGCGAGTAGAAAAAATCGCCCAATGGATCGCAGCTATTAATCCAATCAGAATGATTTTTTAGAAAGAAGAGAAAAAAGAAAAAAGTCGAACTGCCCTCCAGGGTTTGAACCCGAAATTCTTAGTTGTAGGTCAACGCCTTTACCGATTCATTCACGCGCCTCGTATCAACCGCGCGACAATAAAATAATTTGTTCGCTGCCTTTGAAAATACTTCTATCCGTTCAAGGTGTACTAATTTTACCAGTTTTTTATGCCTACCTTCGAACTCCTTTGTCAGAATTTAAAAAAAATTGCACGGGACCACCGTGGGAAACTAACGTTTCGAACAAAAAAGAAAAAAAGCAAAAAAGTCATTGCATTACAAAGTTATGTGTTAACAGGACCAAAAAAATACCTACGCGTCGAATTAATAACCTCCTCCTTTTTTGAAGTCGGTTAAAAAATGAGTCAAAAAAGTCAAAAAGATATATAATAGGCCTCGATTCGCGAATCCGGCGGATCGGAAGTGAGTGCGGATTTGACACTTATGTCCAAAATGCCGTATGTTTAAGTTTAGATTCCTTAATTTTGTTCTCGGAGATCGTTTAAAGCTTGGCATTGCTATACGTTAAGATTCACGATTGCACCCACACGGCCGATTAGGGAATCGCAGTGTCAAATCCGCACTCACTTCCGATCCGCCCGGCTACGGGGCATATATGCCCGGCTGCAGCGGTTTGATTTTTTGAATGATGTGCTGCCAATTTTGCGCAGTTGGGTGAATTTTCGAATGCAGCCTAGGAGCTGACTAGACTACACCTCTCCCACAAGACCATGAACTATATGAACTAATAATCGATTTACTAATTTAATGGACTGGACAAGGAATAATGGATAAAAGAAAGCACACTATAGTAGCCATCCAAAGGATTATTTGTTCCTTTCAGGGCTTTCGGGGTTTATAGTTAGAAATATGTGAAAGCAGGTGGAATAGATTTTTAAGCTAGTAATCCAAGGTTAATAGGAAATTTCTTAATTGTAGCATTGCGATCAAGGAATAGTAAAATTTTCCCATTTAAATCGTGCTGGTTTATCCAAAATAGTTCTAGTTGTTCTTAGGGTTGATAGCACTCTAACTGCCAGTTGTAATTTGACACCAATATCTTCAGTTGTTAATGAGGTACGCTTGTTCAATTTCATATAAAAAAAGTGCCAACACCTTGTCTCCCTGTACAAAACGAACAAGTGTTCTACTGGATAGATTCAACCATTGCAATCTCTTGGCTGAGAAAGGATATGAATACTTTGAAGACTTTCATTAGCAACCGAGTGACCACCATCCTGACCAATGTTGGGGCAGTCAAGTAACAACATGTATCTTCGTCTCAAAATCCGGCGGATCGAAGCAGTTTGGTGAAGAATTAATACAGGATTCCTTGTGGTTGGTGCGATCCCAGTGGCTCAAACCACACAGGGCACACTAAACCATTTTCAATTTATCTGAAAACCCGCAGATCCTCGAGCTGTGACAGGTGAGGGGTTTTCTCACCCAGTCGATGGAGCCTCCAAAGGTAAAAAAACTGTGTGTATTCCAGAATGTAACCTATGTTTCGCCCTGCATCGTGTAGGGCGGGGCCCACTGATGTTTTTAAACTAGCATTAGTTAAATTTGGTAAGGAAATTAATAAATGCTTTTTTAAAACTAAAAACTAAAATAAACATGAGGGAAGTATAAATCTACCATGCGTTTTAGGGTCTTGAGGGCAAAGGATGTCAAGTTCTATAATGCTTAACGGTATCGCATTAGGGTCTACCTACCTTCGATATTTAGATTAGGGTCTGATCAAAAACTGATGATCCTGCTTTGCCACAAGCAGCTGATGCCCATTTCATGCGGCAAAGAAAAGTTTTTGAAGTTTTTTTTAACTCTTGATCTGCTTTGTAGGATTTGTTTTTGAACAGCCTGTTAAGCTAATCGGTCTATAATCCTTTGCCGTATCGTACTCGCAGCGTCTATCATCCATCTTCGCAATAAATATGACTTTGACTCGACTTCAGAAGCTGGGCACATACTTGTAGCTGTATCGTGAGCAGTTCTTATAGATAAAGTTAGAAAGTGAGTCCGATTCGCCTCGTTATTCATATTTTCAGGCTATTCGTTCTGCTTATGCTGTTCAATATGTTAGCGCGAGAGGATATAACACGCAATACCTAGATTCTTCATGGTTTTCATATGAAGAAATGTCTAGAATTTATTATTAACGTATCAAGATCATGATAATACAGGACGACATTGACTAGACGAAACGGGCGCCAGCAGCTTACATAACAACTCGGCATCGAGACTAATAACCAAAAGTCTTTCTCTTAGATAGCTGTACTTATGTAGTTTAGAAAATTATTTCTTCTTCTTTTAAATGGCACAACAGTCCTATGGCTAGTTCTCTCTAGTTTGTTATACAATGTTTCTGTATATATTTTAGCACGTCATCCATCCACCTATTTCTTGGTCGTCCTATGCTACTTTTTCCTAATGTTCTACCATTGTATGTAAATCCTGTCTAGTATTCTTCTTCCGGACAATTGGGCTTAAAAGACATTCTTCCCGCATCCTTCGCATCTCCATAGTTTGCAAATGAGACTATGTAAGACATGGCATAGCTTCTCCCCATCAAATTTTAAGATTTATCTGGATATATTTACCATATGGACCTGGAGCCCTATGATTTTTAAGTTTCGCCATGACATTTCCAACTTCTTCTATTGTAGGTTCTGGCCTATCGTTTTCTGGGTCATAGGGGTGGTAGCACGTAAGTTGTTTCAATCGACCTCTCCATACAAAAATTCAGAAGTTTTGTATGAAGAGGTCGATTGAAACAAGTTACGTGCTTCCACCCGTAATTTCTTTGCCTGCTTCTCCTTGCGTTTGGTTTATGTTCTCTTTGAAGAAGTCTCTAAAGTAAAGGAAAGCTTTGTATTCCATAAATAAAACACCAATAATAACCCTGTATACTACATCTATTTCTAAAAATGACATTTTGAATTAAAAGAAAACTGTTATGCCGATGTACTGAACATACATTATTTCTGGATGTGATAAAAGAATAAAACGGGTTTTATTTTTTTTTCTTCAATATATTCTAATTACTATGCTCAGTACACTCATTCAGTAACAAAAAAACTTCACAAAAGCTCAACTTCGAAATTTTTAAGCAAAATTTGTCATACACGTGCTATTTGCAAGATAAAAAGTTACTGAATAAAAACAATAACAGCGATATTTGTAAAAATCTTAAAAATTAATAAAAAAAATTATTGAAATTGTTAGATGGCCTTAGAGAATAACTTTGCATTAAAAAATAGTTGCTGACTTTAAGGATAAAAAACTAAATAAAAAATAATTTGAGATTTACACAATTAAAAAAAAATACGACGAAACAATTATTTTTTTTAAAACATGGAAACATTTATAACGTGTGTGTGAAAATTGTGTCAACTCATGATTTTTCTTTCTTTCTTGTTTGTTTGTTTTTTTGGGATATTTTTGGAACCAATGTAATAATTTTAACATTTTTCTTTTTTTTAGGACGATCTAGACCTGTGGAATTCTCGAATCAGCTGCTTTAAATATTTAACTTCGCGTTGAATGTCAGTAACAGTTTTACTGAGCTCCTCATTCTTTTTCGCTAATATACGCTCTTCCTCAAGGATCTCTTCCATTTCTTGCTTTTTCTTTTGTCGATATCTTGTAGCTGCATTTTTATTTTGTTCTTTTTTGCGTGATTTTTTATCTTCAACGCCACGACCATACGGACGAGGACGTTTTTTCGTTGTACTATTGGCTTCGATCTTTCCTGATGTTGATGATGATGATGAGGCAGACGATGGTGACCATTCATCATCATTCGATTGTGAAACGGATGATGATGACATAGAATACATTGAATTCTCATCATCAGTCCAATCAGGAATATCTTTGGCCCGAGCACGCAAAATATCATCGACAATTTGCATTTCACGTGCAATATCTGGCGATACTGGTGAACTGCAAGGATCCGAAGAATAATCAGTATTTGAACTTGCTGGCGACATAGCTGGAATGATGTCTTCAACAATCTGGTTGGTAGCCACTTCAGAACAATGGTTTTGCTGATGTTGTTGAAACATGGTGAAATCCTATATAAAGAAATTGTGATTAATTTAAAAAACAAAAACAAAACGATGTTAGATAATTGTTGTTTATATTTCACAATAATTACCGGCTTAACCTCATTATTGTAGCTTTGTGGAGGTGTTTGAGGTGGTGTCAGTTGGGTTAACTCCGCACCACTGTAGATTTTTTCAAGCTCAACCAATAATTCATATGAATCTTGTACTTTCTGTGCAGTGGTGGGTTGAGGGACAATGTCGGCTGTGTATTCCATTAAAGGAAAGCCACCGCCGTGGATTTTTCCGTCTACCCATTGTTCTATATAATTGGAAGAAAAAGAATTTGCTTAGTGTATTTTAAAAAAATAATATTTATATATAATTTGTTGTATCGCTTTATAATAAATCGATTGGGCTTACATCGGCATATAAAGTTTAATTTATAAATCATATCTACATCTCCTTCCAGTCATTAGTTCCTTCAGAAAAAGGTTCATGTTAATGTTTCAATAACAGTAGATTATAAAGTGAAAGTGAATGAGAGAATAGTTTGCTGTGTAAAATTATGACAAAATCGTGATTTGTATATTTGACGCAACCCAATTTGGTCAATCGATTACGGAAGCTTGTTCGCAGAATACTAAAAACATCGAGCTCGGTTATCTAGAAATTGCAACTTTCATTCCAAAGGCCAGGGGTCAAGTCTCCCATTGGACATGATCTTTCCCCTTTTCGACTTCTTCCGCATAGATACTCGTATCATTCCTATTCACTTATCTCTCCTCTTCACAGAAATTACACCGACTTCTCTCACATGCCTATGAGCATAACAATGAATCCGAGCTCCTATTTGATCACTGAAGTCAGCGCTTTGAGGCAATAATATTAAATGAGAAGAGCCGGAGTAGTTAGACCGCAAGGCGGAGTGGGCATTCTTTCTTCTACTATCATCCCGACATTTCCCTCTACGATACAACGGTTAGCAATACAAAAGAGTCGAAACATCTGAGCTCTAGTCTTATACATAAAAATTTACTTCTTGAGAATATTGCAATTCGAATCGATTAAGCCTGTTTCTCTAGTAAATGAGTATTCGCTACTTGACAAAAATAACTAACATTGAACTTTGTAAACCAACTGTTTTTGAACACTTGTAGTGTTTCCAAAGACCTACTTCAAATTCGATTTACTGTATAAATATTATTGGCTTTTTTGACAAGATGGTATATTTCTTTTGTCTTTAAACAAATTATAGCGGAAAAGACGTTTTAAAAGAAACGAAGAACACGACAACGTAACAATGAAATTAACATCAGACAAGAGAACGGGGCCGGTCTAGGTAACCCACCAGGTCCGTGATTCGATTCCACATAGTGCACATTAACAGTTCTACTCATCTCTCTACAACTGTTCCTACTAAAGCTTGCGGCTCGACAATGCACTCTAGATAGGACCGTCGGCAGTACAAACGGGTTTGATTCTGAGCTCTAATCTTTGTCATAAAAAGAATGGCTTTAATGTTACGTTATGGGGGGTAATCTAATTCCTTTCAAACATTTAAAATGTTTAACAATTTATATGTTTACGATTTGGATATTGGTTTCATTAAAGTTCCAAGAGTTAGAGGCAACCTTTGTTCCATCAATCCGTCATGCTGCGACTTCGTATACTAATCTTAAGCTTTGCAGTCTTTTTAGAATAAAGGGAACGAAAATATTCACATGCTTGCAACAAAATAACAGCTGTAAAACCATTATTAGAATCGTCAAGCTTTAGGTAGTTGAAATGCCCTTTGGGTCCTTTGCCTTTCATTGGTTGAAAGAACATTGACCACATTATTTTATGTAAAACGCTAAAATTCAAGAGGCCTTATGTGTAATTTTGGAAAACAGAGTAATTATTATTTATAGCATAAACAACAGGAAAGACAACGCATTTGAAGCAAGTCATGCTCATTGAAGATGCTTGGGAAGAAATGATAACAACGCGCCAAAGTAGAAAAGTACAGTCGTGGCGAGGTTGGTTGAGAACTTACCGTCCTACTCAATTAAACCAAAAAACAGCTTTTTAGGTAACATCGAGGTAAACGAGATTTAGAAACCTTGAAAAGAATCAGGATGGCCTATAGCAGTGGTGGCGAACCTATGGCACGCGTGCCAGAGATGGCACGCGTGCCAGAGATGGCACGTACGAAAATTTTGCTGGCACGTGAACGATTTATTATTAAATTGGATTTAATATAGATTAATTTTAAAATTAAGCCATGTTTTGGATGAAGTTTCGTGTGCTTTTTTAAAATGAACCCGTCCAGTCATTACAAAGGTACTCACATATAGTCCAGGGGCCGGATTCCACAAGCGTGAGTGTGCACGACGATACAAAATAAAATTTCCTTGCGGAATCCGGCCCCAGGTACTGAAACGAAACATTAATCACTAATAAATCGATAGGGTGAAAACACAAAGAAAGCAGGTTGCCTGCTTTCCTATTGCGAGCGTCTAGCGGCGCCGATCGCCACAAAGAATATTCTTTGTGCCCATCGACGCCGCTAGACGCTGGCAATAGGAAAGCAGGCAACCTGCTTTCTTTGTGTTTTCACCCATAGATGGTATCGCTGACTCACTTTCCCTCCTGCTTTGCACTTCGTGCTGCTTTGAAACAAGTTAAAAAAACCCCTTCGCCTTTCGGTCCACACGATCAACTTCCCAGTATGTTGAATGTTTAATATTATGAAGTGCTAAATATACAGGATTTTTGTAGAGAATTTGCTTTTGCTGAACGTCAGCAAACGAACATTTCCTTCGTACTTCGTTCGCGACACTAGAGCGCATGGTCAATGGTGGAAAACAATTCCCTGTCCAAAAATTACTGATCTAAGGTTTGAAAAATTCCTGATGTTTGTAAAGGGTAACGTAATTTTTGCACGATTTTGCACGAGAGTACTCGGATTTTGACAAGTGATGTCTTGTTAGGAAGCTATCGCTGTGCGGTATCCAAAACAGGTAACTTTATTTAGAACGGGTTTCATTCCAACGGGTTTATTAGATATTAGAAAAACTAATGCTAAACTAGGGCTTGTGATTCTTAGCCCCAGTCTTTTCATTTAAAGAAAAAAAGGATTCAACCGAATGTTATGAAATTTTTTCAGAGCATGTTTTCGTTAACATGCTTCGATCGGCATCTCAAAGAATTCGATATCGTTTTTGGTTCATACGATATCGTGCAGGTACAAAAATCACGTCGTTTAAACAAAACAAAAACGGCTCGACCAAATTTTATGAAAGATATGTCAATACTTGATCTATGCCGAGAGTTTTTTCTTAACGAAATATTTAACAGTTGCCCAAATAAAACGCGTTGCAATTTCAACACGTTGACATTTCCGTTCACTGCCTTACTTTTCTTTGGCGATCATTTCAGCAAATGTACATACTTTCAATTTACGTGTAGAGCGCTCGAAACGATTTTCATTGGTAGCACACTCATCAATAAATGCTGACTTGATCTCTTCCCTTTTTGATGAACATTGAGCAAAAGTCTACGATTAATCGTTCCCGTCGAAATATGAAATAGCATATTTTTATAAATATCGCTCGCGAAAGGATTGCTTAAATGGTGATAACAAGGATATTTTGTGGCTGTTACTCTGTACAACTTTGTGCTGCTTCAGATCCTTGGCTACATGGCTTATTATTTTTGTCGATTTTATTGTTGCTCAGAAATTTTCTGGGAAATTTTACATAATCATCCGTGTAAGAACCATTTTGCAACCCCACCATTTTGCAACTAAATACTGTCAAGGTTTCATATTTGCTCATATTTCGCATTTGAACCGGAATTCTTACATATTTATAAAAATATTGTGCAGAAACGCACCCGCGCGCAGCCCCTGGACTGGTGCCAATGTTTCATACTTTTTATTAATAGCTAATCTGACTATATGTCGTACGTGCTCATTATCAAACTGCGGCCACCCGGAATATTGTTTCAATTGAGTTGCTTCATAATCTTGTTGAGCACAAGTATTATTTTAATGAAAATAGGCGTTGATGGAAAATGCCAATATTATTAAATTTTTCTTTAATTTTTAAAATTTTGATTCTGGTAATATATTATTTTTGTAAATTAATTTTTGAAATTGTGTAAATAAAATTCTGAAACCCTAAAATTAAAAACTGTCCGGCACGCCAGCAACACGATAAGTAATATTTGAAATTTTCAGGCACGCGCACATAAAAAGGTTCGCCACCACTGGCCTATAGTATAGTAATCAGAAAAATACCAACACTAACGCTAACAACAAACTTATTTCGCAAACTCGCTAAATTTTGAACAAAATGGAAAACAGCGATTGTCCTGCTCACCAGTAAGTATGAATAAATTTCACTTGGCTAACTTTATAACAAATAATATAATATTATGAAAACTCTCCAACAACTTCTAAAACAAGAACTGGAACATAAGGATTCGTGCTATAACTAGCGCGAGCATTTCCCCACAGATAAATAAAATATTTAAGGCCCGTATTCACCGCCATGAATAATAAATATCGTGGATATTCCGTATTTACCGACCGCGATTTTCGGTACACGGATCAAGTTAAAACAAGTTCCGACGTGATAATAAGTTAATCCGGTGATTTCTAACCTCTGCAGTTTCGAATTTTCAAAATTAAATAAAATTGTGAGTGAAAATTCAAAAAATAAAATACGAAATATCCACGATATTTATTATCCAGGTCGGTGAATACGGGCCTAAGAGTACAACATATAACCGGTTGAATTAGTTAACTATCTCTAGGACTCCGTCTAACGAGGAAAAACTGAGCTCTGCGATCATAGATCTGGAAGATGCAGTCGAGTAGACGATAAGTATTGTATAAAGGACGAACTGAAGAAGGTGGATTTTGTGTAGGCCTAGTATGAAAATTTTGACCTTGTTAAACCACTTCAGCTTATCCAATGAAAACGAAACTTGGAAAGCTAAGAATCGGACAATTTTCGAATTCAGTGAAAACTGCCAATGATATTCCCGAGGTCCAAGTAAGTTGTATATTCATTAGAAAAATCGATCTCCTGCTAATATATTTCGTCGTCTGTATAATAAAAAATCGTCTGGAGTGGATGCTCTCCCGATCATATCTCTCTCATCTGATAAATAATAGGGTTCTCCTCTTTGCGGATTCCAGTCAACGGCTTGTTTGGCTAGATTATCGTTTCCGCGTCGCAAGGTGTGGCCAATCCAATTCCACTACATTCGCCTGATTTGGTCGTCTATCCTTTGTTGGTCGATACGGCGCCATAGCTCTTCATTTGAAATTCTATCTTGCTAGCGGATTTTTAGGATACGACGTAGGCATCTGTCGATGAAAACTTGTAGGCGCCCCGTGATGAAGTGGGTGACTTTCCATGTTTCGCAACCGTACAAAAGAACTGCCTTAACGTTGGAGTTGAACACCCGCAATATGGTGTTAATTGAAATCTCCGTCGATCTCCATATGTGAAACAGGCATGCGTATGCGCTTCTTGCTTTATTTATTCTGGAACTGACGTCTTCTTCTGCACCGCCGTTTTCGGTAATAATACTACCGAGTAGAGATGCGCCGAATATGGGTTCAACCGAATACGAATATTCGGTCAAAATTGTACCGAACCGAACATTCGGCCGAATTATTCGGTTCATTTTTGAGCTTTGTGGAAATTTAGTTTGATAGCGATGAGGGAAGAGGAATTTAAGGCTTCTAGTAAGAAAACCATTAACAATAAGGGATAAATGAAATCCTTTGGAGCTGCCCGGCTTGACGTAACTGAACATTTCATTTTTTCTTAACAATTTAATATTTATTTCTCTTCAGATTTAGATTATATTTCACGAACAAGGCAATGTTTGTATTTCTTCTTGAATATTTTTGAGGGAGAACTTTGTCGCTTGGTGGACCTAAACCATACAACATCAGTGAACTTTCCGTTCATTTTCTAGTCAACTCTGCTTTACTTTGGCTATATTTTACGCCCTTCGACATCTCCTGGTTTTTCTCCATAAAAGCAACATGACAATCAAATTGTCTCCTCCTTGTTACTTTAACTCGAGAATATAAGAGCCGGTTTATACGGTGCGCTTCAGCGCATGTGCCTCAAGAACTTTGTAGATAAAGGGAGAAGTGGGGTGGTACCTCTCATCATCCCCACTTCTCATTTCATCACAAACGTTCGTGAGGCACATGCGCTGGAGGCACCGTCTAAAACGGCTCTAAGAATAATTTTAATTCAACAAAAATTTAAAAAAAAATTTCCTACCCTAAAATGGTCGCGTCACTTAAATATTTTCCGTGACATATTATCCATGAGAAATGCAACTATAAATGATTTCGGGAATGCCACACTCTCACTTTTGTGACAATTGTCACTGAGGTGTTTATGAGAATACGAAGGTCACATGGTTTGTGTAGGTCAGGGGGTTTGTCACATTTTCCGATAGGTGACGTGACTATGGGAATAGGGGCCTGTTTGAATTGTGATCGAGCATATAAATGAGTCGGTAATTTTGGATTTTTTAAATAAATAATGGTTACACAATGTAGCGTTTGTTTCATTTACAAATACTACCTATGTACGGTTCGAGAATCAAGCTTCTTTAAATATATGAATCTTAAAATAATACTATTTAAATATTTATTCGGTATTTATTCGGCAAACTAACCGAATATTCGGCCGAATACGAACATAAAAAAATACGCCGAATACACCGAATACGAATATTCGGCCGAAGTTTCGCGCATCTCTACTACCGAGGTAACAGGATTTATCGACCAGTTCCACGTCACGGTAATTTAGCGCTGTCCGTTCAAGGGTGCTTGCATTTATCCGCCTTTCTTTTGTTTTAGTCGGATTTAACCTTAAGCCTGCCGAACTACTTTCTGTTGCCAAATTGTTTAACATGTTTTTGAGGTCCTGATGTCTGTGGGCCAGCAAACAGATATCATTCGTGTAGTCGAGGTGCTTAAGGCGGTCTGACAATCCCCATTGTATGGCACCTGTTTTACTATCTAGAGCGCTGACAAGGTTGTCGTTTATTACTATAAGAAATAGTAATGGCGAAAGTAGGCAATACCAAGGCAAGGATAAAAGTAACCCTGCCAATCACCAGTCAATAAGTTCGCTACCGAATATCGAGGGTATTCTTGGATTGGTGCTACTAGCTTTCTATGTCTATAGTTTTCGAACTAGAGCAATTTAAAAATTTCAAAATTTGTCAAGTTAAGTTTTTTGAAAATTTATAACTTAAAAAATTAGAAGTCCAAAAAATCGAACTAATAATACGAATGAAATATATAAATATATGCTAAAAAATCTCGAACGCCTTTTTATATGTACATATATTAATATATGTACATCCGTTAAGATTCATTGAACCATGGGGCATTTATAAAGTCTGCAATTTTTATAAATTAAGATAACAGTCAAACAAGATGAATGTGTACGCCAATGAATAATAAATGAACGCTTTGTGATCTAAATTAATATCACAAAATAAATAATACGCAAACAAATAACGAACTTTGTGTGATCTAAATTAATATCACCCAGAGTATTGTGAGAGACACAATTTAATCATCAGTGTGAAAAACGAAATCAATTTAGAGGACGGGTACGATCGACATATATCAATCAGTAGTGTATGAAGAAATGAAACAATGTAAAATTCAATCCCAAGGGAATATTAATTTATATTGGGCCCTTGTTGTATTCTTGTTGTTTTGTTTAAGAAATGTTTCAATCGAGAGCGAATTGTATGTAGTAATTCATTTTGAAAAGGTTCAAGATATTACTTTTCTCACACACACTCTGCACTAGTGACATAATCTTTATCGTGCTGAAATTACTATTTTACACTTTCTCGTATCTCTATATCAAAATCCATTCTTCCAAATACACTAAAATTTTCATATTAAAAATAACATGTGAAGATTTTCTTATCAATAATTCATAACCTTGAGATTTTTCGCAAAAAAAAATCTCTTTACATGCTTTCTGCGACCATCAAAGGAATGATAAGTAATATTTAATAAAAATGTATCAAAAGTAATAAAAAAAGGAAATAATTTTCAAAACTCATTAATAAATAAATTCTGAGGGACACTAGCATTATTCAAGGTGATTTTAAAATTGATAAAATATTCTGTTCTTTCATGCATGGCAAAAATTTATATTTCCTGATTCATTAAAATCAAGGAAAATCCCCGAAGTACTCTGCCAGTTGATGATAGTAAGCAAGAATATTACAATTTTTTTTACATTAAAAACGCAAAATCGTCCAATGCTTAATTTGTATGCCTGTTTTTGGCATTACGTTTTGTGATAAGAAACAATAAAAAGTGGGGAGGGCGGCAGTGTGATTGTTGATTAATTTCAAGTATTAATTGATTTGTTCTTTTATTCAAAATCAACTTCTATTTTTACTAAATACACATAGAATTATTGGAAATTTTATTGCTAAGAGATATTACAAGGCAAGTCTCAGGAATTACCCTCTTATATTGGCAGCCTAGACTTTACTCGTTATCACTTCAAGGAGACGCAGCTTGATAGAATTGATTAGAGAGTAATAGTTGAAAGTTTAATGCAATTGCTGCTTTTTTATGAATTTTGACGTTATTAAAAAATCTTGGGAATACCAAGCATCGAGGTCCATTTTATAATGCTGTGGAAAATACAGACCAATTCGAAATTGTCCATCACAATTTTTCTCATAATTATTGAAGATGTAAAGTTTTCTCTACTCGAAATTATTTTAATGTGTACTTTACTGTCGTACCATCTATCCTAATATAATTTTAACTGCACGCTTAAAGTTAATGATTCTAACCTATTCCAAACTTGGTACGTTATTTTCACTATATTATTGTTTATTTATGTCGCGTATAAAAAGGTACGTTCCTAGAAAACCTCATAAAATCGATCGAAATTGCGATTTTTCAAAAATTCCAAAGGGATTTCATTTTCAATTGTTTTTTAAGTTTTCTAAATGATTTTCGCAATTATAAACTGATCTTACAAAAAATGGCAGCATAAGGTTAAAAAAAACTAGATGGTTGATTACTCAAAAACTAATGAACCGATCTTGGTGACATTTTTTGTACCTTACCGCGACTATATAAAATAACGTGATTTGAAAACTTTGGAAGCTATTGGGAAAATCACCCTTGCACCTAGAAACCTCTAACAGGGCTTAATTTTTAGAGAATTTCATAACCAAGAGCTTTCCCAAAGCATATGTTATACTAAAAGTTAGCAGGAACGGAGGTATTGAAAGAAATATAAAAAACTTCCTATTTTATTCACAATAACTTAAAAAGTTATGCGGTCAAGCAATTTGTGAGCAAACTTAGGGTGTTTAACTACACCCCAAAACGAAGCGATTCCAACAATAAACTCGCCTATGGCCAATAATTCATTTTTTATCATGTTTTCCTTCTCACCGACTAGCCTACTAATACCATAATCCACGTAAGAAACGTACGTTATCTGTGCGCTCTTATGGAAATCAATTCAATCTTGTTACTCATAATGCCCTTACGTTATTCATGTTCTTGTTTCGTTAACGTGGGTTTCTTACGTGCATTATAGTTAGCCCTTAAGTCGAAGTTACATTAAACCAGCTCGTCAAGTTAGAAATGACATACACAACAAAAATTGCAACTAATGAAATTAGATTCACTGTTTTACCTTTGATAAAGCAGCTTTGGCCTAAACGCCGCTACAGACTCATACGCGTTATTAAAACCAGATAACATACTCGTCTATATTAGGGGAAGCGGAAAGTAATGACGTTTTTTACGTTACACGTACTCTGGATACTTTACAAATCTGCTGCAAATGTTCTTGGATGGTCGACCGAGGTTGGTTAAGAGGGTTGGACAGATCGTCGATTGTCTGACATGGATTTGCTTCCACTTCGATCCTTAACACGTCAATATCTAAAACTGTTGGTCTTTCAGATAGACACGAGTGGGAAGATCAAAACTACCCGATCTGAACTTAGAAAACGACCTTTGGCATTAAAGATGCTTGGATAATAAACATTACAAATGCTTTTGGTAGCAACTGTTGCGTTACTACACTTGTGAAATTCAAAAAGCATACAATAGCGAATATATATCTATTCTGGTACTTGGCTGGACATTAAACGCCAAAGTGGACAAAAATTTAACATTTAATTATTCACAAGTACTAATATGTCACTTTATCCTTAAAATCTCTTTCGCGCGACTTTAAAGTACATAATCAGCTGATAAATACTAAAGAAATATAGGCATGTGCGGAAATGACATTACTTTCCAGTTCCTCTATTATGTTGCCTCTCACGGTTGCAATATATAATAAACAATTTCTTATATCAATTGACGCAAACAATGCCTCTTTCTTCTTAGTAATTTCTATAACTAGGATCGAGTCTTAGTTTAGTCGTCTAGGTCTATGGCATCTTTCTATACTTGGTTCTAGTCTAGCCTTTCTAGGTTTCGTTTACCTCGCTGTTTAGACTTTTCAAATAGATTCCTCTCCTTTCATATAAGATAGTCGTCCTGCACACGGACGGAGTCTACTGAGCTTCTATGTAACTTTAGCGCTAGTATATCTTGTTATTGTATATTAGAGTGTTCGAGGTCGTTCTTCTTACTACACTGAGTCAACTAATGTCCGATCAAACCATCAGTAAAACAGGGTGAATAACATGTAGTATATGGAAACGTAAACTCAAGCGTTGGGCAGCCAAAACTATATTAGCATATGAATAAAATCAGGCTAATTCATTCTAAGCAAATTTAGCGTGCTGCTTAGAACCTAAAATTTTTGGGTACCGCAAAAATGCCGGTGATCAAGCAGTTTATATATGAAGGAAAAATCTTTTAGATATCACTCAGTTATCCGATGAACTAAACATTAATAAATCAAAAACGGCAAATGAGTTGGACTAGACAAAAGGCTTTTATGGAGCTGAAGTATTTTGCATTTTTCATCAAGACTTTTGCATAATTTTCAAGAAGTTTTCATAGGAGCCATAGTAACGCAGATTCTTCTTGATCTATTGATTACAAATAATATACAGAGAGATGGTAAACATTATTGAACATCATTTCTAAGAATTTCAAATATATTTTTGGAAACACTTCGAATTCCATGATATCCAATACTGTATTATCTGAAATATATAAAGTATGAATTAACGTTTACTCAGCCAACCGTGCAAACACAATTTAAAACGAATTTCAATAACATCTATATACTCCCATTCGAGTTAAACGAACAATCGTAAAAATTAGCATAAGATATAACCTTGTGAACACCTGTCCAATTTCATTGCAAATACAACTATCGTTTTATATTTTTTCCTTTCATATCATGTGTATCAACAACTCTCTCATTTTAACCCAAGTTTCCAATGCGAAAATAAAGAAAAATGGAGCATTTACCTTAAATATATATTAAAAATTTTAATCAGTTTCCTTTTCTTTTTTTTATTATTTTTACTTGTTGTTTTCCTGAATTTATATTTTTTCGCACTTGTTTGTAATTTTGTATTTTATTACAATTTTATTTAATATTATTTTTTTGGTAAATATATCTCACTTTCACTTCAAGAAATCAATGAAGCGTTGAACTTCCAAGATAGACATCTTTTTGCATATATGAAATACGCCTTAAAAATTTACCACACAAGACTTGTTTTTCTTTACACAATCTCAAAATTTCAAAGGAGGGGCTTATGTCTACATATTATAAAGCTGCTAGTTGCATTTAGAATGCAAATGTTGAAATCATATTTTTTTTACGAGAAAACAGAAATGCTGTCCATTGCATATTAAAGAAGAAAACTTGTTTTTCTTAAACTACTTAAAGTCGGCATGAATAGTGTCAATTGCAAATCGGGGTGAACTTGTTATAATATAAATACTCCAAGCAAGTACAAATCAAATACAATTTATTTTCAGATTATCTCTTATCACATTTTTAGTTTTACTTGCGACGAAAATTTATTCTATATTTTCAAATTTGTTTTTGTGAACTAATTACAATCTTGTGTCATATCATCTATCTATAGGGACAAAATATAATAATAAATTTTTGTTTTTATTTGTAAAAGTCAATCACAGTTCTGTTGTCGGATCTGGGGGGCAAGCAGAAGAAGAAAGACGAGAAACTACCATAGTAACAACAGCCTTTAAAATTCCACTAGCGTGAATACGCAACACTATTTAATTTTTTTTGATAGTCACAATAAGCGCGCGCCAACAGTTGTTTTGATTGATTAGAGAAAAAAAATAGTCTAGGCCCAAGCATTGATAAGATTGCACTAAATTGGGTTAAATGATTAAAACATGTTTTGAAAAGTGTCTTAATCAGAGTCTCAAGCAGCAGATGTTGTGCAAAGTGGCTACGTCAGTTTGTAAATAAGATTTTTTTTAAAAAAATTCGTGTCATACATTTTTACTATATAAAAAAACTTAAAAATATATAGGTATATTTTTTTCTGCTCCGGAAAATACTACTTATGTAAAATTATATTATTTGTTTTAGGCTTGTTTTTAATATTTTTGATAGGAAACTATTTCTGCGCAATGACAAAACTGGAAGCAAATATTTTTCAAGAAGCTTCATACAATTTAGCTGCAATTATTAAAATATTGAACAATATACAATTATCATTAAAGACATCTCCAGTTATTTAGCCATAAAAGCAAAATCAAAATCATCTGCATTGATTAACTGGAGAACTACTATAACTTCGGAAAAATGAATAGACGTTTGGCTCACTCACTTTCAATTTGGAAACCTTATTCTCTTACTTTAGTCAACCAATTACAAAACAAAGTAGACAAAAACCCCTGCTCGAGCTTAGGTGAATTCCATTATATGTCCCGGACAAACTATCCAGCAAAAACTACAAAAGTATCGCGCTGCTCCGTGTTGACTACAAGATTTATACATCTCTCTATTCTAACGAGATCTGGCGAATATCAAGCAGGCTTCGCAAGGTTTTTATACCTTGAGACAAATCATTGACAAAAGCTGGACAAAAACTCTTCCCATCATTGAAATCTGAATTTCGTGCGACCAAAAACGCTGGGAAGGTTGTGGCAGTATTTTGGAAGCGTATGGTATAACATGGTGGTCAGTCACCAGCGAGATAGGGGGAGCAACATGTTGTGTATTTAAATATTTAAATACGCACGTGCCGTAACTATCTTGGACTGGTGGAAGTGCGATCATAAATCTCCTCGCGGTGACCACTGGAAGCTGTCCTGAAAGGGATGGACTAATATGATCGGGCCTACCAAGCCAAGATGTAAAGTTATCGTGTCGAGGGCTGAATGGGAGTGGGTAGGTTTGCACTGTTACTTAACGATCTCCTCTGGGCACCGGGCGCACCCAGTTGTATAATGCCTTATTCTGATATGGAGGATCTGTCAGGATCGACCTTACTTTTCCTACCATACTCATGGGACTTTTGTGGACCAATTTACCTGGAGAGGGTCAAGCGAAGGAGGGCCGAAGTGGAATTGGGGAGCCCGACGGAGCACACCCGAGCCGGGCTTTTGTGAACTCCTTCCTTACATGCCAAAGACAGGATGGCGGCCTGGAATTCTGGTAGCCAAGACGAAGACCTGGCCAGCCGCCGCTCTGCCCAATGTTTTTGGACCCGCCAGAAAATTGGCAGCACCAGCTCCCATATAATCTAGGGGGAACACTCCCATCATCATAAATTAATAAATTAAAAAATAAGCGTGGAATCGCAATTAACCTCCTACTGGGACAACAAGCAGACCGCCGTCGTTCTGCTCTAAGGTTCTGGTCTCACTAAAAGGAGCAAGGAGGGCCGGAGTGGAATTGGGGAGCTCACGGAGCATACCCGAGCCCGCTTTTGTGAACTCCTTCCGAGAACAGACCGAAGGCAGGACTGCTGACGGGAACCCGGGAAGCTTGAACAGTCAAGTGGAAACGACAAGCCACTAGGCAGACTGCTGAACTAGTTCCAGCGGTCTGGCCAATAAATATGAGGTATAGGGGTGTAGTATCCGAGGCATGTTGCTCGTTCCGTAATGTTTGTTTTTTACGGGTGAGGTTATTAGCCTCACGCCAACCTTACTTGGAAGGGACTAGCACGATCATGTTAGCCTATCCTCTCTCATAGGGTAGTTACCAGTGGCCACCGCTAGGAGGTTATGATCGCACTTCCATCAGTCCGGAATAGTTACGGCACGTGCATGTTATGCTACATGTTATTCCCCCTATTCCGCTGATGATTGACCACCTGCGGTAAGACTTATGGGGTGCGACAGCCAGGGAGACCCAACCTCCGCTGGAAGGATGGCGTAGACCAGGACGCTCAGAGCATAGGGATGCCAAACTGGATGACATCGGCTCAGAATCGGGACCGGTGGAGAGAACAGTTGCGAGAGGCCAGGACCGGATCCCGGTTGTAGAGCCGTTAAAGAAGAAGAAGATAGGGGTGTAGTACAATAGCTCAACCGAATGGCCGCGGTAATTTTGGACCCAATATCTATAAAAAAATGGTATAATATTCATCGGCGCTCTTGAAAAGGGAAATTGTAAATATTACATAGCATTACTAGTGGGTCTGAAGGACGAAATCGCACAAAAATTAAAAGTCGATCGCAACAATGGCAAAATTGCAGGAATTGTACTTCAAATTGCTTCCCCATCCACTTAGTCCAGTTGTTGGGGGTTTTGACCTCTAACTAAATGTTAACTCAATAATTTTTTTTTAAAAAATAGTTTTTAGTGAGTAGAATATGGT
This sequence comes from Thereva nobilitata, assembly GCA_963855945.1. NCBI lineage: Eukaryota > Metazoa > Arthropoda > Insecta > Diptera > Therevidae > Thereva > Thereva nobilitata. The sequence continues at coordinate 78,040,301 of OY979698.1, read as the reverse complement.
AAAAAAAAGTTTCGAAAAATTGGTTAAAAACAGAAAATTCCGGTTTTTGGCTAATATCTCTTAAACGGTAAGTCTTATCATAAAATAGTGTTTACAAAGTTTGTAGATTATGCGATTATCTACAAAAAATATATATACATTTCCCCGTATGAATTGCCAGTCATGAAATATCGCCGTTTTAAAGATTTAAAATACTCATATCCCCTCATTCGCAACTTGTATAGGTCAGCAGACGTTCAATAAATCCTCTGTTACGTAGTCCAACTAATATTTTCAGGGGTGATTCCTAGATGTATTTGGAGAAAAAAATTGTTCTAGAGACGGAAGCCATCCCCACTATCCACTAAGGTACAGGGTGTTCACGAAAAAAAAATTGTTTTTAATTTACTTAAAGTTGAATAACTCCTAGGCTAATTATCGTAGATCAACGTAATTCCTCTTTTAGGTAAATGTGTAGTTTCCGTTTAGAAGATATGTAGGTAAAAAGTGTGACCAAAATCGCAATATTCTTCATTTGCGAATTTTGCTCATACTTTGAACCAACATATCTTCTAAACGCGATGTAAAGAAAGTAAAGCTTGCTAAGCTAGCTCTATGAGTGAAGAGCCTGCTTGGAAATTATTTCGCAGTAGGATTTATAAGATTCAAACATCCACTGTAATGCCGGATCCACACGTTTGTGAAGGGTTGGCAAGCGTTCGCAAATTGATAACGCTTTCTAAAAACAAACGTGTGGACGCGTCACAAACCCTTGCCGCAAACTTCCTTTGCAAGTGTTCGCAAATTGAAAACGTTTGCTTTGGTTTGCCGAGCATCCACACTCGACCGGATCGGCCACAAGCGTCGCCAAGCTTACACAAGCCAAGCCAAACGCCTTAAGGTGAAACCCCAATGTAGACTTGGCTTGCTTGAATTTGGTGAGCTTTTCAGGTACCACGTGCCAAAGCAAAACAAGCCCAGCAAGCCAAAGCAAAACAAACCCAAATACACGCTTTGCTTTAGTCACTTGACAGTTTGCTTTTCATGAGCACAGGACATAGAAATAATACCCGAAAGAGATAAGAGGTATGAATTTTGCGGAATTATTCCTTTGGAATGGACATTATTGTTTCACAAAAAGAACAAAGGATGGTATGGAAATTGTATCTGTAAAAAAGGAGAATGAAAATTTGAAATATTGTGTAGAGTGTTAAAGAAGCACATATGGTTTGTGGCATTAACTGTTCAAACATTTACGAGAAATTTGTTAAAATGGGATATAGAAATAGTTTTTGAACTCTTAAATATTTATAGTTAATGTTATTCCCAAAAAACTAATTTCTTTATGAAATAAATTTTCTCAAACCTCTACATACATTTATTTCTCTAAGCAAAATAAATATTAAACGAACGCGAAAGCATACAAAGCATCAAAAAATTGAACATTGGTCATTTCGAGCTTTGCTTTGCTTTGCTTGGGCTTTGCCGCTTTGTCATTTAGTTTTGTCCCATAACAAAGCACTGGTTTATTTGATATGTCAAAGCAAAGCAAAGCACTAAAGCAAACCAAGCCTACATTGGCGTTTCACCTTTATCCACACTTTGAATTTGCAAATGCTTGCCAAGCCTTGGCAAACGTGTGGATCCGGCATAAGGATTTATGTGGAAAAAAGCTTAGGAAACACCCTTCATACTACTAATCTGTCATGTCGTTCAGATTATGGTGCAATGTCTAGTAGCAAGCTTAGTCTGAAGAATAGATAAATCAGGTTAGAGGGAGTCTGGAGAGTGCTCGACTAGATGTCGATGAACCTTAAGTTTGAATTCAAAGATTTTGTACGACCTCGGAAATATTGACTACGGCAGATTTTTCCACAGTCGAGTTGTTCATTTTGGAGGCGTCAAATTCAACACGATTCATGCAGCCCCAGTCAAAATGAAATCGATATTTTTTTTTATGTGGAAAACTAGAGCTCAGGAAAGCCGTTTGTACTGTCGACAATCTATTTTCTTCGTATAGAGTGCAATGTCGAATAGCAAGCTCTAGTCGATAGATAGTGAAGGGGAAGAGAGAAGTAGGAAGGAACTGCCACAACAACCTAACCCCAACCATTTCTATCGCGACTCTGGCATTGGGGCAATGAGAAACAACTCACTGGAGTGTTATGCCTCCTGAAACGAGTTGAATCCCATCAACCAACCGATGACATGCGCTTTGTGGAGCGGGGCAGTGCTAGCGGAAGGCTATGACAGGAGGAATGTAAAGAGGAAAGAGAAAGAATGTTGGAAAGGCGAAGGACCATGGGGCTCTGCCGGGATTCGAACCCGGGACCTCTGGGGTAGTATCAATATCCCGGTTGATAGAATTTAACATCAGTTGACGGTCTTGAAAAGGTCTGGCACGTGCTTATCTTATATTGTCGAAGTCATAGGAGTAACCCAGAGTACCGTCATCAGCCAGAAAGAAAACTCTTAATCCAGTTCCTTAGAACTAAGTCTATTCCAATATCTTGAGTTTTGGTCAACAAAGCAAGGTGTCATACTCTGCCAAAAAGCCTTGGAAATATCTAAATCAACCAAACCAGAATCACCGAAGTGATGAATGCTTTGATTGAGATGTGTACAATGAGGTTGACAGTGTACCTCTTTGTTCTAAAGCCGTACTGCCTATCGTGTAGAATTCGGTAAGATTCTAGATATTCCATCAGCTTTCTATTGCTATTGTGTCCATGATTTTGGAGAGAATAGAAGCAATTGCTATTGGTCGGTAGTTAGAGGATATCGTTTACCAAGCCGCTTAGAGCCTAGGAATGCTCAACTTTTACCGAACCGGTTTTTTAGGGGAGAGGTATAGAAAGGACAAGAGGGAAGTGTAATAACATTTTCACCAGCAAATTTTGGCGTTAAAACTTAACACACAGATATATCCCTGTAAAGACAAGAAATTTACTCGTGATGAACGAATACCCGACTAGACCTCGATTATGCTGTAGAACTGGTTCGGTAACAGTTGAATAAATACGCGTGTAGATACCCAGATTACCCTTTCTCATGTGCCATACATGCAAGTACAAAAGGGACATCAATGCAATCAGTAATAAATGAAAACAAAGTACCAAAATTTTACATTGAGTCGCAAAAATGTTTACCAAGAATTTTATAACAAAAAAACGGTGACTTTGTATGTTGTTTACACATTACTGTCTTACGAAAACAAAAAAACAAACATAGACGACATCAATATAAAAAACATCTAAAAAAAACCTTTAACATTATCAATATGAGTTAATATTGCAGACATCAAAGATAATATTTGGCTTAGCTACTAATACACTCTATGAAATTATAGTAGCTGTCGTAAAAATGCTATTATAATCAAATATCAGAACTGACCCCATAGAAACAAGATTGGTTGGTTGCAGCAATAAATGCAACAAGAGAGAAAGAAAAAATTTACATAAAAATCAACAACACAGAAAATGAGCAACGAAACGACCACGAAAAAAAATCAATATTAGAATATGTGGTACATACTTAAGTAGAGATAGCTATTTTTATAGAGAGAGTATAATGATGATGTAAAGTTGAATATAAATTAATAAGAGCATTATTTATTTATGATAACAGAGAAACATTATTAATTTATGTATAGAATTGGGATTTTTCCTTTTGAAAACGGGTGATAATAACGTTATCAAATTTTTATTTCTCTTACAGACAAGTTACAGCTCAATATCCTTGAGTTAAACACTTTCCGGTTTAATACCTTGGAGTTGTGCAGGTATTATAGTTGACAACAAATTACAAAAAAAAATTAATAAGAACCAAAAACAAAATATAGCACAATCCAGCAAGGGCCTTGGATATTATTATTTTGTTTTCGTAAAAACCTTTTGCTTATGAGCCCGAACCTATTCCATAATCAGTTTAAAACCTGTTATTTTAAACCTATTTTTATTGGAGCTTTTGAAATTAAATAAAAAAAGTTAATAAAATCCGAACCCAATTGAATATGCTTGAATATAATTGGAAATTAAAACTTTTAATTGTTGAATAACATGAAAAATAAAACAAAAATAAATAAGATACAGGTTCAGCGGGGGTAACTTTCACAAAAACAAACAAATAAATAAAAATCATATTTGAAATTCCTAAAATACTAACCATAAGTGGTCATCATGTAGGTGCTCATATGCGTATATAGTTCTAATAGAAATATGCTGCTTATATATCGTTTAACCGTTTAGTTATTTTTAATATTGATTACAATTGCATTAGTATTTATTATAAGAAATTATAATTAAATTATTAAGAAATATATATTGGTATGTATATATATATAAAAAAAAGATTGTGAGCCACAGCTAAAATGACAATCACAGATTGGATATCCTTTTTTCTTTTATGTATCAAAATAAAATGGCTTTTCCTTATAAAAAATGTTTATAATAATTTCTTTTTCTATTATCTGTTTTTTTTTGTTTTGTTTTTTTATTAAATTCCAAGGGTCCCAAGATAAATCCAAATTTTGCCGCTAATGATACAATTTGTAGTATAAATAACAAAAGCAGACAAAAATCGTCGATCCAAAAAAGAAGAACGTCTCTAACGTCTTTTTACGAGTTTCTGTGAGTTGATCACAATTTCACGGTTCCAGGTATATCGATATCCACAATGAGGTATCATGCTCACGGTTGAGCTTACTAAATTTAATTTATTACATATATCCAATAAAATTGTACTTTAAAAACATTTGCGCTAACTTTAGCCACACAAAACTTTTATTTATTTTTTATTTTCTTTTTATTTATTATTATTTTTATTGTATTGTATTATCACTTTAAAAAACACGGAACTTTTAATGCGTTTTTTTCTTTATTTTCTTTCAAAACACCACTGGAATTTTTATGAATATATTTTAAAGGTAAAAAAAAAATATATAATTAAGCACGACAGGCAGACGCAAAATGAAAACTTTTATAAACAAAAACGCAAAATTGGAAAAGCACGCTCGAAACGATCGCAAGCAACTATCTGTGGGGCTGGCAAGAATTTTAATATTAGTGGTCGCGCCAGATCACTTTTAACAAAAAGTGAGTGGTGGCCATATCAAACAAGTTGTTATCAATTCCAGAGGCCGCAAACCTTGATCAGGTCAAATCTACATCTACCCATGCCTTGCAAAGTGATAAAAAGAGAACATTATTTTTGGAATCTTTTTTCCTAGAAAATGTATTAATATATATTTTCGCTTTATTTTTTTTGGATAATATTAAAAGAATTCTACAAAAGGCATTCTACAAAATGAAAATTTCAATCTTATCATACTTTATATTAAAGCTGCAACTTTTCTCTTAATAGGTCACACAGTCAATCACAACAAATTAACCATGGAATAATTTAATAAAAACTGCATTCAAAAAGTAAAAAACAAAAATTATGTTTACATATTTATTGGTTTTATTGATAAGTTTAATATAATAGTTTTAAGTGGCGGCTAAACAATATCAATTTCCCTATATTGGAAGGAACGGATTTATCAGCAGCGATTTTAGCTACTATATAGAAGAAAATTTGCAGCTTTGTGTAAAATATTGTTATGCTTGTATTAAGATTAAACCTTGTCATTATTATCAACGTGTTCCTTGATATATTGATTACACAAATAATCTTTCCATTGATTGTTTCTCACGCACGTAATCCACTTGTTTGAATGCACGGAAATTTGTGTAACGAAAAAATTGTGATAGCACTGAAAACCTTGATAAGTTAAGACTTTGGCAAAATATAACAGTAGGTATCAACGCAGACGATACAGATTCAACATGAGTCCAAAATGAAGTACTGTCTCATTTTTTAATTAGAACACCAACTTTACTTCTGTCGTAGTGGTGGAGGTGGAACTAGCGACTGATCCATCTCTTTAAATCCTAGACTGATACCCACCTATCCATCACAGATCAAGATTGCGAAAGTCGAAGAAACACATATGCGCAGCAAAAATGGGGCATAACTGTTTCCCTTCAAAAAACCCACGGAAACGCTTGGAGAATCACGAAGACGCGCTAGCTTATCTCCTACACTTACAAGAATTTTTTTTCTATTGAAGCCTTAGAAGAGGACTACAAAAATTCATGGAAAAGTATGTTAACTTAGAACACATGTTGCTAACGAACTGAACTCATCGAAAGGCCGCATTCCCGAGTAAAAATAAGACTCGCCCATTCTTAGCTTGAAACAGGCACGCACAGCGTCAAAAGGCCTGTATGGCACTCAAATGAGGTACAATACGCCTGAGTAAACTTTTCCAAATGCAGCCCGCTGCAGCAGCAGCATTGGACTTGGTTAGTACTTAGTTGGAGGACCGCTTGGTAAAACGACACGCGCGTTTGGAATGGTCGATTACGAATACATTCATATCTATAACAGAGGCGTGTATTTTTAGATTTTCATGTTTAACCGGGAGCGTGAAGTGCATATCTCTAGCGGGCTCATTTTTAAATTTTCATGTCTGTAGTGAGAGCATGAATTCCTCTGGCGGGCGCATTTTTCGATTTACATGCCTGCAGCGGAAGCGTGCATACCCGTGTGGCAGGCACATTTGTTCGCTGAATGCTAGTTGCGAGCGCATACCTGTATGCTTTTAAAAAAAATTAACCAATTAAATTATTTTTACTCGGGTTATTACATCTCTCATCATGCAGTATTTAAAACTGACAATACTACTACTAAACTTTTCGTCGTTTTTGACGCATCGATGAAAACATTAATCATTCGAGCTCGCAAAAGGAAGACTCGTAGTGCACCCGTACCAAAAGACAATTGAGGAATGTCTTTTAAAAAGGGGGTATTTACATGTGATTGCATTTTTCAGAAAATGAAGAAAACTGATTGTGGTACTTCCATAGGTCTTCAGAAAAGTAGAATATCTGTGTGGGTATTATGCAATGACATTGTTATAACAGCATATTTAGATAAAATACCTGACCATCTAGTTAAAGCTATCTACTGAATGTTAAAAAAATGAAATATCCCCTTTTGATCAGGAATTTTTATAATGTCTCCTTTTGTTCTGTACTACATGTAAATATCCCCTTTTGTATTATTCATCTCCACGGGTAAATATTAATTAAACTCTAGTTTCACCGATATCATCCGTTAGACATCCACAATCAATATGTTCGATTTATACGTCTTCTCAAAGGTCACAGTTTGGATGATCTATTAATAGCTTTTTGTACCATTTCAGTTCGTCTAAAGTAAACCACTCCTCGCCAAACTGTTTTGTCAACAAGTTATTGACATCTTTCTTTTTTTCATTTAGTGGACGTTGTGCCAATTCTAAATCATCCAAAGATATAGGATGGCTCTTGCCCCTTTTAAGCAGGGGGATATATAGCCTTGTCAAATCTACCTTTAAGGCGACAGTGTATGTTCTTCGGACCTGTTTCTTAAAAAAATCACATTTTTAAGACGTATACCTTCTAATTTTTGGTAATAAGCTTCCAAGCTTTTTAAATCTTTAAGAATCCAGTCTTTTCCCAGTATTTTGAAATAATTACCAAATTCTTTAAAAATGTCATAGTATTCATCTTTGGTGGTTATAAAACTTTTTTTTCTAATTTCTTTTTCCAGCCGACCAAATACCCGGTCAGCTGGGAGGAAACTATGTCCTCTTACAGGGAAGAGTAATTTAACATGTTTGAGTTGTGGTGGGGAGTCATTTAAAAGGTAGAATAAAATCATGTTATTGATATGACTCTTCTTGTTTTGCCCACCACACCCGTCATAGAATAGTAAAGGTAGATTCACACATTACCGGGACGTGTCAGGGACGTGAAAAAATTTCATCGCAAGACTTTTAAATGGGCGCGTCCGCACTTCTCCGTGGCAGTGGTAATGCCGGGATTCAGTGTCCGGGCCAGCAGACTGTGTTTTAGAAAATCGTTGTCGACGATATTCTTTAGAAAAACACGGACACCGGGCGATGGTGTGAGGATTTCACTATCCCGGGCCTGACACGTCCCTGATTCGTCCCGGTAATGTGTGAATCTACCTTAAGTATTAAATTTTTCAAATAGTCGTAAACCGCAGACCCCACCTCAGTAGATTATCTTGCTGATTGTGATTCATCCCTTGAATAAAAAACTGGATTTCTAAAATCCAGTGGAACCACACAAAAATTATATAGCTGAGTTGCCTTGAGTAGAAAGCGTCCTGTATGGCGGCCCTTGGTAAGCTTTGGACTTGTTGCAAATCAAAGCACATAGATACTGTATGTATATCGTCCTTTCTCAAATGGTCATAAAACGCATTAGCACGAAGATTATACACTCGGAGTTCTGTAATTAACAGCTATTTTTTAGCTCTGTCTTGCTCTTGTTTTATTTTATTACGCCATAATACACAAACATATTATAAAACATGTTTTTTTTTACTTTTAAATCTTCAGACGGAGAATCATTATAAATTCTCCATAACTTCCTTCCATTGAGTTTGTTAATCTTTATCTATCAAATGTTGTCAAAAACTCAAGTTGGTCGACAAAATAAAGTTTTTTTTGTGTAAATATCCCCTTTTGAAACGTACACGTTATTTTAGATCCAATTAACTGGAAATTTATCACTTTTTCTTTCAGAATAAGTTTACGAGATTGTGTATTTTAGCAAGACGCCATACTCAGTTGAAAAAAATAAAAATTGTAAATATGCCCCTTTCAAAAGTCACTCCTCAATTAAAACCATCCGTTCACCGAACTGCAACTGTAAACTCCGTTTACCGATCTACCACCCATCATCGATCTACAACGTAGAACGCCACTCGTAAACTACACCGATCTACATTACCCTTAGACAATTTCAAGGAGTAATCACCGAGGAAATATACAACCAGAAGACTACAATCACCTGAGGATGATTAGAAACATTTTCCGGAATCAACACTACACATTTAAAGTCATCACGAAAGACTCAAATTAATAATAATATTTTGGTAATATTTCTGACGCAATACAAGACTAACTAGCTCGGCTCATATCCACTTTAGAAGTTTATTTCCGAATTCGTACATCAAGTTTAGTTTCTAATATAAATTTGGTGATCATGGTGAAAAGTGCGAATAAGAAGGGTTTCAACTATTGGAGTATTGGTTGGCATATCTATATTGCACCATATGATATCAATTCAAAAAGGCGACAATAAAATTGTAAATATTGAACCAAGAAGGCCAAGCAGTGTATGATTGGCGATATATAGCCAGACATTCTATTAATCAGGCCTATTCTGAACTCCGCTGGAATTTTCTTACATTATACGATTGTAAGAAAATTCCAGCGGAGTTCAGAATAGGTCTGAATATTTTGTTGAACAATACACAAATCTTCTAACTCGGGATTTTACCTTAATGTGTTCTATCAGCTCACAACCTACGTTCAGCCTTTTTATGAATTAGTTTGCACTTAAATCATCCGTAAATATAATTTTGTATAGATAAACCTCAATATTATTTTCAAAACGCTATGCATTCTTTCTAAAATATTAACTAAATAAAAATTAAAGAAGGTTAATCTCCTCTGTAATTAAATATTTTCAATTATAACAATGTTTTGCATAGAAACGTGAAAAGTATTTTAATCGCGCACACTTATGTATTATCTAAATTTAAATCAGCACTGATTAGAAAATTTTCAATGATCATAAAATCAGAAATTTTTTGTTATTATATCGGAAGTTATACCGTTTATCTGATAATTAGAAAAAAATGTGATGACGGTAAGAATGGTAAATATTTGTTCTGACGACAATCAATTAAAGTCAACAAGGAAAAAAAACCCAATAACCCAAAACAAAATGAATAATATGTAAAAACAAATCAATTTATTTTCTTATCACTTAAAATGGAAATACACATTCTATTGAGATAAATAAATTGATTGAATTTTTAAAAATGATAATCAGAATTTATAGGTGAATTTGTGTAACTAAAATATTATTAAATGCATTTCTAAGGGCTGTTCAAAATCATAAAAGAATACATTGTAATAAAAGTCTTTGAGATATACCATTTCCATACTCCATCGAACGAAGGTTGCACGTTATCCTTAACATTACAGATATCCTAACAGATTGGTAATATAAAGGGTGCTTTGTAAGCAAAGGCTTTCATATAAAAGCAATCTCCAATCAGTTGTGAAGGTAGTGAAAGAAATACTGAGTACCTACAAGCTACAACACCTTTTTGAACATTAAATTGCCCATATTATTAATTTTAAAACTTCTAACCTCCCGTCATATGTCCAATTCAAAAGAAGGGAAACAATTTACCTTAAAAAAATTACAGAGGAATCGCGCTACTTCCTGTTGGCTACAAGATTTTTACATCTACATATCCTAAAAGATAGATTAGAACAACTATTCGCAGAAATGATCGTAGGCAAGTATTAAGCAGGCTTCAGGAAGGACCACTCAACAACCGACCAGCTGCCAAAAAGGACGACCTCGCAGGTGAATATACAAAACTAGTTCACGGATGAATTTGAAATCACACTGGTATTAAAGCAAGGGGACAGCTTAGCACCCATGATATTAAACTTAACGCTATAATGGATTATAAGAAGAACAAAAATGGAAAGGTGTGGCACTGTCATTACCAAATTAATCCAACTATTAAGATATGCTTATGATGTCGATATCGTAGGACGACCTCTGCAAGCAGTACAACAATCATACGAAGAGCTGAAAAGATCGAGTGAGGAAACAGAACTACAAATAAATAACGACAAAACCAAAGCTATGATACAGTCTTGATCTAACAGAACAAGACGCCAAAGAAATCTTCAAATCGAGGATCATAATATAGATAGTAAATAAATTCATTTATCTAGGGTCCATGATTACAGACAAAAATGAGGAACAAGAAGAAATATAAATACGAATCCTACAAGCAAATGGATCCTTTTTTGTCCAAATATATATTATACAAAGTGCTCTGTTGCGGAAGCGAAATATGGACGATGTCGCTAGAATCGGAAAACAATATTAATAGATTTGAGAAAAAAATTCTGAGATACTTATTAGGTCCTGTTAACGAAAGTGGTAGATGGAGAAGAAGATACAATGATGAATTGTATCAAATATATAACGACAATGATGAATTGTATCAAATATATAAGAATTACCCATATACATCAAAATTAATGGGTTAAGGTATGCAGGACATATTGCAAGAATGGACAAGACAAGGATACCAAAAAAACTGGTATTTCGGGATATACTAGAACTAGGTGATAGACCAGTAGGTAGACCAAGAAAGAGATGGAAGGACGCAGGAATAATCCTAAGAAACCGTAACTGGAAACAAGCCGCTAGAAATCGTACAAACTAGGGGATATCTTTAGAGGAGGACGAGGCTCGATATGGCCTGCAGCGACATAGTAAGGAAGCAAGGGAGGAAGGGAAACTTCTAACCATTTGCTTTTGAATAAACGCAAACAACATTCTTTAAAACAGAAGTGAAGCTTATAACTTGATTTTTTTGTATTAATATCGAAAGGTTTGGCCTAATAGTACCTTAAAATCAATTTTTTTAGCAATGTCTATAATAGTATTCTTAACAGCAAACAATTTCGCAAACCGATCTGAACGATCAAAAACGCTAAGCTCAACGATCGATGATCTTAAGTTGCACCTCTTCAGAAAAGAGCGATCGTCCGAAGTCTCTTCGGCATGGCTTTCAACAAACATTATTTTCAATCTCATACAAAAAGTGCGAATCAAAAGAAGGGGAAAAAAAGAAAGTGCATGCAGGAACTGCAAAACAACTTAAAAATGACTTCACCGCCACAATCTAACACAGTTCTACAGGCGAATTTTATAATTGAGACTTTTGAGCCAACAATAAGTAATTGGATAAGATGGGTACAACGAATGGGGGGAAATGATGGAGAAAACATACATATCCTCTCTCCAAAAATTAAGTTTCCACTGCAAGTTTGAAGACTACCTCAAAACAGCACTACGCAACCATTTCATTTTTGCTATCAAGCAAACGAATACAATCGAAACTTCTTGAGACGAAAGACCTTGCACTAGAAAAGGCCACAGAGGTTGCATCTAATGTTAAGCTTTCTAAGAAGGACGCAGACCTATTGCACGGTGATCATCGCCCTTTCAGTAGTCTCAACGCTATATCAACTAACAGGTTACATAAAAGTAGAAACCTTCACTATGGTGATAAAAATTTCAATAAAAATAATGCAGTCTTCAAAAACCACAATTCAAATAAAACTAATGCTAATGTTTGTTTTAGATGCAGCTACGCAAATCATTTAGCAATGATCTAGACAAAAAATATTATGGTAGTTATCAACCTCTGAAAAAAGCAATGACGAACACGTAGATTTCATATGCAAATTTTCGTCTGGCAATTTAAGGGGTATCCATGATCTGACTATACTTTGATAGTAACAGTTACTATCAGATATGCCACCACTACCTTCTTCCTGGAGCAGACCCAAAAAAGTAACAATCGTACCATCAACGATATCTCACCCATACTTGAAGATCAACTTATTTTTATGTTGGGGTCCATCTTGCAATATTTTATTCTATATTTCATTAATACACAAACAACTAACTTGCAAGTCTCGGTGAGGCTGGATATACTAATAAATAATAAAAAGCTTATTTCGGTTCATCTATTAACCATAAATAAACACAAAATTCAACATAAATTTTTTGGCATGCACTCAATAAATACCAAAAAAGGTTTCACACTTCTGCATCAACTTATAAAACAATTATAAAAAACAAGTTTCTGTTGATTATTATTTTTGTGTTTATTATCAAAATCCAGAATGTTTAAAAGGAAAAAGGCAACAAATAACAAATTTATGCCAATTGTATATGTATGTATTAGAGAAAAGTTCCAATTTGCATATGTATTAAATCGAACCAAGAAAATTGCATTGTGAAGAAATCGAAGTTTCCACTAATACATAATATTGTGTTAAGTTGTTAAGAAATAAAATTGATGAAAATAAAAAAAATGTAAGAAATAAAGTGGGTATATATGTTAATTAATAATAATAGATCGAGGCTAATTTTCATGAATATTAAAATAATTTAAGAGTATGATCTTAAGATATTTTATTTAATAAAAACTATTGTAGATAATCTACATATAAACATAATATTTATATATTTATGATTTAAATACCCCGTTTTCCATGAGCTTAAAAAATAGTATCAACTGGAGAGATAGAAATATAAATTTTATTTTAAGTAGTAGTTCAAGTAGTATCGGTACAATTTTTTTTATTAAATTAGCATAAATTATCTAACAGAACAAACTAACTCCCTGAAAATAAAATCACAGAAATAAAAAACGCAGTTGATTACTTTGTGGTTAGTGTGATTGAAATAGTATAAGAACTCATTGCGCAGTTAAAAATGATTTATTATTGTAAATTTATTTGAATATATAATTTCAAAAGCACAATGGATTTAATAGTAGAAAAACTCCCATAATATCAATATAACTTGATCTGGATGAAATCTCTGGATAAAATCCTTAATATATCATTCCGATATCTCTTACAGCTTCCGCCAATAAGTTGTGGTAAAATATGTTTGCATATACAAATCTAAAAAACTGATAAAGCACCTTTTGAAGAGCAATTTTACTGCGAGAGCTCTGTTTAAATCGTACAAATGAGCACACCATGGTTTGGTTGACGTCACTTCGTTGTCGTCGTTTTCGACACGTCGTTAACCACGTCAGCCTAGAAAGCTGTAGCAATTTGATTCCTTGATCTTAAAAAGGTTTTCCTTAACGTATGGACTTTAATCAAGAAACAAGTTCTATCTAAATAAAGGTAATCTATACTTATTCCAATATTATTTTTGAGCTTAGATTAGCAAATTATGATATACATTAAGGAACTGTGTAGCCCCTTATTATTTCTCATTTGTGATAATATTTCGAACTGCGACATAATATTGTAATGGCCTGTAATTTTTTCCATAGTATTTTTTTTATCTGTGAAAGAAAGGAAAGTTACTGCTAAGCCGCTGGGAAAACTGCGCACAAACATTCCGTCGACATCGTCCACCCAGACATTTCGTTGGCCGTTTCATTCAAACTTCACAGTCTGTACAGCCAAGCCAACACGGAAAGCACGACGGACAAAAGCCTGTGTCGAGTGGATCCATCATAAAGGAACACATAAATCGCCTTTGCTGACGACATTGTTGTATTTATTATTTAAAATCGAGCATTGGAACACGGCGAGCAAGTAGCAGCTAACAGTGAAATAGAAACACTTGACGAATAATTTGTAGTGTACTCATAAAGCTTGCGTTCATCATCATCATCAGATGGCATCGCAACCCAATCGAATCTTGCGACTTCTTTCCAGTGTCTTGCTAGAGAGCATCTTGTTGGGGCCTTTCTTACGTTGCCCACCAACGTCTTTTCGATCGTTTTACGTGGGGTTACCATAAATTATCTATTGCCTTCAAAGATCCTCTTTGGCAAAGCTTGCGTTAAATCAATAAAAATCATGTTTCATAATATTTGTAATCCTCATAAACACACACCCAATAAAATGCGCAATACCAATGTGTTCCAGATTTTAAATATTTTGGTATAACAATGGATAGTCGCCTTTTTTATGTGAAAGACTAGCGCTCAGAGTTAATGGCCCTTGTTGTCAATTCTTAGATGGGTATCCCTTGTAAATACCTCGTGTCTTTGTCTTTCCTTCCCCCCAATTTCTGCGCTTAAACTATTCTGAAATATTCGTTGCTCACAAAAATACCACTTATGAAATAACCAGATATAACCAATATAATCAAAAATAACCTATAATTTAAGTAATACAATAAGCTGATTGTCCCCTGGTTTTGTATTAACTTAAACAACGTGCACACGTCGTCGGGCAATTGGTGCTATAGACGTAAGTTGTTAATTTAAGAAAGAAGGTAATAAACAGACAATTGGCAAGATTTATCAATAAAAGTTTAATTTCATTTATTTCTTATTTATATGATGTGGCCAATAACAGAACGGAACCCCAAGGCCAACTATATTTATTGTCATTGATTCTTTCTTTGTCGTTGGAAAAAATTACCTCCTTACTTAGATTTTTGCTTATACCAAATTCAGATTTCCTCCAAGCTGCTATCTCTGTACCCAAACGATATACCTGAAAATTTTACAGTTCCACAGTTTCGAAACTTCATTCTATCCTAAATTATAATGTACAGTTTAAAAAACCATAATAAAGATGAACTGAAGCAAATGAGAGGCGATATGACAATTAATCGATCTTCCTATTAAAGAGCATATGAGAAACTACTTATATTTTACTTTTATTATAACAAGTAACTGATTTGTACGAGGTGTCCCATACTAACTTGGAAGAGTCTTGCACGCAAAAAACCCAATCGATTAATTTCATGTGTTGAACATAGCTTTAGTATTCCCCAAAAAATACCTTTTTTTATTTTTTTCCCCAATATATCCTTACCTTGTTTAACGTCATATTCAAATTCCAATAAAAGTTCGCCCTCAATTGGTAGCTTACATTGATCATCTAAAATGTCGTCCTTTATCCTTAATATTTCTGCAAAATAAAATATTTATTTATATTAATAAACATATAAATAAAACAGCAAGTACCTTTTGCAAAGTTATCCTCGAAGAGCCAAACCTCCTCGGAATTAGATAGCGAGAATAGCTCGCTGGACGGCGAACTTGGTTCCATTTTGCCGTCCCAATATAGATCCTGAGGTAGTTGCAACGACTCCATTGTAATAATATGATTTGTCGTTATTTATAATTGAATCTGATATCCGATAAGATGATGGTAAACTTAACTCGGTGTACGATGTGAAGTCGTTGTGTTTTGAAAACACGCTTGTTGGTTGTGGGGGCGCCATGATGGCTCTGGAATATTCAAAAAATAAAAGAATTTTAGTGAAAAATGAATTTGTTGCCACTAAGGGGTCGATGATAGTGAAGGATTCGGCCGATTTAAGATCGATGGTTCGAAAGTTTGCTGCTGGAGGTTAAGAAGGACAGAGGACCACATCTGCAGGCTTTGCCTTCAAAAGGATGAGTCTGCTCACCATGTTTTCTGTGAGTAATTAAGTCTAAGCGACAAGCCACTAGAAACACTAGGAAATATAGATATGAGGTATAGGGGTGTAGTATAGCCCAAGTGCAGTATTTTTGGACCCAAGACCACACCTAAGAAGAAGAACAGAATATTAGCTCAAAAACTTCGGAAGGAAAATTCCAGTGATTGGAACCTAAAAAATTTTTTTTCGGTATATCGGTTCCTTTCGGTTTCACTTACGCTAAGAACCGATTTTGCAGATTATAAAAATTCCGTTTCCAGATCCGAAACCGAATAAAAACTTTATATCGGTTCCATACTCATTTCAAATAAAAGTTGGAATTTTTTTCATTTTGGTACTAAGACCGAATTTTTATTTGAAACCAAAATATAAAAATTCATATAAAGTGGTACAAAAGTATTTATACATATAAATATTTGTACATATTTAATTTTTATTCCTTGATAGTTAATATTCAATGTCATAATCGAATGATTTTTTGACCCGTACGAGTAATATATTTTCAAGATTAGTACGTGTTAGCTTATTTCTTTGATCAGTTAATGTAAATTTTAGACCAGAGAAGCACCTCTCCACGCTGACTTGAGTAGCTGGAACAACGTGTACTATTTCAGCGTGCCTACCAAGCCAAGGTAATTCATTCTTTTTCAAATTCCAGTAAAGCAATAAAGAACTCATATCATCCATATAATGATAACGGTTACTTCTCTCTGTCAAAAGCAATTCTCCGTACTTCTGTAACCTGCATTTAAATAAATAAAAACTGTGAAGTCGGGAATCGGAACCAGAAAAATTTTATTTTTTGGTTTCGTTACCAAACCAGAACAGATATTTTAAATTGAGAATTTATCATTTACGAATTCCATATTATATTTTGATGCTTAAAATAAGGCTCTGCGGAAGAACCAAAATAAGAATTTTTAAAAAAAGGTTCCAGAATTGATTTTTAGTTAGTAGAACCGATATAAAGGTTCTTTTCGGTTCCCATGACTGGAAAATTCTAAGATTGGTCCTGTAACAAATGGCACATTAGAACGAACGAACTAAAGAAATGTATAAAGAGCTTAGGGATGACAAAATTTATGACATCAGCTCGAAATCGGCACAGGTGGAATGAGCAGTCCCGAGAGCCCAGGATCAGATATTCCGGTTGTAGAGCAAGTTCGAGACTAAACAATTCGTCTTTCAAACTGATTGAACAAATTTGGTATAACTGAAACAGTATTTTCTATTATCAGTAATAATTTTTGTGCATTCTGATGATACGTTTAAATATATATATAATTATATCGATTGTACCGTTAAAATTGATTGGTTTGCCTTTTTATTGCGATAATTTTACACAATTAGATCCATTTTATAAATTTACACAAAACTAATCAGCCTTAAACAAAACTGTTAAATAAAATAACTATAATATATGAAAACAGCAAATAAATTTTTAATAATACTACAAAGAATCAACTCAGCTTTTAATTCGCGGAAAAACTAAAAATATTTTAAAATAAAAATTGCTTATATTTGCCAAATTTTGGGGTTCACATTATCAGTGGCCAACTCCGTGGGGCTACTATATCATAATTGTTGTGGAGCGTGCAGCATGGATGCTGGCTATTGATAAAAAACTTTTGGGTTACTTAAAAACAAATGATAACGTTTAAAACAGGTAGTTATATTAACTGTGCCAAAAAAATATATTTTTTGAAAACTCATTTATTTTGATGTAAACATGTTTGGCTTGTTCGTATCAGTTGTAGACTGTTTGACATCTAACCCTTCTAATCGAGTTTATAATTTTTTTGAAACAATTTTTTTTTATATCTATAAATCTTGAAATAAAAGATAGAAATTAATATATAATAAATGATGTTTTGTTTTTGTTGTTGATCTGTAAAAAAATATCGATATGGTTTTTGATCTCTACCTATGACAAAAGGTGGTTAAACCCTGCATTTTGAAAAATCGCCGAGTTTTAAGTTTGTTTGTTTGGACTAAGGTCAAAGTGGCGAATTTTTGTTAAGTAGACATAAGCTGAAAATGCAGAAAAGCACGCCTGAAATACGTGAAGATAACAATTAACTTTAATAATTGAGGAACGACAATAACGGAAAAAATGTAACAAAACAAAGAGTGGCCAACAACCTTGTGTTATCATGTGAAAGTGGGACACCATAGGCAGGTACTAAAATTGATCGAATTGGAATTGAAAGGCGACTCCCACTCTAACACACTCTTGAAAACGTTTGTTCGAATACGATTTGATCCCGATTTCCATCTCCAATTGGAATGCCCGGAACTGGGGCTGATTGCATCAGAAAAACTAAAAATTAAATTTCATTTCCCTAAAATAAAATCAAAATATTTTAATCAAAAGCCGACATTTCTTTATTCATAATTAAACGCAATCCTTTATGACACGGCAATTCCATCAATAAAATATTCCTGCAATATGAATCACCCATCAAATATGGCGCCGCTCGACTTGATTGCGTCAAGTGAAAGTCGTCTGCGGATTTGTTAGATTTTTGCAAATAATTTCTTGTTTTTACTTACATCATTTTGAAAAATTTATTTATTTAACTTTTGGGCACACGCGGTGTGCGTTTTGCGCTAAGCACTCACTATATATCCATTTTCACCTCAAAATAAACGCGAAATAGTCTCTGTAAACAATCTCCTTTTGCGATAACATGTGGGTAAATGGGACTTCATACATTACTTTAGCTGCTGATGAAGAAGTAGATGATTTCGCAAGTAGTGAGTTTTTTGTTAGCTTGTTGGCTAGGACGTAAACCAAATGTCAATAAAGCTAGAAATGGAGTAGATTTGTGCGGATTTATAGGTGAAAGAAGCTTTATGAATGATAACAGGTTTATTTGGTTCATTTTTTGAGAGAAGCCCAAAAATTTGAAAGAAAAGTGCTTAGGCACGGTACTTCTCTATACATGTCTGAAGAAAACAAATGGTACTCGAACAAAACGCTTTATGACAGGTCTAACATCACGCCGATTATGCATTACATGGTCCAACTTGCCTCTAAGAGGTTAGAGAAGCTATCGTATCATCCAAACGAGAGAATCCAAAAAATATATAATGATAATGTAAATCAGTCCTTAATTGACCAAACTTACATTTCTCCAATCCACATCCTGCATCGAGATTCCGCCCGTACCTGGAAGCAACTACGGATGAGAGCCTTCCCTCATTCTATCTAAATAATGCAAACAACAACATTAGGGGGTAGTTCGGTGGGTGAACCACTCCTGATCTTTTAAACATAGAAAGTGTAACAAACAGAATATAGCCCTTTGCAATTTTGTAAAAAGCTACCGTCAAGTTCTTAGATATACTGTAAGTTAATACCTAAGCTAGACCCGTAAGTTAGAATAAATAGTAATTAATAAAAAATGTAAATACAGAGCTCAATGCCTGCACTTAGTTTAAATTTTGTCAACGCTTTTTAACAGGTGTTGTGTATTAATATTAGTACATATAGTTATAAGGCCAGCAAGGCAATGTGAGAGTGGTGGTGCCGAAGAGCAGCCGCAAAACCAAATGAATTTCAATTATAGTAATCGACTTAAATAAACGGATGTACGGACTAAGGTCCAACTAGAATTGTAAGACGGTGATTACACTGTTCGTTCCTACGTACGTTCCTCACGAGCTTTTAGATGAACGGGGAAGTGGAGATGACCCCCTTCATCATCTCCACTTCCCCGTTCATCGAAAAGCTCGTGAGGAACGTACGTAGGAACGAACAGTGTAATCACCGTCTAAGAGCCGGTTTAGACGGTGCGCTCCAGCGCATGTGCCTCACCAACTTTGTGGATAAAGGGAGAAGTGGGGTGGAACCTCTCTTCATCTCCACTCCGCCCTTCATCACCAAAAGTTCGTGAGGCACATGCGCTGGAGCGCACCGTTTAAAACAGCTCTAAGAGATTGTAAAAGGCTCTGACATACAGCGAAGTCGGCCTCTAATGTCACGTTTGTAAGAACTGTCAATAAGAATCATCATAAATAGCTCCACAGCCTGTTATTGGCCTTGGCTTCCTGCAACATCCTCCTCCAGAACTGTCTGTCCCTGGCTTGGGGTCTCCAATTTCTTATACCTAGGGTTCGTAGATCCTCCTCTACGCTATCTGTATATCTCTTTTTTGGACGTCCTGTGCCTCTGTGTCCGTCTGGTCTCTTGTTCATAATAATTTTTGTTATGCTGTCATCACTGCTACGTTCAACATGTCCTGCCCATCGAATTCTGCTAATTTTTATAGTTTTTATGATGTTCGGATCTTTATACAACTGATACAATTCGTGATTGTATCTTCTCCTCCAAACACCATTTTCATTTACTCCTCCATATATTGTGCGCAGGATTTTTCTTTCAAAGCACCCCAGGAGGTGTTCTTCATTACTTCTTAGTGTCCAGGTTTCGGATCCATACAGTAGTATTGGCCTTATAAGGGTTCTGTATAGTTTAACTTTAGTCCTCCTTGATATGTTCCTTGTTAAGAAGTGTTTACGTAGCCCAAAATAGCATCTATTTCCCAGCGCCAATCTCCTTATGACTTCTGCCGTCGTGTCGTTATCTTTTGAGATTAGCGTCCCTAAGTATATAAATTCTTTTACACTTTCGATGTTATATGTATCAATGGTCATATTCTGGCGATCATTCCGTCTTTTAGAGATGCACATATATTTCGTTTTCTCTTCATTAATTGCTAGTCCGAATTTCTTTGCTGCTCTTTCTAGCAATATGAAGGCTTCTTTCATTGCTATGCTGGATCTGGCTAGTATTACGATGTCGTCAGCGTATGCCAACAGTTGTACCGACTTGTTGAAAATACTGCCCGCGGTGTTAATTCCTGCGTCTCTTATCACTTTTTCCATAGCTACGTTAAATAGTAAGCACGACAGGGCATCTCCTTGTCTTAGTCCTACTGTGGCGTTGAATGGTTCTGACAGCTCTCCTTCAATTCTTATTCTGCATATAACCTCTTTCATTGTCATTTTGGTCAAATCTACGAGGTGTTTTGGAAATCTTAAATACTCCATAGCTTTATATAATTCTTCACGTTTTATTTTATCATACGCGTTTCTGAAGTCTATGAATAGCGAATGTATGGTAATATTAAATTCATTTGCCTTTTCCAGGACCTGCCTAAGGGTGAAAATATGGTCTGTGGTGGATCTTCCGGGGCGGAAACCGCTTTGATAGTTTCCCAGAGCTGCTTCTGCGTAAGGCTGCAGTTTAACGTATAAAATATTTGATAATACTTTATATGCTACGTTCAATAGCGTGATACCTCTATAATTACGGCAGTTTAGCTGATCTCCTTTTTTGTGTATAGGGCACACAATGCCCTCGCTCCATTCCGATGGTATTCGTTTCTGGGTCCATATTAGTGTTACGATTTCATGCAGGCTTAATATTACGTTTTCACCTCCTTGTTTCAATAGCTCTGCTACGATGTTATCTTTGCCCGGAGATTTGTTGTTTTTTAGCTTTTTCACTGCGTCTTGTACGTCTTCTAATGTAGGCATGTCTCCCGCTAGTTCTTCTGCTAGTTCCATGTTTTCTGTAAGGGGTTGCTCCTCATCTCGAGCTAGCAGTTCTTGAAAGTGTTCACGCCATCTAATTAGAACTGATTCTTTGGTACTTAAGATCTCTCCATCCTTATTTTTGCACATGGTTATTCTGGGCTTGAAACCGACTCGTTGCTCCTTTACTTTTTTATATAGTTTCCTGACATCGTTTCGGTTGTTCGCTTCTTCTATTTTCAACATTTCGTTTTCCCAGTACTCCTTTTTCTTCGCTTTGTGCACTCTTTTCTCCTGTCTCCTTTTTTCTTTGTATGTCTCAACTGCATTTCTCGTTCTGTGTTTCTGTATCATTACTTGATATGCTATATTCTTTTCCTGTGTTACACGGGTACACTCATTGTCGAACCATTCATTTCTGCTTTCACGGGGTTCGTATCCTAGAGTATTTGATGCTGATTCTTTGATTAGGGTCTTCAAGTTATTCCATTTAACTTCTATGTCTTCGGCGTTGTGATTATTTGCATTTATCACTCTTCTATTTATTTCTTCCACATATTCTTCTTGTTTTGCTTCTTCTTTTAATAATTTCACGTTAAATTTTCTTTCCCTGCGGTTTCTTCTTTCGTTTAGTGTCGATATTCTGCTTCTGATTCTCGTCCCAATCATATAATGGTCGGAGTCGATGTTTGCACCACGATATGATCTGACATCTAGTACTTCTGAACAGTGACGCGCTTCTATAAGTATATGATCAATTGAGTTTTGCGTTCTTCCATCTGGAGATCTCCAGGTTACCTTATGTATATCTTTTCGCTGGAATCTTGTGTCTGCGATCACCATATTATTCATCATTGCAAAACTGATCAGTCTCATACCGTTTTCATTTGTTTCGTCGTGTAGACTAAATGCTCCTATTGTTGGTCGGTATGCACTTTCATGGCCAATTTTTGCATTTGCATCTCCTATGACAATCTTTACATCATGTCTAGGACAGTTTCTTAGCGTCCTATCTAAGGTTTCATAGAATGCATCTTTCGCTTCTTCTAGCGCATCTTCAATCGGGGCATGTATATTTATTATGGAGTAATTAAAGAATCTTCCTCTTATACGTATTCTACATATTCTTTCATTTATAGCGTCAAACCCCATTACTAGATGTTTAATTTGTTTTCTTACAATAAATGCCGTCCCAAAAGTATGATTCTTCTCCTTACAACTATAAAATATATTGTGCGTTTTTTTCTCTAAGATCCCCTTTCCAATCCATCTCACCTCTTGCACTGCTGTCAGGTCGCTTTTATATTTATCTAATTCGTTTAGTAGAACTTTTAGTCTGCCAGGTTGATACAGTGTCCTTACATTCCAAGAAAAAATTCGTAAATCATGGTCCTTAATACGATATCCGGGTCTTCGTTGTGTGGTCAATCCTATCCGAGGCTCTGTTGTAGGTCTCGTGGCAATGTGGTAATGCCAGGACGGGTTGCCAGCCCGTCGCTGGTATGCGGGAATATAGCGTCCCACCCTCGCTACTACCGTCGTTAGTTGGCTATCCAGTGGGCACCACGGGGAGGTGACGGTTCGATTTTACCCACCAATAAGAAACAAAGCTCAATAAATTTTTTAAAAACTTAAAATTAAAAAATTAATTTACGTGGGGTTGGGGAACGTGGAGCATGTTCTCTTTAAATGCCCAAGGTTTGCGGAGCACAGGGCTGTGCTGGAGCCAAGGTGCACCTAACACCGGAGAGCATCCTGGACCAGATGATGAGGTCGGAGGATTTGTGGGGAGAAAGGTAGAACGGGCACTGAAGGCCATCCACCAGAACCTTGAGCAAAAAGAGGAAGAGAAACGTAAAGGAACGCGAGGAAATAGCACCTAGATAGCTGATCCAGTTCGAAGCCAGTGGATTGGGTAGAGAGCTTCATCAAAGCTACCTTTCTCACAAAGGAAGCAGACGAAAGACCGCTGATCCGTATGTTCCGCTGTTCCGGCTCTGGTGAGCACCACTTCAAGGGACCCTTTTAGACGCCAGACCGAAGTAATACTTTTACGGCCAATCTGGAAGTTTAATCATTAAGAATCTGATACACCATCTGAGCGCGGACCCTCAGCGATGTCTCGTGTTTTGGGCATGGGCAGATTTTTCACTCTTCTATGTACTATCTTTCCGACTAGAGTTTGGTGTCCGACATTGCACCCAATAATAAAACAAAAAAGGTCTTGACCCCTAGCTCTAGTCTTTCACAAAAAGAAATCCGTTCCCTAAATAAAAGCCGTAGCATAAAAATTGTCCAGACATTATTCATAGGAAATTTTCCAACATTTACAGTTTTAGATAGGTGGGAGTATTCTGCGTATACTGATGATTCATGAAAATAGGTCATAGGGTTACAAAAATATAGGGTGATATGAAAAACTCTAAAAAAAAACGCCCTAGCGGCTAAAACGTTAAATATTTCGCTAAGGGATTATCTAAAGGTTCGAATAGAACCAATCCGCTCCGCTCGTTTTCTCTGTTTTTCTTTGCCGTTCCGCCCGCTTGATTGTGGCTATCGCTCCGTTCGTCTCAAGCCGCGTACACGAAGGCCAACGAATGGGATTCTGTGACATTCGTTGGTTCTAAATGGACGGGTTAGCGAAGACCAACGAAGTTTCGTTGGCGTTCGCTTGCAACCCGTAGCTTGGCGGAAACATCAAGAAAATAGGCCATTCGAGCGAATGCGGTGTGGACGGGCGTCGAATGCAAACGAACATTTTAATATTTTGACAATTCTGGGGTATCATTAGTTTTTATTTATTGCATTATTTCTACGTTTCAATAGATTTGTTATACCTAATTTTGATGTCATTTTCATGTAACCGTCCACCGCGGAGGTTTCATTTTCTTACAATTTCATCAAGGTATATGAAATTCGAAAATATAATTTCCTCGTCGTCATCCATCATCCTCTTGATGCAACTAACCCGAATACAGGTCCCAACGAACGTTTGCACTACCAACAAATGCTTATGGACGTATCTCTAAACGCCAACGAACGTTCGATAGCCAACGCCGAATGTCATTCGTTGGGCCGGTGTGTACGCAGCTTCATGGAAAGCTTATGGAAATGCCAAATTTCCAAATTTTAAAAACGGACGGAACGGATTGGTTCTGTTTGAGCCTTAAAGATTCTCTTTATACTCACCGAGGCCGTGTTCCGTAATATCACCCAGCATACTGTTCAGTGAGAAATGGTAAATTCAAGCGTTTACGCTGTGGTTAACGGCAGCATACATGAAAGTGTTACAACTTGAAACTGTTTCAGCCTCCAATCTTTAAAATTTTTGTGATTACCATTACGTCACACCGGTGCACACGAGTAAAATATGGCATCAATTAAAGACGTCATTAGCACTGGCCTGTATACTGGGTTATATTTCGGAACACAGCCCGAATTACATGCTCCTCGAAATAACGACCAATTCGTACTAGTTACAAACTGAGTTCCGTTAGAAACGGCAATCATTGGAAGTACCAGATTGTACGAACTTTTCCAGCACCCTACGTATAAATAAATAATATTTCTAATAATAATAATAATAATATTTCTAATTTAAAGTTTAAAATATAATAAAAAAAATAATTATCTCTATTAAAACTAATATCTTTTAAAAATTAATAGATAAGATTTTATTAATCAAAAGGTTTCTTTCAAAATCACAACAATCAAATGATGGCAGCTCTGACGACTTCACAGCTGATTATGACATTTCGGTGACATTTGGCACGTAAACACAAAATTTAATAATTAACGCAAGTTCGATACCACATCACTTTTTCAAATTTTATTTAATTTCCCTGAAAATGATTGATTTAAAATCAATTATTGGTGATATTGATATATCAACAAACGAAGGAATCGAGAAGGCATGTGCAGCAATAACAGAACACGAAGTAAATCCCAAATTAATTATCGTTCTTATTATCAAAGATCTAACTAAAAAAAATCTATCATCTAGCATACAATGAATACGGAACTAGAAAACATCTTATCCCGACAATGCAACATTGAATCAAAAATGGCCGGAATTGGCAGAGCCCTCAGCAATCTAAATACAGTAGAAAAAGACTCTAGCATGCTGGCTGATATGATATCGCATACAGCGGAACTAGCAGAATCTGTAAGCGCTAAAGTACGCCGCTTAGATGAGGCTAGAAGTAGGGTTTCTGAGTGCCAGCAGCGTGTACACGATGTAATCGATTTGCAATTATGCAGTCAAGGTGTTATGGCGGCAATCAAGGATGAGAATTTCGAGAAGGGTGCTGCTCATGTTAGTCGATTCTTATCAATGGATCAGAAGCTCCTACAAAGAACCGCTGATGATGTTACAGGTTCAGTGACGTCAGTTAGTAATGCATTAAAAACGCTAGAGGAGGCTACAACAAAAATGAGAGAGTTAGTCACACAGAAATTTAATGATGCTGTTAAGAAAGATGATCTAGCGTCTGTAGAGAGATTCTTCAAGATATTCCCGCTGCTTGGAATGCACAGTGAAGGGATTGCAAACTTTTCAAATTATATCTGTCAGAAGCTGGATACAAAGTCACAAAAGGAGCTTCGTACATCTTTAGACATTGCAAAGGCTGAAAAACGATTACCTGTAGCCTTTGCTGATACGCTAACAACATTACTAGAAAACTTCGCTAGAGTCATAGAAGTTAATCAACCAATTATTGAAACTTGCTATGGGAGTGGTTACTTACTTCAAATGTATACTATTCTACAGAAGGAATGCGATAAGGAAGTAAAGCATTTACTACTAGAATTCAATAAAAGCCGCCAAATTTCTAAGAGAATTGCACAAATTAACGACTATATTAAATCAGGTGGCAGTGGTAGTGGAGTTGGTCATTATAGGAAACCGTCGGGAGGATCATTTGATAAATTAAATCCCAAGGATATAGATTCGTTAATTATTGAAATCACTATTATGCATTCTCGAGCAGAATTATATTTTAGATTTATGCGTAGGAGACTTAATGTAAGTTAAAAAAATAATATTGTGATGTTTTCTTGAATGTTTAATCTTCATAAATTACAGAACGACATTGAAGTAAGTCCTTTACAAGAGGAGGATAAGAAGGAAAAACTGAAACAATCAGAAAATCTTATAAATAAGTGCCATTTAGGGAGACAAATGCAGGAACTTTTAAGCACTTATTTACTGTTTGAAAGGTAAAAAGGTTTCTCAATACAAATTTGTTTTTATTATACAAATTTATTATAAAAAATTTTTACTTTATTTTTTTATAGGTACTTTATGGAAGAGAGTGTTCTAAAAGCTATTGCACTCGACACTTTTGAACAAGGCCAACAGTGTTCTAGTATGGTTGATGATGTCTTCTTCATCATAAGAAAATCAATCAGGTATGAAATCAAAAGTTAAAGGTTATACAGCTATAGCCTATGCCAATAGTCGAATAACCATTAATGTTATATGAAAGCTTATTATAATGATTTATGGAAAATTATATCTAGAGAACTGTTAATATGATCAGTAACAATAACGTAAGTTTTCTGGATTATATCTAGAAGTGAAGAAGGGTAGCTAACAGGCAAGGCTACGATAAAGTTGCGTATGCAACTGTCGACTCGTGTGCGGAGGTCCTAATAAGGCATTTCGGCGGTTTAGCCGGTTAATCTTCGCGCTATCCCCGAATATGGCTTAACCGGCTGCTTAAAAAAATTAATCATACAACATACAAGAGTTCAAGCGCGAGGTGCACCGTCTCCTCCTAATGCATCCTCCAGACTCCCCTAACATATCCTATCCTTTTTCTATTATTCGAGCTAAGCTTACTACTGGACATTGCACCATGGCGTGAAAACGACATGATGGACTGGTAGTATAAAAGTGACATCTGAGCTTAGATTTCCACATAAAAACGAATAACCCTACTATGGTCGCTATTGAATACACGAGATGAGCTTTTAGATACAAACAATATAGTGCTGCTAACATATCATTTCCGCAATACCGCAAAGACTAAGGAACTAAGAGTAGGCAGCTTCAATAGCTCGGAAGCAATTTATCTGAAGCTCGGAAACGCTGATGCATCCACCACATACTCACACGGACCTTATACCATTGCATAATTTGTTTCAATCTCTTTAGAATCTTCATAATTGCATAAAGTTGGCTTTAAGATAAAGCTATTACTCCATTCCTATAGACCTTTTTGGCAAAACTGATTCACTGGCAATTTTTTAAATATGGCAAAAATCGTCATAGAGGCACAAACTCTAGTTTAAGTTAAAATATTAGTCCAGCTGTTAAGGGTTTTGACCTCTAACAAAATGTTAACTCACTAATTTTTTTTAAAAAAAAATAGTTTTTAGTGAGTACAATATGTTAAAAAAAAGTTTCGGAAAATTGGTTGTACGCTACCCCTGAAAACAACCCCCTAGAAACAAAAAAATACGTTTTTGGCTAATATTTCTTAAACGGTAAGCCTTATCATAAAATAGTGTTCACAAAGTTTGTAGATTATGCGATTATCTACAAAAAAGGATATTATACATTTTCCCGTACGAATTGCCATTCATGAGATATCGCCGTTTTAAAGATTTGAAATACTCATATCCCCTCATTCGCAGTTTATATAGGTCATCAGATGTTCAATAAATCCTCTGTTGAACTACGTGGCAAATATTTTCAGGGGTGATTTCTGGATGTATTTGGAGAAAAAAATTGTTCTAGAGAGGTGGGCTATCCCCACTATCCACTAAGTTACAGGGTGTTGATGAAAAAACAAATTTTTTTTCTTTAAATTTACTTAAACTTAAATAACTTTTAGGCTAATTATCGTAGAGCAACGTAATTAGGTTCATCTGTTAGGTAAATGTGTATTATTTTATTTGATGTAAATAACAGAAACTTGAGTGACTCGGTTTAGAACAAATGTTGGTTCAAATTATGAACAAAATGCGAAAAGAGATATTAGCCAAAAACGAATTTTTTTGTTTTTAGGGCATGGTTTTCGGGGGTAGCGTACAGCCAATTTTCCGAAACTTTTTTTTAACATATCCTACTCACTAAATACTATTTTTTGAAAAAAAAATTAGAGAGTTAACATTTTGTTAGAAGATATGTAGGTTAAAAGTGCGAGCAAAATCCCAATATTTTTCGTTTTCGCATTTTGTTCATAATTTGAACCAATATTTGTTCGAAACCGAGTCACTCAAGTTTCTGTTATTTACATCAAATATTTACCTAAATGATGAACCTAATTACGTTGCTCTACGATAATTAGTCTAAAAGTTATTTAAGTTTAAGTAAATTTAAAGAAAAAAAATTGTTTTTTCATAAACAACCTGTAACTTAGTGGATAGTGGGGATAGCCCACCTCTCTAGAACAATTTTTTTCTCCAAATACATCCAGGAATCACCCCTGGAAATATTAGGCACATAGTCCAACAGAGGATTTATTGAACGTCTGATGACCTATACAAGTTGCGAATGACGCGATGAGTATTTTAAATCCTTAAAACGGCGATATCTCATGAGTGGCAATTCGTACGGGAAAATGTATAATATCCTTTTTTGTAGATAATCGCATAATCTACAAACTTTGTGAACACTATTTTATGTTAAGAATTACCGTTTAAGAGATATTAGCCAAAAACGTTTTTTTTAGGGGGTGGTTTTCAGGGGTAGCGTACAACCAATTTTCCGAAACTTTTTTTTAACATATTCTACTCACTAAAAACAATTGTTTTTAAATAAAATTAGTGAGTTAACATTTTGTTAGAGGCTTTCATTCAAATTTTGCTCTGACGACTGGACTATATGAATCAAAATAGATCTTAATTTCACTCAAAAATACGCAAATTTTTTTTCGATTACCTAATATTACGCAATCTTGAAATCACTTTTTATCTGCTATTTCAGGCGTTCCATAACAACCCAATCTATGAATGGAATCTGTGCAGTTATTAACAACGCTGCATCTTGCTTCGAAGGTGATTTTGTTAATGCCCTAAAAGGTCCTCTCAAAACCGGATACCCTTCCGGCTACATAGATCTTGCTCAAGCATATAATGCCATACAAAGTTCTATACAACAAGGGAAGCTACAAACAAGCGATTCGGAACAAGCACGAACAAACTTCATTGTTCAGCTTAATAATGCAGATATGTCTACAGAATATATTGAAACTCTATGGATAACAATGACAGAAGAGATTCGCGGTGCTTTCCCTGGCATGGGCCAGAGAGAAAGTGAAATTTTGGAAAGCTGTATGTCTGAATTAAGATCGGTAAAGGATTCATTGAAGGCAGTCGTAGATTTTGGACTGCAGCAGCTGCGTTCAAGTGCTATTAAGCCGCGATTGCATCCATGGGTGGATCAATTTTTGACATATAATCATCATCTTACAGAGGTTTGTGCTCCTCTTTTTAATATTAAATATTAAAATAATATCATATCGAAATTTCAGGAAGAGCTATCAACATATGAAGCTGGTGAAACATTTGTTCAATTTCTTATAGTCCAAATCGACGGCCTTTTGAATTCATTTAAAACTATTTTAAGTCCTCGTAACTATGATGCATTAGTAAGTATTTTAGCCAGTGAAGTAACAACCAGACTAGAGCGAGCCATAAAAAAGACAACTTTCAACCGGGTATTTTCATTGGTTTACTGAGATTGTAGAAATAATTTAAAGATAATATTTTACAGCTTGGAGGCCTTGTTTTAGATCAAGAAGTTCGCGCATTGGGTTCATATTTGACTGGAGCTACATCCTGGTCTGTTAGAGATAAAATGGCACGACTTACGCAGATTGCAACAATATTAAATTTGGATAATGTCTCAGAATTATCAGAATATTGGAATTTAGATGAAGGTGGCGATATGCCTACTTGGAGAATTACATCATCTGAAGTTCGAACTATTTTAACGTTAAGGTATAAACATCGCTGATTGAGAAATTTTGTTTATAAATTCTTTGATTTTCAGAACCGATTTTAAAATGGAAGATATAAAGAGACTTAGGATCTAGTAAATGCAATTGTTGAGAGAATATTTAATAAAGTATAAAAGTTTTCATTACTAAAACAATTTTGGTTTACTTTTCACATATACTGAATTATTTGGCTTCCGAAAGAGCTTTTTTGCTGAAGCTACACGTCCCAAAATGAGCAGTTTCTACTAGTAGCTTGATTTGTTCACATAACAAAACGTAAGGTGAACTAATCATCCACTCACAACCACTGCTAGATAGTTACATGAAAGGTAGTCATGATCTATCGGAAGTTTAACTTTAAATCGCACTACGAGAGCTACAATACTGCCCAATGTGGGAGCCCAGGTCAAGCCGGTGCCTCCTGGTAGCGAGGATAGTTAGGTGCAGCTCGAGCGTGAGTTATGGCACTGGGCAAGGCTGCTAATCAGAGAGAAAAATGTGGGCCGCATATGGGCTAAGCGCCAGTACCTAGCGGAATTAGAAGGAGGCAGTCGACTAAAAAAGCTGGATCCATAAGTTCATACCTTACGTTAAACAGTGGATCGGTAGAGATCGCGGAGAGGTAGGCTATAAGCTTATGCAGCTCTTGATGGCTCACTAATGATTAGATTGAAAATAGGGGGCGAGAGGACCGAGGTCACGGACGAGGTGAGCAAGGTCTTCAAATCTGTAAATGCGCAGTAACTACTCCATGTTTTAGGAACTTTGGACGAAAGCAACAGCTTTGTTTTGTGACTCCTAATTTGTTAAGATGATCAATGTTCCAGTAGGTTGGTCCAATATTGGTAGACTAGTTGCTCTTGGGAATTGTGAAGAGCCGATCTTAAGAGGTATTTTAATATGCTACAAGTCGGTTCTGAAATAATAAATTGTGAGTTCGCGCAATTTTCGACAAGGCCAACCACTATTTCGTTAGCTTGATGTCCCTCATAGCTCAATGTCCATTTCAGAATAACAATTATTCCTAGTGACGGAATATAAAACCCGACAGTTGCGAATTCGGTCTTTAAGCTTCTAAGTAATGGTATGGTCTTCGGCGCATGCTTCTATAACCATCACATCGGCTTAAAATACTCGGGGGGGGGGGGGGGGTAATAAGGGAAACTTATCTTCAGCGTCAACCGGCTGAAGCCGGCCCTAAGCCATGCGGTGAACGTTTCATTCGAATGTTGGCTTCCAAAGTCAGCATCGACAACAGCTCGAACGTGTCCAAACACAAACGTTGGACTCTCGACATTAGACACTCTTAGTTCGAGCATCGGCCACACAATGCGTCCTACCATCAAGCGTCCAACGTTGAAGAGTGTTCATAGCATCGTGTAGAGCCGGCTTAAGCTCCGACCAGCAGGCGGGAAAGTCCACTGAGACAGCACTGCACAATCTGATGCTCAGGCTGCAATACACAGCAATAAATGTCAATGGGCGCGTTTAGGCCCGAGTTATTTTAACTCTGTTAAATTAGCGCTGTTAACTTAGCACCGTTTCTAGCATGCCATTTGACAATTCTCCTTTTACAGCTAATAACAGGCAAAAATAATAACATTTCCAATAATAAAGAGCTAAAAAATGAATAATAATAATAAAATCTTCATTCTGTATTGAAATATTTCTAAATTATTTGCTTACAACAAAATTTACAAGCAAACGTCAATTAATTTTGGCTGTGCTAAATTTTAGCTAAGGGAGCGTTCAAGTATTACGTAACGTAATTTGGGGGGAGGGGGCGGTTGTAAAACGTTACAATGCGTTACAGGGGCGGGAGAGGGGTTCGAACATCGCGTAACGTAACATTGTTTTTTTATTTAAATAAAAAACTAGGGAGTTAAAATCTCCCAACTTGGCGAGTTAGAAATCTCTTGTTTTATTTATTATTACCGCAAACACTATTAAAACAATAACAAAGGTATTTTAGCGATTTTACGGAACTTTGCGCAACAGAATTTTGAATTTTAGGTAAAAATTGTCACTTGGGTGTTCGTGTTACGTAACGTTTAGGGAGGCGGAGTACAGAAAAACGTTACGGCGCGTTACATGGCGGGGGAGGGTCAAAAATATTCAAAAATTGCGTTACGTAATACTTGAAGCCAAAAAGCAGAAATAAGTTAGCTAACAGCGCTAAAAAAATTGCTGTTTATGCCGTTGTTAACTTGCCTATCTCAGTTAAATTAACTTCGGCCTAAACGCGCCCATAGCAGTGTTGCCACTTTGGATACGTTCGTATGATTTTGGATACTATTTAGTCGAGAAAAATCATATGAATACGATGATACTTTTTGCTGAAAAAGGATACGTTCGCGCTTATCGTAATTTTATTTTCATTTTTCAAAATCTACTTAACGTTTCTTGTCTAATCACAACAATTAGTTTCTAACATTTGCTACATTTTCGCTCAAAGTTGTGACCTACTTTTCATTATTTTGTCTTTAGCCTTGTCATGTTCATATGGGGTTTTAAAAGTGAAAAACGGTTACGTTTACTTGTTGTTTGCGTATTGTATCGTATTGGGGTGCTGTGAAATTAGTGCGATGGATAGGTCATTTTTTTAATAATTACGAGTTACGGCATCTTTAAGTAATTTCCTGTTTTCATAGAAGAAAAGCAACGGAAGACAGTCGCTCGATTTGAACCAATATGCAATTGGGCTGGCATACACGGATCATAACGTCAACAATAAAACCCGGTTTTCAAGATAGAGGGACAAAAGCAAGGGTTGTTGTAACTTTTTGAACAGAAATTTTTGGCGTAAAAACTAACACATGCACAGATTATCATCTTTTTTTTGGGTCTGATGATGACATATCTGTTTAAGGATCATAAAGTTACTCTCGCTGAAGGGAATCATGTACGCCGAGAGCATCATAAAAACCGGTTTTTTTTAATGTTGATGTTATGATCCGTGTACGACAGCCCATTTAGTATCATATGGATACCTACAGAAACGTTATGGATACGATTGGATACTTTTTGTGTGTTGTAATGGATACGACCAAGCGCTCAGAGAGTGGCAACACTGGCCCATAGTCGATAAAACGATTCCGGCTCCGTAAACCAAAAGACGAACATTGCCGGGACTTGCCGAACCCATCCTCGCAGGCAGAACTATAGGCTTTTCACAGCAGCTCAAATACTTAGGGGTGACGCTGGATGCCAAGCTCAACTGGAACCATCACATGGATACTCTGATGAGCAGGACACGCAAATTCCTGCGGGGCTGCCGCAGAGCTTGTGAATCCACATGGGGTTTACAACTGAAAGCCATGTACTGGATATATACCACCATCATTAGACCCATGGTAACTTATAGGGCTTTAGTTTGGTGGCTCTTAAAAGTCTCATAACTACTTTAAGCAAAATTCAAATAGCAACCTGCCTCACGAGGGCCACCCGCACTTTCCCGCTGGAGACTCTCCTTAACCTGGTACCACTCCACCTTGAGGTAAAGAAATCCGCCATAAACGCGGTCGTGAAGCTGAAAGCGAATGGCTATCTTGACGTTGGAATTGGGCGAGAATATTTCATTAATCAACATCATAAAAGAGATTCCGGAAATGGGTATGCTTACGGACTGCATGCCTCTTGAAATCTTAAAATTTAAGCAACCTTCCGTGCACGTACAAGACTGGCTAGAGTAACGCGAGAAGAAGGAATACCTTTTTATTTTATTATCAAGTGAGGTTATGAGGGCGACGGCTTGTTTGTTTATTTTCAGTCCATGTTTAAGCCTCCCACTTCTCCTCTCGAAACAATAACAGTCTCACTTTCATATTAGGCGTATTATAGGAATGCTGTCTCGATGTTTTTCTTTCTCAGAGGACGAAATCTGCTAACGTGAATGCTGCACCATACGTGTCATCTCTGGCACACTATCAACTGTCTTTCAAGCAAGAGACTGCCAACGTACTCTTGCTGATCAGCGCGTTCTCAATTAAGTTACCCATGTCGGCGTCGCGAGTCACGGGGGCTTCAAAGGCAATGAAAAGGCGGATGCCCTGGCTTAACAGGGCTCTGACATTACATTATTCGGTACAGAACTGGCTTTTGGAGCACCGTTGTTAAAAAGGGCCTTTACCGATTGGAGTTTCATAAAAACATACCGAACACTGGAGGTCCACGCCTTAACTGGCCAACCGTAAGCGGTTCTTTCTTGTGCCGTCTCTCGCGATAGCAAGGACCACGGTCTCGCTATTCGACGAGACCCCGCCTCAACATTCAAGTCTAACCTACAATTGACAATGGTTCGAGCTAGAACCTCAAATTACACCTTGGACAAATCTTTCGAGCAAAAACGGGGGACATTATAATAAAACTTTCTGTTTGCGATGAGTTGGTGGCAACAGAGCGCTGTGAATTTAGGAATTAGCTTCCCTAAAACTTTGCCTCTTTGAGATCCCTGTGGGATACTGTCTGCTTCTTCATTTTAATAAGACGAGAGCTCCACGTGAACTTTCTATTAGGATTACGTCCAGGTATTTGCGTCACTAAAACTACAAATCCCATTTAAGGTTGGGACGGTTAGTCAGCTTCCGGTTCCTCGTACACTTAATTTCGGAGTTCATAAACAAGTTATGACTCAGGCAAAAGATATCGGGCGATACTTTCATAGTTACGGTACGACGTCTCGTCTTTCTACCTTGAACGCCCAGTCTAAACTAAGAAAAGGATATCGTCTTGAAATGTTCGAAGTTCGTCAGACTAATGCCGCAATTTGAAAAGATGGGCTAGAGCCTGGTGATACCAGAGACAACATCCAATATGATTAGGTCGGAGGTAGAAAGGATGCTGAAGGTAATCCATCACAAGCAAGGAAGGAAAAAGCTGTAAGAAAGCTAGTGATGCAGAGAAAAATCAGAAGAACTAGCAGTTCTATTTTTAAAAACAAAACCAAGCCCGTTAAGTGGTAGGGGAAGAAGTAGAAGGTGGTTTTAATGAGATCGAATCCTACTGCAGGTTTACCACCTTCCAGCGCACGAAATTAAGTCTCTAATATATTTTGAACGATAAAAACACACTTACCATAATAAGATTGTAGTGTGCTCCATTAGGTTTAACTTTAAAAAACAGCATTTCTCTTTTAAAATATCAAGACCTAATAAGAATACCTGCGCAACAACAAAAAAAGACGTTTCAAAATGGCGCGAGAATAATTTTGAAACTGTTATACAAGTTTCACTCTGTTATAACAGATTTACGCACAAAAAAAGCCAACTACATACACACACTTCTATCATTAAAATGACAGCTGATGGTGATGACATTTAAAATAAAAAAAAACAAAAAAGTGGCGTGAGGACTGTTCGTAGTCCATTTCATTGAGTTATTTTGTGATAAGACCGCCACGGATTCAGATCATTTAGCGCTCCGCAATTTTTAAATAAGAAGAGAATTGTTTTATATTTTTAGACAAATATTTTATTAGTCCATAAAGTTCTTTTTAGTCAAAAGGAAAGTGTCTCTTATACAAGCACGGAACAAATTTTGCAGGCGTGGAAAAAAATCGATAATTCCCAATTTTCTGTGAATTTCTTTATTTTTTTTATTTTAAAAGGCGATCTTTTTTAAAAAATAATCATATAATCGATATTTCGGGGAAATTTTATTTAATAATAAGGTGATTAAAAGTACAAAAGGGAGAAATTCAGTATGGAAAGTGATAAAAATATTGTGAATGGGTCTCAAGAGCCCGAGAAAAAAGAAGTTCGAGTTTGGTGCGATGGTTGGTGAGTAGTTTCTCTTGCGGCTATTATTTCTTTTTATTATTGTGTCTAGATGGGTTCAATAGAGGATAGTGTTATTCAATAATAGTAAAAGAAAACAAGCCACGTCATGAGGATGGCATTCCTATCCACAATAGTCCACCCACAGGTCATACTTTATTAATGCTGATTCATACAAGTGAAGTGTAGGTTCGAATTTAAGCACATATATAATAATAGTGGATAGTAACCCTTGACATTCAACTAATAATCGTGAGAAATATACCGGCCGCTATACTAGGTGAGCCAGAGACATGTGCTCAATCTTGATTGGTAATTTGTTTACATCGAAGTTTACCTTTATATGACTGCATAAATTGCGGGTGTGACTAATCAATAATACCGGAAAGATAATAAGATCTCGTCATTGGTTACCTTGTCTGGCCATTTCGATAGAAGATAACGTGTTTCCCAGGAAGGAATAAATTAAGATCACTTAAGAACAATACTTGTTAGTCAACTAGACACCAGCTCGATATTCACCTTTAAATTTATGCAGTGAAAATCTTACTCGAATTTCTACAGCACTAGGAAAAGACCTTGAGTGAGTTTTTTTTTCTCTGGCTTTGTAGATGCTGTTCGTTCTTGATCTTTGTACTCTCGGTTTATTATTCTACTTTAGAAATTTCGATTTATTCAATGATCCAGAAATGTATATTCCCTCGTTTACGGCACAAGCATATAAAGTAGGTAAAAATCACACAAAAAAATTGATTTTTGCTATTGTATAAGACGGATTTTGAGATTTGTAACCGACTTGTAAGCTGGCAGGAAATACAAATTGCGTAATAAACATTTTCCTAATTGCGTCTTCCAAATAGAAACAACCAAAACTAGAGAAGATGGCCTGATTTCCCAATATAATAATATTCGTCTTTTTCTCTAGCTTCCACTATAAATTTTCCATATTAATCAAGAACAAAAACATTAGTAAGTAATGAATTTATAGAATTTTTCAATAAACAACATTTAAAACGTTGAACTCTCGTAATATAAAATTTTCTTCTTGTTAATTCTCAATGAATAGAATCTACAATTTCTTACTGATAAGGAATGTTCTTATCTAGCTGAAAGGTTAAAACAAAAAAAAAAGATTTCAAGTTCCGGTTGGAATTTTGAGAAAAATAATTTTGTTGGTTTATTGGCTGTTTTATTGTTCTTAATGCTATATAAATATACCTAATTTAAATATACAAATTACCATTTGTTTACCTAAAATATTCGCTACCATAGAGAAATGCTTCGGCTCACAAAACTCAAATATTATAATAACCAAGATTATAAAACAAGAAAAATATTAAGCAAGTAAGTGATGGCCCTGCTCTCTACCTATTATGGAATGATGATTTGATGCCTCCGATGATAAATGAACAAACTTAATTAGACATAAACAATAATCGATGAACTTTGTTCGTATATAAATATTAAATTGGTTTGTAGTTTCTTTTGTTTTGATTAATTGATATTTTTCGTTAAATCATTAATGAGAGATTAGATTTCACATAGTGTGTAGCAAAAATGTTTTCCTGCAACTAGGATATTCATCCATCCATCCAATGGCGCTACAGTCCAAATCAAGCTATGGCCTTCTCTAGGTCCTTTCTCCAAGTTAATTTTCCTGTGTACAAATCTTGAGTACAGTATTTGCTTTTGGGCATAAAGAGCTGTTTTAGCCAATAGTATTTGTCCTTTTCTTCGTTTCTTTATATAATTGTAGACCCAAGATAGACTTCATCCCCTTGTAGTCCTGCGAACGCTTCTGTCACTGCATTTTGGATCTTTACTTCCTCCGGTAAGTTATCCATTGCTCATTTTATCAGTCGTACCACTTTTTGAGGGAGCTCATAATTCCGATAAGATCTTGTACAATCTCTCAGTCTACAAAAATTTGGGTTATATCTACATATATTCCTTTCGCAGTTTTTTTTCAGGATTTGCTTTAAGGTCAGCAGCTGGTCGAATGCGGACTACAAACCTTCACTACGGACCACGAACCCCTATTTACACGAAGACCCGAACGTCTCCTCGTCAGATCACAAACCTGAATTTCATAACTTACGGCGGATATAAGACATGTGTGACAGTCGAGAACTTGTCTTGTCCCTTAGCGATCGACACAGTGGATTCTATTCGACCAAGCTGAAACAGGTGACTAGTTCTCACAGCAATACCTTATACGACTTAATTGGTTTGGTATGAAACAGGCACAGGCATTTCGGTGCCTTATAAACCCGACTCATACCGCAAGCTCGCCTTCAACTCCTGGCTTAACTTTCCACCCTCTGGTATTCGCGCCATGTGGCGGAGACTTATGATACATATATTTCTGGTAGGAGATACTGCAATGAGTAGTCTCGTTATTGCTCAGATTACCAAAACGTGAAAGTTTAGAGATCTACTAATTCTCTTTACGAAGATTTCAACCTTCTGACCAGTATATTCGATCATATGAATATGGGATTTAAAAATATCCTCGCTCATACTTATTCATTAATTGTATACTGCCCTGTGGATTGAAAGCGGGAGTAGTGCAAGTTTGTGGGGCAGCAAGCTCTAGTCGAAGAAGAGAAAGTAAGCTGCAATGAAAGCTGGACATTTAATTCCTATGCTAACGAAAGGGTAAGGGCAACTCAGTTTACCACCATCAGCTGTGAAGTGCATTTAACGGGACTGCGAGGTAGTCTATAGAGATAAGAAAAATTGTTACTGATAGAGATAAATTAATATTACCTTGGTTGAATGGGCTAAAACAAAACACTCAATCGAGTTTTTTAAAATTAAGTTGAAACCATTAGTTTTAACTTGGGCCGATACCGTGACTGACATGCCCTGTCAGAAGATTTGGAGATGGCTAGAGCAATTGTGTTTTGTAAGTAATATAAGAAGGTCGTTCGAGACAGTAGATATTTGTAAAGCAGCATTGCTTATTAATTAAGAATCACTTAAAACATACGCGTTTCCAAATTTTTCAAAAACGTAAAATCACGCAATACTTTTAACGTGTTAATCTAAAATTATCAGGGCGATCTACAATAATTTAGCCTTTGCCATTAAAACATTTTAGAAATATATTTGTGGAATGTTATAAACAAAACTTTCTTTAAGCAACATTGCGTTTTGAAAAATTCACGAAACAATGGACTTCTAAAAAAGTTTACATTATTATCAATGAGTATCTCTGCTTCGTTAGTTTCCTAACCTTGGTTGGTTAGGCAGTTATAGCTTCATCGTAGTCTAATAACTAAACTACCGTATGCGTTTTAATGTAGTCCGTCGACTGTTTCGATTCAATTCCAAAAACTTTAATGAACTTGTTATTCTCTTTTTTAAATGATATTTAGGGGAAGGTTAAATTGAATTTGTAAGAATTATATCGATTAGAAAGCAGCCTCATAATTTATGATTTATATCGATCCGGGTGACCTACGTCGTACGTGTAGTATTACAGCAGCAGTAATTAAGAAAGTTGAAGTTAGAATTTCTCGGAACCAGAATTTTTACGGAAGTAAAAAATGATAATAAGAAACACGGAAAGACGTATTAAAACGTTGATTTCCAAAAGAAATACGGGGTATTTATCGGGCGGAAAAAGATTAGATTGACAAGATGATATGATATGAGCGAACAATAACAATCGTTGAACAATTTTGTTTACGGAAGAGAAGTTTTCATAAAATCTATCAACTTCCTGTAAAACGCATTTGATTCATATTTTCGTTCGGAGTACTGGGAACTACCTTGGTTTCCAATCTGTGAATGATGACTACTTGGAATGTAGCAAAAAACCTCATTCTGTCGCATATAAAACTCGTCCTTGATGTCATCGTCTGCGTCTTCAGTTGGGACGTAGCATTGGACTACCGTAGATCTTCTTAGTCTGGTACGCAGTCGCCCGGTATTAATCCTGTCACATTGCACGCAGAATATTGT
The DNA here is from genome assembly GCA_963855945.1 of Thereva nobilitata. Classification (NCBI taxonomy): domain Eukaryota; kingdom Metazoa; phylum Arthropoda; class Insecta; order Diptera; family Therevidae; genus Thereva; species Thereva nobilitata. The sequence continues at coordinate 77,999,945 of OY979698.1, read as the reverse complement.
TAATATATATAAATTTCGTTGAAGAGAAGAGGGGCGTATAAGGGCTTCCTTCTTAGCAGTGTTGCCAATTTTATTAGCAGTAAAGCGCTAGAATTTAGCGCCAATTTAAATGAATGAGCGCTAAAATTTAGCTCCAATTTAAAAGAAAGAGCGCTAAAAGATTGAGCGCTCTATTTTAATGAAACGAAAATGAAATTTTTTTGCAGTTTTATGATGCGGCGTGAATTCTAGAAACACGTTTATGTGCAGTTAAATAAAAAAACATTTTTTTAATATTCTAACTTTTCATTACTTTACGTCAATTCTAATTTCCAAAAACGTAACAATTCATCGATTTCCATTGCATATCATTATTGTTGTAAGAGTTTAAAATTCCTATCCTTTCCACGATTTCTGCAGGAGGTTTATAATTATGGCAGCTTTTATTTGTAAGCGATAAGCCAAATCTAATGTGTAAAATAGCTTCCAACATAGGTAATATTTCTATTTCTCAATTTTGTTTTCACTATAATCATTTGACTGAATACTCTTTCAATATCGGCATTTGAAAAAGGTAAGGAGAATATCGAGCTCCGCAACATTTTTAAAAGGATTGATGCCACAGGATTCTTTATAATTATATAGTTTTAAGGAAATAGTCGGTTAATTTTTAAAAGTGGTTGCTCAAAAATTATTTCGATGTTGAAAAGCGCTAAGAGTTCTTTGAAAGCACTAAATTAGCGCTTACGCGCTAACGGCAGTTTTTAAGCGTCAAAACATATTGAATAGCACCAAATCTAGCGCCTAAAGCGCTAACTTGGCAACACTGCTTCTTAGGCCCCGTTCATACTGAGGCGGTATGCGATAAGCGATATGTCGCGAGCGATATGCGATACGCGACACGCACAAACAAATACTTGAAATCTAAAGGGAGGCGATAAAAAAAGGTTCACAGTCGCGCGATAGAGCAACATATCGTAAGCGACATATCGCTTGAAGTGCGACTTGCTGGCCGCCTCAGCGATATATCGGCGCGATAAAAATGTGACACAATTCTTTGCCGCTCGCTTCAGCGATTCGTTGCTGGCGCAATATTTTGTATTATTACAAGTTTATTTAAAAAAAATACAATTCAGATATTAATATATCTAAGTATAGAAATTTATTAATAATATGTACACTTTATATTAAGGGTAGTCATGAATACGTGTATCTAAGTTTACACATAATATATACGCGTATTTTAACGAGGTTTGTTTGATGATGAAATGAGGTATGTAAACGATATAATTGATCAACTGTTCAAACTGGACGTGGATGTCTATATCACTTAACTGAAAAAAAGGCAAAAGAAGGTATGAAAATAAACTACCTCATTCATCTTGCTCTTAAAATATCAAAATAGTTACTACAATGCTTCTATTCTACTATGTAGTAAGTAATGCCAAAGTAAATAAATAATTTGAAGCGTACTGCTACCTCAGCCTTACTAGTAATGCAGAGATAAGGTAAGGCAATGTTCCTTTTCTCTTTAGGACGGCTCCACACGTTGGCACCAAGGTTGTCCCCAATGCTAATTGTCCAACGTGTGGATCGAGAAATTTGCAGTTGGCGTGAGTATTGGGGATTGGCCGTCGCATGTCGGAATGGTGTATCTTTTTTTTCAAGGGTTCGTGACACCAGGCTTCTCAGAAAATGAAAGTTTTCAGGATTCATTCGATAAAACTCCCTGAAATTTGATTCATGTTGAGACAGCTCTCGAGAAACAACAGCCGAGCTATGGTGCACATTGGTAAGATTGTACGGATGGATCCAGTATTTTCTTTTTCTTCTCATTCTACACCAGAACCAATAAGCCACTACAACGTCTTCCTCACTTGAACTCATATTTGTAACTGAAGTAATGAGAATTTTGCTCCCACCACATTTTTATCGCCCAGGTCGCGCCGATATATCACCCGCTGGTATGAAGCCTCCTAGCAATATATCGCCGCGACATATCGCGAGCGATATGTCGCTTATCGTATATCGCTTCAGTATGAACGCCGCCTTAAGCCTCGGCCACGATACGAGCGGCGAGCGGCACCAGAAAAATTTAATGTCTCGAATTAGCGGCGAGCGGCAGTAGAGCGGCACTTTAGTGTTGCCGCTCTACCTCTCAACGCTCGCCGCTCGTATCGTGGCCGGATTCGGGCGTTTTCTATATAAAGCAATACAAAATAAAACTCAGAATCGCCGCTCTGCCGCTCACCGCTAGCCGCACGCCGCTCGTATCATGGCCGAGGCTTTAGAGTATCTATTAGAAAATCTATATTTAAATTCGTTGAATTACTAATAGCTATCAAGAATGGTATATATATATAATTATAGAAGTCTCAAGGGATCTCTTGAGTCCATACATTTACGTATATTCGATGATTTCGCGAAAGTTGTACAAATTAAAATTTTGTAAAATTCAGATAGAAGAAATCATTAAAATGATATGAAATTGTGTATTTAATAAAAATGATGTTTGGAAACGGCGATCGTATACTATATGTATCTTCAAAAATTATGACTATAAAACATTGCCCAACGCGCCAGAGTGAGTGTTATCTGCAATGTGCAGTCAAATTGAACTTCGCTAACAACGATCATTTAATTAGGAGTGTATTCATTTGATTGAACATCAAATTTTCCATAGGGTGTTTATGCGTAGCATAGCAACTCAGAATATATGATTGAAGAAATTTAAAAACGCAAAGAAACGATTAAGTAATAATTAAATTCTCTCTTGGTCTTTTATTAGTATAGATGATGTCAAAGCTCAAGAATTTAACTTATGATAAACTCATCTGTTGTTTGTATGCATAGTATTTTCTTTCATTAATAAAATCACGTATTCGAGAATAGAAGCGTAAAAAAATAAAGGCCATCAATTTATTGCGTCAAACTGATAAGATTTTATAGAACCGTGTGACTTGTTGAACCTCTTTTATTTAATCACAAGAGTCGAAAGTTTAAAAATCATTTTTTTATGAATAAGACGATCGGAAGATGTTTACGTCTTTTTCTAGATTTTTTTTCTTCTCGTACTTGGTTTGTTTGTTATCAATTTGTTTTAAAAAAAATGTGATAGGAAATGGGGTTAGAAGGAAACATTGTAGTACGCTCTGGAAAAGTATTTATTTAATTTAATAGCCTAGGTGTTGAATTGAATTCAATTGGTTTAATCACAGTAAAAAAATATTTGTTGCATAATAATATTTATTATAGACAGACAATAAGTTTAAAAGAGATCCACTTCAAAGATTAATATTGACAGCAAGATTGTTGTTTATTGGGAATGTGTGAATCATAAAACCAAAGTTATTGAGTAATAAGTTATGTATACATGATATTTATCATTAAAAAGCGGTTATCTTTATTTTTTATTAATAAAGTAAATTACGGAAAAGAAATATTTAAAAAAAATAACCAATTCAAAAACCAGAGACAAAATTTATCATCGATTTTCTCATACTGTAAACAAAATAAAATTTTGTAATATCGAATAAAAATCAATTTATTTAGCAATACGGTCTTGAGCTTGAATAAAAATGGATTTAAATCTAACTAAAATGCACTTCATAGGTGGATTAATAACGGGCTAGTCAAATAATCTAAAAGAGTGCGTGACATTTTGAAAATTTACATATCATTAAAAAGTTAATGACGCATGGTGATCACGTTATCTACAGCACAATATAAACGGTTGCTTCTTTTATTGAAATAATGAATTCGTGAATTCACGTGAAGAAGCACCCGATAAAAAATAAACCCTGGACATGCCTTCATGTGGTGTTATGATAAAGGGATTGGGACTTAATCGAAAATTTGCATATGGAACTAGTTTCTTTAATTTATTTATATCTTTCATTCTTTCCGTTTAAAAATTTGCGTTGGCCAAAAATTTGGAATGAAGTATGAACAACTAAAAAAAATCCTGATAGCATGCTTTGCCATATAAGAAGATTCCATATTAAACAGGTTCTTTCAGTTTTTATAAGATGATGCATGAGCATGAATGCAAGAATGAAATCCTCACAAAAAGTGTAAATCATATTTCAGGTCAAGTCATTAGGGAACAGCTTTCGGAACATGAAGAAGGAATTTACTTTCTTGGTTGATGTATATTTAATATTCTCTGTCTCATTTCTTCTCTTGTTGAAAAATGTAAGATTGAAAAATGCAAATATAAATTCTTTAAAGAATAGTAACCACAATAAATTCTTGGAATTCTTTTCTGCTTACGTTTTTACGAAATTTATCGTAAACTCAAATTAAGCTAAGCGAAAGTTTATTGATTGGAATTTGATAGATGAAAATTTGTTATTCATGTGGGTGGACGAGAGAGAAACAGTATAGTTAGTTTAATTCAATTTTAATTAAATTCACGACTAATTCAACAGTAGTTAATGTTTTATAAAAAATGTAAAATAGAAAATAGCAGCAGAGATCCGACACAGTGTAACTTCGGCGACGGCTTAACAAGAAGTCCTTCACGTTGCTCAATCGAACTCGAGCCGGGCTCAGATCTCGCTGGAAGGATAACGGTCCTAGTTTCTCTCCGACTCCCACATTCGGCCGTCCTGCGGTTCGTCTGTCTCAGGCGATTCGGAGTCTCCAGCGCCGCCATCACTATCTTCCGGCCGGATCCACGGCTTCATATAATCTGCTGCTGAGGATGTTAGATTAGGGCCTTCATGGTTTCCAACTTTGCGCACCTCATATCGTTCCTTGCCTTTAATCTTAGTAATTTCGTAAGGCCCAAGAAATTTCGGGTATAACTTTAGTCCAGGACCAAACTGAGTCCTCTTAATGGCAACTAGGTCTTTCACATTGTATTGGCGTGCAGGTTTCCTTTTCCGATTAAAATATTTTTTATTCTCTTCTTGGACCTTTTGGATTTGTAGTCTGGCTTGGCTTCGCATTTCTTGTCTTTCAGCATCGAAATCGTCTACTATAGCCTCTTCCAACAACTTGAACAGCTCGAGGTCTTCTGGTTTGTACATGGGAACGCCCAGCATAAGCTCAAACGGAGATCTATTGGTTGATCTTGATTTTGATGAATTTATCACCTGTTGTACCCGGGAAACATGCTTAAGGTACTACTACCGGAAAAACGACCAAAAATAAGCACTTTTTTAATAATTTTTTTCTCAGCCGCTATGTTAGATATTATCAAGAAATTTTTTTTTATAACATTATTAGTCCTTAAAGGTTATAAAAAAAATGTTTTAGTTTATTTCTATTTTTTGCCAATAAGGTAGGGGGCGCTGAAGTCAAGAGCTCAAAAAAGAGATAGTCCGATGAGTGAGAGATAATCTCAGAATTGAGAAGTTTGCAACAAAAAATTCGAACGGGATTTTATAAAGGAAAGTTTCTTACCTTGTAATTTACCACAATTAGTTAAAAATTAAAAACAAAAAAAAAAATGGTGAAAGTTTGAAAAAAAGTTTGACAAAATTGCATTTTTTTTCACCCTTTTTCACTTCCCAAATTTTTTTTTCTTAATTTTTTTTCTAAAATGTGGTAAATTACAAAAGGGTATACCTTAACAAACAAAACGCACCCAAGTTTATTAAAATCGGTTCAGTAGATCCTGAGATTAACTCTCACTTAGTTGAAAAAATGTTATTTCAAGAAAAACGCGTTTTAAATTGGTTCAGTAGATCCTGAGATTAATTCTCACTCAGCTGAAAAAATGCAATTTCAAGAAAAACGTGTTTAATGTTTTGGTTCGCTTTATCCCTACTAATATTATAAACTCTGTCTGTTTGTCTGTTACGCTTTCGCGCCTAAACCGCTTAACCGATTTTGATTAAACTTGGTTCAGAGATAGATTAGACCTTGGAGAAGGACATAGGCTACTTTTTCTCCCGAAACAAAGGCTTTAAGGGGTTGAAATAGGGTATGAAAGTTTGTATGGGAGTCCGTCATTATTGAGTAGAAAATTATTAATGCCACCCACCATTTGAAATCGATTAACTTCAAATATTGCACACATGCGTAGTTTTCTTGACAATGCAATGTGACCATTTTGTACAAAAATAAAGATGGCGGTTTCAAGATGGCGGCCGTTTTTTGCATTTGTCTTCCTCGACCACCAACATGGGTATCAAATGAAAGGGTATGACAGGTAGAATACAATTAGCGGTGTAGCTTCATTCCAAATTCAAAATGGCGGCCAACACAAAACGGCGGAATACATAAAATAGACTAAAAAATAGAAAATTTAACCGATCGACTTCAAATTTTGCACATACCCATAGTTCGCCTGACAGTGCAATCTGACCGTTTAGTAAAAAATCAAGATGGCGGTTACAAAATGGAGGCCGATTTTTGCAATTGTGTTCACCGACCCACCCACATGGGTATAAAATGGAACTGCATGACAGGTAGAATACAATTAGTTGTGTGGCGTCATTCCAAATTCAAAATGGCGGATTACCTTTTTCTTCACAACCCTCTCAGTATGGGTATCAAATGAAAGGGTGTGACGAATATAATTCAGTAATCTATATAACGTCATTTTAAATCTAATATTGCGGGCACCAAAAATTGGCGGGAGATATATCTTATATTAATAAAAGAAAGTTCTGTATGTGTGCGCTATAGCTGGCGCACCAGTCATGGCAGAGCTTCGAAATTTTGCACGTATGTCCGTGGGGGTCTTCCATGATGCACCTCGAAGCCCGATTTTCGAAATTCAAAATGGCCGCCGAAAAATGACCGAAATTCCGGATTTCCGGTCAGCTGTATGTGGGTTGTTCAAGAGTTGGGAAATCTGAAAATCTTCACATCTTAGCTCCAAATGGAAGAACAGTGGTGTAACTTTTTTTCTATTACGAATTTCCTTATAAAAATGAAGTAGGTTATTCTTCATAGTGTAAGGAAACGAAAAATGGAAAAAAAAGTTTTTTGAAATTTTTCCCGGTAGTAATACCCTACAGTGCTGTAACTTTTTTTCTATTACGAATTTCTTTATAAAAATTAAGTAGGTTATTCTTCATAGTATCTTCTTCTTCTTTAACGGCTCTACAACCGGGATCCGGTCCTGGCCTCTCGCAACTGTTCTCTCCACCGGTCCCGATTCTGAGCCGATGTCATCCAGTTTGGCATCCCTATGCTCTGAGCGTCCTGGTCTACGCCATCCTTCCAGCGGAGGTTGGGTCTCCCTCGCTGTCGCACCCCATAAGTCTTACCGCAGAGAACTTTCCGAGCAGGCTCATCTTCACTCATACGAGCTAGATGTCCTGCCCACCGGAGTCTACCGAGCTTTATTTTCTTCACAACATCTATGTCGCGATAGCGCTCGTAGATCTCGTCATTGTAGAGTCTCCGGAATCGTCCTTCCTCACATACGGGGCCAACAATCCTCCGAAGTATTTTCCTCTCGAACACCGCCAAGAGGTTAGAGTGCTTTTTGCTGAGCACCCACGTTTCGGATGCATATGTGAGGACCGGCAAGACCATCGTCTTATATAGTAAAAGTTTAGACGTTATGGTTAGATGCTTGGATTTGAAGAGCCTTGACAGGCTATAGTAGGCTTTGTTGGCTTTTAGCAGTCGTGCGCGTATTTCAGGTTCCATGCTATTGTCGGCTGCTACTATTGACCCAAGGTAGGTAAATGATTTTACCACATCAAACTCGTGTTCCTCTACCTTGATTGTGGGACCAATGTTAGGTGTTCTTGCAGACGAGGCCACCATGTACTTTGTTTTGCTTTCGTTGATGTGCAGTCCCAGATTTCCTGCCGCGCGCTCAATCTGGATGAAAGCTTCTTGTACAGCTGTTGATGTTCTTCCAATGATGTCAATGTCGTCTGCATAAGCCAGTAATTGGGTGGACTTGTGAAGGATTGTGCCCCTTGATGTCACGCCCGAATCTCGGATGACTTTCTCCAACGCCAGGTTGAAAAGGAGGCAGGCCAGACCGTCCCCTTGTCGGAGTCCATTATAGATGTTAATTGGTCTGGACAGTGTTCCGGATACCTTTACTTGGCTTGTCACATTGGTCATGGTCAACCTACATAGTCTTGTCAGCTTATTGGGAATGCCGAATTCTATCATGGCTTTGTAGAGTTCTACTCTGGCTATGCTATCATAGGCGGCTTTAAAGTCTATGAAGAGGTGTTGGATTGAGTTTTGAAACTCTAGACATTTTTCCATAGCCTGCCTCAAAGTGAAAATCTGATCGGTTGTTGATTTGCCTGGGCTGAAGCCACACTGGTATTGGCCTACGATATTTCTAGCGTATGGGGCCATCCTGTTTTGTAGGATGGCGGAGAATATCTTATACGCGGTACTCAACAACGTTATACCACGATAATTGCTGCACGTTGTGATATCTCCTTTTTTATGTACCGGGCAGAGGATGCCTTTTCTCCAGTCTTCTGGCATCGCTTCCTGCTCCCATACTTGCACAATTAATTCATGAATCGCTTGGTGTAATGTAGGCCCTCCATATTTAACCAGCTCCGCAGGGATGCCGTCTGCACCCGAGGCCTTGTTGTTTTTGAGCCGGGTGATGGCACTGCTAACTTCTGCTAAGCTTGGTGGTGACAGCGTAGCATTATCGTCAGATATTGGTGGAGCCTCCAAATCCTCAGTTAGCTCGCCATTTAGCAATTCATGAAAGTGCTCTTCCCATCGCTCCAAGATGCCTTGAGGATCGGTGATCAGATTCCCTTCTTTGTCCTTGCAGTATGTGCAACGAGGTGTGAATTGCGTCATACCGCGTACTCTTCGGTAGAACTCCCGCGCCTGGTGCGGCCGTCGCTCTCTGTACTGTTCTAGTTCACAAACGAGATTTTTCTCCCAGGCTTCCTTTTTTCGTTTGTGAATTCTCTTTTCTTCTTTTCTGAGCTCTTTATATTTCTCTTCGCGTGCTCGTGTTCTCTGAGACTGCTGCATTGCTCGATACGCAGCATTCTTACGTTCAGTTGCCAGCTTGCATTCATTATCGAACCAGTCGTTCCGATCTCTACGACTTCTGCCTAAGATGGAATCAGCAGTACTAAAGACAGTATTTTTAAGGCGGGTCCAGCTCTCGTCGACGCCCGGCATCTCATCCCCAGGACTTGCTCTTCTGAGCGCGAGTTCTAACGCCTGACCGTAGCTGTTTCTGGCCATTTCGTTGCGTAGTGCAGCTGTGTTGATTCGAGCCTGATCAGCGGATACAAAGCTTTTCAGCGTTGTAATGCGCTCTCGGAGCACCATACCAACAAGATAGTGATCTGAGTCGAAGTTGGCACCTCGGTACGTTCGTACCGTCATCAGACCCGAAAGGTGGCGGCGGTCTATCAACACATGGTCTATTTGATTGCGAGTCGCCCCATCAGGAGATATCCAGGTGGCTTTATGGATATCTTTACGCGCAAATCTGGTACTTGCAACGACCAAGTTCTTACTTGCTGCCATCTCTATAACTCGCTGCCCATTGTCATTAGTGTTCTCATGCAAGCTGTGGGTGCCGACATATTGCCTGTATACGGGCTCCCGGCCTACTTTAGCGTTCAGGTCTCCCAATATGATATTTTACATCATATCTGGGGCAGGCATTAAGTTCCCGTTCAACTACTTCGAAGAATTCTTCTTTTTCATCGTCCGGGGACTCTTCTGTAGGTGCGTGAACGTTTATGAGGCTGATGTTCTTAAATTTGCCTCGCACACGAAGGGTACATAGCCTTTCGTTTATTGCTTTAAAGCCGATAATGGTAGGCTTCATCCTTTTGCTGACCATAAAACCTACCCCGAGCACATGGTGTTTCGTATGACAGCTGTAATATACGTCATAATCAGGTTTTTGCAAAACACCATTCCCTGTCCATCGCATCTCCTGAATGGCGGTAATGTCAGCTTTATATGTTGACAGGGTATCGGCCAGATGTTGTACAGCTCGAGTTCTGTACAGAGTTCGTACGTTCCATGAGAAAATTCTTAAATCATTTTGCCTTTTTCGTTGCCGTGGTCGTCGTCGTTTTTTCCAGTATCCGAGGCATGTTGCTCGTTCCGTAATGTTTGTTTTTTACGGGTGAGGTTATTAGCCTCACGCCAACCTTACTTGGAAGGGACTAGCCCGATCATGTTAGCCTATCCTCTCTCATAGGATAGTTACCAGTGGCCACCGCTAGGAGGTTATGATCGCACTTCCATCAGTCCGGAATAGTTACGGCACGTGCATGTTATGCTACATGTTATTCCCCCTATTCCGCTGATGACTGACCACCTCTTCATAGTATAAGGAATCGTAAAATGAAAAGAAAAAAAAATCGATTTTTTCCCGGTAGTAGTACCTTAAACCACTTCTGGGGATCGGCAACCGACAATTTGGATAAAATTGAGATAATCATCTGGTTTATCCGTTCAACTTGACCGTTTCCTCTCGGCACTCCAGTTGTTGTTGTGATGTGCAAGACTCCTCTTTCAATGCAATAATTTTTGAATGTGTTCGAGGTGAAGGCTGTACCTTTATCTGTAACTACCCGATGCGGATTTCCAAATATTTCACTTTGATGGCTTAACTTCTGCACAGTTTCGTCCGCTGATGTCGTCTTTACCGGATAAATCCAAGTGAATTTAGTGAAGCTATCGACTGCAACAAAAACATATTTATAATTTTTCGACGTTGACGGTAACGGCCCGAGATGATCCAGGTGAAGAGTATGCAACGGCACGTCTGATTTTTCTATAGGATTGAGAAATCCTTCCTGCTTTCCTTGTTTCCGTGATGATAGGATGCAGGCAACACAATTACTAACAACATCTGCTGCCTTTCTTTCTAACTTGGGTATATAATATTCCTGTCCAGCGATGGCAATAACTTTTCGTACGTTCGTGTGACCTTCCTCGTGTATCTTCTTTAAAATTTCCTTCTGCAACGACTTTGGTACGACAAGTAAATATCCTCCTTTGAACATCTTATATATCAGACCACTTCGCATTATAAAGTCCTCATAGGGTTTGTCTTCCAGGGTTTTTGTTAACAAGCGGCAGTATTCATCGTCGTGTTGTGCGTTTCGAATCCTAGAGAGCAACCCATCTTCAATCGGTAGAACGGACGGGTATCGGCTGAGTGCATCAACATGCTTCATGCTGGAGCCAGATCGGTGATATACGGTGCACTCATACTCCTCAAGAAAAAGAGCCCATCTTGCTACGCGACTGCATAACTCTTTTCTCTTCATAGTAAGTTGAAAAGCTTTGCAATCTGTGTAAATACCGAATTTCAGTCCAAGTAGATACGTCCTCAACTTTTTCAGGGATTTTACTATGGCTAGAACCTCAAGTTCGTAACTTGAATAATTTCTTTCACATTTTGTTGTTTTGAAGCTTAGGTACACAACGGGATGGAAGTTATTGTTATCATGCTTTTGAAGTAGAACCGCACCGTATCCTTCCTTACTCGCATCAGTGTGGAGTTGAGTTTCCAGTGAAGGGTTGAACAATTTCAGGACCGGTGCTTTACAAAGAATTTCCTTCAACAGATTGAACGAATCTTGCTACTCGCGACCAAAATCGAATTTTGTGTTTTTTCGCGTTAAGTCTGTTAACGGTTTAGCTACCAACGAATATTTAGGTATGAATTTGCGAAAGAATCCCGTGAGCCCTAGAAAACTTTGAACATGTTTTAAGCTCTTAGGGGTAGGAAATCCAACCACTGCCTTTGTCTTATCAAGTGAGGGTTTAATGCTGCCAGCTTCAATTATGTGCCCGAGAAATTCAACCTTTTTCTGTACAAACTTACACTTTTCCCATTTCACTATAAGTCCATTCTCTTTCGCGACCTGTAAAACGAGTTTTAATTTTTCAACACAGTCTTTTTCATCGTTCGCGGGAATAATAACATCGTCCAAATAAACTAATACAATTTCTCTTTGAATTAAATTTTGGAAAACCGCGTTAATGAACCTTTGAAAGACGGCGGGGGAATTACAAAGGCCAAATGGAACTTTTAAAAATTCATACTGCCCTTCTGGTGTGACGAACGAAGTATACTTACGACTATCCTCTTCTATATCAACATGAAAAAAGCCGTTTTTCAAATCCAACGTAGTAAATATTTTAGCATGATAGAGACTCTGAATTATATCCTCCATATTGGGCAGCGGGAACCTATCCTTTATGACCTTAGTATTCAACTTTCGGTAATCTATACAAAGTCTGTAAGTCCCATCCTTTTTCTTTGCAAGCACAACGGGACTTGCAAAACTGGAATCACTTTCTTGGATTATACCATCAGCTAGCCATTGTTTGACCTGCTCTCTGACGACATCTTTTTCTTTGGGTGCTAATCTGCGCGGCTTTTGATATACAGGCATCTCATTTTCCAGCAGAATTTTCATTTGTATGCAAGACCGTTCAGGCCTGATTGGGCGATACTCCTTAACTAAGTTGCGAAGCTCGTCATAAAATTGACTGCCTTTTACTTCCTCAATACATACTGGATCTTCTTCTTTCACTAGCTGCACAACGTCGATACTTTCCAAAGGATCCTCAGCAATCTCCTCAACCTGTTCTTTATATAAAGTAACTTTTCCGCGTTCTATAATGACTATCGCGTACTTCAGAATATCTTTACCAATAACTACATCTTTAGGCAACCATGTGTTAGGCACAACATGTAACGTAGACAAATAATTAGAATTATTTATAGTAAGGATGGTAGAAAACGAGCCCATCGTGGTCCTCAAACTAGCACCAAAACCAACCAACGGGATACTAGGCCCATCACTATTTACGCAACCTGTTTTGACTAAATCATAAACTGATTTTCGTACCAATGAAACATCACTCCCGGTGTCTAACAGAGCTGTGAAAACCCTTCCGTCTATGTTCACTGAAATCGTAATATCAATAGAGGACACTAAATTTACTTTGTTATGGGCGTCAGCGGTTTCCTCCCTCTTAGATTTAGGTTTGGAGCAGCTCGAAGACATGTGCCCAAAATCCCCGCAATTAAAACATCGAGCTCCTTTTGTTTTATTAGGGCATTCCCCAGTCAGGTGAAACTGGGAACCGCAATTGAAACACCTTTTTTTTGTAATCTGACGACCTTTACCGGAAGAGGTCTCATTTGGTTTCACCGATTTTTTTTCGATTTGTTGACTTTTCATTAACTGATAAACCTTAATTTTTACTTTTAACTCTTTAAATTTTTTGCCTCATACAAAACTGTCTTACTCAATACATCGTCTGGAATTCCTGAAATGATATAGGCTACCAACGATTGCTCATCAAAAGTCCCTCTACTTGCTATTTGTCTCATGGCGTAAATATATTCCAGAAAAGTTTCATTGGATTTTTTCTTTCTGTTTTGCAAAGCCTTGTGAATATCTAGATGAGTTGGGGTATCACCAAATTCTTTCCCTAACATATCTTTCAATTTGCCCCAGCTAATGATATCGGTTAAGGAATCTACAGCTAATTTCGCAGCCCCGTCTAATAATCGCCTAGCATAGAGATATTTCTGGACTTCATTCCAACTACATACGGTAGCGATTTCCTCAAATTCCTTTAACCATACTTGAAATGGTTTACCAGATTCGCCACAGAATTTACTCAAAGATTCTTCGACATCTCGAAACGAAAAATTATTCTTAAAAACCTCCTTCTCTTCATTTGCCATTTCTGTTGGTTCTCGATTAATACTACTTTCACTAAGTCCTAAAGAATCTGAGTCTTCGGATGAAAAATTATTACTTTCTCCCGCAGAACCTTTTTCCTCTTCGCAAGATTCCGCAACTATGGGTTCCTCAGATAAATTATCTCTGTAACGCACTAACCTTTTAACCAAATCTCCTTTTTTTCTATAACTATGAGACAAACCCTTTTCACGAAGCAATTGTTGTAGTTCTGTTACCTTTAATTTACGCAATTCCTCCATACGACATTAAATATAAAATTCTTTCAAATTAATTTGTTTTTTCCTTCTTTTAAGTTTTCGCTAACGGTTTTAAAATATTCCAAAATCATGCACATGGGAGAATCTTCTCGATGAACTGTTAGGTACAGTTACTCCGCCAATATAAAGGAATGTGGTTCCGTAATATTTGTCAAATTAATTTGTTTCTTTTTCTTTTTAAATTTTCGCTTAACCGTGTAAATTTTCAAAATCTTTCAAAATCATGCACATGCAGCAGAACCTTCTCGATGAACTGTTAGATACAGTTACTCCGCCAATATAAAGCAATGTGGTTCCGTAACAATAATTTGATGGTTACTCACCCGTTTCTAGCAGCTTACCAATCTTAGCAATTAAAAATTTAATTAAATTACGTAAAATGTTTCCTTTTCAGCATAGAAATAAAAGTTCCCTCCAGCAGCGTAGAATATCTTCCTTTGTTTGGCTTTTTTTTTTACCTCACTAAATTATAATAATATTAGATCAACGAAATCAAAATAAAGCTCGCAACGTTAATAGTTTGACAAAGAATTGATAGTTAAATTTGTCTACTTTCACAGCACCGATTCTAACTGTTCACTCCCGGTACCACGTGTTTTATTTAGAGCACGGTTTAGTTTATTATGTTAATAATCACGCGCATCCCACTTCTGACACCATTTAATTGTGGGTGGACGAGAGAGAAACAGTATAGTTAGTTTAATTCAATTTTAATTAAATTCACGACTAATTCAACAGTAGTTAATGTTTTATAAAAAATGTAAAATAGAAAATAGCAGCAGAGATCCGACACAGTGTAACTTCGGCGACGGCTTAACAAGAAGTCCTTCACGTTGCTCAATCGAACTCGAGCCGGGCTCAGATCTCGCTGGAAGGATAACGGTCCTAGTTTCTCTCCGACTCCCACATTCATAAAGCTAAAAAATCTCTGTTAGTAAATACTTTTTTGCACGTAGAGTGATCATGGCGTTAACTTTCCCAGTAGACGTCATACCGCCTCGTCTTTAGCTTTGAAGATTAAGAAGGGCCTACAAATGGATGTTTAACCTCTCTGAAAGCTAAGTGGCTATGAGAGTAATCATGTCCCATACGACCAATTTGGGTCTGCCAACTTCCTTGATGAACTGGGTATTCTCAATCGGGTCACTACATCTAGGGATACAGAATCGGTGGAAAGTACCCATAAGTAAAATCTAAATCTAGAGAAAATTACTCAATTAGTACTTTTTAAGCCCGGGACACACATATCCGCACCGTTTCCGCATCGCATGACGAACGAATGTCGGGGCGACACACGAAGAAAAAGTAAATAAGTAAAATTTTACCAGTTAGTGCGGATATGTGGGTCCTGGGCTTTACTCGTGCAAAAGTCCTCGATTCCTTGGGAGTCGATGAGTACTTTTTTGACATTTGTGCGAAGTGCGTATGCGTTACTCGATTTCCAGCTGGGACAGATTACAAATACTTATGTAGCTTACATGGGATATAAATTCAAACCTATAAAGGCCCGTTTACGTCCCTAACGCACACTGGAAAAGGAAATTGGATGGAACTCTTACTGCACAAAAATTTGTATTCTTTTCTTTTTCTCTCTGTTGCACGAACGTGAATTCCAGGTTGATGAATAGAGAGGGGGTGGCCTCGAATTGCACAGATTTCCTTATTAAGATTTATGATCTCTCGGGTGACAAGGGTCTTCAGCAGGCTACCTGACCCCGAGCTCGAGCATGCGTTGTCGTAAAACTTGTCGCACCTACTCAGGACAACGCAAAATGTGCCCGGTGGAATTCAAATTTTTAACGCATGAGCAGGAGCAGGTAAAATGTGCGCGGTAGAATTGAAATTTATAATTGTGCAGGAGAACTTAGAAAGGGCGCGTTGAACAAAAATGTTTTTAGCATGCGCAGAGTAACTTGCGCAGTATTTTAGAGCAAGTTTTAAGATATTTATTTGTACATATTATCTACTATATTATTTTGATCTTGATTTTTCAAAAAGCGGCCAGAAGGATTTTATTTTCGGATAATTTTCGAACATATATCTCTGTAAAAAGAAATACTTCTGGCGGAGGGCTTTTGTCAAGAAATGGATTAAAATAATACTATAAAAAGTTTTAACATTAATTACAGCATTTTTTCTTATGTATATAAAAATTTCAAATTAATTTAACAAATTCGATGCGATGCATTTCATGTTTTCGCCTTTCCTTTTCCTATGTCTGAATGGCCTAATACAAAAATAATAGTATGCAGATTTTATTTAACACAGGCTTGGTACAGAAAAATACAGCAGCTGGGACTTTCTTATGAATACATATGCACAACGAATTCTACGGCGCACATTTTACCTTCTCCTGCACATTCGTTAAAAGTTTGAATTCCACCGAGCACATTTTACCTGCTCCTGCACATGCGTTAAAAATTTGAATTCCATCGGGCACATTTTGCGTTGTCCTGAGTAGGTGACAAGTTTTACGACAACGCATGCTCGAGCTCGGGGCCTGCTAAAGACCCTTGTCACCCGAGAGATCATAAATCTTAATAAGGTAATCTGTGCAATTCGAACGCCACCTAGCTAGAGAGAGAAGCAGCATACAAACTTTGCTTTTGGGATGTAAACGACCCTAAACTGTCCCTAATTGTGGCAGAAGAATACATACTTGAATCCGAAATAGATGTACAATATTAGATTGTCCTAGAACCCAAAAAAAATCAGTATGAAGACACTAAAGCCATCGTAAACGTGTTTCCAAAAAATGGGTACTGCGATAGAATTCAAACCTTAGGCTGTATTCATATTCTTTAAAATTGAGATGCGTTGAGGAATATTATTTAAAAAATTCTCAATCGCATATACTATTTTAAGCGTACTTAACAAAACTAAATTCGCTTCTTTTGTGCAATTCACATAAACCAGTTGTCGCATAGTTCCACGAAACTATACGTCCAAATATATGCTCTAAAAATAATAGGGCAAATAACTGATTGGTCGCCTATGAAGTTTTTAACTCAATTCAATTTGTTTGCACGAAAATGATTAATATTTGAAATAGATACTCATCTTGTTGTCGATTTTATTTATTGCAAAGTGCTTCAGGTTTTTGTAATATATCATGTTGTAGTTCCTCAGCAAACACATTCTCTATGCCATATCAATCACCCCAAATTATTATGTTGTCTCGAGTAACAAATCTACAAATTTGCCAATAATGTTGGTTTTTGTATACCATCTCATAAATCAAAATTCGACGTCTAATTAATTGGGCATTATTTGTGCCCCGGTGTGACGGAAAAATAGTGTCGCATAAAAGATATAAATAAAATAAAAACAAGAACGTGCTTTTTTGATAAGGGGAAGACCAACATACAGATGTGTTGTAGACTTGTTCATAAACTTGAAAATATCTAAAAATAGCTCGTCATTGAATGTTTGTTTTAAAACACTTTAAAGTTTCTCTACAATTAACAACAAAGCTTAAAATATTTTGAATTTTGTTCCGCACTATAGAGGATGCATTTCACAAGCCAGCAACATGCAAAGAAACAATTACCTATGCGAGAGAAGATCATAACTTTTACTTAATGTATATAAATGTCAGTTAGGCATGCTAGTTGAGGAAAAATATAAGATTAAAGCGGCCTACACACAATCAACTTGGGTTGTCAACCTGTTGTCAACAGAAAGCATACACACGCTTCAACTTTTTGTCAACCAGTTTGCAAACATCTTTTCATTTTCAGTTTTTGATTGCAAAGCACACTGATGTTCACTGCTCAAGCTCTCGATTTACAATGATTTTGCCACCTGTAATTGTCAACGTCACTACAGACGCGCAAACTGGTTGGCAACCTGGAAGCTCCGCCTACCAAAAATCTAAAAATTTTGATATTTCTTCAACCATTTATCAACGGTTGTTTTCAATCATAAACACAACTACAGACGTGCAACTCGTTGAAAACTAGGGCTAGTTGACAACGGGTTGACAACCCAAGTTGATCGTCTGTAGGTAGCTTAATAGTTTTGTTAAGGTGCGAAATTACAAAATTATGTAAATTATGTATATCCTAGAAGATATGTACATGTGGTATCAAAACGAAAAAGGTAGAAGCGTGACCAATTACGCCAATTTGAATAATCGAAAAATAATAAAACAAATTAACATACTGACTTACACCTATCATTAGTTTTCCAAATTATAATGCTTTATACTTTAAATGCGTTCTATTAGAATAATAATCCTATCATAATTAACGTTCTAATAATAATCTTCTCTAAGTGGTTGAGATACATATGTTTGATGTTTATTTACCTAAATCCAAGTTCGTGTGGTGCTTGGTGTATTATAAATCAATTTATTATTTAATTATTGTTGATCGAAGTTGTTATGATACCATCTCAAATTTTAACCAGTTGCTATTCCCATTTTTCTCTTTCATCCATTACGAATATTCTCGCTTTTTTAAACTTGAAACGTAATTTTTACGTAATATTTACATTTTTTTATATGAAAAATATTCGAATAACACTTATTATTGGGTAGGGTAGTATCAGAAAAAAACGACTATTGGTTGTTATGTATTCCATTAATTTTCATTGCAGTTTAATTGTTAGTTTTATCAACTATTTAGAGTTGCTAATCACATACCCAAAGCCTTCTGAATATTGATCGTAGAATGATCAGCATTAACGATGGTCGAATAAAACTTGGTACATACTACTTAGTATAAAATATTGAGATTGCCCTGAATTGACAGAGCGTTTTTGTGTTTCTATTGCAGCGTGCGAACCTTTTTGATATATTGTATGTATAATTGATTTTTTTCAAATGCTTTCTTTAAATTATTAAAAATTCATGCATAAAATCTTACAAGTCTGTACTAATTGCCAAAAACTTTAGTTGTCAAGGCGAATAATGTCATGGAAGTCTCTTTAAAATTCTGGGTATCTGTTGATGTCGGTTCGAGAAGACCTACGGACACAGCAATATACTGCGCTCTGTACCACAGGAAATGGTAGTAGGGTCGACCGACTTCATGGTTGCTTGAGACTTCGATATTCGGATCCCTATTAGAGAGGAATGGGAAGATTTCCAAACCGACAAAGACCATGATGTTATCCTGCACACAGACGCATCTATACCAGATTCGGGTGCATGGACTAGGAGTTTATTCACCATCGCTTAATTTCTGAAAATGCTACCGCCTTGCCTAACTTCGCCAGTGTTTTCCATGCCGAACTTCTCGCAATCTTCCAAGCCTGCTAGCAATACAGTCATACCCAACGTCGGGAGCCAAGGTAATTCTGAGATCCAAGATAGCCTTGTTACAACAATCAGACATCGCGATAGCTCTTGGGGATGCCACGCAAAGATATCGTCAGAATCGTGTCGATAATAATTACGGGGCACTGGCAGCCAGATTGAGAATTCCGTATAACACCCACTGCCGTAGCTGCGATTTTTTTTCTACGGATGTCCGGCTCTGGCCAATATCAGACATCGTGCATTTGGAATCCTCTTCTTAAAGGATTTGGGATAGGTTTCGGAGCTCAAAATACGATATTTGGTCCGGTGTCTAAATATGATGGATGGATCTAAAATCTCTCCTAGTTTACTGCCTCCTTTCACACAATAGTTTTTCACGAGTGCGGCTACAAAGGTTACCTTAAAACCACTGAATGCATTCTTAATGTACAATTAAATTCCAGTTGGAAGATTTCAATAAACTCTTAGTATAGGTGCGTTTAATTTTCATTGGAGTACGTACGCCACCACGTCGGACTAGATGCTGCTACACCACAGTATGGGCTGGAGTAGCTGCAACTACGCCGATGTGCGCCCAACTACACCGGAGAACGTACTCCAATGAAAATGAAACGCACCTTCTATCGTCTTCCACAGAAAACGAATGCATATACAATAGTTGCATCTGGTGGTTGCTCACTTTTCATCAATAATATTTATTCATCAGAAACAAGAATTTTTTTTACGAGTAGTTCAAAAGAAACTTATCGGAAATGAATAAATTATGGACTTTGCTGTAAACAAAACAAATCTTTTTTCTTTTAGGTTTCATCATCGAATATTAAAATAAATTGTTTACTTCAAGATTCTTGAAAATATTGTGTGATAACTGAAGAAATTTATGTTATAAACAAACATTTTAGTAAATATCACCCTTCTACGATAAGTTACTTAAAGTTTGTTCTGATTGTTTTTCTCTAAAAAAAAATGATATTTTCATGTCTTTTCGGAGCAATGTCATATTTTGCCATAACTCTACACAATTTCATATTACAAAAAAACATTAAAAAAATAGTAGACCAACCATATTTTTAAACAAGTAGTCATCTGCCTTAATTCATATATTAATTTTGAATATGCGGTTGGGAGCTTGTAAAATCTTCTTAAGAAAAAGGATGATAAGAAATGAGTTTTATTTTATGAATGTAGAACAGTCATTAAATTTAGCCTGTCTGTATTAAATTTATGAACGATATCTCTAATAATTTTATCATAGATGACGAACCTTATTCAAAAGATATGGTAAATAACACTGGGTTTGTCTGATATCAAAATTTTTGGTAATTACCTTCAGCTGCAAACCTTCAAGTCACTCATTCTTCCAATTTCATTAGTATAGATGTCTTATATGTTACTTTTTTTGATGATAGATTTATTTTATGACAATGATTTTTCAATTCAATTATAAATACGAGTGATATGCGAAAAAGTCTAAAAAGATTCTAGTTTAACAGCATTCTCACTACAAAAGCTGCAAATTTCGGTTTAATATCATACCTTGAAATCTTTTATTATTTTGGTTTTTTTTTGTCTAGAGGTTAGGATTTAAAGATATTCCTACTATCATCAAAGATAAGTGAACAATACTTCTTTACCAAAAAAAAGTTGCCTTATCATCCTCATGCATGAAAAAATCTCGGCAGGTGTGTCTAATAAAATTGCGCATTTCATCACGTTTTCTCAGAAATAAAAATACGCAGTAATTGATTTGATTAAATCAAACTCTTACTATTATTAAAAATATTTTATTTTTATACTTGCAGCTATGACATGGTGCATTTTGGTCATGCAAATTCCTTACGACAAGCAAAAGCACTTGGCCATAAATTAATTGTTGGTGTTCATACAGATGAAGAAATTACAAAACATAAGGGACCACCTGTGTTTACGCAAGATGAAAGGTCTGTTTTTAAATTAATTTACATAAATTTTATTAATATTTATTTTTATTTAGGTACAAAATGGTGCGAGGGATCAAGTGGGTAGATGAAGTGATTGAAGGAGCCCCTTATGTGACAACCTTAGAGACTCTAGATAAATACGACTGTGAATTTTGTGTACACGGTGGTAAGTTTAAATAGGGTTCATATATACATATATAATATTTATATAATAATTATATAAATGTTTTAGATGATATTACCATGACCGCAGATGGTGTTGATACGTATCATTTAGTCAAGGCTGCCAATCGATATAAGTAAGTTTATTTTATGTTTATTCTTAGTAATGAGATAAAATCATATCATATTATTGATGGTATATTCAGAGGTTTTAAATTTTTTTAACATAAATTAGCGTTAAAAATTCTTGTATCAACTATTTCAAACGATGTCAATTCTATTTACGATGTGAACTAATACTATTAAATCACGTTCACTCATTTCATACTACGCAAGATAATTAAATCGAGTGTTACCACTTTTTACCAAGTTAACAAATCAATATCATTCAGTACTGTTTAATTTTTCTTAACTTCCTCTAAGATACAAGTTATTCTTTTTTATTTATTCATCGGCGCTCATTCTTTAATGTCTTTCTCAATGTAGACTGTATCTTTAATTAGATAGTCTTAAGCTTGTTATAATTTATATAGAACTGCTGCAAGTCTTAGAAATCTGCCAACCTATAATCATAAATTAATTCTAATCACGTGATGTTGGTAAAACCTAAACTTTCGACCAGCTGTGATTTGTACCAAAAAGTAGCTGTGAAACTGGATTTAATCTTATTACCAATGTGTACTGGTTTTATTGGATGTATGTGAAATTGAAAAAAAAATTTGAGCAAGTTATTCGTTAATTAGTAATTTCACCAGCTTTATAATTCAAATTCACATTCCGGCTTGTAATGTGCGAAAACTAAAATCAAGAATATCACACGTGCTTACAATATTCAATGTAAAGTTATGCCTGCGAGGTCAGAAGCTGTAAATAATAATGACCTTTGTAGGTGATTGAATATTATAAAAGTCATTGTACCTACTCGAGACATAGAATGTGATGTATAGGCAAATCAGAGTAGACACCCGCGGTTGTAACATGCAGGGGATTGTGTGGAGATTTATAAATAATCCATTTCGAGAACATCGCCTACTCACGGAAACTTATGGGATAACTTCTGCACCCTACCTGCGTATAAGAACACGCTTGCAAGTATTTATTAAAGATGAGAAAAATAACCACCCACTAGGTTCAGATATTTTAAGAAAAAGCTGCTACGTCCACGGAGCCGGCGAAACGATGTCATCCTATGACATCATCCATATATGCTTAGCAAGACTTAATCAAAATACTGGCTGCTGGCGTTTTCAATCTCCTCAAATGGTCATCGAATTCTCCAGAATTATTAAAATGAAATTCAAGCTCGGTCCTTGAAAAATGACGAATTTTTCATCTACGATAGCGACACTGACAATAAATTATCTGTTGTAAAAACTGCCTGAAGACTTATTCAATCTCAATATCACCCTGTATCAATCGTAGGCGCTGGTAAACCTAATTATTCTTATGCTCCTTTAATCCCTCGTGGGATATAGGACGCAAACTAGTTGCCTTCCAGCAGACTCTGTTTCGTGGACAGCTCTCGTCTCCTGCCAGGATCTCTCAGTTGTTGCCTCGGCTAATAAAGTTCTCCTCCATGTTGTTTTTGGTCTTCCAACTCGACGGGTTTCTTGCGGACTTCAGTGAAGGGCCTGTTTGGTTCTCGCGTCGCAAGGTGTGGCCAATCCAACTCCATTTCCTTCACTTCTAATCCTATCTTGATTTTTAAGATATGACGTAGGCATCTGTTTATGAAAACTTGAAGGCACCTTGCGATAAATTGGGTGGATTTCCATGTTTCAATGCCAGCAAGTATGTATATATCATTCGAGTAGTCGAGATCCTTAAGTCGGTCTAAGAATCTCCAATGAATGCCAAAACTATCTAGTCTAGAAATGACAATGCCGTAAAACCTGCCATATTAGGCTTCTATTAACTGAGTCGAAAGATTTCTCTATAAAATCAAGGTGAAAAGGGAGATCGTAATTCAGTAGACTGCCTCACTCTATGAAGGAGCGGCCCTTTCTGAATCCAGCCTGCTGTCTTCTAAGCGTTCAGTCTACTGCCTCTCTTAACATAGATAATAAAATGTGGGACGAGACTGTACACAAAGTATATAATAGGCAGATGCCCCTCCAGTTGTCGCATATTGTTAGGCCCCCTCTTTTGGTATTTTGACTATGATACTCTACCATCCATCCAAACGTCCAGTCCAGTGCCATGCTATTTCCATGATTGGATGTAGCGCATTCGGGGCTTGAGTTTGATTTTAACAACTCTAGCGGGAGTAGCTTTATCATTAGCCATTACATGAATTGCGGTTTCCATACCTTTCACTTTTTTTCTTTTTTACTTTCATTTGGTGAGATACTGGGTCCAAAAGTACCGCGGCCACTCGCTTAGCTTATTGCATTGCACCTTTATACCTCATATTTATAAACGAGGCCGCTTGAACCGGTTCAGCAGTCCGCCGAGTGCAACAAACCACTTAACTGTTCGAGCTATCGCGGGTTACTCACAGAAAACATTAAGAGCAGATTCATCTTACTAAAGGCAAAGCCTGCAGGTGGGGTCCTTAACCCTTCCTATCCTCCATAAGTCGTAAGGGCACAGTCTCCGGTAATCAAGCCAACAAGTTTCCTGACATCCTTTCTACTGCGCCCCAACAATTCCAAGCAAGCTACTGGGTGCCCCAATAAGCAATTACGGATCGATGAATGCAATGCCAGAGCCTTGTTTCGGCAGGGCATCCGCCTTTTCATTGCCTTTGAAGCCCCGATGACCCGGGAACAAGGGTAACTTGATCGAGAATATTCAGCTCACCAAGGGCACTTTGACTGTCCTAAACCAATTTAGACTTGGTCCTACGGGACTTTATCACCCTGATTGCTGCTTGACTATTAGAGAAGACAAAGATCCGTTTGGTTTTGTAAGTTCTCTTGAATACATGCCAGCATAGCGTAGACCTCTGCTTTAAAAACAATTGCTAAGGAGGTTTATCGCTCTACTGAACTTGGGGCTTTTACTCCAGATTCCGTGGCTCACAAATGTCTGCTTTGGATCCACCCGTGTACCGTACTAGTACACCCTGTGGCACTTTAGGAAAAGTCCAGGTTAGCCTATCTGCTGTGTGCAGAAGGTTACTCAAATGTTGAGATCTTAAAGGGCATGCAGTCTGATATCATTCCCGCTTCCAGGATCTCTTCTATAATGTTGATTAGAATGTCCTCGCCCAAGACCTGCACCCAGAAAGCCGTTCGCTTTCACCCGCAACGCCACGTTTAGTGCGGATTTCTCTACCTCTAGGTGGAGTGGTATCAAATTGAGAAGAGTCTATAGCGCTGCCGTTGCCTATCCTGGTGATGGAAAGGCGGGCCATTCTTTGAATTGTGCTTAATTTCGTTGTGAAATTTTTAAGCGCCGTTCTGTGCCACCAAACTAAGGTCCGTGAGTCATCATGGGCATAATGATGGTGGGGTATATTCAGTTCATGGCTATCGGTTGTAGACCCTTTAAGATTGACTTGGATAAAATGAGCAATTACGAGAAAGGCTCGTGCCTCGTTTACATTAAAATCGTGTGCCTTAAAAAATAGCAATAATACTATTTGTTTAATTTAATTGTGTTTCCAACATGGAAATCAAATAAGTACTGTACCATATAATTATTTTATTCTTATAGATTAAAAAGTTGTAAGACGACCACATAAAGCTAAATAAAACTATTGGCAGAAAGGATTAAGCCTATAGGTTCGTCAAACCAACAAATATAATTTCCTTTAGTTTAATAAACTAATAATAATAATAAAATGCGAAATGAAAACAAAATTTCATATCAACTTTTTAAATATTGACAAAAAAAGATTCATAATATTAATAACTAAATAAAAACAAATTCTTTTTCAGAGAAGTATCTCGAACTGCAGGAATCTCCACCACAGAT
The DNA here is from genome assembly GCA_963855945.1 of Thereva nobilitata. Taxonomy (NCBI): domain Eukaryota; kingdom Metazoa; phylum Arthropoda; class Insecta; order Diptera; family Therevidae; genus Thereva; species Thereva nobilitata. Next base: position 77,974,753 of record OY979698.1, on the reverse strand, counting down.
TTAGTTGGACGTATGCTTTTACTTACACGCAACCATTTCCGTCAAGGGTCAGAAGAATATTCCATTGAAAAAGAAGGTATAAAAATAAATACTTAATTAATCAATTTAATGCAGTAAACACTAACAAACTTGTATTCAATATTTTTTTAGTAGTTTATTAAAGTAATCTTTATTTTTTTCCTAACAACATGTTTGGTTATGTGAATCCATCAATGCATCCATCAATGCTCTCCATTTCCTGTCAATCCTATCCGTTATTCTATTTTCCTTTTTGGTGTGTGTGTGTGTGTTTTTCGTCCTTTTACAAAATGAAACTTAATAGCAATTGAGTTATTGTATCTAAAACATTCGAAATCAGGTTCATCTAGAATGGGTATGGATCATTCAGCAAGAAGCCCTTGGACTGGCTGCAGCCAATTTTTACCTACTACACAAAAAATTATTCAATTTAGTGATGGGAAAGCTCCAAAACCAGATGATAGAATTGTTAGTAATATTTTTATTTTTATAAATTGTTTTTTGGAAATTGTGGATATAATTTGGTTTTTTTTGTTTTTAAATTTAGGTATACGTGGCTGGGGCTTTTGATTTATTCCATGTGGGACATTTAGATTTCTTAGAAAAAGCCAAAGAACATGGAGATTACTTAATTGTTGGTCTTCATACTGATCCTATTGTTAATGCATACAAGGGAAGCAATTACCCAATTATGAATCTCCATGAAAGAGTATTGAGTGTGCTAGCATGCAAAGTAAGTATTTGTTTTTTTTCTTCTAGAAGACATATAGATTTACGATATTATTCTTTTTTTTTAATTTAGTATGTCAATGAAGTTGTAATCGGTGCGCCATATTCAGTTAATCTTGATCTAATGGATCATTTCAAGGTAGATGTTGTTTGCCATGGACAAACACCGATTGCTTTAGATAATGGAAAAATGGATCCATATGCTGTACCAAAAACAATGGGAAAATTCTTATTATTAAATTCTGGAAATACAATGACAACTGAAAAAATTGTTCAAAGGATTATTGCACATAGGCTTGAGTACGAAAACAGAAATATGAAAAAAGAGAAGAAAGAAATTGAGGCATATGATGCCTATCAAAGAGCTAAACAAGCTCAAAAGGCTGGATAAATTTTTATATATTCATCAGTTCCTTTTATTTATATATACATATATCAATTTCTTTCTTTATAATAAGTGTTTAAAAAGCCCGAATATATTATATTATATAAAAAAACTCCTCGATTTCTAGAGGATTTCTGAACAAATTAATTATTACTATTATTATTATTATTATTACTTCTATTATTCTCCAATAGTTAATGACTAAATTCAATGTGGTTTGGTCTTAAACTTCTCTATTAAATATAAAAATCTCTCGCTTCAAGAAACAAATTATATGTATATGTATCCAGTAGTGATTGTTTTGTTGATTATTATGTACCAAAGTTATATTTTTCACACACTCATCTCTAGTTTAATCTATTTTAATTTTAATATTTCTACAATTTTTTTCTCTGTAAACAATCTTTTTTTTAACTGTTGTTTCTTTTTGTGTATATTGTAGTATACAATTGATTGTTTTTTTTTCTAAAAAATATTATTATAAATATGCAACTATATAATTCCCAAATGATTTAACATTATTTTTCATAGGCTTCTACCCTCTAAAGTAAAGTATTCAGTGGACTTAAACGTCTAAATATCATACTCTAAAACTAAAAAAAACATATATTCTGCCATGGAACAAATATGCGCTGACTTCTTGTATACATAGATATAAAATCGCCTCCTCCCTGATGCAGTTTAATTTCATCAGATGCATTTTGATATTAATCATCTCCACAAATATTTTAATTCTATTATTTAATATTTTTTTTGTGTTGTTCATTATCTTTTAATTATGCATTTTTTTTGTTTATTGACAATAAAATATTTATTTTACGTAATCAGATAGAGAAAAAACAATAATAAAAAAAGCATATCTTTAATAATAAATAAATAAATAGTGTTTCATCATTTGAATGTGCTATTAGTTTGTATTCATAAAGAAAACAATTTTATTATTTGATTTCCTTTTTAATTTTTATTACAAAATTGTATTCAATCAGTTTCAGTTAAAAATTTTTAAATATTAAATCAATTATACATACATATATATATTTCTAAAAAGATAAATGAAAAATGTTCAGCAATGTTCTATTATAGTTTTTTATTAAAAACGAAAAAAAAAATTTGTTCTACTTAAGGTGTTTGTTAATTAATTCAGTGCCTTAAGTGAACTGTATAAAGATAGGTAAACTTTTTTTAGGTGATTCGATTTTTAGCGAAAAAAATAATGTGTAATAAGTTTTAAATTTGAAATATTTTTTGTTTATTTTAGTGTACTTTCTTCTTGTTAATACTTATTATAAATATCATCAATAAAAACAGCTGTGAAAATTAATAGTTGACTTTGTATTGTACAGGTTAAACTTCGATTGAAAATAGTTTGCCTTATTTTTTGCAAATATAATTAACGGTTTTAAGGGTATAATTCCTCTAATTCCTTAAACAGGGCAGACTCGAATCGGCGTTGTCCTTTCCAGAGATATTGGATATCAGTGGTAAACTGACCAATGAAACTCAAGTGTTAACCAGCATTGGTGATGAATTCTCTGATTTCTTCTAGGGTGCAAATATAAGTGGCTTATAGTCTGTAAACAAAGTAAAATGTCTGCCTTCGAATAAGCATCGGAAGGGTTTTACCGCTGCGTAGGCGCTAAGAAGTTCCCTGCCGTAAGCACTATTCTTTATTTCTGTTGGTGTTGCTTCCTAGAAAAGAATCCTGAGGGCTACCATTCTTCTGCAATCTTCTGCTGAAACACCGCACCTATAGCCGTGTCTGACGCGCCTAGTACAATCAGGGTTAATGGCACACCCGTTTTTGGATGAGCGAGAAGGGTCGAGTTAGCCAATTCTTGCTTGCATCCTTCAAAAGCATTGCTTAGCTCTGATGTCCAAAGGATAACGGCCTTGTCGTTTTTCTTCAGTTGAAGATCTCTCTTGTTAGCTTCCTGAGTTTCGAGAGAACTTTATTCCCTGAAGCGTATCCCCACAGTTGATCCTAGAAAGACACTTGTTCTGATACTCTCCACTTTTTTCTTTGTATGTTTCCGTATCCATGATATCCAAGACTCCCTTCCAACCTTGGAAATTCTCCGTCCTTGGCAAACGAAGTTTGGGCCGTTGCCTAGGTTACACAACGTTGTCCAGGCTCGGTATTCTCTCTGCTTCCGAAAAGCGAATGTTTGTCGCTGCCGTCGCACCCCACGACGATGTTAACTATTCCATTTTAGAGTAGTCTTGAGCCATGTAGGGTGAGGCTAAGTAAAGGCCCTTCCTTCTCCGAACTCCAATCGTATTACAACAGTTAATTCCTTTAAACTGAAGTTAAGGCAGAGATATGCTTTAATGCGCCTTTTTAACCAGGATACATGATCTTGGCTTAACCGAGGGAGTAAAAGGTGTTGTACTGCCTGTTCAAGAGCTCTTTTATGTTCCGTCCTCATACCCAGTTCTCTTGTATCAAGGCAACATCTAGGATTTTATGAAAATCTGAAGGTTAAATATGGCTGTTTTGGAGTGTTGGAGGTTGATCTACACGATCGCCATCATCTACAGATACTCCCTGGGCACAATTCTCGGCGACTCCAAATTCAAACCTTCCACCAGTTCGCCCAGATTGGGAGAATCTTCCCCAGCGCTAGGGTTTTTAAAACTTTATAGTTTGGCGTACCTGATGCCAAACCTTAAGCGGCTTTCATTATTCTCCAATATCTCGAGGGACTCCTCGTTGATAAGCAGAAACAATAAAATACCAATTGAATGAAACATCACTATGATGATAATAAATTTGAAAATGGCACATCTTTTATGTAGTTAAGCTTGTGTCAATACTGCAGATAATAACTAAAGCAAAGAAATATGTGAACGGAGAAAAATGTCCCATATATGGAGTCAGGTGTCTCACAAAACTTAGAATAAATAATAAAATATAATTACTACAGCATTCTTCAGTGCACAGGGTTTAAGATGGTTGGAGTATATCGCTAGAGCTAACCCCGATGAAGGCCTTCATAAGGCTTACAATAAACGACCTCCGGAAGAGTTAATATGGCCAAAGTTTAGGAGATAATATGCTAAAAGACTTGAGAAAAAGCCAAGAACGACAACTGCAATGGACTGATAAGAATGGAGGAGGAAACTGACGAAGGCCAATGCTCTGCATGGACTGTATCGTCAATGAATCGTAGTATATAGCCAAGCTTTACATTAATGTTGAATTGATAAAGTCCTAAGTTAATATGGTTTTTATGTTTTACAATTTTTTTTATAGCTGCTGTTAGCTAACTAAATGCATCCGGGTTGCATAACAATATTGTAACAAAACTCATTTGGGCCTGTGATTCAATTATTCTGCATAAACTGTCCCACCTCAACATGATCATAAAATAACATTCTCAAAGCTGTTCAATTCTCTCCTTTATGTAACAAGTGTCGTGCTTACCACTTTTTTATTTATTAGAACAAAAATGGAAAATTGTTTATAAAATCATCAACCCATGTTATGACGAAGGTGTACAATAGTAACGCGATCGAAAACGAATTCAGTCATGTTAAAAATAAATGTATTTTCAAATAATTACACCCGCAATATACAATAGGCCCGGGTCGTCCGTCTACTTCACATACCTTTGACTAGCAATTGCACGTTAGTAACTGCCCAGTCATTGTTCGTGGTCAAAAGTCAATGGAACGTGTAAAGAACGTTTTTGTGGGTGCAATTTTTCAGAAAGCGATTAAAAACAATCAAAATGTGGGACAGACAAAGCCATGCTTCCGCATCCTAGCGTTATTAGTACGATGCTGATTTACCGGAAAATAGGTTTCCAAAGGTAATTATTATTGATAAAAGATAAACAAATTTTTCCTGTAGAGGAATTTTTGTTTTACTTAAAAGTGGATCACTGTAAAATGTTGCGTTTTTAATGCGCAGAATTATGCAATGATTTACTCAAAAAAACAAATTTGCATTCTATTGCACTGTTTTGTATATTACATCAGGAATTAGATGATGCAGCATGAGCCTACTAGTGTACTGCCTTGCTAGCTGGGCACAATCTAGTATCATATCTTTTGGGTACTTATAAAAACCATAGAGTCAGCCTCTGTTGATCATTTTATATGATTTAATCTGTATCAGAGTGTGTTATTACCAGCGAAGCGGAAGAAGACTGATTCAGTAAAAATTTTTACTGCTTTTTAGAAAATCTCACATACTGAGTAATTTTGCGCTTACCTTACAGGTGGTTTATGACAATTTTAGTTTAAAATTAGAGCCGTTCGGTTGAGGTACTCCTCCTCTAGGTAAAAATGATCATACGGAATTTAAATGATTTTTTAAAAATTTTCGCTTTAAGTTTTATATTAATACAAAGTCCTGTACTTAGTGAAGAAGGAGTTTTTGGTACATATTTATAATATTCATTTATTATTATTTATTTAAAAATAAGAGATTAATTTATTAAAGTGCAGTGAACGTATCATTAATTTTTTTTAACCAGCTTTTATTGTGATCAGTGAGTGAGTCGAAGCGAAAGTCCTTGGAATTTGTATTGTTTAAAAAGTTTAATTTGGAATTTTGTTTTTAATTGAAACTCTATGTATGAAATTGAATGCGTTTTGGGCTTTGTAATTATGTCGTTAATTTGTTTATTTATACTCTTTAAATGTATGACAAATTAGATCAGTTTCAGGTTTAGTTTCTGAAGTATGTCGTGCTGTTAATTTCGTTTGTTCTATGGTAGTTTATCTACGTTACCTGGCCCATAGTAATGGTAATTTGAATGATGTGCAATGTCATACTAACTAAGACCTAGAAAATTTGCCATTTAGAGTCTACTTTTATTGTCTAAAACTGCACTCCATCGAAATCTTTTCATTTCTTGCCGTCATATATTCTTTTTTGAAGTCACCGTCGAGTTTATCCGCAGCTTAGACTATGATTATGTATATCAAGTCACGCCGATATCATAGAGTAGACATATTATAGAGTGCAATGTCGAGAAAGCTTCTATCAGAGCGATAGTAGAAAGAAGAGTGAAAAAGTGTACTCCGTCACACTCCGATACTCCACCAGCATCCTCGCTATAATTAGAGGCGATGTCAGAAGAGAGAAAACAACAGAATACATACAGAATTTCTGTAAAGAAGGAGCATATATGCTAGAGAAATACATAGGCGAAAGACGTCGCTGCGTGCCTTTTGAATCCAGGATAGCAGCTGGACGACTTGACCCCAATGTTTAAGGAAAGACTTTTTTGTCTTTCCAGGCAAAAATTAAGATTTCTTTAATTTTTGTTCTAGTCAAGTGGTTGCGTCTGACCAACGATTCTTGTATAGTTACCAGTGCTACGTTTTTAGTAAAGAAAAGCTCTATTAAAACTTGTTCAACAACCAACCTTGACTCTTGCTCTGTTTAACTTTTTTGTATCGCTACCAGTATTTTATGGGGGTTTCTAAATCAAAAACAAAAACTTCTATTTGGTTGAAATTAAAAATTAACATATGCTCGAGACGACTCTGACACTGTCTTACGTAGGAAATATTTGGCGGGTTTCACGTTGGCTTCACAAAGGTCGTTAAAGTGAGAGGCCAGGCTCATGGAGAGATAAGGTGGAAGTACATTCCTTGATAATGTAATTTTTTGTTGGCTTTAAGTGGAGTAGATAGATTTAACTCGGCTACTTGGTGTCTGTCCCCAAGAAATTGGTGGCGTTTCCACAACGTAGGATTTTTTATGTGAGAATATCAGGCTTAAGAATCACCCTTTGTACATACTACTAGTCCATTATGCTGTTCAGTTCATGGTGCAATATTTAGTAGTAAGCTTGATTTCTACTTCCCTCGACCTTCACATCAAACACTTAGCCTCGTGTAGTGCCCTCAGACTGAGGGAATCCGTGGCTTAGACTTTAAAACCCTACAAACAAAGCAATATCTTGAACCTGCTATCCGAGGATATGGTCGCTACAACTACGGACTACCTTCTCCCTAGATTAACCTTCAGTAAGGACTTCTCCATCGAAGGAGACGTCCTGAAGAAATTTAGCAGTTATGTTGTGGAAGACTCAAAAGAGATCTCCGGACTGGAGATTATATCACTTATAAGCTTCCTAAATTCCAGAAGATGGCTTTTGACACCCGTCACACCCGAACAAAAACCACTTAACCTAGGTTCTCGAGTTGTGGCAACAAAACGCCGCGCCAAAGTGCTAATTGGGCCTTCGGTGGTACTGGAGGCAACCCTTCACCTAACCTAAGCTTGATTTGAAGGATAAAAGTGAAAGAATAGAGTAATAGTCGATGAACTATCTGAACTCTGAAGATGTTATATAGTTCGGAAATACTGACTGTGGATCTGTGGAAAAACGAACTTCTACTAGACAATAATGTGCGCGAAAAGAAGAGCCAGTATGTGCCAAAGTGGTTTTTGAGGTGCCTGACTCGAGTTGTATTCTAGGCGGGGCCGAATGTAGGACTTGTAGGTTATAGTCCGCGCAGCTGTCTGGAGGAGGAACCTGCATCTCTTAAAGATTCTCAGGCATTAACATGTTTGTTTGGGGATTTGGAATATGTGTAGAGCACTTCCATCGCAGATCTTTGGTTAAAGTTACGTCTAGGATGTTAGGATATGGGTTAGCCGTTAGATTCCCGCCGTCCACTAAAACAGAAGGACGGTTAGTGCAGGTTTTATGAGAGATAAGTTTTGGATGCGTTGAATTCGACACGATTCTTGCAGCCTCAATCAAGAATGAGTTGGACATGAGTTCACGATCTAAGAGACAATATATGGCACGTGCTTGTCTTATATTGTCGAAGGGGTAGGAATAACGCACAGTACCGTCATCGGCGAAGCTATGAAGTGGGTTGGAAGGGATTGAGAGCATATCATTTATGAATATTAGAAGGTGATAGAATTGACCCTTGGGGAACACCGGTCGAGATGGTGTGGGACTAAGATTCGACATCATCCAATACTATATCTTGATTGAAGGGCCAGAAAGAAAGCTCTTTCCTTAGAACTGAGCCGATTTCAATTCAGTTTAGTCAACAGAATGGGGTGGTATACTCTGTTAAAATCATTGAAAATATCTAGAACAACCAGAGCAGACTCGACAAAGCAGTGAATGTTTGGTTGAGATTTTCCGTCAGGCACGCGAGAAGGTTGCCAGAAGATTTTTTGGGTCTGAGCTCGTACTGTTTTGCATTTACGATGTGCTTAGACGCTAGGTACCCGGTAAGCCTTTTGTTAATAATCCTCCCCATGGTTTTGGAGAGAATAAGAGTAGTTAGAGGGATTGATTTAGTCAACTTTTTTCGGTATGGGTTGAACATGGGAAAGTTTCAAAGGGTCTGTATAAACTCCCCAGAAGTATGACAGCGCTAAATTTTCCTCGCCGACCAATGAATCATGTAAGGGGGCTATCATGAATGCCAGTGTGGAAAGGTCTTTGTGAAGTCTCCTTCCTCTTATCTCCTTATGGGTATATACATACATATGTTTTCCGGGATGTAAAATTGATAATAAATATGATCCCAAACGACTATTGAATTCTCCCAAGCTAGATGACGTTTGAGTCACCGTTCACCGGGGCTTCAAAGGCAATGAAGGGGCGGATGTCCTGACTAAACAGGGCTCTGATATTGCATTCATCGGCCCGGAACCGGCTATTGGGGCACCCGCCAGCTTGTGGAAGACGGCCCTTGCCCATCGTACTTTGATAAAAAATACCGAGCACTGGAGGTACCCGCCTGGACTGACCAACTCTAAACTGTTCCTTCCCGTGTATCTCCTAAAGCGGCCAAGGAATTGTTAGGGCTGTTAAGATACTTGTTGGCTTGAATACCGGACACTGCGCCCTAAATTACCACTTGTGGAAGGTAGTCAAGGTGGAGGACCTCACTTGCAGACTTTACCTCGAGGGGGAGGAGTCTGCCATTCATGTTTGCTGTGAGTGCCCCCCCAAAAGCGAGGACCATTCGAAATATCGATGCTCTAACATTCAAGTCTAAGCGACAAGCCTCTAGGCAAACTGCTGAACCTGTCCAAGCGGTCTGGGCTACAAATATGAGTCATAGGGGTGTAGTACAATAGCCCCAGCGAGTGGCCACGGTACCTTCGGACCCACCAAAAGAAAAAGAAGAGCTAATAAGACTCATTTTACATAAAAGGAGTCGTTTAAGTTCCGCATTCGGTCCACTAACATCTCTTCATATCTATACTGAGGGCTGTGATCTTGCTTCGGTTGTTGCTCCAAGTTCGCTTAAGTTAAATATTCTTTCCAATTGATCGAAATCTCGGAGCTTGATTTAAGGAGTATCCACACTTATCAGGCACGTGCCCGGGAAGTTCGATTTTTGCTCCGGCCCGGACACGGACATGTGTGAACGAGTTCGTATAAAATGTACGCACCGATATATTTGAACCTCGGACGGAACACTAATATGTGTGGATACTCCTTTAGTCATTCACACATGTCGGTGTCCGGGCAGGGGCTCGTTCACACATGACAGAACACGGCCCTGTGACGTCCCGGGCACGGCCCTGATATGTGTGGATACTCCTTTAACCGGACTGATATCAATAAGGTCATTGTTAATCGTTTATTAATATTTTCTGGATCGAACATAGATCGTTGGCAGCTCTATAGTGTAGATTGAGCCTGATGCATCGATTCTTGTTGGCAAATTTTCGAGCAATAAATTTTGTACCAATTATAAGTTTTTCCTGTTCTCTAAACTCAAATTTGCTAAGATTTTGTGGAAGAAGTTTTGAACCAATTTAAACCTCTTCAAAGGTCTATCGACTCCATTGGAGCTACACAGCTCACACGATAAGATATTTAATTTTTTATCTCATATTTTTATATCTGAAAGAACAATGTAACTTCATGTGACATGCTTTACATTTTTGAGGCATTACACTACGCCCAGAGTTTACAGCAGCAGTCAAGAGCAAGTTCAAAGTCACACTTCAGAGAATCGCCCATTAATTTTCTATGTTGATGACGACAAGGGCTGTGGTATGGATGATTTTTTTTACTCTATTAAGTAGTCATAAAGCTCCAGTGAAAAACAATTAAGAAGATAAATGAAATTCAAATAACCTAACAATGGAAATTGAAGTTAACAGTAATAAATAGTGATTAAAATATAGTTTTTTAAGAAATCCCCAAAATTGTAAATAAAAAAAAAATTAAAGCATAATTTTTAATTTAAGACCGAATTGTTATAGACGAACCAGAAGCAAGTCCAAGATCCTATGATCCATTAACAGTAAGAGCATACGACAATGATTGTCCAGGCTCCAGTGAATGTATATCTCTATCAGAATGCACAGCTCTTCTATTCGAAGTGGCGAAAAGCTGCTACTACGGTGACAAATCCATGTTTTGTGGAGGAACTGAAGAACTGCCGTACGTATGCTGCCCAATAAGTCCTCTGGAAAGAACACAAGTTTGCGGAAAGAGCCTAGTGCATGGTCATTTCTATAAAGGCTTAGGATCTTTTCCATTTATAGCAAGGATAGGATTCAAGCGTAAGTTTTAATCATTAACTAAGTAGCCACTAACTTGATACAATTAATATTGTAATTAACTCTTTGAATTTTCAGACATGAACACCGGAAGTTTTGCGTATCCATGCGCGGGTTCTGTTATTTCTAGACGAGTTATTTTAACTGCCGCACACTGTGCATTAGCAAAAGCTGATGGGCATAGATTGTTAGTAACTCAAAGGAACCATTGAAAATCCCTTATTAAAGATCTTGATTATTTTAAAGGTCTTCTGTTCGTGTTGGAGAATATGATACCGCAACGGATCCAGACTGTGCAAATACTGGTTTTTGTGCTCCTCGGTCGATTAACCATGCTATTAGTCATGTAATTGTTCATCCAGACTATAAGCAAGGTCAATATCATCACGACATTGCTCTTTTAGTATTGAAAACTCCCCTAAATTATTCAGGTGAGTTTATTTTTAATAATTAGGGTATAATTTCGAAAGAAAGGAAATGCAGGTAGTGAAGAGTATAATTACACATAAAAGTGGTTGACCATTGGTTTGGTGAATTGATCTTTTAGTATCTTAAGTAAATTTAATCTACTTAGGGCTCAACTTTCAATGCCGGTAATATAATTTTGTAATAATTGATTGTTATCTGGTTTGAAAGTTGTTTTGGTTATAACAGAAACTTTCGCGACTAAATAGAAATTTAGTAGGGCTGGTTACCTCAATAATCAAGGTACTTTTAGGGTTTTTTGTATATCTTTTTTGGGCATGGCCAATTCTAATAAAATACGCCCTTTCTATATCACACAAAGTTTTCGTTTGACGGCCTTGGTCTCTAGAGGTTAACGCATCAGACTGCCATTCTGTGGGGGGGGGGAATTCTAGCCTTTCGGTTCTACATATCCTTCCTTCCTACTTGCCATCTCGCTTCTGCCATTACTTCTAAGGGTAGCACTGAATTCGTTTGCCGTACGGTTAAGGGTGTCAATATTCGATGGGAGGTGAGCCGGTAGTGTTGTTCCAAATGCGAGTGTTTTTTTCCAAAGCGGTCCCCAACTAAGTACTAGCCACGTCCAATGCTGCTTGACATCCGTAATCGAACGAGAACCGGTATATGAAGTATGCTAATGGCACCCTTTTCGGTCACCAAGACAATTCCCCGTTTTCTTCGTCCTATTCAATTTCTTAAAGTCCTAATGTTCCTCTCTTAGGAACATATTGACAACCCTCAAATTGCTCTCTCCTTAGCAGCGCTCCGAATCCTAAGCTATCCTAGAATCCCTGAAGGAGTTAGGGGTAGAGGCAACACTCGGCCAATGGATAGCCATCATACTATACAGAGATATTCATGCGAATCTTGAAAGCTGTAAAATTACCAGAAGGGTTAGAGGAGGCACAACAAAGGGACGTCTACTGTCGCCGTTAGCGTTAGCAGATGGGCCAAAGGCTGTGGTCTGTGAGCTAACACTGTAAAGGCAGAACTGATTTTATTCACTACAAAAACAAAGAAACCAACTTTCAACTGAACTATAGATTCATAATTGAGGAAAGAGTCAGGAGGGACGATATAGCTTAAATGCTTGGGAAGAAAAAGGGACTTGAAGCAGAAATGGTATTATTGATGTACACAGCCATCGTATGTCCCTTTTTCACATATGGATCAAAAGAATGGTAGCCAGCATTAAGGAAGGAGTACAGTTGTACTAATCTAGGCAGGGACCAGAGAGCGGCATGCATATGCACCACAGGAGCATTGCGAACAACCCCAAAGGACGTGTTAAATATCATCCACTGCCTTCTTCAACCGGACCTCCATACTAGGTTAGGTTGAAATGGCTGCTCCCCCACTAGGGAGCCCACTTAGGCACACCATTGGGCTCATTGTGATGGACCTCCATACTAACTACCTAGCCTCTTGTAGCGCGGTCTGACTCAATGAAAATGGGTAAGCACATAGCAATAGCACATAGCACAATTCTTGGTATTATTGACAGGGCTTAATCCCACCTACCACAGACTACATTATTCCTAAGTTGGAGTTGAGCAAGAAGTTCCAAGTCAAAATTCCAACAAGACGGGAGTGGAAAAGTGGACATGTTTTAGCAGATATATGGACACGGTAATCTACATAGACGATTCAAAAATGAAGTAGCTGCCGGGGTATTCTCATGCAAATGCAAATAGCCAAAAAATTCCGGCTCCCGGACGGACTCGGCGTCTTCCACGATGCTGCGAAGGAGAACATTTATAAAGTTTAGAAAACGAATAGGCAATACTATTTGTGAGTTGAGGAACATCAGCGGAAATTTTGTGGGTTTAAAATTCCATACCAGATTTTATACCTGGTCCAGTGACACCGAGCTCATTCAGGTATTTATACCTTGCGAAGAGTCCTAGATAAGATCTATCTGTTAAGTGAGTGGGTACATTCAGGTTTAAGGAGCGTATAAGCAGCATCGTTTAAAGTAGGTTACAGAAACAAATACGGATGCAAGTAAATCGATCTTGGTACTCCCTAATACCTCATGAAAGAGGTGGTGAACAAAACTTGATGTTTCACCAACACTTTTCTTACTTCAGAGCTGCTATAAATATAATCAAATAACAGTCTCGAACGTGTGATTAACTCTCATGATTATGTTAGATCACAAACAAATGTGCTATTCCTTCCGCATTGAAATCTGTTTGCATATAAATCTTCTAATTATTTTCTCCCTTGACCTTCTAGAACAATTATCTTAAAAACAACTTCTAAAATTCTTCATGAATCATAAAGCAAACATAAAAATTAATACTAGTCATTTTCAATCTTTAACATTTCCTCGATGAAGCCCTCTTCTCCTACATCGACTTTGACTTAAGAATAATAAGACTAACAATTAATTCAATTTTTTTTAGTATGAATTATTTTTTTTTATAATTTTCGCTCTGTTTGCGGTGGAATTACGTAATGGGAATGTGGGTTACTTGTTGACGCTTAGGACTGAAAAAAATCTAAGACCGGAAAAGTGTTGTGTGAATAAAAGGAAAACGCGTGCACGCGATGCCAGCGAAATGGAAAATTTGTTACAACGCGCGCTTTTGATTGTTATTTACTTAATCATGCAATGTTTCCATTTGGATTTCGAAAAGAATTTTCTGAGCTTTAATAAATGTTTAAGTGTTCTTGATTGACTGAGACAATTTTGGGAGTTTCCAGTTGTACTTGAAATTAAAAATGTTAAAAAATATATTTTGCATGTAATTAGCAAAGCAGTTAACGTTCCGCATCTGGTTCCTAAAAAAACAACAAGTCTAAGTTACCTCTCGAAAATCTGACCTGCTCGCCTCTATCAGCTCAACGTGTGAACTGTTGACGGCTCACTGAGTTGCTGATCTCCTCTTAACATGATAGCTATACTTTCTTCCTTCCAGTCGTCGCGTAAACTAACGTGGCGTAACGACAGACTGGCTGCAATGCGTAGGAAAGTTAGGAGATTGTTCAATGGGGCAAAACATGCTGGGCAATGGGAAGAATACAGGTGAACCACAACAGCCTACAACAAGGAGTTGAGACGCCACAAAAGGATTGCCTGAAGAAAGCATTGTGAGAGCTGCAGACTCTACCAGAGGTAACTAGACTCCAAAAGCTCCTCTCGAAAGGCTCCTTTAACGAAGTGGGCCTTCTTAAAAAGGAGGATGTCTCATACGTCTCTAACCATGAAGAAACCTTGAAGTGCCTGCTAGCGACCACCTTCCAGGGTCAATCCTTCAGAAGGTTTATCCCCTGGATGCTAGGTACAGTAATGGGGCTATTCAAGACCGATACTACCGGAGCCTCTCTGAGAACATCTTCGACCGGGACAAAGTTAAATGGGCAGTGACCTCTTTTCAACCCTAAAAATCCCCGGTAGGAGATAGAATTTTCCCGGTACTCCTTCAGGCGTGTCTCGATCTGATTCTCGACAACCTGCCCTGTCTCTTTAGAGCCAGCTTCAATTGGCAATACATTCTAACCTATCTGGAGGAGAGTCGTGGTGGTTTTTATCCCTTATCCAGGTGCAAGCTGGAGCTCTCCCTACCTCTGTATTGCTTTCAGTTCGATTAGTCAAAGGGTAAATTAACAGAGGTTGCTGTAGACGAACTAATCAGCAAAATCAAGAAAGCCCTCCTCGCCACTAGGGCTCTATGGGCCTGTAAAAGGTTTTTGGGTAATACATGGGGTCTTACACCTCAAATGAGGTACTGGATGTACAATACAATCGGGAATTCAGGGCGATTATTTCAGACCATTTTGAGTTGGAGGAACTCGGGGTTCAATAAATCTCGACAGGTTTACCGACGGGTCAAAGAACTTGGTACACCAGCTGGTGTCGCAGGACCCAACTTCAAGGTCTTGATTGCTATGGATAGGTAGCTGAGAAAGGTTCGAAAGCGTACCCCAATAAAATCTTTTCGGACAGTCAAGCTGCCATCGAGGCACTCTCAACGTGGAAGTTTTCTTCCAAAATAGTTGCAGGGTGCTTTGACGTACTCCAGAGGCTGGCCAGAAAAAATAGAGACTTGCTCTGCTGGCTCCCCGGGATTTTTAGATGCTAGTCCAGGGCTCAGAACTCTTCTGTGGTATCTCATGGTCCACCTCCACCTCATAGAGAACTGGATTAAGCGACTAAATCTAGCCTATTGGGAATCAGCTAACTAATGTGTCGCTTTGGCTTACGGGACGCTATTAATCTAAACAGGGTAAACCTTAGGCTGTTGGTGGGGTATCTGACTGGCCATGTGGGGTTGCGATACCACCTCCACAACCTAGGATTGTAGCCTTATGAACATTTTAATTTCCATAATTTTAATTTAATTTCAGTGGCAACGCAACCAATTTGCCTACAAAAATCGCGTAAAAATTTAGTTGTAGGAAAACGATCAATAATTGCAGGATGGGGCAAAATTTCGTCAGTAAGTACACGTTCCACCGAAATGCAGTATTTGGATCTTCCACTATCAGGATGGGAAATGTGTCTTCGTGTTTATGGCTCAACAGGAGCTTTAGATTCACCGAATTCCGTAGGTAAATTCTAACACACTCTAAATCATTCTCAAATTACTATATTATAATAAGTAACAATCTTCTATAGATGGTCAATGGATGTGCGCTGGCGGTGAAGGTAAAGATGTATGCCAAGGATTTGGTGGTGCTCCATTATTTATTCAAGAGGGCGGAATATTTTCTCAAGTAAATTTATAATTTTGATTGTTATTTAGGGTAAAATTTTCTTATTTTATTTAATAGATTGGAATTATGTCTTTTGGCTCAGATAATTGCGGAGGACTCCGGATTCCCAGTGTTTATACATCTGTTGCACATTTTGCTGATTGGATACATGATAACACGCCAGTTGATTAATTGAATATTATTTAAGTATAAGTTTTTGGTTATTTTGAACTTGTAAAATATGTATTCTATCTTATCTGAGTTTTTTTACTAATTTTGAGCATTTATTATTACAATCTAGTCGTAAAGACGACCAATGATCAGTTTAATGCGACTTTAACTAGTACCAAACACTTTAAATACGTCAATAACTCAAAAGTCTGCTGATTTCCATCATGTTGTGAAGTATCTAGAGAGCCTTAACAGATACATGATCGTGCAATCTATCTTCATGACTTCTAATTTGCTAAAAAGTAGCATACTGTTTCTACAATCCCTAGGGTCGGTGTAGATTCAGATTTTCTGATCTACCTACCAAAGCTAAACTAAAGATCTACTAAAGTATCGACAATCTTCCTTAATATAGTTTGGAATCGCTGAAAATTCAGGAAATGGGCCAGCCATTAGTTCTACACCATATATTGACACGAATGGAGAGATGTTGCAGGTATTGTGGAAATAAGAGAGTACTTCGTTTTGATGGCATTGAATTTGACACGATTCTGGCAGCCCCAATCGAGAATGAGCATAATGTGACCCTTGATTGAGTTGTCTGCGATCCTGAAGACAGGATCTGGTACGTGCTTGTCTTTAAGGTGACCAATCGTCCTCCTTTAGGGAGAACAGTCCTTCTTTTGTAGGTTCTGTCCTTCTTCGAAAAGTGTCCTCCTAACTGTCCTCCTTTTCGATAATTTAAAACTAATCTGTTAATCTCTGTATTCAGAGATGTGTGCGTCATGTGACAGTATAGTTCTGATAGAAGCGATTATGTGCCTGTTTAGACGGTTACCTCCCGCGACCTTTTAACACGAAATTTCTAGGCGCGGAGATGGTTCGGGTATTTTTTTTATATGATAGTCTAAGCTTAGGTGTCACCCTTTGTACTACCAGTTCGTCATGTCGCACATCATGTCGTACCGTCATGGTGCAATGTCTAGTAGTACCTAAGCTTACCTCGAAAGATAGGGAGAAAGATAGGATAGATTAGGGTGAGTCGGGTGGGTGTTGGAGGAGATGGCGGTGCACCTTGGGTTGAACTCTTGAGTGTTGTACGAGTTCGGGAATGCTGATTGTGGTAGGTTGTTCCACAGTCGAGTTGTTCTTATTACAAACGAATTTCAAAACCGAAGTGTGCGCGAAGATGAGGGCTGTAAACTGTGAGAGAGAAATGTTGGCGTGGAGGCATGAGGTTACGTATATGGGTGGGAAGAAAGTGCGGTTCGATTTTAAGGTGACTAACGTTCGCTCTTTCTGATCAGCTGACTGTTTCTTTTTGTATCACCTTAGTGCTCCATTTGATTTTTGTTTCAGCCGCAATGGTGAGCACACCTGTTTTTTATTAGGAAGGACAACTTTTCGGCATTTGTTCTCTAGGATGGTAAAAACAAAGCAATACATTAAAAAAATTACTGTACGTTTCAAGTTAATGAATTTTGATTACGTGTAACATGTAAACTATTGAGTTTAGCAAAATCAATATAAGGACTTTTTTAGAGCTTATGATTATTTGTTATGAAGTTTTCGTAAAACATTTTTTAGAAGAGCTATGTAACAACCAACAGCACGCGGAGTTTTCTCTATCTTAATCTTATGGGAAATCGAAAAGCTTGATGAAGCACCTCTCCTTGCACGAGCTTTTCGTTTTACTCCCATTCTAACAATTTTTCCAGTGTCACTTAATAAAATATTGCCCCACACTAGTTCTCGTTACATTTGTTCCACCTGTCATAAAAAAGACTGAGCTCAAAGCGAAACGTCTAAACAAACGTTCGCTTTGAGGCGCCACAAAAGGAGCAACAAAGTGAACCGTCTAAACAGGCACTATGAAGCGCATGCGCAGGGTATAGGAGAACTTCACGTGTCTCGAACGTGTCTCGAACCATTGCGCACTTCACCTTGTTTATTTTATCTCTATATTATACTTCGTGTTTACCTGTAACGGAAATACGAAATTAGGCTCCGGAATTTCCAATATATTGTTAGAAAATGATACATTGACAAAAAATATTCATTCAATGTATTTTTGTTTGCATTAATAACATGTTTCATTTATTTACGTTGTACCTTGTACCCGTTGTCCTTTTCATTGTAAAAAAATTGGTCACCTTATTGTCTTGCAGTATTGAAGGCGTATGAGCAACGCAGAATGCCGTCATCACTCATCAGCGAAATTATGAAGGGAAGAAGAGACAGAGAATACGTCATTTATGAAGATTAGAAAAAGAACGGGTGATAAAATTAACCCGTGAGGACACTTGACAGAGATGGTGTGGGGCTGAGATTTGACGCCATTCAATACCACCTCGAACCAGACAAAGAAAGAGGTAGAGGGCGTAGTAACATTTTTGTTACCAAGGACGAGAAGTTTCTGCTGCCCGGGTTTAACTTTAACTCGCTATTAAATGATGATTTGACTTTCCTGATGATGGATTTGCTCTTTACTTTAATGTGCTATCGAACGATTCACTCGGGGAACTCTTATATGCTCTGAAGGAGGCTTCTTTAGCTTTTACTGCGTGCCTGCATTCCCGATTAAAGCATCTGTTCTGTGCAGATTTCACAAATTTGATTGAATGGGGAATGAAAAAATGAGTAACTCGTTATCGCGCGTGCAGTAACTATCTCGGATTGGTGAACGTGCGATCATAGCCTCCTCGTGGTGGCCATTAGAAGCTGTCCTGAAAGGGATGGGATAATATGATCGGCCCTACCAAGCCAAGATGTAAGATGTCCTTATCCTGATATGGAGGCTCTTGCAGGATGGACCGTCCTTTTCCGGCTGGAGAGGGTAAAGGCAAGGAGGGGCGGAGTGGAGTTGGGGAGCCCCACTGAGCACACCCGAGCAGCGCTTTCGCAAACTCCTTCCGAACAGACCGAAGGCACAGGATGGCAGTCAGGGGAACAGGAAGCCAAGAAGCCGCTCTGCCAAATGTTTCTAGGCTCACCAGAAAATTGGCAGCACCAGCTCCCATATCATCTGGGAACTGTCCCATGCCTGATCCATCTGGCAACGGAAGTCTTCAGAGGACTCTCCAGGGAGGCACGGACCCCAGAAGAAGAAAAAAAAGCAGACCCAGACAGGACAGGCTCTCAATCCCCTCCAAACCCACTTCACAGTATCGCCGATGACGGTACTCTGCGTTACTCCTACGCCTTCGACAACATAAAACACACGTGCCTGACCTTGTCGCTTAGACCGTGAACTCATGTCCAACGGGGACATTGAACTCATTCTTGATTGGGGCCGCAAGAATCGTGTCGAATTCAACGCCACCAAAACCAAGTACTGTCGACCTCGACCAAAACCTGCACCGTCCTCACAAGGTTCATCGACATTTATTCACGCACCCTCCAGACCCCTAAACTCCTCTACTGCTCCTATATTGTAGGTGTGTATCGTTATGTTTTGTCTGCTACTTCTGGCGTTTTTTGTGCACATATATTTTGTTTTGTTCTATTTTATTTCCAACCCGATTTTTTTGCAGCTTGCTAGAGTTTTACAAATGTATGATCTTCCAGGATGATAACCACATTGCTACTCTCCTAATATCCTTTCCACGTATGATTGTAGTCTATTATAGAGTACAAGTGGAAAATACTCTATATGTTGTGTCCAATAGCGTTATTCCTCTATAGTTGCTACAAGATAGAGGATCTCCTTTTTTGTGTAAAGGACACACTATGCCCTCGTTCCACTATCAGGCATTTCTTTCCGTCTCCAGATTTCCACTAGTACTTCATGTAATTTTTGGATAGTTTCCTCTCCGCCATGCTTGATGAGTTCCGCAGGTATGCTGTCAGACCCTGATGCCTTATTATTTTTTAATGCTCGCAGCGCTTCACGTGGGACTCCTGTGCTGTCATTCTCATCGTCCGCGTTCATGTTCTGTACATTTCGGGTACCAATGTGGCCCTGCTCTGGATTTATTGATAGTAATTTCTCGAAATCCTCTGCCCATCTTGCCAATACTTCGTCTTTATTACTTAGTATATCCCCATTTTTATCCTTGCACATTGTTACTCTAGGGTTTCCGTTGTTGATTTACATTTTTATAGAAATTTCTTGCATAATTTAAGCTTGCTGATTCTTCTATTTTTTCCATTAGTTCTTCCCAATACTGCCTTTTTTCGCTTTGTTTATTCTCTTCTCAGTTCGCCTCTTTTCTCTATATTCCTCTTCAGAATTCCCCAACATCCGCTAACATAATAATATGGAGTTGTCTATTTCTGGTTTCATTTCTCAGTTTTAGATCTCTTGACTTAGACATACAATTTGAGATATTCATTCATTTTTTTAAGGAGGCGTCTTAGCAGGCACCTATTTTTTTTAGTCTACTGGACCAACCCTATGGTTAAAAACCTTCAAGCTTTGGATATAACCCAACATTTATTTGGGATTCATATCCCAAATCTCCCTGGAAGTAGAAAAGCCGCGATGAAAGAGACTCAATCTCTTCATCGGGGTAGCCTGAGACTCGCAAAGCAAGTGCTCCGCAGTTTCAGGAGGTACAATAAACTGCCAGCCCTATTCTACTTAGATGATAAGTGAGCACACAGTGGCCAGTCAAAAGCTCTGTTATTCTTTTAACTTCCACCTGTTGTAATTTAAAAGTTTACTTGCTTTAGCTTTGTCGACTAGAAATTTTATATACAGGGTGTATTGCATAAAGTTACAAAGCGTTTTGAATCGACGACCAAAAAATCGTATGGGAGGGAGTGGGGTGAAATCATAACGGTTTAGCCGCTAGGGCGTTTTGAAGTTTGTTTTATAGAGTTTTACATATCACCCTGTATTTTTGTAACCCTATGACCTATTTTCACCTATCTAAAACTGTAAAAATCAAGATTCTACCCTATCAACTTCCAGAGTAATGAGTCATCCAACAA
This sequence comes from Thereva nobilitata, assembly GCA_963855945.1. Lineage (NCBI taxonomy): Eukaryota > Metazoa > Arthropoda > Insecta > Diptera > Therevidae > Thereva > Thereva nobilitata. Next base: position 77,953,835 of record OY979698.1, on the reverse strand, counting down.
CCTACCTTTCGAAATGTAAATAAGCGTGGGCCGCTGGCGAAAAGTTCCGGTGTTAATAAAATAAGAATATAGAGCTCTACCACGCTTTTTTACATTTCGAAAGGTAGGTTGTTTACATATACTGGCTGGAGCAATAACCAGTTTACATCCAAAATTATTTTTTACTTTTTAGTTCATTTTAAAGTAAAAGCGTATTTTTTAGTTTTTTTAAACTATATTTTTTTACTGAAAAGGATAAAAACCAGACACAAGTTATCAAGATCCACGCAATATTTATTAAAATTATATAGAAAACAGCCACCACTAGTAATACTTTAAATATCTGATTTTAATAAATTATCGGGAAGTTGAATTTTCTCGCCTGGTTTAAATGCTGGCATACCTAAATAAGGACAGGAAGAACATCTAAACGCGTCACCTAAGTAACACTGCATAAAAAAAATTAAAAATACATTTATGACCGCTACTAAGTTAGATTTAAAAAAATTACACTTCCACAGCTGGACTTCGCATTAGCGGTATCTACAGGTGTCTTTCCATTTTCAGCAGCTAACTCTTCAGCTAATCCACATGAACAATTCTTGCAGGCTTTTCTTTTTCCTGTTGTTCCACAAACTATTTTTATTAAAAGAGGTTTTTTTAATTTAGAAACAAGACGAAACAAAATGTGCGATTCAAGTGTATTACCTTTCAATGAAGCTGGATCTGGTAGAACTTTATCCTCTTCATCTAGCAAGTCATCAGGATCGATAAGATCATCTTCATCATTAGCGTCAATCTTCCAAATAGATTCAATTTTTGCCTTGTCATTTGCTTTTTTTGCAAATGATAACTTAACCGATGATCCTACTTCATACTTTGGTTTTTCACATATTATTGATCCCCCTTTTATTTCACCATTTATAAATCCAGATAATTTTACGTTAACAAGAAGATCTTGTTTATCGCCAGAAAATTTCTCTATAGATAACTTTCCAGATGGTGATGTTAATTTAAGTAAATTGCATAAAATTTCTATAGCAAATGTTGAACTGGCTAATATTATTAAATCAAATGTAGAACTAGGGTATGTAGCTAGAACATTTAATACATTATTAGTTAATAAATTTATCAAGAATTATTGTGCAAACTTACCTAAGGCTAGACGATCGATGTTTTCTACTGTTACTTCCGCTCCCACGGTTTCTTTAAGTATTTTAACATTTTTCTCTAAATCTTCGGCTTGATCAGTTCCCCAAACATATAGAACACGTTTTGCTCCTTTAAAATTTTCCATAGTTTAATTAATTTTCTTTGTTTTTATATATTTTTTTTTCAATTTAGAAACGTAAATTCTGCATCGACGACTTTTGACAGTTTAGAGTGCAGCAGTCACGTTCTAGAGTTGCCCATGAATAGGGTAATTATTCGGGAATGTTTTTTTTCATTTGGAATGGGAAATTAATTTGAATTTATTATCCAAGTTTCTTGAAGTATTTATGCAAAACATGACATTAAAGTGCATAGAAAAAATCTTATCGCAATTATTTTATTAAAATAAAAAAAATTTATTTAGAAAAAAGAACTATATTTAAAAAAAAAATAAAACTAAAATCCAATAACGCCTAAAAATTACCTTCTAGATCAAAAAATTTCACCATGGTTTCTAACCTCTTCAAACAGCTTCAAACACACCACATTTATACAAAGCATGCGCTTGAATTGTCAGTTCCCACTTGGGACGGTGGTGCATAATCAAAACACGATTTCGGTTTATTACGATAAAAGTAACGCGAATATAATAAATCGAAATCAGTTAGTGATAAGTTTATGATTAGTAAAATGCCAACAACTTAAAGGATTACTTAACCAGCTTAAAAATGCTTAACGCAACAATACGGAAAGGGCTTAGCTTCGCGGTCGGATCCCAATGGACATGTCATATGAGGGTAACTGCTAGTGGTTATGTAAACATTTGTTGTGAAAAATTTTCTCATAGATTTTCTCGTTTATTATTTTGTTTTAGAGTGCTAGTCGCATACCAGTTAAGGCAGCACAAAAAGTTGAAAATAACGATATGAATTTATCTAATATTCACGCAGTAGCTGTGCCGGTTGATATAGTTCCAACGGTGGATGTCTCGAAAAGAGCAACTCTGGCTGCCTCTGCATTGGATGATGCAGATTCTGGTGGCAAAAAGAATGCTGAACGTTCACCGTGGATGATTACTCCGTCTCTAGATAACGACAAGTTACTAAAGAACTATTTACGCTTATCAAAATCACGTTTAACTTGTATTTATCCATAATACATCCTTATTCTTGTTAAACTTATGAAATAATTTCAGCTTTAGTTGTTATAACATCAATGGCTGGATATGCAATGGCTCCAGCACCATTCGATCCGGCTACTTTTATTCTATGCTCCGTTGGTACTGGACTTGTTTCCGCTGCAGCAAATGCAATCAATCAATACCATGAAGTACCTTTTGATGCACAAATGTCGAGAACTAAAAACCGTGTACTAGTAATGGGAACACTAACTCCCGTTCATGCTATAGGATTTGCCTTAGGAGCAGCATCAACCGGATTAAGTATTCTTTACTTTGGAGTTAATGGTCTAACAGCTGCCCTAGGTGCTGGGAATTTAATTCTGTACACCTCAATTTACACACCAATGAAGAGATTTAGTATTTTAAATACATGGGTTGGATCTATAGTGGGTTCAATTCCACCCTTAATGGGTTGGGCCGGGTGTGCTGGTACACTAGATACTGGTGCTTGGATATTAGCTGGTCTTTTATATGCTTGGCAATTTCCACATTTCAATGCACTCTCATGGAATTTACGTCCGGATTATTCTAGAGCTGGTTATCGAATGATGGCTGTTACAAATCCAGCACTTTGTAGACGAACTGCATTGAGGTATACCGGAGCGATAATTGGTTTATCATTAGCAGCACCGTATTTTGATGTTACAAACGTCTGGTTTGCATTAGAAACACTACCTTTAAATGCATACTTTGCATATTTAGGTAAATAATTCTAAATATCCAAACAGTAACTAATTTATCTTAATTTCTAGCCTGGAAATTCTATAAACATTCAGACAGTGGAAGTTCAAGGAAACTATTTCGATATTCCCTAATACATTTACCAGCATTAATGATTTTGTTCCTATTAAATAAGAAACGTTGGATATTTGCTGAACAGAAAGAAATACCAATAGAAAATCTTAATTTGGCTATAGCAACAACAGCCACACAAGTTGAACCAAAGGTAAATACTAGTTTAAATGATGGTATTCCAAATGCTACTCGGTTGACATCAGCAACGATTGAAACTGCTTCTACTTCTATAAGTAAAATCCTCCCAGCTACTGTGACTGCAGCATCTAAGTCGTGACATTAATTTCGTTTAGTATTATTACAAAAATTGAAATTTACTTCTTAAATCCTTGATATTTAATTATGACTAAAAGTGATTTTTTTTGTTTCAAATCTAATGTACAATGTTCTTGTCAGTAACGTGTAGAAAAGGTGATAATGAAAACCTTGATTTGTTGCTGGTTAAAATTTACTTAAAAGTATGTGAGGAGTGATTTATTTTTATTATTTCTATTTCTGATTTTATCGAGACAATTATTTAATTCTCCCCGCAAGAAAAGTGTATATATATATTATTAAAATACTAAAATAAACTATATGTAAGTAAGAAACGTTTCCTTTCTTATCATACTCATGGGGCTTTTATGGACCAATCATATTGTATTCATCGGTTCGGAACCGGCCCGCACCAGTTTGGTGAAGAGGGCCTTTGCCGATCAGACTTGGAAAAAACCCATGGAGCGTTGGAAGTCCGCGCCTGGATTGCGCCACTCTAAGCGGTACCTTTCTGTGCTGTCTCAACGTGGCTAAGGAATTGTTGGGGCGTAGTACAAAAGTTGGATGTGAGGACACTAACTTGTTGGCTTGATTACCGTTACCTAAATTACCACTTATGGAGAATAGAAAGACGGAGCACCCCAGAGGAGGATTAGTCTGCTTTTGATTGTCTCTGCGAATGCCCCGCAATAACTCGAACAGTCAAGTCTAAGCCACAAGACAGACTGCTGTAGCAGTTCAAGTATGGCCTACAAATACGAGATAATAGGCCAAGGAAAGTGGCGAAGTGGATGGAATTGGCCGCACCTTGCAACGCGAAAACGAAAATCTATCCAAACCGGCCCTTGATTGGAATCCGCAAGGAACCCGTCGTGTTGGAAGACCTAAATCAACGCCGAGGAGAACCCTATTAGCAGAGACCGCAATAACTGGAAGATCCTGGGTGGAGCTGAGAACAGCCGCACAAAATAGGGTTTGCTTGACGGCGGCCCCTATGCTGAAAGTCGAGTCGTGTGGCGTGACAAGTCCCTTGAGCTGGAAAAAGCGACTTTTCACTAGGATTACGACTTTCAGCACAGGGGCCTAAACTCAATTTAACATTCCCACTCTTTGGCCACTGTGATGGAAGTCGTAATTCAACTGAAACGTCACTTCCTTCAACTGAAACGACTTGTCACGCCACACGACTTGACTTTCAGCACAGGCGCCGGCAACTGTTTCCGCCCTATGTCCCACGAAGGATTAAATGTGCAAAAGAACTGGCCGTCGTACTTTTGGACCCAATACCGCACTAAAGAAAAAAAAGAAGAAAGAAACGTGGTGTATTTTCCTTCAATTAAAGACCTTGGAGCTTTTAAGTATTTATACAAGTTCATATCTATTTAATTCAACGTTCATGGCTTACATAAAAAGTTCATTACCAGATTTTTAGATAACATTCATCGAAAAACGTTTTTTTATTATCCTAATTATTCTCCTGCAATTGATTTTTCTATGTTCAAGATCCTTATCTAATTCCGTATCACGCCACCGTGAACTTCACCTTAATATGATGTCTATACACTGTCCCTTATTCAGTAAATCCTTGATTACTGGGGAAAGTATATGCGCTGCTACCATACACTAGTAATGTATCAAGAGAATTGTTTTTTTTTGTAAACGGTGTTATAAATAAAGTTATATCTTTAACTAAATCGCTCTAACATAGTACAAAATTCCTGTTGAAGGTGCACAAAAAATCTTCTAAATTAGTGTGTTGTAATTTTAGGACTATTCTTCATTTGGATATAGCATATCGTGCAGGATTGTTTGTACGCCCAACTTAAAAAGTATTTTATTCTTTTTAGTTAAGCTCTGCATGTCTGGTAGTAAGCTAAGTAGGTACATTATATCTGGATCTGTTTTACAAACGCAACTACCATCACGAATTTGTGTTAAATTTGCTTTTTTTGGTGATTGGTTACTGTGCTGGTCATCATCATGCCTTCGCTTATATGAATGTTCTTCCTCTAAGGTCATATACTCTTCGTTACGTGCAACCTCTTGATCTGATGGTGCTTGCTGGTCGTTATCAGCGCATATTTCTATTGTTTCATTACTTTCTGAATAGTTTTCATTATCAGATATTTCTTCAATATCATCTAATTCCTCCTCTTTTGCAAAATCATCATTCCATAAGACCTCTTCCTGTATTATTTCTTCATTTTGTAATTCTGGTGGTTTCTGCACAGGTTCCATGTCAATTTCTTCAATATTTTCGATAAAATTCTTTATATTTCCTCGTGTAACTGCGCTGATCTGTTCGAGGGCTTCTTGTATGTGACTCTCCAGCCCTTCTACGGCTGAACGTTTTCTAATTTATAATAAGACAGAATGGATTATATCCAGCTTAACTATTTAAAGATCAAAGGGTACCTTCTTAAATAAGGATGAAGAAAGAACATCGAGTCAAAAAATACCCAACAAGGCTTTGTTTTCTCTTCCATAAAAGAAGTATATTCCCTACGAAATGATATCCGTAAGTTTGTCCATTTGGCTAAGCTGACACCAGCTAAAATTATAAACAAAAATTCCTTATCCTACACAAAAATAAAACATATCAAATAATTACGATTTTTGCTAAGATTTACATCAACATCATTCCAGAAACTTTCGATATGAGGACGGCAAAAGTAATTTTTATGTTTTGGGTTATAAATCGCTTCATTCTTTTTGACAATGTCAATTAACTGAAATACTTCATCCGTCAGCCAGCGTGATGGTGCGTTTCTTTCATTTGATAAATCATTCATATTTCTTATATTTACTGTAATTGATTTTTAAGTTATATAATTTATTATTATTATTTTTTTTTAAAAATATAAGAAAATAAAATACTGGAAACGGATGTGGATTTTTTGTAAAAAGTTTATTTGCTCGAGTTTTGACGTGTTTGAAGATATTTGAAGGAAGTGATAAAAGTCACGGGATGGACAGAGTCGCTCAAACTGTGCGATAGTGGAGCATTTTACTTGGTAGTGCCGTGTTGTAACGCAAAAAAAATTGTTTCTGTTGTGTTTTTTGTTTAAAATTAATTTTATATTTTACTGATTATTACATTTTAGTTTTAAAAAAAAATTAAAAAGTTTAGTTGTTAAAAAGATAAATGTGACCTATAAATATGCAATTAAATTGAAGTAAATATTTTTTGTAAACAAGTATGCAATTATAATCCTAAAAATTCGGGTTAATTCGGCAGCACGGATATGCGCTTAACCGTTGAGGGATAATTTTCAGTTACAAAATGAAACAGTTTTTTTACGAATGTGCACATATTAGTTGTGTTTATTGAGCTGCTCTAGGTTGAGCTAGGTTGAGATATCTCAGGAAAAGGTGTTTCATGAGCAATTCGCTTGCTCTAACTCGCCTGAAGTTGCTCTGATTTGTGTTTCATGAGCCTGCTCTAAGTTGAGCTAGCTCACGGTTTTCTGCTCTACCTTTTTTGGTAGAGCAACTTCGGGCAAGCAATCAGCTGTTTGTCAACTGTCACAAAACGGCAACAGTTAATCGAAAACTGTTAAAAATAAATTACAGATACACGCCAGACCTCATTAAGAGTTTAAATTTAATATTTTAAATAGATTAAAAACTAAAATTAAAATTTCCACTTTAAAAACTGACAGATTGAACTTATGACAATTCACTTTGAGAATTGTTGCCCGAACAACAATTTCAGTTTCATGAGATTTCTTTCTCTGAATTGCTCCAACTTGCCTGATTGTTTTTTGACAGCTGCTCTACTGTGAGCTGCCTTGAGCTGCTCTGCTTTTTTTTCGGTCTCAATAAACACAACTATTATGATCTTTTACATTCCTTAAGAAACATAAGGATGCTACAAGAGGTTTTCAGCTCGAAACGGTTTGTGCTTTCCCCAGCAGGCTATGCAATGCCTCACAAATCTTTGCTTTGGAGGTTATTTGGTCCACGTCCTTATCTCGGTTGCCGCCTAGATTGGTTATCCTCACCTGCGCTGCTTTTTCTAGCGAAGATTTCACGTTCTGCTGGAAATCCACAGTTTTGCTTTTGCCAGTCTCAGGGTCCGCCTGATGCGCGTTACTTCGTCCGAAGTCCGTTGAGGAAGTGTCCGATCAGACCTTCCTCAGAAAATCCTCGTAGGATATACCGTTTGCCGCAGTTAGGATATACCGTTTGCCGAGCACATCGATCTCACCATGACTAGGACGACGTGGGAGATGTTCCGCCGATTAAGATCATTTATGGGCAGTGTCTAGCCACACGATCCACGGCATATTCACGGTATATACCGTGGATATATCGTAGATACACCGTGTATGATCCTATATACCGTGGGATATACCGTGGATATACCGTGGATACACGGTATGCTCCTATACACCGTGGAATATACCGTGGATATATCGTGGATATACGGTATGCTCCTATATACCGTGGGATATACCGTGGATATACCGTGGATACATGGTTTGCTCCTATACACCGTGGGATATACCGGTATATCTCACGGTGTATAGGAGCATACCGTGTATCCACGGTATTTAGGAGCTTAACGTGTATCTATCGTGTGGCTAGACACTGCCTCATTTATGAGCTCTTTTATTTGAGCTCCCAGTTTCTGGAAAGTGCCTTCCTTGTATTACTATTGTTCTGGGCCGCGTAACTGGTCCGAGTCAGATTAAATTTACGAATCTCCTCCTGCCCTGCCGGCCGACCTTTTAAAGGGTCGCCGTGGATGCTCCCCGCTGTTCCTCTTCGTAGCTCCCTCCTTCGAGCAATTCATACCACTTTTCATCTTTTATTTTGTGTATTGTATTAGTCTCCAGAGCCGCATACCAGGGTAAGGCACTTGTACACACCGACCTTGCCGAATACCGTTGGGAACCCTTTGCGACCAGCCTCTTTAATCACTGGCTGGCCATTCAGCCCTCGGCAAGGTGCCTTCACACCTTAGCTTAGTAGTGGCACCCATGACAGGGAGTACAAATCGCGATAGGCGGCAGAGATGATCCCTCGTAATGGACTCGTTACGCATACCTGGAGGTTGCTATCTATAATTCCTATTTTCCGGGGTATGTAGCAGTACCTATAACCTCAGGAGGTTCAAGAACTGCTACAGTTCTGTCGCAGGACGAATCTACGATTCGTCATCGCTTATGATGGAAATGGTCACCATACTATTTGGAGGAGTACTGACGTAAACAATAGGGGTGAGTGTCTTCTAGAATTTCTTTCTGGTAGGTGCTGGGCCTCACCCTTACCAGCAGGCTACTCTCTGATAGGATCTGAACTGGTGTGTTCTGGACGAGGCTCCACTCTCGGACCATCTGCCCATCTGGTGCAACGTTGCGGGTATCCCACACGTCCGCGCCTCTTTCCTGGTTCGTATGAAAACCAACTGGTCTAAGTCTCAGGAGCTTGTGGCCTCGAAATCAATCAGATTTGCTCGCCGCTTCCATCAGTTCGGTGTGTGAACTGGAAACGGCTGGCACGGAGCTCACTGAGGTGCTAATTTCCTCCTACCATAACATCAATACCGTCTCTTCTTCCCAGTAGTAGCGCAAAGTGACCTTGTGGAATAACAGACTTGCTGCAATGCGAAAGAAAATTAGGGCAATGGGAATAATACAGGCTCACCCTAACAGCCTACAACAAAGAGCTGAGACGCTCAAAAAAAATTGTCTGGAGGAGAGGAGACTCTAATAGAGGTAACTAGACTCCAAAAGGTCCTCTCGAAAGACTCCTTCAACGAAGTGGGTCTTCTTAAAAAGGTGGATGGCTCATAGAGAGCTAATAAGACCATTTTGCTTTAGGAGCGCTATCACTATAAACAGGGCAGACCTTAGGCAGGCAGTCGGTGGGATATCTGACTAGCCATGTAGTATTGATTGCAAGCCGTAGTGAAATCGTTACCGAACTCATATTTCTAAAACAATGAATTCAATATGTTTTTTTTATTTTCAGGCATAAAAAATGTTATGGATGAAAACATTCTGCTTTTGCTGCTCTGTGCGACTAGGCGTGATTTCATCGGTAGCTTTTACTATGGTAAATGAATTTCTTTCTTTGAAAAAAAAAAAAGTAGCACCAAACTTTTTCGTATAGTTTCAGTTACTTATCCCAATGATTGTCTTTATGACAACAGGAACAACGACGATAAAAAGTTTTGCATCAATAATGGAGGAAGATGAAGAATATAGCGAAGTACCAATCCTTAAAGGCCTTCTAGAGATGATTTCAGAGAGTAAGATATTTTAAAATGGTAGTGTCAAATTTTTAATATGTACTTTTAAGGACCGAGTGATTTTGTAACAATGGTTGAACTCTTCTCGGCCCTAGAAGTAGTTTCGTGTGGATTCACTATTTATGGTGCATTTAAGGTGAAACTTTGCTTTTTTTCTATTAAAAGAAATTTGTATCTTTAATCAATTTAGCTTCAAAAATGGTATCTTGTTCCGTACATGGTCCTGGAACTTTTTAGATTTACAATACTCATGGCACTTCATGTAATATCAATGATTATATTAAAGAAGACAATCAATCTTGGACTGTTGATAGCAGCCACAATTACAGGTGGTTTTATTTTATGTAAGTTACAACTATTATTATCATAAAAATATGTTATGAAGACCCCACTTGAAACTTTTAGTATACATCGGCTATGCATGGACTGCTGTTGTTGCATTCTTTCAAATAATCCAATTAGTTAATACTGCCAAATATAAGGCGTTGTACGGTGATGATCCTTTTGCACCGTGGAATATTGATGAGAGTCAAGATCAGTTTGTTGAAAATATTAAAATGTTTTCTACACCAAATTATGATGAGGTACAAGTAAAGAAGGCTTGGGGTAAGCTGGCAATGAAGGTGAAGGAGAATAGTGTGGCAACTATACGAATTGATGAGCCTGATATAAATTTGGCGGTGAAAGAATTTCAAAATTGGCATGTTAAGGAGTTGTTTGGTGGTAGAAACAAAAATTTAGTAAGATATTATTAAGTGGATTGCTTATACTCGTACTTTATTTAAAATTTAATAAAAGTGGATGTTTTGTGGTGACTTGGAAAATATGTGAAATTTTTAAAAAGGTTTCATTTTAGATTACATATCAGGTGTTTGCGGAATAGAGCGTTATTGTTATTCAAATTCTGCACAAATTTAGTAAAAGTTAAGTCATATTCTAAGAAATCTGATCAGTCAAATGATCCGAATGTTTAGATTTCACAGGAATTCCAGTATTTAGGAAATATATGAAGTAGTGAATGTAGATCAAGTTTTGACCATACCCAGTAGGAATTCTAGGTAGCACTTACCGATGGAGCACTGATATAAGTAGTCATCTGGTAAGGGTACTCATATTTTCTTAGGTGTTAGAAGAGCCCTTATATAACGCATTACAAGAGAAGGCAGATGGTAAGGGGTAATCCAGAATTAGACCCAAAGAAGTTAGAAATTTGCCCGATGACTCAAATACCATTACAAAAATACGAAAACAAATGAGTCGTCGGGTAAATTTCTAACTTCGTTGGGTCGAATTCTGGATTACCCCTTACCATCTGCCTTCTCTTGTAATGCGTTATATAAGGGCTCATCGATGTAGTAAAAAGTAAGCCTTACCTCCTATGACCTATGACATCGTGTGTAAAAATAAGCACTTCTGTCCCAAGTAGCAAAATCTAACCTAGGTTATTTTATAACTTTCGCTTTTGTTACAAACAGGTTACTTAAGCGTTATAATCTAACCGGATTACCTTCTAACTAAACACTAACTTAGTTTTTAAGTTAGAATATTACTTAATTTTTAAGTTAGAATGTAACTTCAAAATTCCGTTGCTACTGAGTTACTTCAGCACTTATTTTTAATTTGTAATACTTTTGGTTACAAATATACACAAACTTAACCATGCAAACGTGTTTTGGTTTTTCAGAGGATAGAAAAAACTCGAAAATAATGTATAAGTTTATTATAAGTTAGAAATATATTCTGAGTTAACATGTAATTTTGCAGGTTAGAAATATTCTTCAAAATAACGTATGATCATAATATGGGTTAAAAATGTACTCTCCTATAACAGTTTGGGAATAACCCGAAGTATGAAATGAAACAAAATTTTTGAATATGTGAAAAAGCCAACAGACGTCGCTGAAAGTGAGGAATAGAGAAGCAGTATTTCGCGATGTAACGAAATTAATATAAGGGTTTATATCTAGTTCGAAATATAACTCGTTATTAATGCATGGGTTAGGACGAGTTGGAAATATACCTAAGCGTAACATAAGAGTTTATTGCGAGCTAGAAACATACTCGCTATTAATGCATTGGTTTATTATAAGTTAGAATTGTACGAAAAAGTAAAATATAAGAACAAGCTTGCCGAAACGTGTTCATTTACAACCAAGCATCTGTGAAGTGAAGAAATTCACGGGCGAAAAAAGCGAATTTAAGTATCTACAATTATTATTTTTTTGGATAAAGTAAACGTGAGTAAGTTTTTAATAACTATTAATTCTTTATACTATATTTAAAGTTCATATTTTTTTAATTTTCCTATATTTTTAGGTAAAAATGCTCTACAGGTTTGGGGGAATAGGACAGGAAGAACCATCTATAAATATATTTTTAAAATGTTTAATTTAGTAATAACAATACTTGTATTTTTATTATTATTATTTAATAAAACATATTTTCTTTACGTAAATTCGATGCATTTTTTCACTTATTGCATTCTTATATAACAGTTAAAAAATATCAAATTTGTAGTTAGATTTCTGTTACAAAATCACTTTTAGGTTAATTAACGGTAAGTATGTACTATCTCCAAAACGTTTTCTTCAGGTTATTTTCTAACCAATGTTTATAAAAGGTTGATATTGGAGGTTTTACTAACGTTTGCTTCAGGTTATTTACTAAACAACGTTTACATCAGGCTAATGATAGAAGTTTTAGAAACGTTTGCTTCAGGTTATTTTGTAACTGCTAAGTTGTGTAGAGGTATATTTTAGAAGTTCTATAAACCTTAGACAGAGGTAATCTAATAACTAGAGTTATAAAATAACTGACCATTTACGGTTTAATAAATGTCTAGGAAACGTTATACAAACGTTTTACTAAGTTATGATGGTTAAATAACTTTGGCTAGTTTCTGGTTAATTAACCGGATTCTAACCAAATTGTGCTGCTTAAGGGGTATGGTAAGGCCTACCCCTTACTAGTGAGGGCTCATTTCAGTACTTCTGTAAGCTTACAAGTCCTACTGGGTAGCTTGGTCCAAAAATTGGCACCGGTGTCTAGACTTTAATAATTCTCAGGACGAAGTCTAAACTATTGTAGGGCTGCCAATAAAGCCTTGGCGAGCCAAGGAAACTGTTAAGTCTGTTCAAGCGGCTACCATAACATTGGGAGCACCCCGAACATAAATCTTACGTCCTAGGCTACGGAGACTGATAATAATTTGAGGCTGGCTCTTGATTGTGTACGGAATGTGTCAAAGAATTGTAATTATCCAGATCAAGTGCTGCAGCGATTCAGTACTTCGTGTTTTGATTAGATCAATACTAGTAGCTTTTGTTGTTCTTCTTCTTGAAGTACGTGGTTTAAAATTACCGTATAACTCAGGTTTGTAAGCCACATCCCCCAATCTATCATATCCTCTTCTATCTTTCAAACCAAGCTTGCTACTAGACTTTGCACCATGACACGAACGACATGACAGACTGGTAGTACAAAGGGGGATTCCTAAGCTTGGTTTTCCCACATAAAAAAAAACAGCGCTTGGACAGGCTCAGCAATTTTCACATTAAATTGGCTGTTCGTATCAGGTTGTGTTAAATAATGAGGACCTGCTCCTCGCTGACAGTGACCAAGAAAATGGCGGACAGACTCACTTTCCTCAAGGGCGCCTGTATTTTGGGTCCTATCTTCCTTAGAGGGTTATTTAAGTAATCAAGTCTCCTGACGCCCTTTAAGGAGTATCCACACATATCAGGGCCGTGCCCGGGGCGTCACAGGGCCATGCTCCTTCAGGGGCTCAAAAAAATATCGCGTCAGGCGCTCTAACTGAGGCCCACATCTGGATTAATATAATTGCAGAGCTATTTAGCCTGGTTCTATGTCACAAAAGTAAGGCCGCTTTGATTGTGGTGGTGTATCCAATACACGGTTTTTCGCTTTAGACCACACAAGAACCCGCACTTACCTGTGAAGATAGAAACTTTTCGATAAAATCTAATATTCTATCAGACCGACTCAACCGCTTATAAACTCCATTCACACACGACTTTCCATTTTTACCTCACTCAAGCTAAGCCCAAAAATAACTCCTCAAAAGTCGCCATTCAACTATTTTTTAATTAAGACAAAATACCAACAAAATAACACTTTATAAATCATATTAATAGGCACAAGGTTAAAGACCCCTGGAAGGTATGACCTTTTCGCACGCGTAGATTGACCTCAGCGGTCGTTACTTTACTCTCATTTTTAAGTCGTAAAACCGCCATAAAAGCGACAATATAAGCCCTGCAATAAAGAAGTCCCCACCAGAGATAAAATTAAGAAATATAAGTTAAATTACTTAATTTTTACCAGAACAGCATTTGTTATGATTGCGGCAGCAATTATTTCAATTATTCTTGCTGGGAGCAGAGAAGCGCTGCTGCAGCAACCAACCTTGGCCATAAAGGACTTTCGCACCAAGATGATGACATCCCCCGCCGATGTCTTGTTTGCGGTGATTTTAACCTGAAGAGATACCGCCGTGGAGCGCGGGCTGCTATAAATCTTTGATAAATGGATCCAATCAAATTCAATGGAAGTGATTTCAACAATTTCACTCCAAACAACTTAACTGCCGTCAGTCGCGCCGAGATATTTGCTAGTCGGAGCGCGATCTTCAGGTACTCCTCTCCTAAGTACCCCCATTTCGTTCCATAACTTGATAACTTCATCACGGGAATCATTAAAGGTATCTCTGTGCCGTGCCCTAATGGCGCTCCGCATCCTTTTCAAATGAAATAATTCTTGGCTAACGACGTCCCATCATCTCACATAATCAGACAATCATCCGCCAATTCATAGACATCTCCTGGCACTTGACGGACTGGCCAAGGTGCAGGCGACACGAGACTTCTGTACATTCGAAGACTGCCGCTAATAATTTCTTCGCGATTCTTTCACTGTTGTGGACACATTTCAGTTGTCCGGCGAGGTTCTGGCTAGTCCTAGTTCTACTTTTTTAGCCAAAGCCGCCGATGGCACAGCAACAACGTACAAGGGATCTCGTTTGTTATAAACCGTTGAAGATCTCGAGATGAAACTGAGATGTGCTTGATGGGGCTTCTCTTAAGAGTGTTATACCATATTGAAAGGCATCAGACCCAGACCACATCCGTTGCGTCATATATTATCTGGGATGGTCGCTGAAAGGTCCTGGCCTGGCTTGACAGCACGCAATTTTCGTCCATTTGCACTTTGTGCACCAACAACGGCTGGGAGACGAGAATTAAACGATCACATGATCGGTTGTGATTAGTGCAAATTAGTGTGGTTGCGTGCGAGATCGTATTATGGTAGTGTAATGACATTTTCAATTTAGGAAAGAACCCAGTCACGGCATCCCTGCTGGTTTTTGTGTGGCACACGAGTATTTTGTGCGAAGTCACCTTGAGGAGTTTTATCGAGGTGGACGTGAAATTATCTTGAATGACACATCGCGTATATGTGGATTATGAAAGTATACTTAATTAAGGGCAAGATCGAAATCAATTGCTCTTTAGTTTATTTCTGGTTAATTTTATGTATTTCGTTAATTAGTAAGTTTCCAAAGCGTTTTTTATTAAATTTTAGTAAATCGCATCGACCATTTAGCCTCGTTGTCGACTCAAACATGGTGAATCCCGTCAATCGACTGATAAAAGCTGCGATGCCGCAGCAGCGGGAAGAGATTACTGGAGACTTACTTCCCGTCCATCAGCTTTCAAACTTAACTTCGTATATTTTCATTGCATTTTTTATTAAAAAGTAAACTACATCCACCATACAACAAGATGATTTGATTTCGACTCCAGCTAGTGAGCTAGTGTTGGACTAATGCCATAAACATCAAAGCGACTATTCAATATCTCAGGATTATCATTTTGGAACAATCCGTTATATTTTAACATGCTTAAACATCAACAAGCGTAAAATATGAGAATATTTAGGCTTAGCAATGCTTTTCGGGTATTTCGATTCTGTATCCCAGTTGATTTTCAAAATCTGCTCGGATATTTCTTCCACTTTAATCTAAATCTCAAGCTCAGCGAAAAGCTCAACCCAACATTGTAAATGTTTGCTTTCAAAGCTATGCACAAAATAATCATTACCTTTACATGTTGTTTTGAGTTCTTGACTTGAAATTTACTAGAAATTCAAGTTGCGTTAAGTATTTCACTTACTTGGCTTTA
Organism: Thereva nobilitata; assembly: GCA_963855945.1. Taxonomy (NCBI): domain Eukaryota; kingdom Metazoa; phylum Arthropoda; class Insecta; order Diptera; family Therevidae; genus Thereva; species Thereva nobilitata. Next base: position 77,938,015 of record OY979698.1, on the reverse strand, counting down.
AAATGGATTGAATTTTACTTGAACTGACATTTGGCGTTTATAACAATGGCCTCGATTCCCGAATCCGGCGGATCGGAAGTGGGTGCGGATTTGACAGGATACACTATGTTCCATGTTTTTATATTTGAAGTTAGGATGTGAGGATCTTCAGATTTTCCAACTCTTGAACAACCTACATACCATAGAGAAAACACGGTTTAATAAAATCGAGACCAACAACTTTTAATGATTGTCGACGTTAAAAATCGGGGTTTCATCGGGTAAATTAGGCTATAACCAGGGGCGGGGGGGGGGGGCGTGGGGATGGAAGTAAAAGTGCACACGCAGTTTCGCTTTGGTTGGGGAAATCCACACCCAAAATATTTTATGTAGACCTAATAACCCAGAACATGGAGGACCATCTGAGTCGTTGGCGACGAAGTAACGTGGTCGAAGCTATTAAGAACATATAACTATATAGCCTAAGCTTTTTAAACCCAACCCAACTAGGAGGGATTTCTCCATAGGTTCCTCATGAGGACTCCATGTGGCAAATAAGGGTCATACTGTAAGAGGCTTCCCCCTTAGTTTTTTCATGAGCACCACACAAAAAAAGATCAGCGATACTGAAGTGAGGTAATGCCTTATCAATTTCTCATAAAGGCATTGTTTCATATTTCAGTAATGTTAGTGATCGTGAAGGGGGTCATTCAGCCTACTCAATAGACTCATTCTGGTTCGATTAAAGAGGTTAAGCAGCATTGGACGTGATTTGTACGTGGTGGGGGGATCGCATTGGTAAGGGGACATCCATAAATTACGTGAGGTGATTTTGGCGATTTTTCGACCCCCCCTCCCCCCTTGGTGAGATGTCGTGAGATTTGGCGCGACCCCCTCCCCCCCCCCCCTAAATCTCACGTGAGATTTTTAAAATTTTAAAAAATTTGTAGGATTTACACTATTATGCGTATTTTTAGTGTAAATACCTTAATCTGTGCTTGATTGCGTTGGATTATTTAAAAAAACATAATTTGTGTTGAAGAACAGTACCACAATATCATAACAGCACCAACTCGGCATGCACCCAATATAAACTACAATACCTGTGGATTACCATTTAGCAGGTGATTCTGCCTAACCTTTGGAAACCAACCTCAGGGTGCCTTACAGGGATAATGATTTCTTAACAAGAGAACAGAAAACTCGTGTATTTGTAGAGCAAGCATGGAATATAAAAAAAATTTAGAATTTTACAATTTATTGACATACGAAGGTTGGCTTTGGCATCCACTGATTCGTTTTTAGAGAGTAACGACTTGACTGTTTGAATAGTAATGGTAGAGCCATTTCTGACTCTGGAGATATACAAACTTCAGACCATTCTTCTATATATGTCATCGTTAGGTAAAAAACCTGTGACTGAAAGACCCAGGGGGGTTATCCTGGAATCCGATTCGAAAGTCATGAAATTCGGAAATAAGAAAATGGTATCTTCCACCAATGCGAATTCGAAATAAATTTGTCCGCCTGTTATCGGATTTCAGTCCGTGAATAAAGCCATTGCCGCATGCGCTGCTTTTATTTGTTTGTTTTAAAATATTCTAAAAACTCTTTAAATATTCTTGAAACAATTTATTGTTCGCATCAAAATGTCAAATTAAGTTAATAAATGAAGTTGGTTGGCTGAAAATAATTTCTTTTCGAAGATTTATCAGGCATCGCTACTAGCTTCCGTTTGCTTCCTACTTTCGTATCGCCTTATAAAAGCGGAGTCTGAAGTCACAGCCAGCTTCTCAAATTGACGTTTGAGCCGCCTGTACACCAGGGTACAGATTCAAGAAGTGCGGATCTGTTAGACTTCCATTTTTCACAACTCTCGATAATGATAACAAAAGGTTTTCAAAATCTATCTTGGCCTCTAGTAGGTATGTCAGAGCAGATGGTCGTCGATTCAAAATTCGAGTCCTGTAAGATGCTTAGATAACTAATTATGTCGCCTGGTGCAAAAGGCTGCTTTTTTTAGTGACAATGCACCGCATATAGCATGTGTTCTGACTGATGTGAAAAGAGCCGATTCTTAATATAATCTCTATGATTGCAGTAGGATTGGGTACATTATGCACTTGAGATTCTTAGGAGCGCATTAGGTTCCAGGTTTTTCAATTGGGCTTCTTTTTGTTTTGTTTAAGCTTAGACCCCCACACTAGTTCATCGAAGGGTCGCAATCTGTCCAAAAATGGTGGTATAAGTCAATGCATACATTACTTTCGCAGTTTTTTCTAGACCATTGTATAAAAAGATAAGAATTTTTCATCACGTCTTCATTCCCAGATATTTAAATTATTTTCTTTACTTTTTTTGGATGTTCCAGTTGGATGGTATTTGAAACAGTGAACAAATACAGTGTAAACGGCAGTGCAAAATTTTTATATCCAATTGCTATTGAGTCGAAATATAGTAATAGTATCACGTATACTTTGGATTCATTATTCCTTCTCTATTTGCAATATGTTTTGATAAAACCTTTCACCATGTTCATCTGATACTTTACCAAGATTTTCGTGAATGAAATCTAAGTGCGGGTCCGAAAAGACGATTTTAAAGATTTTCTCATTTACAGATATTGTACTTAAAATAGATATTAAGAAATATTGCAAAAAAATTACAGAAAAATCGAAAAATACCCATTTTGAGGGCTAAAACCCCCTAAAAAGTGGGCTTCTCGGAGTAGAAAATCGGTAGACTTTATAACCCCTTATTAAAAAGCATAAAAAGAAGCGCTCTGCCAATTTTCAGCCTGTACCTAATTATTTCCGCTATATCGCTTTTTTCGGCTTAATTTACCTGGGGGGTTATTCTGGTTCGGTGTGTTGAAAACGTGTAAACAGTTTACCCGTTTGCACCGTTGTTTGCGATTCTTTACATCGTGCAAACATGGTCATAACTGTCAAAAACTTTACACGTCTAAAAAATGCGTGCAAATGTGCAAAGTAGTCGTGAAAACTTTTATCAAAAAATATTAGATTTAATTTGATAAACTGACACTTGACAGTTTAAAAATCAATTCAGCCTTGATTCAGCATTAACTTTTCACGAATGCAACGAGAATCGCCTTTTCAGGTTCAGTGCAGTGAAAAAGGTGTGTAAAACGTCAAGTGTAAACTTTTTTTTCACGTTTTCACTACACCGAACCAGAATTGACCCCCTGTACTATTAATTTAACCCAGTTTTCTCGCGATTTTACACTGTTTCTTGCGGAAAAAAATTACGTGAGATTTGCGGAGACCCTCCCCCTCCCCCACGTGAGATTTGGTGAGATTCGGCTGGACCCCCTCCCCCCCCTAAACACCTCACGTAATTTATGGACGCCCCCTAAAACGACACTCGCGTTCAAAAAATACATAAAAGTTTTCGACACCGGCGCAATTATTCGAAATTCTTATATTTATCGGCCTTTTTTTCCTCTCAGGGATCGGCTAGCAATGATTTTCCTCAAGGGGCCAAATGGGGCATTCCTTATGACGAGGCGAGAATGAGGCAAGGCGTTATATGCCCTGTTTGGGCCCTGTAGAGCAATCCACACCAGGGTTTGAAAGCAAAGTAAACTTAAAGCAAAGCACATATTTTTAAACTTACCTTGCTGTAGACTGTGAAAACTTTTTGTTTCATATTGCTGCGAATGCTGTTGCTTTCAAATTACTTAAAAGCTTTCAGGAGCATACTGGTCCGGCTGCAAATGCTTCGGCTTTAAATACTTTGCTGTGAAATGCTTTCTTTTTGCTTACAGCTTTTCAAAGCTTTGCTCTCCAAGGCTGTGAAGTACTTTGCTTTTCTTCAGCATTTTTTTTCATGGTTCAACTTTATATAGTAAAATGGTACTTTGTTTAGAGCGGTGAAAACTTTTTTTTACGTGTGTGTGAAGCATTCGTAGCTGGACCAGCATGCCTCAGCATTTCTAATGCTATGGACACACATGTGGTTTCGATACCATGGTATCGATACCAAGCTTGTTTTATACTTAACCCCTGACACATATCTTTTTGTGGTATACATTTGACAGCTCTCAACTGACTGTTATTTGTAAAGCTTTTAAAAATGGAAAACGAATCAGTTTGTGCTCTTTTACGTCAATAAATATGCTTGAAATCGAAAGTATAACTTTTCACTTAAAAAATTTTCTTTTTTTTCAACAAAAACACAGCTAAATTTTTATTTACTCAAAAATTTAATTTTTAAAATGGAAAAATTAGGTGTTTTTATTTTCCGCTCCTATATAATGGCGTTGTTAGCAGTTAAAAGGCCACTATACCAGGTTTGTGCATAAGGAAACCAAGAAAAATTGGCTCATTTCGATACCACGTCGAATGATAGTATACCAAGTTTTTGGAATGGTATTGACCTGGTATTAGGTGACACACATCTGGTATACTACGTGGTATTTGAATACCATGGTATCGAAACCACATGTGTGTCCATAGCATAAGCAACAGCATTCGCAGCAATATGAAACAAAAAGGTTTCACAGCCTACAACAAAAAGTTTGAAAATATGATTGCTGTAAAGCAAAGCAAAGTAAATTGCTGTGGGCTTCTTGGCAGCAAAGCAAAGTCAACAGCAACAGTATTAAAATTGGTGCAGCAATTTAAACCCTGATCCACACAGGGTCCACATGAGGCAGTTGATCTTACCTCATAGGGGCCCTTTCTGCACCCCTCCTCCCTTCTTCTGAAAATGCTAATCGGGCATAACCCCATAAACAAAGAATATAACTCAACAGGTAAATAAATTGGCCGAACTTTTCACATTTTAACTGTTATCTGTTCACTTGCTCCCCACCCACAATGATTATGCTCCGCCGCCCCTGGCTATAACTATATTTAATTCAACACGCTCGGGGTTCTTCGAGTACTTAGACAATTCGGGAAGTGGTGAGTTTTTTTCTAGATCCTTTTTTATGCTTTATTTACAAACAGATTGGGTTTAGTGATGAGAATCGGAATCGGAACACAGTTGACAAAATTCGTGGGGCATATTATTGCCGCCATTTTGCATTTATAAGATTTTACCACAAATTCGTTATTTGCCACCTTAAAAACCCCTAGATACCCGCTTTCATTTTAATTAGATCACAATAGACAAATTCGGCCATATTTGCGCGACCATTTTGAATTTCGAGCATGGCCATTTTGAATTTCGAAGGTGTGAGACCCCCACGGGTCTTCCTGCACAATTTCTGGACTCTTGAAATCTCTTCTTCCCGTCGCACAGTGGGGCCAAATCGAAAAAACCCGGACTAAATTCCAAAAAGGTAAATAATCGCCTTCCATCGTCTTCAAATTAATGACTCGGGGGTTTTTGGGGTCGCTGATTACGAATCTGAACTCAAAATTCCAAAATTCAAGATGGCGGATCCAATATGGCGGACAAGGTTTTTAAAATGTTTGTAGATTCTGTCCAAAATTGGTATATGGAGATTTTTGGGGTCGCTGATTACCAATCTGAACTCATAATTCCAAAATTCAAGATGGCGGATCCAATATGGCGGACCAGGTTTTTATAATGTGTGTAGATTTTGCCCAAAATTGGTATATGGTGATTTTTGGGGTTGCTGATCACGAATCTGAACTCAGAATCCCAAAATTCAAGATGGCGGATCCAATATGGCGGACCAGGTTTTTATAATGTGTGTAGATTTTGCCCAAAATTGGTATATGGTGATTTTTGGGGTTGCTGATCACGAATCTGAACTCAGAATCCCAAAATTCAAGATGGCGGATCCAATATGGCGGACAAGGTTTTTAAAATGTACATACATATGTAGATTCTGCCCAAGATTGGTATATGGCGGTTTTTAGCTTTATTGGTAAGAATGTCAAAATAATTTTTTCTTTGAAACCAAAAAACAGTTAAAAGTAGTTTATTGAAATAGTTTTGTAGTGTTTTTTTGTTTTTTCCAATTAACAAGTTTTTAGTTAACACAATAAATAAAAATTATTCAAATTTGACCATCAAAATGAATATATTTTACACATTGCACGATTCGCAATTCAGTATAAAAAATTATTATGAAATTATTAATTAATTAATTATGAAAATTATTATTATATGATACATGTAATTATTTTTCTTTATAAATACCTTCAATCATTCATCATTGGTCTCATAAAATCTTCTTTCTGTACGATGCCACCCATTCCATTTAATTCTGATTTTAGTGAGCAATGCCCTTAAAGTTCCTTTATTTTTATCTGTTAGAGTGAATCCTACGGGATGAATTTTCACTTACATGACTTTCTCGATATTATGATAAATTTCTGCAACGGTGCATCCAAATTATTTTTTAGTTCTTCAAATATTTCTTTTCTAGTTAACCCATTTCTATTTGGCTCGTCGAAAACGAAAAGGCAATGTTAAAAGAGAGTGAAGAGAGTGAATTGTGATAGAAGAGAGAGAGAGGGGCAGAGAGAGAGAGAGAAACAGAGAGAGGGGAGTGGGAAGAGAGGGAAATAAAGACAGGGAGAAAGAGAGAGCGGAAGATGTTTATATTAGGTCTGTTCCAATAGAGAATGCGGGATCCCGCCGGACCAAGAAATCACCCAATTCCTGTTCCAATAGAATCTCATGCTCGGAAAAGCGGGGAAATTTTTACTTCCCCTCGACCAAGAAACCGCAGGAGATTTTTAGGTGGAGTGAAATCTTACGACGTTTTCAACATGTCAAAACAGCTGTTACTTGTCATGTCAAACCAAAATGATTACGATGTGCTGAAAATAATTTCTTCGATTGGTGCCTTACTACAAGATTTTGAATAATTTCATAAATAATTTATTAATTTCAATAGTTTTATGTCATTATTTTGAAGACACAAGTGATTTTAAGGTTATGGTCTTCTTGATTTGCACGAAACATCCCAGAAAGCGTTCCTTCACTTTTCGGGATTTTGACTAAATTTTCCCCCACCAATCAAGTAACTTTTCGCAGGCTACGACAGGACAGGTTTTCTATTGGAACAGACCTATTTAAAGGTCTTTTGTGCAGTCTAGTACACCACGGTGATGCATACATTTCCACGAAAAGTTCGATTAAAATTAGGCGAGCAAATATGAGCAGCTGAATTTTGGATATTTCATTTGTATGTAATACGCTAATCTACAACTTGTAATAGGTTTGAAGGCGGAACAATGTGGAACATTTTACTTTTTTACTTTGAAAGCCCATTTTTTTTTAATTTTTTACTTTGCAAATCACATGCACTACTTTCCTTCACCAAATTTTTTGCTTAAGACAGTATAACTCAATAAATTTTACTTAGTTGTAGCAGTTGATTCCAATTTATTTCAGCGGAATTAATGGTATCCTCAAAGATTCTCGTGTATTCAATCACGCGTCTGCTTATCTCTGTTTTAAACTTACAACTGACTGCTCTCATGATCGCTATGTTTCAACTGACATCTACTCGGCTGTAGTAGAGTTACGGTTTTATTGTGAGTGAATTTGAACTCGCTAGGGACTGCTTTAGTCAATTCTAAGTACAAAAATCCTCATCAGACACTTTCATTTTTTGGACTTTTGTCCGGTTTTTTTCGATTTGGCCCCACTGTGTGTCGTCTACATGTTTTGCTAGTTTTCTGCAGGGTAATTATACTTAACAAAATATATGAGAGTACTTTGTAAGCTGGTAAGACTAGGTAATTGGTCTGTAGTTTTTTTAGTTCATCAATCCACCTTTTTTTGGGACAATTACGCCCAGAAGCTAATCTTCCGGCATCTTTCTATGTCTCCATAGTTTGCAAATTAGACAATGTAAGGCAAGTACATTTACTCAAACCCTGAAAACTCATTATCTTACCCTCAATCTTAAATTTTATGCACGATGGTACATATATGTAGGTTGAAGCTAATTATCAAATCACGAACAAAGCTTATCCTTGTTGATGTTACCGGAATTTAGTGTAAATTCCGACAAAACGCGTTTTGTACCATTTACCATCAGGAAATGAATACTGCCGGGATTGACGGAACTGATCCGTGAAGACAAAACATTAAATATTGGTTTATCACAATATAGAGAGTAGGTAGTCGGGAACATTAGATGCCAGACCTAAAACAACGTGGGGGAGAACCCTATTAGCAGAGGCCGCAACAACTGGGAGATCCTGGACGGAGCTGAGAGCTGTCGCGCAAACTAAGGTCCGCTGGTATGCAACTGTTTCCCGCTATGTCCCATGAGGGTTTTAAGGAGCATAAGTCAAGTAAGTCATTAGATGCCAACCATAACTGAAGCCAGCATAAGGATAATCTGATTAGCAGGACATGCATATCTCTGTCGGCCAGCCCCAGAGCCTTCAGTAAAAACCGGGAGAAATATCTTTAAAAAGGTATTTTTTTTATAATGACGACACTGTACAACCCCAATTTGTAAAGTTTGACAACAAGCTCTAGTCCAAGGAAAGGGGAAGGAGAAGTTTGAAAGATGACAAGCGCCATAACGCAGTTTTCATAAAAGCTACTTAATTAACACTATCGTGGCAAATGCTTCTTGTCTTCGATAATCGAAATGACAAGAAAGAAGGAATGTTCTCTGGATGGAGAAGTGAAAATACGGACTATGCCGGACTATTGAAACACAGACCTCTGGAATGGTAGTCCCCTCAACCCTTCAGGCACCTCACACATACCGGAACAAATACAATTCAAATTTGATCCAGAGTCTGGACTAGGCCAATTTATTTCAGTCAGAAAACCTAAAACCTGTCCAAACTTCTAGTGTGTGGAAAATGTATGTCTATGGTCAGAATTGTACAAAGATAGAGTTTTACATATCACCCTGTATTTTTGTAACCGTATAACCTATTTCCATGAATAAGGTACAGATGCAGAATTCCTCCACCTCTCTATGATGGTAAAAGCGATGGTTCTATCTTACCAACTTTTGGAGCAATGAGTTGTCAAAGTAGAAATTTTATTTTTTTTTAACAAAAAACCAACTTCAACTCCTTTTTTGTCCAAAAATGCGTAATTAATCTATACTTTTTTCCAAAAGCTAAAATTGACGACTCATTACTCCAAAAGTTGGTAAGATAGAACCATGGCTTTTACCATCATAGATAGGTGGAGGAATCCTGCGTTCAGTGGTACCTAATGCATGGAAATAGGTTATACGGTTACAAAAATACAGGGTGATATGTAAAACTCTTATCTTTGTACAGTTCTGACCGTATTACTCAGAACGGACAAAGATTTCGAACTAGGCGCCATAGTAACTTATATTCAGCTCAAAAAAACCTATCCAACGACGTATTACACATAGCTATTGGAGTGGGTACCAAAGTCCATACATTTTCTGGCATTCTCCTTTTGTAATGTTTCATACAAAATTTAAAAGAGTGAAACATTTCTAGGTGCACAAGTTTATGGTTATGAACTTAGATAGAGAAGCAAGAAAAAGCTTTTTCATGCAATAAATTACTTTATGTGTAAGCTAAGAGCTTTTAAGCTCTTGAGCTTTTGTGACGTCATTCAAGAATATCGAAACGAAACTATTGTTGCTCTTCTTGTTGTATTTGTTACATTTGTTTCTTTTTTTGTTTCACACATTTTACTTAAATATTTCATTAGCAAACACCCTTAGTGCGTCACGTGACGGTATGTAAAAAGAATTAGAAGATATGTCTGTATATTACATCGTTTGCCAGTATGTTCTGCTCAGGCATAACCTTCTATATTTACAAGCCATGAACAAGGAAAATATTGAGAGCGAATTTCCGCTCAATCGAACTACAACTCGGTGAAGTCACGATATGTTGTTAGTGTAATTTGGAGAATTTGGGAGAATTTGGTAGTCCGATTCTCTCAATATCTATTCTTGTTCATGGCTTGTAAATATAGAAGGTTATGGCTCAGGCGTACAATAAAGAGCAGTTGCTATTTCGTATTGGTGAGGGTTATTAATTTATTGTTAATGTATAGATGAAATGAGCTTTTCGGATTTTATTTTTGTATAATTGTTAAGGACCATACAACCTGCTTAATTATTATTATACAGTCAAACCTGGGTGAGTGACAACTGGATAAGCGAGAAAACTCTATAAGTGAGAGTAATTGCCAGGTCCCATCATTTTAACCTTCTAAAACCTCTATAAGTGAGAAACAGAAACCTCTATAAGAGAAAGTCGTTTTTCTCTCGTGGACCTCTATAACTGAGACTTAATTGCTTGTATCTCTATAAGCGACAGTTGAGCGTATTATGTACCTGCTATTATCTGCTATTTATGACTCATTCTTAAATTTCGAGGAAGTGCAATGGCTGGGGTGGCAGCACAGAAGTCGTTTCAAGTCATCTGTTTCGAGTTTTCCATTGAATTTTTCCATTTAAAACTCGTTACAAATGAGTTGAAACGACTTCTGTGCTGCCATCCCTGTTTTGGTGTTATTTTCGTGGAGCTTCACATTTTTTTGTATCGCATTCTATTCGAACGGCCAAATAGGCGTATGTACCGATCTACATATTTGTAGCACTTACTAGGTACAGTTGATAAGTATCAATTGCGAAGAAAGGTCTATGTCAAATGTTAATGAATAAAACCTATACAATACATATACATATGTTTATCACTACATACTTGTGTTTGCTGTATTCTTTAAAACCTGTTTAAATGAGAAAAGCCTCTCCTGTACCTGTATAAGCGAAAAACTTGGATTAGTGAAAAACCTCCATAAGCGAAAAAGATATTGCGGTCCCTTGAACTTTCGCTTATCCAGGTTCGACTGTATAATATCACGGGCTCTATCAATAACTACTTCAATATTAGGTAAACATAAAATCCACATCAACCAAAAGTCATACCAAACAAGTTCTATGTTTATACACTTGTGGTTTACGCAAAATTACCTTGCAGATTGCTGCAGTCCCGAACACGATATCACTCTTAGCCTCCAGTCTGTATTTTCCCAACTCATGCCTCTGCACACGCATTAGATAAGTGCCAAGTAATTTTCCGCAGAAATTCCTATCATCATTTCCTGGTAATTTTCGGTAGAATCCGTTGTGAATTAGCACCTAAACACATGTTACCTATGGTAAGACAATGAGGACAGTCATTTACGCAAATCGTACGTAGTATCTACGTAATGTTTAGCTAAGCTGAACTGCAACAAGACGTCATTAATGACCCGACAATCTGCAGGAATTCCGTATTGTACATTGCACAATTCTTGTGTACATATAAGATGAATGCAGTAGGCCTTGACCATGCGCTTATCTTTGGGGGCATGTCTCTCTTTCTCTCTCTCTCTCTAAAAAATGTGCCGTTCCAAGCAGTTTCCGTAGAATTAATGAAGCAACAACGAAAAATTGCAGCTCACCTGTTTACCCAAAGAGACTCACTAGTCAGGCCCGCCAGCGACACTTTAGATTCCGTTAGCCAATTAACTTAACAAATTTCTTACACAATTGACTGAGTACCATGACTAGAAAGCTGAGGTAAGATTATTGCGCGTTTATCACCGGTTGTGCTGCACTCCCTAATTGCAGGTCCAAGAGGAAATTCGTCAATTATAGAAAGGAGTGGAAGGGCGGCTTTTGTTTTATCTTGTAGCACGGAATCCCATTAACCTACCTATTGAGAAATGCACTTACGAGTGTGCTGACTGTGTGCTCCACCTGCATCTGCAGATAGGGATTTCTTAATACCTTCATTGCACATATAACTTGAAGCTGCAACTTTCCCTTGGCGCGCAGCACAATGAATTTGACTTGCAGCAGACAATGACGACTCTATATAAAATATGAACTGCCAAAAGAACTTTATGCACTTTCCCAAATTCGAAAGGGAGAAGCACGACTGGCGGATCTGTAACTTATGGTCTAGAATCTTGAATTGCAGAAAATTTGCCACTTTACAAACTGCAGCCAATAAATTATTTATGAGCTCACTTGCTATAGCTGCAATGATCGCTTATTCTGGTGCATGCACCAATAGTCCGACTAGCTGCAGCAAATCTTTTAGTTCGAGTTGAAGTCGTCGTTTCCGCTTGGCCAGCAGTTTACGAGACAGCAGAGAGTGGGCATTGCCGAATGAATTGAACAATTTCCGATTTTTGATTGAATAATTGCAGTCAATGGGAAAATTATAGACTTTCCCAGTCGCGACTAAATGATGAGTTTCCCGATTTCACTTAAATCATCGATAACTGCCCAGTAATTGAATATTTGCGGTCACTCGATGCAGTTTCCATATTGCAGTTTGCCGATAGGGTTCAACCTGTAGGGAGCAGTAGATTAAGTGCTTCTAATTTTGCTATTGAGGCCATTGCAGTGTACAAATGCGAGGGCAGAAAAGGTTAATGCTTTGCATGATGGGAATTCGTTTAGTAAATGGACTTTCTAAAATGGTATTTTTAACACTATTTTTGTTAAGTTTGTGAGATGATAATTATTCTAACGCAGCTAACTAACAAAATTGTACCAGAGTCTCTTAAAAGACAGGAAAATTGTGACCTTCCTTGCTAAATGAGGTAAATAGATTTTGTATATTTCTTCCTGTTCAAAGATCTTTATCCATCGCCCAAGATCATAAAAGTCTCTGGGCAAATAGTTGATCCAGGCGATTTTTGCATTCAGACAATTTTTAGCATTTGGTCCAAAGTTTTTCACGATTGATGTACGCATGTAGTCTAGGATTGTTATACTAAAACAAAATTCCTTTACTTTAAGTTGACTCATTCCACGTCGTCATATTTGTCAAGGTTAAGCTGTTTTTTGGCGTTTGGGACTTGCTTACTTACTTATTTGGATCTACGACATATGATCTGATCCTGGCCTCTGGCAACTGCTCCCTCCACTGGCCCAGCTTCTGAGCTCACCCAGTTTACCCAGTCTCCCAGTTTAGCATTCCTAAGCTCCAGACGCCCTGATATATGCCATCGTGATCTTCATTCGAGAGGTGTGTATGCTTGACCTCGAAACTGCAAAGTGTTATAGGCTAACAAGCCTTTCATCCCCTGGCCTGAAGAAGTGCATAGTGTGGAAAACACCCTAGAACACAAACAGTTCAACTTTTCAACTTGTCAGCCTTCTTGGAGATGAAAGGGTTTTCGACAAAATTTGCCCGAATGTCATCCAGTTGCTCTGACGAATATTTTAAAAACATTAGAGAACAACAGACAGGCGCGGATTCAAGGGGGCGGGGTCACGGGGGTCATGACCCCCCCAAAAAGCGGTCTCTGTTTAAAAAACAAAATTGACCAACTAAAAAACAAAAACAAAAAATAACCAAACGACCAAAACCGACCCAACTTTTTAGCAAATTAAAAAAACGACCTTAAAAAAATGGCCTTCAAGGTCAACAACAGATTGATCTATACCCTTTCTATGTGTTTTGATTTGCAAACTCTGAAGTTAGCTGCACTCACTCAGAAAGGGCGCGTCTTCATCAGAAACACATTGGGGCACGTTTTCGTAGGGCACGTTTGTTTTTAATCCACCAGAAAATTCGGTTAGGTTAGGTTAGATATGGCTGAGCTGTTGGTTTAACTCATACACTTAGGTCAAAAAGATAGGCCCATTGTGATGCCATAGTGATACCACTTTAAACCCGATGTTAAAGTGTCGTTTCTTCGCTAAACCATTTCGAGGATGTAATGAATCTTCTCAGTTGCGGGATCCCAGTCTTCGAGATTTCCACAAGCGTGTTTAGAAAGGGTTCACCAAATGTGGTTAATCTCCTTCTGCTTAGGGCTGGGCAGTGACAGGGGAGCCGTGGTACACTTTCCTCCTCGTCCGCATTTTTACAGCTTCTGCAAAAATCGTAGGTCTCAAGACCTAAGCGCGTCGCATGCGTCCCTATCAGACAGTGTCCGGTCAGCACTTCCACAGCTATGTTCGTTTTCTTAATGCGCTCTTCTGTGTTTTCATTCCAGAGGAGTTTCTTGTCCAGGACTACTCCCAGATATTTGGCACTATTGCTAAATTTGAGCCTGACATTGTTTAGGCGTGGGGGTGTTAGAAGTGGGGTTTTATACCTCCTCGTGAAGAGGACCAGTTCTGCTTTTACTGGGTTAACGCTGAGTACGCGGGTGACAGCCCAGCTTGAAAGGGTTTATAACGGCGCCTCCATGAGATCCCAGAGGACTTGAGGAAATTTTTCTTTTGTGATGATGACAACGTCATGCGCGTACGCCAGGACGTAATGGCACTCTGCCTCCATGCGTCGCAACAGCTGGTTCTTACTTACGACCCATAGGAGCGTGGTACCTCTACTCTTCCTTGCGGGGTGCCTCTATTTACGGCCCATTGGACCGAGCAGTCGCCTAGGACCGCGCTCGCCATCCTGCCAGTAAGCATTTGATGGATGAGAGACACCAGTGATGCCTCGATCCGCAGTTCTGTCAAGGCCAGGGTAATGGCGTCCGGGAGTACGTTGTTAAACGCTCCCTCTTTGTTAAGGAATGCCGCTATTGTATACTCCTTGACCTCGAGTGATTTTTCAATTGTTGAGACCAATGAATGGAGAGCAGCGTCAGTAGATTTGCCCTTTGTGTAGACGTGCTGTGCGCTAGAGAGTTCCGAGGTTAGTATGGTCTGCCTCAGATATATTTCGATTAGCCTTTCTAGAGTCTTTAAAAGAAAGGATGATAGGTTGATTGGCCTGAAGTCTTTGGGTGTTGCGTGGGAGGCTTTTCCTGCCTTAGGTATAAAAATTACTTTCACCTCTTTCCAAATAGAGGGAATGCAGGTATTCTGAAGGCACCCGGTAAACATGGCCTGCAACCAGGGCATGATGTAACTAAGGGTGCACTGCAGTTGTGCCGGCACTATGCCGTCCGGGCCTGAAGATTTATATGGCTGGAAGGTGTTTACAGCCCATTTAATTCTTGCTCTGCCCCAAAAACAAAATTATAGATCCGCGCCTGACGACAGAGTATAGGCAGTTGTGTGCGCGGGTGACATTGACGTGGTCAACCCAGCATCCGGAAAACAAGCAAGCTAGTCAAAATGATAGCATGCTTCTGTTTGACAGGCGGCTTTGGGTGCCACTCCCACTGAAACATTGAACGTAATTCCCGATCTGCTACCAGAGCAGTAAACTTTTTAATCATTTAATGCAACCGCTGGCAGCAAAAGCTTCTGCTCCGTGGCAACGTCCATCAAGAAGAATTTTACTACGTCTACTACCCCTTCGTTTTTCTATAAGGGGAAGTGTTAACAGACAGCAAATCCAAGGCAGACTTATTAACTTCTGTTCGCCTTCCGCCGAGGCACCTACGGCCAGTAGCTCGGTAATGGGTAGCGAGCTTAGTCGAAGTCATCTTTCCTGCAAAGGAAGCAGAGACAGTAGGTCGCTGATCCGTATGTACCACTGCTCTGGCTCTGGTGAGTACCTTAGAGGGACCCCGCCAAAGTAATGCCTTTACGACTCGTACCGGTCTGGCTCAAACGTCACGGACCCCCAGCCCTGGGCCTTAGATAGGCGGTCTCACACATTTTTTTGCGCACTTCACAAACTAGTTATAAGTAGAAAAGCCGACTGTGAAACAATCTTACGCAGTCTTAGTTCTCCAATAGTTATACAATAGTAATCCAATAGTTCCAAGGCAGGGCTTGGGTCCAAAAGTAAAACGGCAACTCGGCTATCCTATCGTACTACACAACTATACCTCATATTGGTAGGTCACACTGCTCTAACACGTTCAGCAGTCCGGCTAGTTGTTTGCCGCTTAGACTTGACTGTTCGAGCAGAGTCTCATTGCCCTATGAACCACTGCCATAGTGATCCCGGCCAATTATGGCTTCCGGGTTCCTGAACGCAGTCCTGCCTTCGGTCTGTGGCGAAGGAGTTTCCGAAAGCGAGAGCCACCCAATTCCACTCTGGTCGTCTATGCTTTGGGCCTGTCCAGTTTAATTGGACCATAAAAGTCGCATGAGTATGATGGGAAAAAGACTCATCCTGACAGAGCCTCCGTATCAGGAAGAGATTGTTAAACGACAGTGCAATGCAGCCCTCGACACGAAAACTTAATATCATAGCTTGGTAGGCACTATCAGATTAGCCTATCCCTGTCAGGACAGCTTCCAGTGGCCACCACGAAGAAGTTATTAACGTTCTTCCACCAGTATCCTACACGCTTCTTTTTATCTCGCTGGTAACTGATCACTTTGGGAGGATCGACGTATTCCCAAGTTGATATGCCTTTTTAAGTTAAACGGAATTGAAATCCTTACAAAAAATCCTTTATATGTTATTGTACGTTTGCTTCTTTGTTATAACTGATCGAAAACTGATCGTGATTCTTTTCAAACCTACCATTGTTTTGTATCATTCCATTTGACCTTCCACAAACCACTTAAGTAGATCAAAATTTATGCTTAAACTCTTAATGAATACAATCTAGTAAAACATATTGCCTCACACATCACAGCACCACAGTCAACGACTGCATTGCACAAATAAAACAGCAACAAAATATTCTTCCCTTCTCCCATAATTGCATTTAACTATTCTCTCGGACACCAACTGCATAACCAAATGGCGGCTATCTTCAGTGCAAATATTTGCATTCATTTAGAGATTATCGAGGTGCCAATATTTGCATTTATCAACGTCTTACGACAACACACTTTGCACTTTGCATGCATGCCTAATGAACTATTGCAGCAAGATCGCAAGATTTTCAATGGCCGGTGCCGTGCTGTGCTCAATCGTTCCCTTCGGTACTAGTTTACCGCACAGGGCAGTTACGTCTTAATTGTTCTGAAACCAATTTAAATGATAATTTTCCTATGCTATGATCTTATGGGTTCACCTTTCTGCGCTATGCCCGAAGGGTATACGAATTAATAGAAGAGAATGATCAGGAACATAATAATTGCAATTAACGATTTTATGAAAATGCAATTAAGTGCTTGATTAAAAGGCAGCTGCAAATTGATATAAATAACGACCAAAAAACTATCATAGACCCTCCAAGTCGATCTAGTCTCTCCCTGCAGCGGCTTCTTAAATGAATATCAATTTAACTCCGAACTGCACCTAGTTGAAGTGGGTCACATAAAACGCATAAACTAAAGCCCCATAAAATATTTGTTTTTTTAGTTTTGTCGTTTTTTTCCCTTTTCCAATCGTGATGAGTTTGTTCCAATTCCGTAAGAACTATGCCACGTAAATAACAAAGCATCAGTCTATAAATCTCACATACGTTTCATTCCGATAAAATTTATTTTCCCCCCGTTTTTTTATTGCAACAACAAATACTGATTTTCCACATGCCGTAAGATCAGATCAAATCAGATGAATTCGATCAATCGAAGATCGTTTGCTTTAGGTTGAATTGTTGGGCCTGTTCGTTTCGATCGTACACGATTCAGAAGAATTCGTATGCCGGGGCTAATAAGAGATCAACATGTGACATTCTGTACCTAAATAGTTAGCCAAATAGAACGGCTACCATTAAGCTGCAACGAATTATTGTCTATTGAAGAAATCATAGAGAATCGATCACTAACAAGATCGGTTTGATTTCTTGTGTTTTTTTGTGGATTTAAATGGATCGTCGTTAGACCTTTATCTGATTGTGGAAAATATTTGTTATTCAGTGACTTATCGGAATGGATTATGAGATTGTAAATTGAAATTTTTAAGATGTAAATGACGTTGGGAGAAAGTTTTGTATTTAATAGCAATTTGCTGGGAAATTTAGATGGATGAAAATACAAAAGACTATATTTTATGAAGACAAAGCTACGTTGGATTGGTTTATACTCCTGATACGATATTCCCTTCTCCAGGAACTGCTCGAGGATATCTGTAACCATACCCCTTTTATAAGCACCAGACAATAGATAGTGTGATACATTGTTTATATCCAAAATTTTCAGCAGTTTTTGGGTAGTTATCGAAATCGACGAGTGCCGTATGATAAACTATATTAATAATTGTAACTATATTAATAATTACATAGAACCCGTATAAATCCCACATTTCCGATTCTCCTTACCATTTTACCAAAAAAATCTTGTTGATCAATTCTGAACCGATTGCTTAGAGAGCTTCAGGATACAATGTTCAATGTTTTTTCATTTGTAGCTAGAATGTCAGGATTTTCCGATTTTCCAACTCTTGAACAACCTACATACAGCTAACCGTAAAATTAGTCCGCCATATTGGTCCGACAATTTTGAAATTATAAGTTTTGATCATAAATTCGTTATTTGTTACTCCCATATACCGATTTTCATTGGAATCGGAATACAATTGGCAAACTCGTCGGCCATATTGGTGCGGCCATTTCGAATTTAAGTTTTGATCGTAAATTCGTTATTTGCTACCTTAAAAACCCCAGGTACTGATTTTCATTGGGATCGGAACACAGTTTGCAAATTCGTCGGCCATATTGGCGCGGCCAGTTTGAAATTATAATTTCTGATCATAAATTCGTTATTTGTTACCTTCAAAAATCCCAGATACCGATTTTCATTGGAATCGGAATAAAATTGGCAAATTCAACCATATTTCTTGTTCCATTTTGCATTTCGGTCATATTTCGGCGGCCATTTTGAACTTCGATGGTCTGAAAAATAAAATATACCCCATGTTACTCGCTGATAATAGAGCTTTCTATTGGCTAAATAATTTTTAAAATCGGTTCGGTAGTTTTTGAGTTTATCCGGAACAAACGAACAATCAAATCTTTTCTCTTTATTTAATAGTATTGATTATAATTGCTTGACTATAGTGGTCTATCACCAGCCAGATTCAGGGAGGAACATGTAGTTTTTGTAAATACTATCTCGGACTGGTGGAAGAGCGATCATAGCCATTGTAAGTTTTTCAGGACAACTTGCAATGGCTATGATCGCTCTCTATGATCGGGATGGGCTAATATGATCGGGCTTACCAAGCCAAGATGTAAAGTTGTCGTGTCGATGGCAGTTTTTATACTGTCCTTTGCCGATCACCTCTGGACACCGGGCGCACGTAATGATAATGTCTTATCCTGATATGAAGGCTCTGTCAGCATGGACCTGCCACTTTTATCGTACTCATGGGACTTTTATGGACCAATTCAGCACGAGTGGCGCAAGGAGGGCCGGAGTGGAATAAGTAGGTAAGCCCATGGAGCACACCGCAAAACTTTCCCAACAGGCCTGAGAAACCGAGAAACCAGAAAGTTGACTAAGACAGACGCCAATCTGCCCAACGTTTCTGGACTCATCACAAAATTGACAGCACCAGCACCCACATCATCTAGAGGGGAACAGTCTCAAGCGGGACGCATCTGATGATTTGCCTAAACGGCAGCGGTTAGAGGACTCTCCAGGGGAGCAGGGGCCCCAGAAGAAGAACAGGGGGCATTGCCCTCCTGCTAGGACAGTAGCCGCAAAGGGAAAGGCACTTCGACGAATTTTAGCGCGTGTCCAGTCCATCGAGCATGGCGGAAGAGGTGGGACGAGTCTACTAAGGGCTGATGGACCCATAGAATCATACTAAACGTAGAGAAGTGGAACGGGGGGGGGAAGCGAGTTGCTACCTCACGCAGTTATTGAGTAGACGAGGAGGTTATAGGCATACTTTCAACGCTTCATGCTGGATGATTCACCATTCTATCCAGAATGCCCGGACGATAACGAGGAACCGGCACATGCCCTCTTTAAATACCCGAGGTTTGCGGAGCACAGGAGTATGCTGGAGGCAGCCATCGAGATGCAGCTAACAATGGAGAACATCCTGAATGTGGGGGAATGTATGGAGAATGGTGGAAGCGGGAACGCCATCCAAGGCTTAAGCAATACGAAGCTCAAAGAAGCAGAGAAAGGCAAATAAATGCCAGAAGAGATAACAGTTAGATACCTAGACGGCTAGACTGTTCCGCCTATGGTGAGCACCTTCGAGGTATTTCTTTTTAAGGATCCTGCTGATGATCTATGGTGAAGGATCTACGGGGTGCGACAGTGAGGGAGGCCCAACCTTCGCTGGAAGGATGGCGTAGACGAGGATGCCCAGAGCTTAAGGATCCTAAACTGGATGACATCGGCTCAGAATCTGGATCGGTGGAAAAAACAGTTGCAAGAGGCCAGGACCGAATCCCGGTTGTAGAGCCGTCATAGAAAAAGAAGCTGATGACACCGGATGAAGTAATACGGCTTTACGGCTCTTACAGGTCTGGACTTGTACGTCATGCAAAAAGGGTTAGTGAGTTTATACTCTTTCTTTAGCGCATCCTATCTGCTCAGTGTTTTCCTGCAGGATTATTTTTTTAGACAGCTCTCCGTCGAGCTGTTCTTCTTCCTGTACGCAAGGTTAAGTCGTGATGATCGCTGCCGGTATACACCTCACTCACCCGCCGATGGCTATCTCTGGCTATCGAGTCACTGATGAAGGTCACGTCTACTATAGACCCTCTTTCCTTTTTTGGAATGTTTTTTGACCGCCGTTGTTTGCTAACACTACATTGAGAGCCAAACTGCATTTGTGTGCCACCTGCCCCAATCTACATCCACCCTTACCACGTATTCCTACATTGTGAGACTAGGCGTCGCGAAGCAACTGTAGATATATACACCTCCTATCTTTGCCCGAGCAAAACTATCTTTCGGGTTCTCATCGTCTCCTCGATGGGTCGGTTTCCCCACGCCCATATTGCAGCTTTTCGGCTTTTCTCTGTCTGCCAGATTCCAATGTGTAAAGGCTGGAGTACAATGATTCCGTTCCGAACCGCACCGTAAGCGTACCGTTCCGGGGTGTTGTGTTTTTGACAGCTATCAAGTTTAAAAGAAGTGAGTGCAGAAATAATAAAATTTGTGTTCAAATAGAATTTATTTTTTTTTTCAAAAATTTCCGGATATGTTTTTACTAATTCAATTAATTAAATGACACCAAATGAGGTTATGTCTTCCGACCTTTTCGTAAAAAGATGGAATTTGCTCATCTTTTCCATTCCGCACCGTTCCGAATCGTCCATTGTAGCCCCCCTTCCGTTTCCACGAACACTTCCAATTAAAATTCTAACAATCCGACTTTTGACATTTATACGAAACGGTACGGAACGGAATCATTGTACTCCTGCCATAAGTCCTTCAGTTGTATGAACCTTATCTCCTTCCAGTTTGAGTGCCTTCTGAAATAGTGGACACTTACTGCAGCTCGTGCCGGGGGCACAAGATAAGGTGATATGTTCAATCACACGGCAATCAAAATATGACAAAAACTCATTATTTATGACGAACGCCTTTAGGGGGTGACGGATGTTAAAATAAGTCTTTATATTTTGTTGTAACAAGTGGTAGTGGAGTGAAAAATGTCAGTGAACGAAAAATAAAAAAAAATTATTGTTTTGATACGTTGTTGGCTCACCTGCCGGGCTTTCAATCAGTTAATATGGAAACAAGCATTATTTTTTATAAATTTTCAAGTAAAATTAAAATTAAAATCAACTGACACCTCAAGACACTGGAAAACGCCTTAAAGCGAGCTTTTTACAATAATACATATATCGACCGACTGAGTTTTCGTAATCGATTAACCAAAATTTGCCTAATGGGTTTTCCTAATTAATGAGGTTCATATTCGTAATAAATGATGAATTTTCGTCATAAATGCGTGCGTGTGTCGAGGGTATAAGATCGTGGCACTCGTTACAGAATCGTGATGGCAATGCGTCCAAATTTCATGAATTTACCTCTTGTGAATTATATCTACAGGAAAATTTAAAAGCACCATCTACCGGGTTTTTACACAAAACACTGAAATTCTGATCTGCTTCCATTGACCCTTTTTCAAGGACTACTTTAAAAAGTGTAATTATATTTTTTTTTAATTTTTAAAACCGGTATATAAGTACCTACCCACCATATTTCTCAGTCTGTCAGTGATTGTTGGTCCTAGTTTGAATATTAAAAAAAACATAAAAAATCACAAAAAAAAACTGAATAAAGTCTCATAATAGAAAATCACGAACTTATGTCTTTCATGACATGGATTTGCGGCAATCTCTACTGGTATAATCCGTTGTCGATGTTTTGAAGGAAGCGAAGCTCGATTAATTAAATGCCGAGAAAACAAGAATCGGCCAAGTGGGTTATCTGATCGTGATCATGCACCAGCAGAACACACGGGTCAATATTTGCATCTTGCTCCAATATGATTTCACGGTTTCCATTTTATTCAATGTCTTTTTTTTGCAGCAAAAATATCATTCGATTACCATTTTTATTAGTTACAAATTGGTTGATAAAAATAAAATAAATATAAAAAAATGTTAAGACTAATAATATCAAGATATTATGCATAGGGAATTCGGAAATGCTTGTAACGATAGACTGGAATTTTTATTTATTTTTATTTAGAATAATTTTTTTTGGTTATTTTATATAAAAAAATAAAAATCGTAAATTCTTTTACGAAAACCATTTTAGATAAAATATTTAAATTTTTATCGATTAAAGCCGTAATAAATTAAATAAATCTTCGTTACCTGTCACTAGTGAGACTTGAGACAATTTTAATCCAGTGATTTCCTTCTAAAAGCGTTTTTTTATACTTCTTCTCATATTTTTTTTCGTTTAGTGTGTGGATCTAAGATGGTAATAATGTGATATCAAAGTCACCGAAATTTATCGGCTGTTAATTTTATTTATATAAAAAAAACACAAAATTTTAAATTTACGAGGAGGATGTGTCCCCTCCTTCTGCCCTATCCAAATCCAGATAAAGATTGGTGTTATTTCTGTCAGATGTGGTCGAGATTCATTTTGGCATGACTGAGATTAAATCAAAACTGTCATAAATAATTTTAAACAGATCCCCGAAGAGAGCGACTACGGGGGATACAGAATGCATATGGCTTACACGGTGAAGATTATACATACTATACGAGAGAGATGGAATTCAAAAATTCATAATGACTTATGGACAGGGGGATTATGACCCGACGACACCGCAGGTGAACTGGCTGTCGTATACGTTTTACCTACAGAAGCACACCGCATAAATTAGAGGTTGCTGACTTATAGGGCCCACATCCAGTTCGAGGATAATCTTAAGTTTTATTAATATATGATACCGAGAGAGATGATATAAACACAACAAAATAAAAACAGAATTTATTCCATATTTTATGGAGTGAAAATAAAATGTTATTGTGGAGCAGAAATCATATGGAGTTGGTTGGTATTAATCAATATGGCATGTTATTCGGTGCAGTAAATTGAAATGCACTTTATTGTCTGGGTTTTATGATAAAGTTCTTCAATTCTTTAATTCGTTAATAAATATCATGCTTACCTCTTCAATTTCACAAAGAAATATACTATTACACTATATATTTATTTTTTTTGCTTAATTATTTGCGTCATAAAATTCAACAAGGACCAGTGCTGAGGCATATAGATTAGTCACCTTGTCGATTGGCGAATAAATTAATGGATCTGGTCTTAAGGCTAGCAGTCTCATACCCAGGGGAGGCGCGTGGTTTTTTTGCGCTCGGTGCATTATGCTATATTGCGCCCTATCAGCTGATCATTTGAAAAAAGCTTTTTTCGTCTGGATCGCAAGGACGAAGAAGCGGAAAATACACAAGGCACTTCTAACTTGGTAGCAATTAGCTTGGCTTTTTCAATAACTTCCTGAAATTTTGCTCTGATCGTAAATCTATCAAAAACCTTTTGTTGAAATTAAAAATATCAACTGCAGCAGACATTTGGGCTTTGTAAGTATATATTGGTTGTATTTATTTTTCTAAAATATCACACTAGATTACTATGGATCAAATTAAAGGAGACTGGTCACAGCCCATACAAAATTACCCCAGCTCCGGCGCAAAAGAAAAGTATTTCAGATTATCGGTTATAATGAGTATTGAAATACTGTATAGTTTTTATTTCCGGTAAATGTGGCAAAGGTGTTAATATTGGCATTTCTGTTTATTCAGGCGAAATACCTAATATCACCTGTATTTTTGTAACCCTATGACCTATTTTCATGAACAAGGTATCAGTGTACGCAGAATACTCCCACCTATCTAAAACAGTCAAAATCAAGGTTCTACCCTATCAACTTCCAGAACAATGAGTCTTCAAAGTTAAAATTTTGTTTTTTTTAACTAAAATATCAAGTTCAACTACCCTTTTCTCCAAAAAATATACAGTTAATCTATATTGTTTTTTCCAAAATTGGAAAGCTTGGACAATTTCCTATTAATAATGTGCGTACAATTTTTATGCTACGGCCTTTACTTTTGAAATTATAAGCAATTTTGATGTTAAAAATGAACTCTATTTGGTACTTTTCGACAAAGCTTAGGTGAAAAAGTACCTACTAAAAAGTACGAAATAGAGCCAATTGTACAGGGTGTCCTGGCTTTCCAAGGAATTAATTTAGACAAAAAATGTTCGACAAAAAACACAAATGGTGGGGGGGGTCTATGTCTGCCCGTTCTCGAAATAGGGTGTTTTGAATTTTGGTTTTGGGAAAAAAAGAGCAAAGGGGCAAATGAAACTTTTCTCAGAATTTTCATAAAATTAGGTAAAGTAAATCTAAAAAGTCCGCATGTCCGAAATCAGTGGCAAACACATTAAAATGACCTAATCTTTTTGTTCAGGCGCAAAATTTTTGCGTAAGTATAAGTTTATATTCTTTATATTCTATATTAATAATTATGCAGCATAGTGACACCTGACTATCAAAATAATGTAGAAAATATAATAATTACGAATGTGAAAACATTTAAAATAATAAGTGTAGAAAAAAACAGGTTTATTTTACATTATAACATTAGTCCTCAATTATTAGCACCTCATCCATGCCTAAGGCAGGGTGATTAAACACATCTTGATGTCTGACCCACCCCAAATAATAGACAACACTGACAACATGGACGCAACTTCCTAATGTCCTTCTGCCCTGAATATAGGTACAATAGTAACCTGTAATAGCATTTCTGCCTTCAGAAACAGGGTTATACCTACATAATATATGTGTAATAGATTTTTGAAGTAGTGTGCCTTGAGGTTATCCTGCACCTTAATAACGTATCGTTGTTATCATTTATAGCTTCCGAATGTCTGTATAGCTCCATTTCGTATACGCCACTCCGTTTCAGATGCTCGCTACAGTAAGATCGCGCTATTTTTACATGGTATGTACCAATCGCAAATAAAATCAACTCTTCAATACTGAGGTGTGGGAAATCTGCTACTTCTGGGCTATCAGCCACCATTCTTGAGAACGTTGATCTTTGTCTATTGATATTATAATGGTCCACATACTCAGCCAAAAGATTTGGTCTGTTCATGTTGGTATTTATAATATCTATAAAAGCATTAGTATATGGACTGTCTGTGTACGGCTCTTGGAAGCAGTTAATTATCGCTGCAGCGATTTTAAAATCTTCAAACACATAAGGTACATGGGGATTGAAAATTCTGCTTCTAAATAATTTAAAATCACGTTTGAAGCGTTCATTTATGGTTTCTTCAACCCACCTAACCATTGTTATGAGCCTTGATTTGTTTGCATCTTCTGTGCTTAATTGATTTTGATTTCGGCCCTCCCCCCACCATTTGTGTTTTTTGTCGAACATTTTTTGTCTAAATTAATTCCTTGGCAAGCCAGAACACCCTGTACAATTGGCTCTATTTCGTAGCAATTTTGGAAAAAAAAATATAGATTAACTGTATATTTTTTGGAGAAAAGGGTAGTTGAAGTTGATATTTTAGTTAAAAAAACAAAATTTTGACTTTGAAGACTCATTGCTCTGGAAGTTGATAGGGTAGAACCTTGATTTTGACGGTTTTAGATAGGTGGGAGTATTCTGCGTACACTGATACCTTATTCATAAAAATAGGTCATAGGGTTACAAAAATACAGGGTGATATTAGGTATTTCGCCTGAATAAACAGAAATGCCAATATTAACACCTTTGCCACACTTACCGGAAATAAAAACTATACAGTATTTCAATACTCATTATAACCGATAATCTGAGATACTTTTCTTTTGCGCCGGGCCTGGGGCTCCTATGACCAGTCTCCTTTAACTCAGTAATTTTATTTCGTAATTCTGCTGTATGCTTCGATACGGGTTCCCTACCTGAACGAGTTCTACCAACGCCTCGTAGACATCATCTAATTGTCGAACTAATCGTTTTAACGCGTCTATGCTACTTTCACTACTAGTCTTACTAAGCTTTCTAGTGTCTTCTTTTTCAAAATAATAATCTTTTAACCGAACTGGAGAAATAAGCATATAAATTTTGAATAGTATCAAAACAAGAAATTCCCTTTAGAAACATACGTTTTTTCGAAATTCACACCTATTATCAAAAGATGCTTCAATGAAGTCTGAGTTGAAGAGGTAGTTAATGGAAAATTGTATGTACTATTTTTGTTTGCCCGGTACTCGTAATTCGAGGCACAGTAAAATATTTTAATTTTCGTAAACATACATAAAAACAATAAACAAATTAATTCTAATAAAATATAAATATAAATTATATAATTTAAAAATGTATTACCTAAAATTAGTAATTTAATAATAATTATTAAATCTCAATTATTACTTTTATCACTCAAAATTTGAAATCTAATAAATATATTTCACTCAATTTACTATTCATAAATTCTTCCGAGTCTCGAGAGGAAGTAGAAAAAGTCTTGAGAGTACGAGAGGAAGTAAATTTTTTTGCATGGAATTTGTGTTCTATTGTTACATGAGTTGAAATATAGAATATTTTATTGGGAAAGTAAACTGGAAAACTAAATCGTGGTAATAAAAATGAAATCCTTTAATATATGAAAAGGATGTCACAAAAACAATTTTTAATTTTTTTTATCAAAGTTTTAAATTTCTTTTTAAAATCTGAATATCTGAAATAGCGCCCCCGTTCAATGGCGCCCGGTGCAAGTGCACCATTCGCACCTATGAAAGCGCCGCCCCTGCTCATACCAACTAGTATAAACTTCCTACGAAGGTAAGTGGTTAGTTGGTTGAAGTGGCGAGCACCACATACTTTGTGATGACCTCCAATTAGCACATTAGTGCCGTTTTGATACCACTCATTGGGCGTCGCTAAGGCAGCAAGCAGTCGAAAACCGGTTTAATAGGAGAGAAACGTGAAAAGAACGGGGAAAAATTACGCCCCTAACGAAACTTTAACGCAAGAATTTTCAACCAAAAATAGCCTAGGTGAAAACTAACACACATGCACCATTCCTTCTTGTTTGTTATCTTTCGGTATATAAAAAGACCATGCTCTAAAAACAGGTAAAAATCATTTATATGATTATAAAGAATAACTCTAAAAAAAGAAAGTGTCACACACGTGTAGCACTTAATAAAGAAACGAAAACCTGTTCAAGACCAACTTCACGTGGCATCATGCAACATGGCCCATTCCATGAACACCAAGCTTGTTATGGTTTCTAGATTTATTTTGTAGCATTCTAGAACTGTGTCAAGTTCATTGGATGCTCTGTTGCTAGGTCTTCAGGCTCGTTCAGTATGTGGCTTCCAAATGAACTGTGGTTGGCCATGGCTAGTGCCGGATTTTTGCACACGAAATTCACAATAGTTGCTTTTTATTTGGATTCTGACAACTACGGCATGATGTGTTAAATGGGATGCAATGCAAGTACATATAAACATAATACATTTATTTCCGTTCCCTTAATTCGTAAATCTTACTAAAAATTTTAAATTTCTTAATCAAACATAAAATAAAAGCGCTTTTTCATTATTACGTCATGAAAGCTCAAAAGTTTAAAAGCCTTTTCATTAGCGGAGACACATTTTTTTAGATTAGGTCATGAGAGCTTTGAACATGTAAGCAAAATATAAACGAGCTTTTTATAAGTTCCATAATATGGAATCTAAAATTTTTCCTAAATTAGCTGTGCAAGACGCGAAAGCTATGTATATTTCGAGGGTAGTTCGCTTTTTATAGTAAGTGGGTACAGATAAACTTTCGAAAAAATTGACAATAAAAAAACAGAATAATGAACAAAGTTTTTTTTGTCGCTAGTACATTATTTTTGAAGCAACAAGGTGCATTTTTTTATTGCGATGCATTGGCCAGTGTCCCGTATACACAGCTATAGCTCTGGCTAGGTTCGTACGATATGGCTTGAGTAGGTTATAAGCTTCATTCGAACCCAGCTTTTTGGCCACTTGCCGAAAATCTCTTTCTTTAACCGAGAACTATCTCGAGAACCACAAACGAATTTTTGGTGATCTTGCTAATACCATTGTTTGTAGAATCCCGTGTGCCCCACAACTAGCCAAAGAGAGGTAACTGCTCACGAGAAGGATGGTTTCGGCCTTGATATCTGACTTCGTTGATTAGCATCCATTTGCCAAAGTGCTGTTACTTAACGTGACGATGCCTGCTGAATAGCGGCGCAAGTTTTAGTAGTCTGTGGGAAGACGGATGGAACTGCTTCTCCGAGATTAGCCAGAAGTGCATCAGCTATATCGCTTGCGTTCGTCCGTCCAAACTCCACCGGCTGGATACGCCTAAAATATCTTGGGATATATCAAGGTTACCTATGGCTCTTTACATAATCTCGCTCATTACGTTTAGATATTTACCAGAAACTAGGATTACCAGGTCGTCTGCATGCATATAAGTTAATAGATTTAAAACGCTTTTCTAATAATAAAAAATTATGAACTTTATTTAATCTTTAAAATCCGCGTTTAAATTTAACAATAGTCTCGATCTTAAGACGGCAACTTTTTGACTGCCTTGTGGCTCACAAAATTATTCCTACTTGGACACTAGTCTCTTTTGATTGTAATTTAATATTTTACTATTAAGCACTTATCATCTAATTTCTTGGTAATTGCAGTGGGTAAGTCACAGACGCTTCGTCAGCACCCACATGCAGTTGCGCGATTGGGGATTCCAGGAAAATCGCCGTGAGATATTTTGCCACCGATGGTGATGGTGTTAACTTATATGACCACTTTAATTCCTTTTTCCTGTAGTTTCCTGAGAAATTTGCGCATTGCCAGAAGCCAGAGTGTCGGGCTCTTCAGTGTGGTATGGCTCTACTAACCCTCAGTGCCGGCGGATAATGTGGGTACGGTGGGTAGCAGTACCCACCCGAAAAATTCCGGGTGGGTAAAATACCCACCCAGAATTTGAGCAACGAGCGTGTGACATAATCTTTTTATATTAAAATTGTACACAGTTAATGAATAGCTCACTTTAAGTTTCATTAAACCTCAATTTATATAAAATCCAGTATCCTAGAAGATAAGCAAATAATGGCCATGATTCTTATTAAAAAAATTTTGTATCCACTATTGTGTATTTTTGTGATCCGATTACTTTAACGCTTATTTTCTTAAACGCTAAAGTTAAAAGTACCCGGATACCATTTAAGGCAGGTTTACATCCCAAGAATAAAGTGGAAGAGCAAATCTGAGCTCCTTTATCGCAAAGATGGTTCTATCTCTGTTTCACCAACGTGGCAACAGAAAACGGCAACCTCAAAGTGGGGCTCTACTCTACTTAACGAATGCGTAGACCGAAAAAAAGCTTTTAATTTCATTAAATTTTAATATTCTAATACCTATAAATATGCCATTTTCCCTAGTTTTTGCATATTTACCTTGTTTTTGACAGTTTGAAAAATGCGTTAATTTTTTTAACTCAAAAACGAAGTGAGAAAATGTTTGAAACTAATAAAATTGTCTTTTTTACTACACATTAATTTAATATAACTATCTAAAAGGCTTTGCAGCTTATTAAATTGTTTCCTCTGCGACCGTGTTAAACATTTTACGTTTGACAGTTGTTAAAAGTTTCGAGCTTTCGACGAAACTTTGCGCTTGCGTTTTGTACAGGCCACTTTGTTCTTCCACTTTATTCTTGGGATGTACACTCGCCTTAATAAATAAAAACCGGTCTAAGTATGCTAAAGATAGCCTTCAATCCCATCAACATAATTGTCTGAAATATGAACAGCAAAAACTAAAGCTTTATGAGTAAAATTGAGCTTTTAAAAAGCTTTCCGAATACGTAAGGCGTAAGGGATTGTCGCATTTCATTTGTAATGAGGTTTGCTTTATGGGGCCCTTATGAGAAACTGATAGGGCATACCTCACTTCAGTATCGCAGATTTTTTCTTTCTGTGGTACGCATGAGTAATCTAAGGGGAAAGCCCTCTTTCGGCATGCCCCTTATTTGCTACGGGGGGTCTCATAGGGAACCGACCGGGAAATCCCTCTTTCGGCATTCCCCTCATTTGCCACATGAGGCCCACGCGCTGCCTGAGGCATGCCCCTTTAAATGCTGCCCGGATATAAGTTTTTTCGTGCTACACATTCTCCCCGCAAATCCCAATAAATTAGAAATAAAATAAAAAAATATACGCGTGGGTGTCGGGAACCTCTACAAAAGTGAAAGAAAATCCGACGTTTTTCAATTAATAAGATTCTTCGTGTGTTATGCGTTTGAATAAGTATTTGCTTCAAAGAAGTAATTATACAAATATAGTATTAACAACATACATGCGGAACACACTTACAGCCAAGTCTGGCCGAGGCAGGCCGAAGATCGTCCGAAGAGGCGACCGACTAATTTTCATTACATCGGGGGCGTTCAGTTGTGGTATTTTTTTTAAATATTTTCTTTGTTGTAAAAGGATCCACTGTACCTTTGAGAGATGTCCCTGTTGGGTCAGATAATAGTAAAAATCGTGAAAGTAAGTATACAATGTATACGAGTTACAGCAATAATTATGAACTTTTGCGACCCCACGGCCTTTTCTCGTGCCACTCCTGTGGTAAATGGCTAGACCTTATCTTTACCAATTCATACGAGGAGGTGAATATTCTACCCGTTTCCGATGAGGATAACCTATTTAATAATTCTATTCACCACTCCGCATGGATCCTCGAGATTAATTCCTCTATCCCCAACCATCGTACATCATATAACAATATAATTGTTTATGACTTTTAAAATGCGGACTGGGAGAGTATTGGCTTCGAATTATCCCTAGTCGACTGGGAACATAGGCTATCAAGTAGTGATCTTGACGAGATAGTTTCAAGCTTCTATACTATCATTTTCAACACCATCGACAAATATGTACCCAAGATTAAAAAAAGGGATAAGGTATCGGAACCTTGGCTCGATAAAAACACTCGATCCCTACGTAATAAAAGAAACAAATTATATAATTTGATTAAAAATAACATAAATGTAGACGAGCGTTTGATATCCAAATACATTAGGCTAGCCTCAGAATTTAATGTTAGGTCTCGCGGGGCCTACACTGCATACATCAATTCTGTAGGAGATAGCATTATAAGAGATCCTAAAAAATTTTTCGACTTCGTCAACATTAAACGGAAAACCTCGGGCTATCCAACAACAATGACGAATGGTAGAGTACACTCCTCGTGCCCCCAAGAAATTTGCAATATGTTCGCTGATAGGTTTGGCGAAATTTATACCCCCACATCCAGTGTAACAGGCACGGATCCAACTGTTACTTACAATGGCACCTCCCTTCTTATAAATAACATAACCCTGTCTGTTGACGAGGTAATGACTGGTCTAAATAATCTCGACACCAAAAAAGGTAACGGTCCTGACAATCTCCCTCCTATTTTCTCGCAGTGTTGTTTGAAACATATCTTATTCCCTCTTCATTTTATCTTCAACAAATCTCTATCCTTAGGAAAGTTTCCTACGCTATGGAAAAAATCCTACCTTACGCCAATCTATAAATCCTGTGATAAACACTCGGTAGACAACTATAGGGGCATTGCCATTTTATCATCAATCCCTAAGCTTTTTGAAAAACTTGTTTTTGACAAGATTGCCCCTCTAATCGACCCATAGCTAAATGAGCAGCAACACGGTTTCAGAAAAGGGCGTTCAACTACCTCAAACCTTATGGTCCTAATCTCAGAACTGCTATGTGGTATGGAAAGCGGCAACCAAATCGATGCTGTATACACTGACTTCAGCAAGGCCTTTGGTCGAGTGGACCATAACATTCTAATTGGAAAACTGTTAAAATTTGGAATATCAGGTTCTGCCCTTGATTGGTTAAAATCATATCTGAACGGAAGAACACAGGTTATCAGATTCCAAGGATTCCTATCTGATGAAATCGAAGTAACCTCTGGCGTTCCTCAGGGTAGTCATCTCGGTCCTCTTCTTTTTAATATCTTCATCTCCGATCTATCAGAAAAATTAGTTAATATCCCACATCTCTTCTATGCGGATGACCTCAAAATATATAATGTCATTCAGTCCCAAACCGACGTCTCCTACTTGCAATCTAAGCTCAATGCCCTACAAGACTGGTGCAACACGAATAAATTGCAACTTAATACCAGCAAATGTCATGCAATTACCTTTTCCCGTAGAAGAAACCCACATAAGCAGTACTATTATCTCAACGACATGATGTTGAATCAGGTTGATCATATCGTAGATCTGGGTGTAGTCCTAGACAAAAAACTTAATTTCAATCTGCACTACGATAATATTACTGCCAGAGCCAACAAGCTTTTAGGTTTCATAAAGAGGAGGGCCAAGGAATTCGACAATGTATGGGTCACGAAAACACTCTTCTGTTCTCTAGTCCGCCCTATCCTGGAATATGCGTGTCCTATCTGGGATCCTATATTCCAAGTTAGTAGCAGCAGGATTGAATCAGTTCAGAAGAGATTTCTCCTTTTCGCCCTGAGAAATCTACATGACCCTCGCAACTACCAAACCCTACCGCACTACCTGGACAGGCTCAGAGTGCTTGAACTTATGCCGTTATCAAGCAGGAGAAAATTGCTCATATCTTGCGTTGCTTTTGACGTTCTTAGCGGAAAACTTAAAGTGCAGTTTCTGTCGGACAAAATCAAATTCAATGATGAAGTCCGACAGACCAGACACACTAAATTACTTAAAGAATACTCACATCGTACCGATTACGCTAGGAACGAGCCCGTCAACAGATGTTGTATGGTATTCAACAGTCATTCCTCCTGTTTCTCCCCTTCATTCAACAAGGCATCCTATAAGAATAAACTTAGATCCCTACTAACATAACCCCACCTTTCCTGACAATAGTAGCTTAAGTTTTCAGTAGTTTTCAATAGTCATTAAATTAATGTGATTTCATTATTTATAATAAGAACTGTTAATCCAGTGAATTTGTGAATAAAAGGGCCCCTAGTCGGAAAGTTTTGGGGTAGTTTTGATTTCTTCGGTTTTTTTATGTATTTTGTGGTGCTGAATCCGAATCTGAGGTTTGCTGACAAAATTTCGTGACGGAACATTGAGGAAAATGCAAAAATATGAAAAAATTCGGACTTTTTCGCGGGTTTTCGGTTAAAACTCGGAAACTATCAACTTTTCGTCCATAACATTCCTATACTAAATGAAAGAGCACAAAATTTCCTACAAATATCACTACCCAAGTATCTCTATCCAACTCACCGTTTTGGTTCTAGCGCTAGTTGAAAATTTCCATATTTTTCTAAGTCAGCAAAAGGCCGATTTTCCAATTGACAACGTTATTAAACAGGGTGTATCCGTTAAGTTTACAAAGCGGCCGGCTGGTGATAGATTTTGGTTGGACGAACAAAAAATCTTTTGGGAGGTGGGTGGAAATCATAACGGTTTAGCAGCTAGGGCGTTTTGAAATTTTTTCTTTAGAGTTTTACATATCACCCTGTATTTTTGTAACCCTATGACCTATTTTCATGAGTAAAGTATCAGTGTACGCAGAATGCTCCCACCTATTTAAAACTGTAAAAGTCAAGGTTCCACCTAATCAACTTCCAGAGTAATGAGTCATCAAAGTCAAATTTTTGGGTTTTTAAACTAAAATTTCAACTAAAAACACCTTTTTCTTCATAAAATACTCTGTATTATTGATAGAGCAAGAGCCCGTGAACGCCAGACTTACGTCATAGTATAAACGTTGAAAATTTTTCTGCGTGAGGACGCTACAGCAGGTAACAACGTTAGGCTACAAAGAACCTTGACCAGCAGTGGCTTTGGCAGGAAGGAGGTAGCAAATGTGCAGAAAATTTATGTCTACTTACGTCATTTTATAAACGCTGTTTTTTTGATATTTCCTCTACTATTAGAAGTAACGTCCTCCAGTGCCAGACGGTTTGCATAGTGGAAACCCCCCGCCAAACAACTTTAAAGTTTAAAAAATTGTATTGTATACTTACGTTAATAGTCCATTCAAAACGTCGAAACGTAGCACCACGGTTTGAAACTCGTTCCCTATATGTTTTTTGGGTCGCTGATTACGAAAATCAGGGTCCCGCATTCCTAAAATATGGCCTCATCCTTACAAATGCAAAAATACCTCTTTTTAAGGGTTCAATAATAATCAAAAATAATCCAATGAAATACACTTTTTTCAATATTTATTTGCTAGGGTGGTTGATTTATACCAAATCAAGCCAAATTTTATGATAAGGGGTACTCCTAAAGGGGTAAAACTATCCCTAAATCTACTGGAAATAAAAGCATTTGTAAAAAATTGTTTTTCCAACTTTAAGCTTCAAATTCTATTAAATGTGTATTTCGGCTTAAAAAACCTAAAATTTGACTTTGATGACTCGTTACTCTGGAAGTTGATAAGGTGGAACCTTGGCTTTTACAGTTTTAGTTAGGTGGGAGTATTCTACGTCGACTGATACCTTACTCATAAAATAGGTCATAGGGTTACAAAAATACAGGGTGATATGTAAAACTCTAAAGAAAAAACTTCAAAACGCCCTAGCTGCTAAACCGTTATAATTTCCACCCGCCTCCCAAAAGATTTGTTGTTGGTCCAACTAAATCTATCAACAGACGGCCGCTTTGTAAACTTAACGGATACACCCTGTTTAATAACGTTGTCAATTGGAAAATCGGCTTTTTGCTGACTTAGAAAAATATGGAAATTTTCAACTAGCGCTAGAACCAAAACGGAGAGTCGGATAGAGATACTTGGGTAGTGATATTTTTAGGAAATTTTGTGCTCTTTCATTTAGTGTATGAATGTTATCGACGAAAAGTTGATAGTTACCGAGTTTTAAGCGAAAACCCGCGAAAAAGTCCGAATTTTTTCATATTTTTGCATTTTCCTCAATGTTCCGTCACGAAATTTTGTCAGCAAACCTCAGATTCGGATTCAGCACCCCAAAATACATAAAAAACCGAAGAAATCAAAACTACCCCAAAACTTTCCTGATTAAAATACTATTTTACTGGACTATTAATCCAATTTTCTAGTTGGTGCTTTAAATAAGTCTTCAGTGCCGGTTATTTTTAAAAAATGGGCGAAAGACTACGCATGGCTTCAACTTAAAAACAACAAAGCGATTTGCACTATACGCACCGAAGCGTGCGAGATGAAGTTAATAGCCAATTAGATTCGCGTGCTATCGCATCCAAGTAAGGTTGATGAGGGATTCTACAACTAGAATCATGGACATGGGGGGTTAGAGTTTCATGCCACTAGTCCTCTTCATATAGACTGCCTTGAAGCGTAAAAAATGTTGATAAGGTCAGTGGGGGTCAGACAAGGTCTTTCCCTGAGAGGAGCCAACAACTATGAAAATTCAAATTTCATGACATTTTTAAAGGCTCGAGCTGAAGATGTGACTGAACTGGCATCATGGCTGCAAAGAGATGATCACAAGTGGCTCCATGAAGACTGTCAGAATAAAATTCTAGATTTTATGGCTACTACAGTATTGTCGAAAATCATGGAAGAAATAAGAGCAGCTGAATTTTTTATATTACACTAGACTAAACTTCGGATATTTGCAAAACTGATTTGGAATGCAGATCTACAGAAATTTAATCTATGGGCTATTGAATCGTATGAGAAGATAAAAGCAGTAACCGATGATTTGGGCTGTTCTCGAGATTCAAAATTCGAAGAAATTTCCAATCAAGTAGCAACTTTGAAATTAATGAACCACAAATCCCATGTCAACGAAAAATCCAAAGCGTCTCGACGAAGGTAAGAGCGAAACTCAACGATTTAAAACCCCTCAAGATTTTTTCTGACTACCCACCCGGGCCCAACACGATCCGCCGGCACTGCTAACCCTTCTGGTAATTTTACAGCTTCCAAAATCCGCGAGAATGGATTTTTTCTACGACAGCCTCTCTAGAATGGTTAAAAGAATTCAGAAATATGACGTCAAGATTGTTATGCCAAGATAGGAAGCGAGGATGCGGTCAGGGAAGTAGCAGGTTCACACTCTCATCATATAGCAAACGACAATGGACAAACATTATGTAACTTTGCTAACCAACCCCAGATGTGGAGATAGTAGTGTAATTCTAGATGTCAGATCCTTCAGAAAAAGGGGCTGATACTTCAACCGCACTACACTACTTAGTTAGTATGAGAACATCTGGAGAGAAGCTAAATGAGAAACGGACAATTGGAGTAACTGGTAAACTGTGAGAACGTCGTCAAATTCAGCAACTCGCAGAGATTAAGAAGGTTTGATCACGTATTAAGAATGCCAAACTCCAGAGTGCCTAAAGTCTTACTTGGTGCTACACCAGCAGGTTGTACAAAGATCGGAAAACCCAGAAAAAGACTGTAACG
Source organism: Thereva nobilitata (assembly GCA_963855945.1). Lineage (NCBI taxonomy): Eukaryota > Metazoa > Arthropoda > Insecta > Diptera > Therevidae > Thereva > Thereva nobilitata. Next base: position 77,901,447 of record OY979698.1, on the reverse strand, counting down.
TTCAAAGCTGTAGAAGACGATCTATCAGCAAAGGCAGTATGTTATTGGAATAATATTCCTAGCCAATCCTGGAACGAAATTGTTAAAAAAGCAACGGTCCACCTACAAAATAATAATAATAATAAATAAAACACAACAAACATTTCAAAATATACACAAGCAATAAGAAAATTTTATCATCATGATCATCGCAAATTACATCTACTTTATTTCTGTGCATTGACCCTAAAAATTTACCTGCATCAAGCACCTCCATATCCCCCCATAAATTAGCTTCAATTAATTTTCTTAGCGGCAGCAATTCGATTAACTGAATAGAGCCTTGATGACCATATACCAGCCGACAGCCCACAACATTTTGTCCGAATTTAATTTCGAATGATGAAGTACCTCCGTGACCTCTAAATCAAATCTCATGATCCGAGCCTGCCGTTTCAGCCAAATACTATACATAGACCGGAGGGATCGGAAAGATCGCTACCATATGTATGTATGTTTGTATGTACATAGCTCAACAGCAACGATCTGTCCAAATCTTACACACAGGAAAAGGTCAGTGCGCGAGCAAAGATAGACTATAGGCTCTGCCCACACACATCTCTCTCAATACCGATCGAGATCATGCGGAAAACAATATATACTTAATTCGGATTCTGGCAAGATCATCACGATCACAGTAGTCAACGTGTACAAGTTTACCTTAAAATGCCGGCCAACGCACTTGTCAGACACTTTTCATATTTTAATTTGACATTTATATCCGCCCTATCTATACCAGCAGATCACCAAGCTGACAGACCCCCCGGCCAACTAGGGGACAGTACACATAGAACAGAGCGCACTTTTGCATGTACCGTGGAAATATCTATCAAAAAGTGCTCCTGCTTAGAACTTCTTCGCCTGCCCACACTAACCTCAAGATGATGGTAGTTATGTCTCGATGGGGGAAAGTAGTTACCAAGATAATAAATTTCCTTGTGGCTTTCTATACACTCTTGTACCAATGGGTGCTCCCCATAGCCTTTCGAGACTAAAGAGATTTGCTTTGCCGGTTGAGATGAGGTCTTCCAGTTGCCGGAAGTCTTGTGTTTTATGATTTCTAGATCTTATGTCATGCTGTAGTCCCGACATGTCTTACCGGCCACAAAAAGTGGTTAAGGTGAAGTAGATACAGCATTACCTCTGACTGACATTCTGATGTTCTGACAAATTTTTGCGGTTATTTATGACGGATGTAGAGTGATGGAAGATTTTAACAGGATTATAAAGTATAGTAAAGGATGCAAAATCATTAAGGTGAAATGGGATGAATATGTACAATTTTATAGGCCGTGCTTTATGTGTTTTTTATATTAAGCACGCCATCATATTGTTTTGGATAGTAAAAAAATACTGACCGTGGCAAAAAAAAGGTTGTGGTACTTACCTCTTTCCCATTATGTCAAGGATTTTTGCTTAAATGGAACAAGGACGAAGTGCATATCGAAAATGTAGCGATGGCCACAATCAGGCGCGGATCTAGAATTTTGTTTTGGGGGGGGGGTCACGAAATTAAAAGTGACAGAAAAAAATTTCTACTTCTAAAAAAACAAAAACAAAATTAACAAAACGAACAAAACTAACCGAATTTTCTGGTGGATTAAAAACAAACGGGCCCTACCAAATCGTACCCTAATGTGTTTTTGATGAAGAAGCCCTCTTTCTTGTGAGTGCAGCTAACTTCAGAGTTTCCAAATCAAAACATATACAGGGTGTATGTATACGCTAAGTTTACAAACCGGCCGGCTGTGGATAGATTATGGGTAGTATGGGAGGGGCGGGGGAATCGTCACAGTTTAGCCGCTAGGGGCCTCGGTAGTGTAGGGAGTAAGACGCCTGGCTACCATCCCAGAGGTCCCGGGTTCGAATCCCGGCAGCACCACGGTCCTTCGCCTTACCCACCTTCTTTTTTCTTCCCTCTTTACATTCCTCATTCCTCCTGTCATAGCCTTCCGATAGCACTGCCCCGCTCCACCATCGCGTGTCATGGGTTGGTTGATGGGATTCAACTCGTTTGAGGAGGCAAAATACCCCAGGGAGTTGTGTCTCGTTCGCGATAGAAATGGTTGGGAGTAGGTGGTTGTGGCAGTTCCTTCCTTCACTCGTCTCTTTCCCTTCATTATCTATCGACTAGAGCTTGCTGTTCGACATTGCACTCTATAGGACAAAAATCGATTGTCGACAATTCAAAGAAAGGGTTTTTCCTGAGCTCTAGTCTTCCACATAAAAAAAGGGCGTTTTGAAGTTTTTTTTGAGGTTTTACATATCACCCTTGTATTTTTGTAACCCTATGACATATTTTCATGATTAATGTATCCGTGTACGCAAAATACTATCTAAAACTGTAAAAGTCAAGGCTCTACCCTATCAGCTTTCAGAGTAATGAGCCATCAAAGTCAAAATTTCGGTTTTTTTAACTAAAATTTCAGCTAAAACCACCAGCGGAATAGGGCGAATAACAGTAGCATAACATGCACGTGACGTAACTATTCCGGACTGATGGAAGTGCGATCATAACCTCCTAGCAGTGGCCACTGGTAACTATCCTATGAGAGAGGATAGGCTAACATGATCGGGCTAGTCCCTTAAAAGTAAGGTTGGCGTTAGGCTAATAACCTCAACCGGAAAAAAACATTATTACGAAACGAGCAACATGCCTCGGATACTGGAAAAACGACGAAGACCACAGCAACGAAAAAGACAAAATGATTTATGAATTTTCTCATGGAACGTACGAACTCTGTACAGAACTCGAGCTGCACAACATCTGGCCGATACCCTGTCAACATATAAAGCTGACATTACCGCCATTCAGGAGATGCGATGGACAGGGAATGGTGTTTTGCAAAAACCTGATTATGACGTATATTACAGCTGTCATACGAAACACCATGTGCTCGGGGTAGGTTTTATGGTCAGCAAATGGATGAAGCCCACCATTATCGGCTTTAAAGAAATAAACGAAAGGCTACATATGTACCCTTCGTGTGCGAGGCAAATTTAAGAACATCAGCCTCATAAACGTTCACGCAGCTACAGAAGAGTCCCCGGACGATGAAAAAGAAGACTTCTTCGAAGTAGTTGAACGGGAACCTAATGCCTGCCCCAGATATGATGTAAAAGTAGGCCGGGAGGCCGTATACAGGCAATATGTCGGCACCCACAGCTTGCATGAGAATACTAATGACAATGGACAGCGAGTTATATAGATGGCAGCAAGTAAGAACTTGGTCGTTGCAAGTACCAGATATGCGCGTAAAGATATCCATAAAGCCACCTGGATATCTCCTGATGGGGCGACTCGCAATCAAATAGACCATGTGTTGATAGACCGCCGCCACCTTTCGGGTCTGATGACGGTACGAACGTACCGAGGTGCCAACTTCGACTCGGATCACTATCTTGTTGGTATGGTGCTCCGAGAGCGCATTACAACGCCGAATAGCTTTGCTGATCAGGCTCGAATCAACACAGCTGCACTACGCAACGAAATGGCCAGAAACAGCTACGGTCAGGCGTTAGAACTCGCGCTCAGAAGAGTAAGTCCTGGGGATGAGATGCCGGACGTCGACGAGAGCTGGACCAGCCTTAAAAATACTGTCATTAGTACTGCTGATTCCATCTTAGGCAGAAGTCGTAGAGATCGGAACGACTGGTTCGATAATGAATGTAAGCTTGCAACTGAACGTAAGAATGCTGCGTACCGATCAATGCAGCAGTCTCAGAGAACACGAGCACGCGAAGAGAAATATAAAGAGCTCAGAAAAGAAGAAAAGAGAATTCACAAACGAAAAAAGGAGGCCTGGGAGAAAAATCTCGTTTGTGAACTAGAACAGTACAGAGAGCGACGGCCGCACCAGGCGCGGTAGTTCTACCGAAGTGTACGCGGTATGACGCAATTCACACCTCGTTGCACATACTGCAAGGACAAAGAAGGGAATCTGATCACCGATCCTCAAGGCATCTTGGAGCGATGGGAAGAGCACTTTCATGAATTGCTAAATGGCGAGCTAACTGAAGATTTTAGGCTCCACCAATATCTGACGATAATGCTATGCTGTCACCACCAAGCTTAGCAGAAGTTAGCAGTGCCATCACCCGGCTCAAAAACAACAAGGCCTCGGGTGCAGACGGCATCCCTGCGGAGCTGGTTAAATATGGAGGGTCTACATTACACCAAGCGATTCATGAATTAATTGTGCAATTATGGGAGCAGGAAGCGATACCAGAAAACTGGAGAAAAGGCATCCTCTGCCCGGTATATAAAAAAGGAGATGTCACAACACAACGTGCAGCAACTATCGTGGTATAACGTTGTTGAGTACCGCGTATAAGATATTATCCGCCATCCTACAAAACAGGATGGCCCCATACGCTAGAAATATCGTAGGCCAATACCAGTGTGGCTTCAGCCCAGGCAAATCAACAACCGCTCAGATTTTCACTTTGAGGTAGGCTATGGAAAAATGTCTAGAGGGTACAATCCTCCACAAGTCCACCCAATTACTGGCTTACGCAGACGACATAGACATCATTGGAAGAACATCAACAGCTGTACAAGAAGCTTTCATCCAGATTGAGCGGGCGGCAGGAAATCTGGGACTGCACATCAACGAAAGCAAAACAAAGTGCATGGTGGCCTCGTCTGCAAGAACACCTAACATTGGTCCCATAATCAAGGTAGAGGAACACGAGTTTGATGTGGTAAAATCATTTACCTACCTTGGGTCAATAGTAGCAGCCGACAATAGCATGGAACCTGAAATACGCGCACGATTGCTAAAGGCCAACAAAGCCTACTATAGTCTGTCAAGGCTCTTCAAATCCAAGCATCTAACCATAACGTCTAAACTTTTACTATATAAGACGATGGTCTTGTCGGTCCTCACATATGCATCCGAAACGTGGGTGCTTAGCAAAAAGCACTCTAACCTCTTGGCGGTGTTCGAGAGGAAAATACTTCGGAGGATTGTTGGCCCCGTATGTGAGGAAGGACGATTCCGGAGACTCTACAATGACGAGATCTACGAGCGCTATCGCGACATAGATGTTGTGAAGAAAATAAAGCTCGGTAGACTCCGGTGGGCAGGACATCTAGTTGATATGAGTGAAGATGAGCCTGCTCGGAAAGTTCTCTGCGGTAAGACTTATGGGGTGCGACAGCGAGGGAGACCCAACCTCCGCTGGAAGGATGGCGTAGGACAGGACGCTCAGAGCATAGGGATGCCAAACTGGATGACATCGGCTCAGAATCGGGACCGGTGGGTGGAGAGAACAGTTGCGAAAGGCCAGGACCGGATCCCGGTTGTAGAGCCGTTAAAGAAGAATCAATTTGAATGCTAAAATTGGCTCTATTTCGTACTTTTTCACCTAAGCTTTGTCAAAAAGTATGTACCAAATAATCCCCAAATCAGGCCAATTGTAACATCAAACTTGCTATTAACTTCAAAAGTAAAGGCCATAGAATAAAAATTGTCCGGGCATTATTGATAGGAAATTGTCCACGCTTTCTAATTTTGGAAAAAATTATGGGCTACATATTTTTTGGAGAAAAGGTTGGTTTTAATTGAAATTTTAGATAAAAAAAACCGAAATTTTGACTTTGATTACTCATTACTCTGGGAGTTGTAACCTTGAACCTTGACTTTTACAGTTTTAGATAGCTGTATTCTGCGTACACTGATACCTTATCCATGAAAATAGGTTATAAGGTTACAAAAATACAGGGTGATAATGCAAAACTCGAAACAAAAACTTCAAAATGCCCTAACGGCTACATTACGATACCCCCCCCAACTCATATGATTTTTTGTTTGTCTATCCATAACCTATCCACATCCGGGGTAAACTTAGCGTATACAATACACCCTGTATAAGGAGTGCAGATCAATCTTTTATTGACCTCGAAGGTCATTTTTTTAAGGTCGTTTTCTTAATTTGCTAAAAAGTTTGGTAGGTTTTGGTCGTTTGGTTATTTTTCGTTTTTGTGTTTTTAGTTGGGTCAATTTTGTTGTTTAAACAGCGAGCGCTTTTGGGGGGGAGGTCATGACCACCTCCCCATTGAATCCCCGCCTGGCCACAATAATTATAGACATTGAAGGTGTGTTCTATAACGTAAAGTTACTCTGGTGAAGCGTAATGTCAGCCTCATGGTATCGACGTTGGTGGGCAATATGCTGAAAAACAAGGCTATTTGAACTCAGACAGCTGACTCACGGCTTCGGGGAGGGGTCAGCAAAAGATGTCTGGAGGGCGCTGGAGAAGCTGGGGGTGAAGACTATTGTGTATACCTGCTCTCAGCTTACCTGGAAGCATCACATTCAAGGAAAGATCACGAAGGCGAAAATCGCTCTTCTCCAGTGTAGGAGAGTTTTTGGACTAAGGTGTCGCGGCAAGAAGGGATATCCTCAGAATACATCGGGAATCCACTACACCACAGAACCACAGGACACGAAAGATTCAAGCATCAGCTGAAAATAATGAAAGCTCTGGTAGATAACACCTCACGTTAAAAAAAAACTTTAAACTAGAATAAATTGATGAGGTGAGGTTGCTACCATATCTTACCTACAGCTCTTACCAAGCATCATCCAATTTACACCTTTTCCAATGGAAAGCTTTTTGTCACCGTCTGGACGTAACCTTTTCATTTTTCCGAGGTAGCATAAGGAGTTAATGAGTTCTTTGTCTCTAAACCATAGAAATGACAAAAGCAAAAAAGCGACACTTTCTCAGTGGTGTCGATGGCTTTTGTTATGGATTTTGGGGCTTCCTACTGGTTCCTAGATTTAACTTTTCGAAGCCACCCTTGACAATTGTTAAGTGCTAAGACACTTCAATAAATATCTATAAAATAATTTAGTAGCTGTTAAACTGTAATCCAAAAAACAGCTTACAATACCTGATATAATGTACTTTATTAACAGTGGCATTCACAGTTCAAGGCTTTCTACAGTAATGTTCTACAAGTAATTTTTTCGTTAGTTTACGCACATTTTGTGAGATTAAGTATTAAAAGCTCAAAAGTTTAAAAGCTTTTTTTTATCGGATGCACCTTTTGTGAAATTACGTCATAAAAGCTTTGAGCAACTCAGTAAAAAATATAAGTCCAATAATTTGGAATCAAACGTCCTCCCAAGAAGAACGAAATAAAACGTAGTAGGGCCACATGTCCAACATATTCCAAAACCAATGATAAAAAAGATGCTATCTCGTCTACCGGTACTGCAACATTGACTGACAAATAGGCGTAATCAAGACTAGTCACTTTTTTGCACATAGTTCAAAAGACCGCTGAATTTTACTACTCTGTGGAGGATGACCATTAATGATGTATCAATGTAACATTTATCACCGATCTTTTATACATGAATCCAACGAAATCTTTAAACTGTTCATATGTATACAAAGCTTTTGATTAGTCGTTTCGCTCGATTTATCGCCACGTTACAGAACATAGCAAAAATTGTTGCATCACTGGCCTAATAACTGTGTACCTGGATCAATTTGTGAGATCCGATTTAGGTTTTTGTATTCATGTTCTTATTCACAAAGATCGTAAAACGATGAGCGGCAATGATTCCATTTGAATGGGTTCCAATGGCACAAAAGAATATACTTGTTCCGGAACTACTTCTGAAAATTAGTCTATATTTATTTGGCGATTCAAAATTTCTTTTAAAACACCTAAAACCACTAATAAATCACTGCACCCCTCTCGAATCCCTCAACCGAGTGCCCTTAATGTCATATCGACTAATTATTTGCCTTCTTGAGCAATTGTTTTGCCAATTCCCTTATTGGTTCTGCTCGGTTGATCAGCAATTTTTTGCTTTGCCAAGCATAAAATCATTATTCCGAAGATTCTAAGGATGGGTTCAATCTTCCACAGCTGAATTGCCCCGTACAGCACACTGTGAAATATGAACTGGGTTAATAAGGTAGGCAGGGGCTTGCTAATCTCGCTGATAATTTAATGTCCGTTTCTCGATATCTTCTTTTTCTTACATCTGATAATTTTGATCGAGAAATTGTCGCGGCTGGCTCCTCTCCAGTCATGAAGTCGATCGTTCATTGACTCCATCCTTCTCGGTCGGCATTTTGTGTAAATTCAATTTTACTTTCATGAAAAAATCGCAAAAGGTAAATAGCAATCAACTCTATCGATTTATCGCCCGTAGAACGTCAATTAGAAGTACAAAAACAACATTGAGAAAAAGTGGACGCCAACCAAAAGGTGCTACAAGAGATCTTAGGTGGAAGTGTAACTGTGGCAAGTACTGGAGGCTATGACTCATGACTCATGATAGTGAGTTTAAGTAGACAGAGAAAATGTCGTCTATAGCCCTCGTGCCCACAACTAACTATACTAGATCTAGTGGCATGCATGCAGTATATCTATTGCTAGCCTGAGGACAAGTGAGGAGTGCAACAACTTTCTACTATCAATGCTCTGCGAGGGAACGAGTTTCCTTTCGTCTGCAAATGCCCCGCTACGTGTGTTGATCTGGTTCTGGAGCGGGCTCTTATTACTTTTAGATTAGCCTCTAATTACTTCGGGAGCAGCTGATTTCGTATGCATATACCTGCTGGTGGGGCGGCAGGCGGCATTAGACAATTTGCTTTATTGGTGCGCGGCTCCCATCTGGAGATCATCGGCAACTCTTCTAGCAACTTAGCATCATCTGCAGGTTGATGATCTTTCTGAAAGCACTTGACACTTGATTGATTCTTGTTGATTGAAGCTCTATAAATTACGTGATAAGATGTTTTGACATTAATGGACAGATTTTATTAAGAATACAGAATAAAGCATGTAACCGGTACACTTAAAGGTAAAAGGCGTTATCTTTTCGGGATGGTTTAGTATTAATTAAATTTTGATGATAGCTTAACGAAAAAACGGAAATGGTTGAAAGATGTTTATGTGCCTGGTTGATTTTGAGCTGATCTTTAAGGTAAATATAGTTTTATGGATTATTTTGATTTATTGATGCTGTTATCAGTATAATGACTTTGGTGTTTAAAGTATCAGAAAGCATGCAATCTTAGAAGTTTCCAAGAGGAGAAGCTAGCATGGTTTAATGGCAATTACTTCCTGTCTTTTGTAGCAGCAAACTAGCAACGCTATTTGCATTTTCTTAAACTGGCAGCTTGTCATTAAATCTTAAGAGCCGTCCATGTCAGGGTTTATTTTATGTCTTTAACGAAGCTCTCCATATCGTGAAATCAGACCTTGGAGATATCAGAGCTAGTTGATATCCCTTCGTATTATATATTGTTATAATAGATCAAATTGAAAAACCAGCCGTAGGTACATCTGGTACTTCTACTATCTCTACTATGAGTCACTATTTTTATGAGTCACTACTTTCTAGGTCTTGCCAGAAATCAAGACAGAAAACAGCATACATATTTCTCCCAGAAAAAAACTAGCTTTGATATTGCTCTTTTAGATAAAAAATGTCAAAACAATATAAAAACAAACACAAGTCTTTTCAACAATTTCAACATTTGCCACGTGCTACTAAAGCAAGCGCTAAAAGTTCATCTCGCACTATGCATAAGCTTTTCATTCTACAAAAGTATCCGTTAAATTGCTATAATGTGTAGATATGGATCAAAATACACGAGGACGCTTGTAGCAGACGCAAAAAGCTTTTTAGGCAAGTGGGGAGGGGGGGAGAGATAGTATTCCAGGGCATTCCACTTATCCGAAAAATCGTTTTGAATCTGCATATTTTTTGGCCCTACGAAAATATTTATAAATATCCCAGCGGTAAAAGAAGTCATTCATTGGGAGTTCTCTGTAGCCTATGGTGTGATTAAAAGATTCGACTACCATCCAAGGGAATTGGATCAATTCTTCCGCTTCCGTGTTCCCCTCGCTCCATGGACAGGGTTTACTTCACGTCTCGCGGGCTATATAGGTGATTTAATGAGCTTGATGTTAACAAATTCACTGGACCTGGCATTGTACTCGCTATTGTCCTAAAGACGTTACTCATACGCCTTTAATAATGCAATACAAGCACGCGCCAGATCCTGCCTTAACGACCGTGGACTTAGGTCTGACTCAACCAATAGAGCTCATTCTTGATTAGGCCACCGGAATCGGGTAGAATTCAATGTCTCCAAAACCAAATACTGCGTTATTTACAATAAAATCTGCAAAATTTCTCCATCCATGTTAGTAGATGGTGCAGAACTTATGGCTGATCTATCCTTTAACAACTTAGGGGTGTCGTTAGCTGAAAACCTGCGATGTAATAATAACATATTCCAAATAGGTAAACGAGCATCGCAGACCCTGGGACTTCTTAAGAGGGATGTTAGGGTCTTCATTAACGATAGGCAATCACAGTTAAACGTGTAGTAGAAAGCGGCAATCATGTTTTATAAATAAATTTTTCTCAATTTTTTATTATTTCATTATTATTATTTCGTTACGTCATGAAAGCTCAAAAATTTAAAAGCTTTTTCATTAGCGGGGCACATTTTGTGAGATTTCTTCATGAAAGCTTTGAGCACGTAAGCGCTTTTTTAGTTAGTCCAATTTTGCTTAAACTTACAATATTGCTACTACTATAGTAAATGGTTTGCCGAATTAAACGCACTCCTGCCTCCATGGAAGTCTTACACCCGCAACGCCACTCGGCCCATTCTCTCCTCCTTCAGCCGCCCTTTTCGCACACTATACCAACTAAGAATTCATTTCTAAATAGAACAACTCGCCTGTGAAACCACCATGCACAGTCGGTATTTTCGAACTCCTACAACATCCAAGAGTTCAAACGCAGGGTTCATCGCCACCTCCTTCAACATGATCCTGACCCCTCATAACCCGAAACCTATTTTACCCTTCGAGCTAAGCTTACTTTAGCCACTGCATCATGACGTGACAAACGGTATGTTGTACCGGCAGTACAAAGGGTGATTCTAGTCTAGAGCTTAGAACTGCCACATAAAAAGAGAAACTCTCGCATTTTTCTATCGCGTGCCTTTCTTGCCTAAAAATCTGTTTGATTCTGCACTATGCTTTCTGGTGTATTTTGGTACTGTAGAGCCTATTAGAGCCGAATGACGACTAAGCTAGCTTTAAAGCAAACCTTTCAACGAAGAAAGCCTCGGTCGGCTTTAAATTCCAACATTGGCAGAATTCCCAACGGTGCAAGCTCTTGCAAGACGTAAATTTGAAAACCAAGCGGTTTCAAGTGCTCAATTGCATTTAAAAGTTGAGCTTGAATATGAATGAAGGCAGATTCGAACTTGTGTTCAAAGCAGGTTTATTGTGCTCATGTGCTCCATATTAATGCAAAGTATCAAAATTTTGAAAATTCTGAACTTCAAGTCTAGTCGTGCGGTTGTAAAATTGCAAAAGTCACTGGTGTAACAAGACTTAGTAGAAAGTCTATTTAGAAAAAAGTTACATCCAGCATTTATAGAACCATCCTCGTGAAATACCAATTGGCAAACTCAAACCACGCCACGTCCACTGATTTATAATTACTAAAATAAATACAATTATTTTTAATGAATTTCCCCTTTCAAGAACCGCATTTATCAATTTTATCCTTCCATACCGCAATTTAAAGAAAGGACAAACCACAATTAATCACTTCAATACATCGCGAGCCACCCAAAGAGTTTTATTTTATTTTTTTACTTACTTCCCCATATCTTTTCGCTCACCTCAACTGCGTGAAAAAAAACTATATAAATATATATGTACGATACAAAAATGATTAGAAAAACTGTTGAATTCCAAGTCATCATTATCAATCATTCCAGAATCTCGTGATGCCTTTCACGCTGGTGGTTCCCTCCTGAATCCATCTCAGGCCCGATGTGCAGTGTATAGAGTGCAAAATACTGCTTAATAGCAAAAAAAACCCCGACAACACCTCGCACAATCACCTGAATGTGAAAACCACCATGAAAGAAAAACGTTTCCTTGTCAATTGGCAGCAGCATGGTGTATAATGTATTGTGTACATTTTTGCGACTGTTAATTAAAAAACGCAATTTTTTTATGTTTCTCTCCATGTTAACGGCGAATTGCATCAATATAAATTCCCAGTTATCCCAAGATACCTTAGAGCTCCACAGATGACCGATTCATTTGGCTGAACGCCAGGTATTAAGAGCGCATGTCACAAACATTAGCTCGAGCGCGCTGCGCACAGCTGAGCACAATGGTGATAAAAACCGCGCACGAAACCATTGCCATGGTGCCCATTGCAGTTTTCCCTAAATAAACGATGCAACGAATGGTGCAACGTCGATACCAACCAACCAACAATCCAACAACAAAAGCGGAAAGGAGCAACTAATTAACTTTTTATAACTTCAAAAGAAAAAGAGAGAGAAAAAAATAACGCAATGATAAATGGCGACTATTAATGGTAAACAAAATTGCAATTCGCGAAATGATCTGCACTCTGGTGGTGATCACAAATTCTCACTTAATTTTCTGCTGCACTAACAACAGGAGGCTGCAGCTTGGTGTACAGAGATTGTAATGCACAGACGTAAACGACTTGGGGAAATTCCAATTTATCACAATTGAATGCAGCCATCAAAAAAGGTGTTCGTTTTGAGAAATTCTTGCAGTTTGTAGACCGCGTAAACGTTTGTAATCAATTTTGCATCATTGAAACGCAAATCCAAGGCTGGTTTATTAGCGTCGAACTATTTTTTACACGATCCGGTGTCCCAAAGAAATTAACATCAGAAAATCCACTACACTTGGTGATATACCCCTTCCTAAAAAATGCAAGCGCCCCATTTTTTCCCTGGGCAAAATTTCAAAGAATGAGGCCGCCGCCGCCGACAAGACCAACAAAGTCGAGTACCAAGTAGCCGTAGAGGAGTGGAAAGCGCTCCAGAATGCAAAGGCAGCAGTAACGACAGCTTCTGACACTAAAAGGGAGAGATTCCGGGAGGACAACTCGGTACCCTCAAGTAATGCCTCAAAAAGGGAAGATTTTCTAAGACCAGTGCCATCGAGGCAAAAATATCGGCTGGTCATGGAGTTCGTGATGGGGCCATGAGCCGTCGGGGGGGGGGGGCGCTGCCCTCATTTAATTAGTCACAAGACGGTTCCGTGGGGATCACTTTTCTTGAGAAGTGAGTTGCTCCTCTAAACGATGCCTGGGAAGGGAAGCGACTACTAAGATCATCCCAGCTCCCAGGTGAAAATCAGTGACACCAACAGTAGTAGGAGGCTTAAACAAGTTCAGCAACGAGCTAACGGCACAGGAAGGAACCAAGGCAAGAAATCTATTCACAAACCGATGAATACAATGTAACTGATTCATTAAAGTCCCACGAGTAGGGTAGAATAGGAAAGATCCATGCTGACAGAGCCTCTATATCAGGATAAGTTATTATACAATTGGATGTCCCTGGTGCCTTTTCAACGACAGTGTCGTTAAACGATAGTACACAAACTATCCTCTACCATGCAGACCTCAACAAGATAACTTTACATCTTGGATCGGTAGGCTTTGAAGGGTGCGCTCTCTCCCACCTACTGCATTGGTTCTCCTCCTTTCCGCTGGGGGTTGCCCAGCCTCCATTCAGAGTAAAGCGTGACCATTTGAAAGTCGTAGTAGGAGATTGGGAGTGAGAGGTGAAAGGCGTAATATCGGAGGATCCGCCATCAGGCTACACATCACTCCCCATAAGATAGTCTGGTTTTCCCTTACGCCTTCCACAATGCAAGACAAGCACGTGGCAGACCTTGTCTTTTAGATCGGAAGCAAATGCCCAAGAACTCGATCAACAGAGACGTCGAACTTTTTCTTAATTAAGCAGTGTCGAGCTCAACACCTTCAAACCAAAGTACTGACTTATCTCCAATAAAATATTCACTGGGCTTCCCTTTGTCTTAGTGGAAGGTGTGAATTTAAGGGCAGACTCATCACCATCAACCTAGACATAACTTTAACTGAGGATATGCGATAAACTGACCACATATTCCAAATCGCGAAACAAGCTTTCCAATGCCTAAAATATCATAAAAGGTGCAACTTGCTCCTTCAGGGCTACAACTTTCAAGTCCTACATTGGGTCTGCCTTGAATACAGCTCGTTCATCTGGGCCTCAGAAATCGCTTTGGTATATACTAAAAAAGTGTAAAATTGCACCCTTTAAACTCATCGTAAAGCAATGCCTTAGGACTGTACACCTATAGTCATACATACACGAGGGACCATGGTGCTGCAGCAAAAGCTGTTCTTTGGAAGGCAAGGAAGGCGTGCGGAGGCAAAGCTTTTACTGCAGAACCATGGTCTCTATGGCCTTCCGCACACTTGTCCATAATATCAAAACAAAAACCGGTTTTATAGGCAAGGGGTCGCAGGGAAGACAGTTTTTCTTCCATAGTTTTCCATCATTTGTTCACCCAAACATTCTCTGGTTTCACCGTCCATTACACTAACACAAGCATGTTTTCGTTCTCGGCAAAGCTGCTTCGCTGTGCTTGCACCCCACACTACTCCATAGGCATTACAATCGTTACACGAAAATTATGGAGAAAAGTGAGTTCCGAGTGTACTATTGAACTCATATTAGAACCGGTTTGAAATTATGGACAAGTCTGCGAAGGGCCTATGGCCATTCATGCACGAGGGACCATGGTTCCGAAGCAAAAGTTTTTTCGGGCAAGGGAAGCGTGCGGAGATGCAATAAGTGGAGAGTTTCGCGCTCCGGTGGAGACTTTTGTGCTCCTGCCTTTGGCCTGCGAACACGGAAAGCATTCACTCACACCAATAAGAAATCAATACTTTGGCGATAAAAAAAACTTTCAAACTGTAAAATTTTGTCAAAATTTGTACGTAATAAGAAAAAACTTTTAATTATTGAGAATTCAAAGTAGTCCAGTCAAATTAGTCGAAAAAAGAGGATGAACTGATGATTCTCAGCTACTATTTCCCATAATTATAATTTTCCAAAGTTGTTAAATAGCTAAAAATTCGTAAACCTCTGGGTTGACCTTTTACCCCCTGTATCGCGGACATAAAACGACATGGAGTTTCGACCAACACCTCGTTGAAAAGATATTTGTATTGCCCGTATTCATGCCATTTACTACTTTTTCATATGAGCAACCGTTAACGAAGTATTCAAAAAAAAAATGGCGTTATCAGCTATTTCAGGCACGTCCAGAGCAAACTTTGGCGTTGGATTGCTCGCAAACGATATAAGCGATAATGACGATTAAGGGCTCATTTTAAAGGTAATTACTAGGACTTTAAATTTGGTAATGGGCTTTAAGCCAAAAAAAAAACATTTTGCGAGTTAATTGCAAAAAACTGCATTCAACCCTCACCACAAGACCATGGTTGAACTTTGACCGGCCATTACTATGAGCCAGATCAACTTACAGAGCTCGTTGAGGGCTCATTTTGTAGATAATTTTATTCTCCACAACTTTGCCATTGATCATTATCAGCTAGCACTGCAGGCAAACGAGCTATTTAATATAAACAAGCTCTCCCTCTTTTTCAAGATGGCGGCTTTTCCCAAGCCACGCGACCCCAAAAACTTGGTTTTATCATTGTCCGATGTACCCGAACAAATGCCAAAAAACAAATTCTGTGCCTCTTAAAATGCAATTTCATTTACTAATTTGGCTGGACTAAAGTGAGTGAGTGAATTTTTTTAAATAAATTATTTCATAACAGCAAAAAACCTCCATTTTGTTTTTAATGAAAAATCACTAATACGAACAAATATCACGTAGCAAAACAAAAGCTGCTTCCATTGCTGTTGCTCCGTGTATTTTCAGAAAACTTGCAGCAAAGCTTTTGGTTGCAGAGCCATGGTCCCTCATGTATGAATAGCCTATGAATGGCAACGATCTCAAAGGTTAACCCCTTTCAATACACACACAAAATAAGCTATCATATGTTAACCTCAGGTATGTTCTTATGGTACGTGGATGACTAGAAGTGAGAAGCACGATCAGGGGTCAAAGACTCAGTGTTAGTAGAGCGATCAGCTTGGGTGAATATATTGGCAAAACTAAAGAAAGGGCTATGGCAGTCAGAGTGATTAGGGTCCGTTAGATTGTCGGCTGCTATTGAGGATATCGGCTTACCGAAATCCCGATTGGAAAGAATTTTTGTTTTAATTTTGCTACAATGGACTTCGTGCAAATTTCTCATCTTTGGTGTGGATTTCTACAACATCCAGGAGTTCAAACACAAGGTCCAACGCATCCTCCTTTAGCACCCTCCAGACTCTTATTAATCTATCCTGTCCTCTGTTTCTTTCTTCGAACCAAGCTTACTCCTAGACATCACATAATGGCGAGTACGACGTGACGGACTGTAAATCCAAACTATTACAAGGACTTTAAACGCAATATTCATCGCCATCTCTTGCAGTACCCACCAAAATCAATCTATTTGATCTATCATTTGCTCTCCTTCAGGCCAAACTTACTATCAGACATTGCACCATACCGGGAACAACATGACATACTCCGCAGCTAATTTCTGAGCTTTGACTTCGACATATAAAAAATTCGGAATGCACATTTTAACACTGTCGATCTATTGATCATCAATAAAATCTCGTGCCTATTGATGATTAATAGATCGATAGTGTTGAAAAGTACTTTTTACACGCCAATACAATACAAACTCCAGCTAAAACGAAATGTATTACAAAATTGTAAAACAATAAACTCTAAAGCGGTACATAGCTACAATAAAAACGAACATTCTTATTACACTATCAAAGATTGCAGATGATAAATCTTTTTTAGAACTGCACTTTGCTAAAAGAATGCAGCAGAATCCTCCATCATCAATCTTAGATACTGACAACGATAGAATCAGGAAGTAAATCAGCGATCGAGAAATTTGAGCTGCAGGTGTCCATCTATTGAAATTTTTATGACTCCCATTATTCTGCAACATTTACAACTATTTCAGGTGAAGATCGGGAGAGAGGTTGACCGGGCAGCACCCAATGGACCATGGCATCCTGCTCAATGGCATCACATGGCATTATTGTACGACATCAACGGACTCCTAGTCCGCATGTAGAAAGTGCGTTTAGCTGACCTAGCACCCAGTCGGGGGCAACCAATGGATCCAGCCTAGCCATCCAGAAGAGTTATAAGTCTCTTTCATTACATTGAGAACATTTGTCCTGGACGAAATCAGAGATGCATAACATCTCGGCAATGAAGAGTTTTCGCCAGATATCGCGATCAGGTACGGTTATAATCTCCTGAACTGTTCGATGGTCAATTTTCAGCCAAGTTTTACAGTCAAGCTTTTGACCGAGTTGTGGATGTCGTAAAAGTTTATGGAGTCATGGAGGAGAAGATGCAGATCGACGAAGTGGAAGGAAAATGGAAACGTGTGCGATTGGTTTTCTCCGCTTTCCACCTGATTGCTATCTAATCGATAAGTAAATACGAGCGAGCGCGTTGGTCTCAATGGAATTGCGGCGTGTACTGGCAGTAATTACTATCCCTGAAACAAGACCAGAACAAAATTGGCCGATATCCAAATTTTTCGCGGTGCCCACCATAGTATCCATTCCGAGAATGTGTTGTATCCTAAAACCATCAATTGTCTAAGAAAGTTATATATCATTAGACTAACGGTATCCCTATTCTATTTACATAGTTTTATACGGATCACTGGCTGACCATTGAAGACAACAAGATGAAAAAACTCTACCTTTTCAATGGTTTCTTCCTCATCCGTGTCTCTATGGCTGGTGGAAGAGGCTGAAGATCTCTCTGGTGTTCTGTCGAGTGTCTCTGTTTTTGAGGACGAGGTCTTTCCGCATACCTCAATTAGCATGCACGCACGTTGCATTTCCATAAATACAAATTGAATAGAATGTTCGCGATCAAACTATGAAATTGAAATTTAAATAGCCAAGAACCGTCCAATAGAGAGGCGACCATGGCCAACAATTTAATGCCCAGGAACAGAGACGCCGATCGAGCCGCTCAAGTTCTAGCTGCCCATGCCCATGGATTGCGGTGAGGCCAATTGAGCCGGCGCAATCGTTCGTTCGTTGGGGCATCTTATAAGTTCTAGTAGATTTTTATATACCTTATGTCGATTAAGGTGAATCGATTCTGAAGACTGTAGAGAGAGAGATTCATAAGGAGGAAAAAAGGGCTTAGTGCATACGAATTGGCGATCATTGAACGATGTTAGATCGAATTTCTCACAATTTGTTTAATGGAAGATGAATCGCTTCTGGTGTAATCAGTGAAATTGAATTGCAGGAAGTGAATTTTGTGATGGTGTTGAAGGTTTTCTTTTTTGGTTTGATTGTTGTTGAGAGGAGAGTGAATTTTTTGTGGAGATCAACAAATTGGTTTTTAGAAGAATTGTGATGATATAATTAAGCTCCAAAATATTGTTGTTGATTGATGTTCATTGAAAGAAAGGAACATCCGAAAATTTGGCCCTGTGATACGCAAAAAGTTTCAAATTACATCCAAAACCTGGTAAATGAAAAAGAAGCACAAAACCCTGAATTTATTACAATGTTTCAGCATTAGAACTTAAAGAATAATAATTTGAGCTTCTACTGCTTATAAAGATCACACGTATTTTTTTATTCCAATGTTGCGTTTTTCTACCTTCTTTTGTTTTCTGAACTTGTTATTTCCTGAACTCTAAAATTTACTAAGGAATGCTTAAAGTTCTTTTATTAACTATCTTCCAAATTTTATTTACAAGACACTTTGAGGTTAGCGTATGGAACCACTACACGACCACTATAGAGTTAGCCTAAGGGTCTTAGTTACTCTGAATCTTGGAATTCTTATCCGAGCGTGAAATCATTGTTGCGGGAGATATCACCGTTCACAATGCAAATTGGGTGAATTTCTCCAATGGCATAAGTGTTTCTGGAAGGGAAGCCCATACTTCTTTGGATAACCTGCACCAAATGGTCAATCATTCTGCACGAGTTCCTGATGCTGTACATAAAGAGGCTCACCTTCTTGATCTTTTCCTTAGCTCTGACCTCTAGCGGTGCTCCGTCGAATTTAATACACCTTTAGGCAACTCCGAGCACTACCTAATCAGCTGTAACTCCCCATATCAATCTTCTGCCGTTCTCTGTTCTGGAAAACTGTCATGGCATCATGGGGAAGCCAACTGGCTGCGGATTATTCTTTTCTTCCAAGCTGTTGAATGGGATCGTTGTAAACTTTGCAGATTGGCTGCATTACCGAAATTATATTAGCCGGAATGGGCTCGTTCATCCCACATTATGCCTTAAAAATACTGTCATTAGTACTGCTGACTAGTGTTGAGCCGGAATTACACGAGGCAGTACATTTGTCCCTTACACAGTGTAAATTGTACTGAGGCGTCAGTTTTTTTAAATATCCCGGTTCAAATATAATGTCCTACTGGTATATGAGCGTGTATCGAGATAAATGAAGCGAGGTGTGATTGTAAATTACTTTGTGGAGAGACATTTTTTCCTTCTTTTGCGGCATATCCAATTTGAACTGCGGCGAGGTGAGATTGTAAACAAGAACTGGAGAGGCATTTCTCACTTCTTTTGCGGCAGTAAAATATCCAATTTAAGCTGAGCCGTGGTGAGATTGTAAATACCCAGTAGGAAAAGGGAGCATCCCAAATGAATAAAGGAGGCCTCCCTTGGGAGTTAGGGAGACCTCCCTCTACGTTCCTTTTATTGCTCCTTTTCCTATAAGCATGTCCGGAAAAGGGAGTACTCCATTTGTACTCTCCTGGAGAGTAAAAGTGGAGTTTTCTATATTTGTACTCTCTTGGATTACTCTTCGTTTGAAAGGTTTTCAAAAGAGGCAGATAATTTTTTACTCATCACTAGCAGGAAATGGAGCGATATCACCTTAAGGGAGATATATTGGAAATTAGAATATTATAAGGAAATAACAAATAAAAGAAATAAATAGTAATTCAACATAAATTATATTTATAAAACACATAAATTATATTCAACATAAATTATTCATATTATTCGTAATAGCAGTGCACTTAACTTCGAATTTTCACTCCGCACAAAACTAAAATGGCGACTTTACTTGCCAAGAATCACTAACTTTTAAAATCATTTTGTTTAAAATCTCCCATATAGCTGCCTTAAGGAGATCTTGCCCCGCGTTTCGTACTAGGAACTCCCTAAAACATCCTTTTTAGTTCGCCAGAGAGATTTGCTTGTAAAATTCTAATCTCCCATGTACCTCCCTCGATGAGATCTCGCTCCATTTCCTACTGGGTGGGTACGAACTGGATGGAGAGACATTTCTTACATTTTTCGAGGGAGGGAAATTTTGTGCTGGAGAGACATTTCTTACTTCCAACTTGAAATTAGGCGAGGTGGGATTGCAAAATATAAATATTTGGCCACGGACAACTAATTAGAAACAGTTTCATAAAAATTGGGTCGCTTTCGGAAATGCAGCCTGCACTGAAGATCTGAACGCAAAGCATTCGGAAATTAAAACCTGCAAAAATCGTACGTTCGGAAATTCGTCCGTGTGGCAGGGCTGTGATATATTTGCTGCAAACAAGCAGACTCAGATTGCATTGTAATTCTTAGTAAAGTGAGGTAATGTGTTGCTGAAGTGTCAAATTATATTTGAAGGACTCGGTTGCAGATTCAACCAAATTAATCAAATTAAATTAAAATGTAAACAAAATATTGGATTTTACATATATTTCAGAGGAATTGAGCCCATCATGGAAAATAATAACGAGATTGAAACTTTATTAGGGTAAATATATACATATATTGAAGTAATTTTTGAGTGAACTAAATAAATACCAAAATATACAGACAGTATCAAGATGATCGGCACTGGACTGGGGAGAGGATAAAAAAACTGATAATGCATCGAATGGATATGCAGAAGGAATTTGATGATAGAAAAAGGAAGAAATCGGTATTATGGAGGCTTTGTGTTCGACAAATTCTAAACAATGATCCAAATTTTCCATTTACATCGGGGGAATGTATGAAAAAGTACTGCAATTTACTTACTACACACAAAAGGAACAAAAATAAACATAGAACGTCTGGTGAAGCAAGAACAACATGGACTTATTTCGAGATATTTGACAGAGTACTTGGTAGTAAGCATTCAATTGTAACTCCGGAAAACATTACCTTCTCAACATTAGATCACAGCAGTCAGGAATATGAAATACAGGAAATAATCGTAGAAAACTCCGAAACTGGCGAAAATGTAAGTGATAGTGGTGAATTATTAAACCCAACTCCAACTCGTAAAAAAAGTGAATATCAGTGAAATCATGGAAAAATTTGAGAAGAACGAGGAAAAACGACATGAGGAGTTTATGTCAATTGAGAAAGAAAAACTTACTGTTGAGAAGGGGAAATTAAAACTATTGTCAGAAGTAAAAGGGCTTCTACAAGAATGTATCAAACTCCGCTAATAGCATAAGATGGAAGCGAACTTTTTTTTATCAACGTTTTTTTTTATTTACATTATATCAAAGAGGTTTTTTAAATTAAATTGGATTTAATATTGAATTTTGTTGACTGGATTTAATATTGAATTTTGTTGTTGAATTAATATTGAAAAAGTTGACGAGCTATATTATCTCTTTTGGTTTTGGCAGATGTTTCTGGTATGCCATTGTAGCCTTGGGCGTCGTCAGAGTCATTTGATTCCTCCTCTTGGACAATCTCGTCCGTCCGCAATTGTGACACTCTATGTTTCAAAATGAAATTACAATTTAAATTTTCTAAACAGCGAAATTTTGATTTTAGCAAACCAAACGCTTGCTCTATGCAAACTCTACTTAAACTTAATGTAGTATTAAATTTTTTTTCAGAAGAACTTAGATTCCCATAATCTTTAAAAGGTGTCAATAAATATGTTTCCAGACGATATGCAGAATCACCTAGTAAGTGACAATCGTCCGGCAGTTCAACTCGTCCTTCTGCTAGTGCTTTACCAATGGGACTATGTTCCCAAACTGAAGCATCATGGGCACGCCCGGGCGATCCGACAAAAAAAAATAAATGAATTTCAAATTACAATCGCATATTTCCTGTAATGGTTATAATTTGTTTAAAATAAAAACTACAAGCTGATGTTTTTACGTACTTGTACAAATATTGAATGGAAACCTTTTCTATTATAGTAGCTGCTCGAATCTACTGCAGGTGTTTTTATACGGATATGAGTACCGTCGACAGCACCTGCAACATTTGGAAACCGACAACGACGACTCAGTAAGCTGAAGCCTTGAACTATACTCTTATGTTCGTCTCCAGCGGCCAGCGTACATCATGTTGGCTCAACTTTGTTAACAATTTACAGGTTCTTAATATTATTACGTGGGCTGTTGATTTCGAAACACCAAAACGATCAGAAATTTCTCTGAAACAGTTTCGCTTACTCACAAACCAAATTGTAACGTATAGTGACAATTCAATAGATGCACCTGGCCGACCAACAGTATTCGTGCGAAAGATGGGATGCAATTCATCCGCTAGTTTCTGTGAAATTTACAAAACTATCAAGTAAACGAATCGAGGGGGATTTTTCAAACGATTTGCGGACGTGAAATCTTATATTTATCATTATTACATAATCATTACCTGAAAAATGTGTTTGTCCATACGAAAATGTTGGTAAAAAATATGTGCTGGCATTTTTTTTATTACACTTAAATATTGTATTACTTTGGGTATCCTGTATGGTAAGTCCATAGAATTTCCATAATACAGTGCAAAAATCAGATGTCGTAATTTCCTTTTTCGTTCAAAATAATGTGTTACTTCTCCAGTTTCCGGGTTTTCTAATAAATATTGCATCAGTTCCGTACTTAATATATCAAAACCTAATTCCATATTTATTTTTGTTCAAACAATTCTTCTCAATCACAAACTTCAAAACACTTTTTGCGAAATTCAAAAATCCGACAAGAATGCAGAAAAAACAAAGCGAACAGGCAAAAATGCACAGCGGTCGTAAATTCAGTTCTCATTTGCTCACTCTGCGCAACTGCTCAGTTGTCTGCGAATTTAGCTTGCAAAAAATAAGATATACAGACCTGCTTGCAGCGCAGGCTGCATTTCCGAAAGCGCCCTGCATTTATACAGTTTTTATGTAGGAATCAAATTAAAGAATTCCCACCACCTGCTCTTAATTTTTTTTTAAATATATAATGATAGAAGGAAATCAATAACAATATCATAATGAATTCCTATCATGATTGCTAAATAAAAACATAAAAAATGTATAAATGCAATTTTTATGAAACTGTTTCTAATTAGTTGTCCGTGGCTGTACATTGGGGAGGCATAGATTTCTTACTCACTCTAGAGAGGCCTATCCACTAGCGAGCATGCATGACATGCAAGAACGAGCTTTTAGATAAACGGGGAAGTGGAGATGATGAGGGGCCTCATCTCTAGGCCCCTTAAGGCAGTTTAATGCATATTGGAATTGAATCGGTCATTTTGAAAAGGGGTCATCTCCAAAATTTTGACTTTCTACTTTTTTGCCAATATATGAATCTATAGGTAAAGACTGACATTCTACATGAAAATGGGAAATTTCCTATTTACCTAAGTGCATTTTATTTTTGGCAGCCATCGATGTTCATTTCGAAAACGGGTCATCTCTCGGACATGAAGAGAGAAGAAACGTAACGCGAGCACTGTATTCCCACCCATTACTTTCTAATCGTTTGGAATTCAATTTCTATCATGAAGAACCTGCGGTTATGGTTTATAAGCCATACATCGATAGTGTAATGAAAGAACGATTTCTCCTATCAAAGGCTCTTAAAAAAAATAGTCCACATCTGGCCAGCTTATCAGCGAAAAATTCCAATCAATTATAAAAAAAATTAAGATATAAAAAAACTTCAACATTATATTCCAGAGATTTACAAACCATTTTATGACAAGATCTGTGAATGGACCACCACCAACGCTGATCTTTCTTTAAGCAAACCCAATTCATTTTGAAAAGGGGTCATCTCCGTGATAGAAAAATATTTATTGCAAACACCCTGTATAACCAAAAAGAAAAAAAAATTTAATTTTTTTTTCTTTTCTCATCCTTTTAAAGAAAAATCAATTTTGTAGTTATTTTTTTTTAAAAATTAAGGGGTCGTACGAAGTTTTTTGCTTCCCCTGTAAAATTTTAAAAACTAGAGTTGACCCTTTTTCAAAATGACCGATTCAATTAAACTTCTAAAAAAGCTCTTTATTGGTATTTATTTTCTTTCTTTTTTTAATTTGCTCGTTTTTGTCATTTTGCCATTACAATAGCACCTCGCCTCATTTGAAGTATGACATTGTACTGGCTCAAAAGAAAAAAGAGGCACCTCTTACAAACTAATTTTATAATCGTGTCCTACCCAACACTACTGCTGACTGCATCGTAAACAGAAGTCGTAGAGATCGGTACAACTGGTTAGATAGTGAATGCAAGCTGGCAACTGAACGTAATAATGCTGCGTATCGAGCAATGCAGCAGACTCAGAGAACACGGGCACGCGAAGAGCTCAGAAAAGAAGAAAACGGAGTTCACAGACGGCAAAACTAGAACTAGAATAATACACAGAACGAAATCAGCACCAGGCGCGGGAGTTCTATCGAAGAGTTGACGGTATGACGCAATTCACACCACGATGCACACTTCAAGGATAAAGAGGGTACTCTAATCACCAATCCTAAAGGCAAGTTGGAGCGATGGAAAGAACACTTTCATGAATTCCTAAATAGCGAGCGAATTGAGGAATTGGAGGCTCCACCAATAACCGGCTCAAAAACAACTAGGCCTCGGGTGCAGACCGCATCCCTGCAGAGCTGGTTAAATATGGAGCATTTACACTACACCATGTGATGCATGATCGTACAAGATATTCTCCGCTATCCTACAAATCAGGATGACCCAATGCGCTGGAAACATCTTAGACCAATATCAGTATGGCTTCAGCCCAGGCAATTCAACAACTAATCAGATTTCCATTCTGAGGCAGGCGATGGAAAAATGTCTGGAGTTTCAAAATTGAAAATTGTCCAAACCAATCAACATCTTCAATGGACTCCAAAAAGAGGACAGCCTTGTCTGCCTGCTCTTCAACCTGAGTCTGGAGAAAATGGTCGGAGATGCGGGGGACATTAAGGGGCACAATCCTCCACAAGTCTACTCAAATACTGGCTTTTGCAAACGATTATTTGGATGGATGGATCGCTCGTGAATGGGTGTCAGTTGATAGTATGCTCCCTGGTTTAGGAGGCATAGCACTTCAGGCAAACGCTTTCCGTTTATCCCGATGGTTATGACAATGGCATGGCCAGCTACAGCTGAGGTTAACAACCTTGCGCATGCGAAGCTGCGATACAAAAATTTTTGTTTTAATTTTTGCAATATTCATTGGAATGAAGCAAAATTCCAAATCTGCCATTACCGCTGTCCGATGACGAAACTATTTCAACAATACAAATAATTCTAGAATTCAGATCTAAGGTAGTTTGGCTCTATATGCACTGGTATTCACCAAACCTCAAAAACCGACTAAAGGCCCCCATACACGGTCAAATTGGATGTACATCCAGATTTTCATCAAACCCATGCCCGCAACGAATTTTGATCGGCTGACCGGCTCACAATCGATAGTTTTGGTTGTACATCCGCACTTCGATGTACAACCAATTTGACCGTGTATGGTGGCCTTAATGCGGAAATAAAATTAAACAGAAAAAAAACAACTAACCAATTTACTTCATCGAATACGCAACATTTCTGTTTTCAATCACATTGTCGATAACCACAAATTATTTAATACCCACAGAGGTCTCTTCTCTCCGCCGCCTGACACTAATTACGAAGATATTGAAGCTGATCACCACTGAAGACATAATCACTAACAACAGCTCATCCAGCCCGAAATAAAATCTTCTATTCTTCACTTAATTGAACAATTACGAGACTTTTGTACTCAATTTTCTTTCTTCACAAAAACCCTGTTAACGAAAAAAATAAAAAAGAATTATTAAACGAAAAACAAAAAACAATCAGCAAAAAAAAGAGCACCGAAGAAGGAAGGCCCCAAATGGTTGTCTGCCGAAGTCTCGAGCTAAAATTTAATTAATGCCTTACAATTCAGGAGAACAAAGAAATGCCCCAGGACAACAGTAGCGACGATCAATGTGATCCAATTAAGCTCCTTCCGTTCTAAAAGGTGCACCAACAGCAACAACAACAACAACAAAAAAGTAATTTTATCCAGATTTTTTTCTTCTCCATTTTGTATCCGAGAGCACCGAGTGGACAAAAACAGTATATTTTGGCTGTCTACAAGATAAAAACACGAGATCTTGCGCACGTCAGTCTGGATATCACGTTACGCTTGTTACTGATGAAGATCGCGAGGAGATTCTTCTTTACTTGTTCAGACGGCGGTGGACGCAAGATTGCAGCCGAAAGTTTTTTCCAAATGACTCGTGCTCTTATTCAAATATTCAATAGGTAATTATGGACCCAGGTCCAAGGAGGAGGTAATTAAGGAGGTATTAAAAATCTGCGTTTGTCGAACAGGGAAAAAATTATATCTGAAGTCTACACACGCACACGAGTATAAAACTGTGATCAAAAACTTTTTAAATAAAACACAAACGGCTTCCAAAATTTATTTCAACCCCTTCAAAGGAACCCCCTCCGGATACAATACACTTATACCAAATCAGGGATCACCCTTTGAACTACCTGTCTATCATGTCGTCACGTCATCTAGTAAGCGTGCGAAGGATTGAATAGTTTTCAGGTTCGGGTTAGGAGTCAGGATGGTGTTGAAGGAGATGGCGATGAAGCCAGCGTTTGAGGTCTTGGATATTGTAGGAATTTGGAAATACAGACTGTGAAAGGTTGTTCCATAGTCTGATTTATGAACGAATTCCTAGTTTGTTGAGTCCGAGAAGCTCTCTGTAGTGGGCCAATCTAATGTTGCGGTATGAGACTGCAGTGGAAACAAGACAGACTTAATTTTTGTTTCGAGTAATCGCTAGTCGAGGAGTATGTTTCTGCTCATCGTGATCACTTCCACTATTGTACGATAGCAAGGAGTAGGATTTCGTTGTCTAAAGCAAGCGAACCACTAAACCAGCTATAGTTAAGCGGTCTGTAAACTGAGGTATTGGGATTGCAGTACATATAACAGTGGTGAAAAAACAAAGCATCTTATGTCGACATAAGCGAAAATGGGTTTTTTATCATATATGTATGCCTTCAGCGTTATAATTTCTTCTTCCCCTCAAAATTTCTTTGCGATATTTTCAAAAATCGAAAAGTTATTACTAAGAAAACCAAATATCTTAATTCCATTTTGGAAAGCAAACTGCAAAAGGAAATTTAACTTATGCAACTTAGGCGAATGGAATTGTGATTGTAAACTATGATGGTTATTCTCGTGGGCGAGTGACGTGACTACGAGGGATGCGGTGGAATGAAACTGTGGATACCTACAAACGTAACGAGGGAAATTTCACTTCACACACCACCTTGCGACAATTACAATACGACGTTTCTAGATCTAGTCGCTAGGAGTTTCCTAGATTGACAATGAGAATACCAATTTAAGGTCGAAGTGACATCTTTCACGTCACTCGACAACGAGAATAACGCTGTATTTGTCAAAGGGAATAATAATAGCTTAAGTAAATTAAGAAGTTATTCGTGGTTAAGGAAACATCTTATGTCGACTTAGGATATTTTGTCAGTGCAGTTAAGTCTGCATAGTATAGACAGCTTTACAATTTGCCCAAATATCTTAATTACACTTAACTAAACTGTTTACTCTTATCTATTATAATATATCTATTCACTTAAGATATTGGTGTTTCTGATTGAGCATAATACCCCGGCTTCACCGGCCGAACTGCCCAAGTTCGAGAAAATTAGTCTACTGTGCTTCAATTTTTGCCTGATTTCCCATACATTTTCACATTCCGAAGTCAGGAAAAATCAAGTCTGATTTCGCCCAACAGAACATGAAATCAAACTTGAAAAAATTGGAATATTGGAATGTCAGCTGATGTATTTTGGAAGTTGTTTTGACGTTTGTATTACAAAACAGTAAGAATAAGAGCTTCCAGTAAATAAACATGGATCAAAGAAGGAGACTTTTAATAAGCGAAAGTAAAACTTGTTCCTCCATTTTTAAACTGATGCGAAACTGAAACAAGTACACCTCAGAAAAGAAGCTTTCAAATGTAATACGTCACACAGGAAGCTTTCTGAACTCAACAATGCCGGTGAAGCCACTTATGCCGATTGAACTGAACTTGATTAAACTGAGGCCGGTGAAGCCGGGGTATAATAAGGAAAAAGATATTTTATCTTTAAACTGCTCTCCTGAAAAATGATTCTTTTCGACTTCAGATGTTTTAGCTTTTGACCACAGACATGGTCTTTCAACAACAGATGTCATTTTAAATTGCGTCATTTTTTGAATGCCAACATACAACTGTCATTACGATTATACATATTTGACAAGTAAAAAGTGCGGTTTATACCATGAGACTTGGTGGAATCGAACCACGGACCTTTGGGAAGGTAGTAAGGCATCTTATCTGATAAGCTACCAAAGCCCTTCTTAGTATTCTTGCTTGTGCGATTTGTTTATGTAGTCGTTTATGTCAAAGGAATTGACAAACCAACACAAAATTTAACCAATAATAAACAAGTATGTACTGTAGAGAACTAGCAAGATTTAATGGCAACCAGAAGTAGACATATCAAGAGGCTCCGGTCCCACAAGTAGGGATACGTAATCGGTGGAGAGTACTCGATTAAATACTCATGAGTAGAAACGTAAGAATATTACTCAATGAGTATTTTTTACTCGTTCAAAAGTACTCGATTTCTTCAGAATCGATGAGTACTTTTTTGACATTTCTGGGACATTTCTGTCTTAGCGTATGCATTACTCTATTTTCGGCTGCGACAAAGAGTGAAATTACACGGCCATTCACTTGGGACTCACGTCAAACCTGTCTGTGTATAATTTGAGTATTACACGATGCACCTAATTTTCAGCCTCTTTTCCGTGTAACGATTCTATTGTCTATGTGGTTGTGTACAAAGCAACAAAAATTCTCATATTTTTCGCAGCCCCAGAGAACCAAATTGTGCTTGTGTTAGTGTAATTCAATCAATCAATAACAAATACCTATAAACTTACAACCCGAGTAAACAATTTATCGGAGGCTCGCTTTCTCGGACCATTCTCGATTCGAAAAATGCTTGCGAAGAGTACGAGAAAAAGATTCAAAACGCAACATGAAAGCTTTCCTGGTTGATTTGTTTCTCCCAAAGCCTTCATGCTGTAGAAAAATATTGAGAGCCGATTTCCCCTGAATGGGACTTCAAGTCTCCAAATTACACTAACAACATAACGTCATTTCACCGATTTGAAGTCCTATTGAGAGGAAATTTTGAGAGCCTTTGGTTTCTCTTCAACGATTTGTTTGGAAAGTTTGAGCTTTTGACTTGTTTTGCTCGGCGAAGTGATTTTCGGCGCAGAAGCGATTTGCTATCGATACGAGCATGCGATTCGTTATCAGCACGAGAAAGCGATTCGATCTCTTGCTCCGCTTTTATTGCCTTCGAATTCGTTTACGATTCGTTAACGAGTCCGAGATCGAAGCAAGCTTTCGCTTTTGGCAAATCGTTCTCGAATCGTTTACGAATCGAAATGTTTGCAGCGAAAGCACGCATAGTGAACAGATGCGCCTGCCACACGGGTATGCACGCTTCCGCTACAAGCATGAAAATCTATGCACGCTGGCACGCCTCTGTTACAGATATGAATAATGTAGTCGTAATCGAACATTCCAAACGTTAGTTTCGTTTTATCATGCGGCGCATAATGCGCTCCCCAACTAAGTATTAACCACTTCCAATGATGCTTGACCTGCGCAATCGAACGAGAACTGGTCTACTGAGTATGCTTAATAACACCCTTTATTTTTTAAAGTCCCAATTTTGCTCCCTTTAGTATAAAGAGTGTGGTGAGCGTACCGTGCTTCCTTTGGACTCTTCCGTTCGTGCCTGTAGGGGCTGCATTTGGAAAAGTATAATTTTCACTCAGGCTTGTCGCTGGTGCCGTGCAGGCGTTTCAATGCTGTCCGTGCCTGTTGCAGGTTAAGAACGGGCGAGTCTGATTTCTACTCGGATCGGATATAAATTCATACCTATAAATGCCCGGTTACATCCCAAAACGCAAATTGGAGCTCTTTTATCGCGCAGAAATTTGTATGTATTTTTCTCTGTCTGGAATCCAAGTTCGTGCAACAGAGAGAAAAGCATACAGATTTCTGTGCATGATATTTGCGTTTGGGATGAATTTTTTTGTCTTAATTAAGAAGAGTTTAGGAACGTTTAAGAGTTTAGGAACGTTTAATGCTGAACGTCCCTAAACTCTTCTTAATTGAGGCAGAAAAATACATATTATGTGAAAAGCGTTTATGTGGAAATTATTCACGAGAGAAACTTTAAGCTAGCTTGAACTCTACCTTGAATGCAAATTGTACTCAGTACTCGATTCCATGTAATGATATGAGTAAAAGTACTCGGTCAAAAGTATCGAGTACTGATATGAGTAGAATCGAAAGCCAAATACTCATATGAGTAAAGAATCGAGTACCGATTCCGTATCCCTACTCATAAGCACTATAGCAGAATTTAAGAACCAGAATAAGTAAGTTTGTAGCTTGTAGTTACACAAACAAATACACCTGGCAATCTCCCAGCGAAAGATACTGCAACCAAATAGACCATATACTTATAGACAGAAGGGCAGCCTCCAGTATCCTCCAAGTAAGATCATGTAGAGGTGCTAATTGTGAATCGGACCACTTCCTAGTTAAAGCTAGATTCAGATGTCGGCTGTCCACTCAAGGAAAAAGAAATAACAAACAAAAGAAATTTGATGTTGACCGTCTCCAGGAACAGTCTGTATTGGAGAGATATCAGGCAACACTAGCAGAAGGGATAGGTCCAAACATAAATAACTCAGACACGGTAGAGGGAAAATGGATAAGACTGAAGACGACACTGACAGAAGATGTCACGAAGCAAACTGTAGGCTACAAACGCGCAGGCAGAGCCAGTGAATGGTACGACGAGGAATGCAAAGCAGCTATAGAGGCCAGAAAAAAAATAGAAAAATATACATAGAGAGACCGACGAGGAGCAAGAAATTGAAATACGAGGAAACGAGAAGAACAGCGAAAAACATTTGTAGGAAGAAGAAAAGACAATTCCTCAACAATTACAGGGTAGAGGAAAACTTTAGACACAACAAAACACGAGAAGCATACAAGGTAGTAAACTTCTTCAAGAAAGGCTTCAAACCCTCCTCCGGTATGTGTAGAACAAAAGAAGGCACTATAGTCACAGGCAGCGAAGATTTAAAGAAAAGGTGGAAGGAATTTTTCAGCGAGCTGCTGAACGAAAATGAAAGCATCATAAGTGTACCAGAATCCGGTCTACAACATAACGATGACACCAGAGAAACAAATGTACCAACCATGGAAGAAGTACAAAGTGCCATAAGAGCCTTAAAAACCAAATCTCCAGGAATTGACAACATCCCAGCAGAGCTGATAAAACAAGGAGGCGAACCGCTTTCAGCAGCTATACACGAACTACAATGCTGCATATGGAGGAATGAAAAAAATGCCTGCGGAATGGGAGCAAAGCATTATCTGCCCAATACACAAGAAAGGGGACAAATTCAACTGTGCAAACTATAGAGACATATCTCTTCTAAGCACGATATACAAACTAATGACAAGCATTATCAAAGCCAAACTGGAACCTTATGCAGAAGCCGCAATAAGTGAGTACCAAGCTGGATTCCGAAGAAATAGGTCAACAATGGACCAACTCTTTTCAATAAGGCAGGTCCTCCGAAAATGGTGGGAATACAACATTGGACCTAAACATTCCCCTAAAAATAGTTAAGTTAACAAAAATGACAATGGAGAACACAAGGTGTGCAGTCAGAATACAAGGAGAATCGGCGGAATCTTTCCCAGTCAAGCAAGGCCTAAAGCAGGGCGATGGGTTGGCACCCATGCTATTTAATCTCTGCCTAGAAGGAGTAATTCGCAAAGTACACATTTATGCGAACGCAACCCTGCTTAACAAATCAAAACAGTTGGCAGGATATGCCGATGACATAAACTGCCTTGCCAGATAACTGTCATACCTTAGAGAAATCTTCACAGAACTGGAAGATGAAGCTAAACATGTAGTGCTGCAAATAAATGCAGACAAGAACAAGATTATAATTCAGTCGAGGGTGGAAAGAAGAAGAAGAAATCACAACACCACCTGGGGAGAATATAACTTTGAACGGGTAAAGCAATTTAACTAGCTGGGGTCCACGTCAGCGAAGACAACGATGAGACGATAGACTCCTCTCCCAAAAGTCCGCAGATAAGATGGATATATTTGAGAGGAAGGTTCTCCGATGGATATACGGGCCAACCAATGAAGATAACACATGGAGAATACGCTACAATCACGAATTGTACGATCTATACAAAGAGTGTAAACTTTCAACACATGCCAAGCTACTGCGCTTACGTTGGGCCGGCCATGTCCAAAGAATGGATGACTCAAGGATACCAAAGAAAGCCCTATATTTACTACCAGATGGCAAAAGACCAGTTGGTAAACCACGGTCCAGGTGGGAAGACAGTGTTAAGGCTGATGCAGCAAAACTCCTAAACATCAGAAACTGGAGGCAAGCTGCGCAACAGAGAGAGGTCTGGAGGAAGAAGCTGATGGAGCCCAAGGCTCGAATTGGGCTGTAGAGCCATCGAAGAAGAAGAAGTTACAACTTCCTTGAATCAGTTGGCGATTTGTGGTTAATTCTTAGTTGAAAGAAACCTGCAAAAATTAACTAAAATTAATATTACAATTTGCATTTCATTTTGGTTTTTGTACAATTTCATGTTATTTTAAATTTTCTTCATAATAACTCCCAAAAAAAGAAAGGAATATAAAGGCAAGAACATGAAAACTCCTCCGTCCACGCAGAACTGCTGCTCATGTATCAATTTTTCATCCGTCAAATTAACAAGATTCCCCATTAATCGGTTCAGAATTTTCGTCGACACCATTAGCAGTTTTTTCCCTTTCGTTTCCCCACCAAAAGAATACCAAAAAAAAAAGAATAATTACACGATTTTTGCGAAAAGAATAATGTGGCCACCAAAAGCAGGAAGTTTGCAATTTTATCCACTCACGTGTCGCAAAGCCCTTCTTGCATGGCCGCCAGCCAGCCTTGCACTAAATAAAGATAAAAAAGGCATCCAGAAAGAGACAATCTTCGCACAATATATTATATACAAGGATGTAAGATATTTTTTTGTTGATAATTTTCTTTTAAGGAATACGAAAAAATAAAAATAAACGAAACTCCTTCAACTTTGTGCCTTGTTCGCAGGAATTTTTGTCCAAAAATCTTGTTACTAATTTTACGTCGTGTTTTTTCCGACATTTTCGCATATTTTTGGTTCGGTGCACTGAGGCTCGGGCTAACAACAGTGCGCCCCATCCATATCGGCGAGATCAGCCAAAAATGAATGCGCTTTGCACCACCAAAAGTGCAGTTCCCGGTGCATTCATGAATTTAAGAAATTTTGATTGTAAGGAATGCGCTTCCTCATCGACCAGAACCCGAATATTTCGATTGTTTGCTGGGTCAGCAGCGCTGGAGAGACCGCTTTTTTACGGAAGATTCTTAAGTGGTTCCGCTTGTTCTTCTGTCCATCAAACGTTATCAGAAGGCCATTGGTCATTCGAGATCGGGAATAAATCAGAAAAGGATCATTTTCTTTTTCCCTGATCATCATCATCATTTGGTTGGTTTTGTTTTATTTTCGCCTTATGATATCCTCAAGGGGTCTGCGATAAGGAATTTCATTTGGTTTTTAAGTATGGTCTCTGTGGGATTGTATGACCTGGTCACCATTAATCAATCATAACAAAACACGCAAACAGTATCAGAAGAGATTATTACCTCGGATTCGGATGGTTAATTCTTGTCTGAGTTGTGTGATTCGCGAAACTAATTCTGAAAAGCCATTAAAAATGCATTTTCTTGATGAGGCCAGCACCAGATTCGTTAAATAAGAAATAAATTTAAAAGATATATTTAATTTGCTTCAAGGTGTCTTTAACGCTGGCTTGTTATCACGAGACTTATTTCTTTGAATCCGCTCAATCAATTTTGATCAGGTTTTTTGTAACCAGCCAGCAGGGATCATAAATTAATAATTTAATTTTTATTTTGGCAAGATTTCAAGTTCTAAGAAACCAGCATGAAGGATTTTGAAATAAAAAATAATGAAAACGTAAATGGAAAATACCCATACACCAAGCGAACAAAAAAAGCATATATGACGTAAAAACACATAAATAAAGACATCCACTTGACAGCCGATCCTTACTTTGGCAATGCGAATTATTCCCAGTCAGGAAGTTGTCCAGTTCCATAACGAATAAATAAAAAGGACAAGAAAATTTTTTATTTGAAATTTAAATTAAATCTTTTTTTTGTGGAAAATAAAACAAAAACTTGCAATTTTTTCGGGGGGAGACCAGTCCAAAACTCCATCGTCTTCTTATCTTCCCTAAAAGGTCCACACTTAACCGTAACTTCGCTCTATAGGGCATATGCCGAAAGAGTCAAGTACGTCCTGTATTGTCGCATAAATACGCTTGTGCATTTTGGCCCCAACATAAGCCACATTAAAAATTCGATCTTATGACAAATGCTGCACTGTCATGGCAGCATGCAGTTGCCATAATTTTTGTATCTGAATTCGGACATAAGACAGCGAGCAGTGCTGGATACTGGCGCATGTTAAGTGCATTGAGACGGGCGCATTGGTAACCTGTGGTCAATTCAAATGTTGCCCTTTACGGAAAGTTTTTGATTAATTTCATTTCGTGATTTAATAAAAGAAATCAAAGTCAAAGGTGCGCGTCTGTCTTCAGGTGGCTTACGTAAATGTTGATGAGGTTGATGAACTTTCTGTGCAGTTTTAGGTAATTTTTATTTCTTTTAGGAATATATTAATGGCTTTTATGTTTCAATAAGAATCGGCACCAAAATATTTGTTAATGTAAAGTAGGAACGACGGTGGCGATGTAGTTTGTCCAACAGACCTTAAGGTGCAACCCCAATGTGCGCTTTGCTGCTTTGCTTTGCTTGGGCATATTAAATAAACCTATGCTTTGTTATGAGGCAAAACCAAGTGTCCAAGCGACTAATGGTGGGTACACACTACGCGGACTTGGGTCGTACGCGCTTTTTTTTCATACAGAGTTTTATGACTTTTTTACGACTTTTTTACGACTTTGTCCATGGTAAAGGCCGTGCGGTACGATGTTTCAAATGAGAATTGATTTTTTCTCACTCATGATTCAGAAAATTAAAAGATCACGCGCGCTTTTGTCTGGCCGGTACGGCCAAAAGCGCGTGAGATCTAAGTCTGCGTAAGGCCCGTCCTCACTACGCGGACTTAGAATCCACGCGCTTTTGGTCGTACGGCCAGCCAAAAGCGCGCGTGATCTTTTAATTTTCTGAGTCATGAGTGAGAAAAAATCAATTCTCATTTGAAACGGCGTACGCGCTTTTGAAAAGCTCATAGTGTGTGGACGCACAATGTACCTTTTTAACCACAGCCTTTTGTCCGCGTTGTTTGGCCGCACGGCCTTTACCATGGACAAAGTCGTAAAAAAGTCGTAAAAAAGTCATAAAACTCTATATGAAAAAAAGGCAAAAGCGCGTACGACCCAAGACCGCGTAGTGTGGTCACACCAGTAGTGAGGACGGGCCTTAAGTCCGCGTATTGAGGTCGAGGCTTAAGGCACAAGTTTCACATATAAAATCTGAAAAGTTCTAAAAAGCTTACCAAGTTCAAGCAAGCAATGCGCACATTGGGGTTGCACCTTTATTCTAGCTTAAAGCAGAAGCTTATCTCTCTCTATGGCTCGCCTTACAAACCTCAAAAGATCATGGCATTCTTTTTTTGAATATTATAGGCAATCTCTTATCATTTACACAGTGATGAAGATTGTTGGTGAGATATACCCTAGCTAGATATATCCTCCGCCATTTTTATCATCCAAGCTTTTTTTTGGTATTTTGTGTTGAGCCTTTCGTATAATGCATTATTGGGTTGGAACTAAGCCTTGCCTCATTCGCGTATTATTACGAATGCCCTATGTGGCCGCGCGAGAAAAAATGATTGCTTCCCGATTCCGAGGGGAAAAAAGAGAAAATTTGAGAATTTCGGCGTGGATATTGTGAGAAATGAATGTGGCGGTATCGAAACATTTAAATTTTTGTTTCCCCTTTTCGTCTTTCCAAACGTGAGCTTTGCTTTGCCATGCGGTCCCCAACTTAGTACTATTTACCTCCAATGCTGCTTGACCTCCATAATCGACCAAGAACGAGTCTATTGAGTATACTATACCACTGGGAAATGAAGTGCTGCAATAGCCATATTTGAGCACTTCATAAAAAAGATTACAGCGCTTCCGTTTCCATACCAATTCTATATATTTTTTAACATTGCATGTCCGCAGAGAGGCTTCTTTAGCAGCGTTTTAGAAGCATTAGAAAAAAGCTTTTTAATAAATGTAAGCTTTATAGTAAATATTCATGTAGGCCTATGGATATGTGAATAAGCTTCGATGTCGAAAAGCTTTTATTTTTGTCCATCCAATTGCCTTTTCATTATTCCAAATGCGAGTGTAGTTTTACAAAAGTAGTCTCTCAACTAAGAACTAGCTATACGTTCAATGCAACTTGACCTACGCATCGAACAAGAACCGGTCTATTGAGTATGCTAATGGCAGTCTTTAAGGTCACAAAGGAAATTGCCAGTTTTCTTCGCCCTATAAAATTTCTGAAATATCCAGTAATGCTCCTTTCGGAGCATATTTGGCAGCGCTCAAAATTAGCTCTCCTTAGCAGCGCCCCCAATTTTTCCCGCTGGCAAATGACAACCTTCACGGCAACAACAAAAACTAAAGCTTTGTATGAGTAATACTAAAGCTTAAGAGCCGGTTTAGACGGTGCGCTCCAGCGCATGTGTCTTACGAGCTTTGTGGATAAAGGGAGAAGTGGGGTGGTACCTCTCTTCATCCCCACTCATCCCTTCATCACCAAACGTTCGTGAGGCACATGCGCTGGAGCGCACCGTCTAAAACAGCTCTAAGGTTAAAAAGCTTTTCGAATACGTAAGGTAAATTTTGGGACAGCCCGATTTCATTTGTACTGAGGTGGAGTTTTATGAAGAATTGATAACGCATGCCTCACTGCAGTATCGCTGATTTTTTATTGTGTGGTGCTCATGAGTAATCTAAGGGAAGTACCCATCATTTGCCACATGGGGCTCTCACTCTACATGAGGCATGAGTATTTTTATCTTGTCTATCTTAATTTTCAATTTAAGTATTAAGTTCTCAACAGCACATAGCCCACTCCTTGCCTCATCTAAACTTCTAGCTCCCTCTCTTCCCGAACTCTGATTAGCCCCATTACAGCTAGGGTCTATTTGTTATAGTCTACCTTGTCTCTCTGGCCTGGACCGCATAGTCCATCTCGTCGGGCCTACCTGATCTACCTGGTCTGGTCTATCTGGTCTGGTTTGTCTGGTCTATCTGGTCTGGTCCGCCTGGTGTATATTACTAATAGTCGAAGAGCTGGAGACGAAAAAGTGCTTTCATCTTTGATGTGGGCAAACTCGATTGAAACTCTTTCTATTACTAAACGGGTTTATATGTCCGAGCTCTCCAACACTTGTAGTGGTGCAGGACAGAGGTAAGAATGTTAAAAGTAGTCATTTTCTTATAGAAAAAATGTCAGCGATGTGGCGCATGACAATTTGTAGGATGGAAGACTAGAAGCTACTTAACATAAATTCCAAGTCTCCGACAGCTAGGTTGGTGCCAAAATGGGTGAATGACAGGGGTGAAGTTTCCGAAAATGTTTGCAAAAAATCACCAGTCATCGTTGAGCTTCAAAATTTTGCACGAAGGTCCGTGGGGGCCTCCCATGATGCATGTCGAAGCCCGATTTTCGAAATTCAAAATGGCTGCCGAAATATGAATTTGCCAATTGTGTTCCGATTTCCATGAAAATCGGTATCGGTAGCAAATAACGAATTTATGATCAAAACTTATAAATTCAAAATGTCGGGATCAACATGACTACTTTTACTATTCTTACCTCTGTCCTGCTGTCCTGCACCACTAAAAGGTCGGAGAGCTCGGACATATAATCCCGTTTAGTAATAGAATGAGTTTCAATCGAGATTGCGCACATCAAAGATGAAAGCACTTTTTCGTCTCCAGCTCTTAGACTATAACGATAGACGACGAAATAAGGCGAAGGAAATGGAATTGGATTGACTACACCTTACCACGCGAAACGGAGACTCTAACCAAACAGGCCCTTGACTGGAATTCGCAAGGAACCCGTCGAGTTGGAAGACCTGGAACAACGTGGAGGAGAACTTTATTAGCAGAGGCCGCAATAACTGGAAGATCCTGGACGGAGCTGAGAGCTATCTCACAAAACTGAGTCCGCTGGAGGGTAACTCTTTCCGCAGTATGTCCTACGAGGGATTAAAGAAGCAGAAAAAGAAGAAGAAGATACAATTTTTATGGATTGATAATTGTCACCATGGTTTTGGAAAGAATATAACTTGTTGTTATTTAGGTGCGGTAGTTAAAGGGTTATTGGATCCACATTTTTTCTATAACTGAACATAAGGTAGTCTCCAAGAGTCAGGATTAACTCCGGAGAAGTACAATAGGACAGAGCGGCTTGCGCAGGGGTTTGGCCAGTGGGTCTATCGGCTATCCCTAAAAACTTACTTAAATTTTCTGTAAAAAGCATCAATCTAAGAAAGTAAGTTGAGTTTTCTTAGGTTTATGTTTTTTATCTTAACAAACATGAAATCGCTATAAAGTTTAATTGTATTTAATTGAATCAAAAGGGAGTTTTATTGTAGCTTAGATGGGTTTTGAAGTGTCTGTGACTTGTCTGTATAAAAAACAAGTTTCTTATCGTCATTATTGTCACCTTCTACTGCCGCAATAAATGTTCAATGCTGCTTATCTAGATTTACTAATGAAAATTATAAAATTCCAAACTGCACATTCTCCCTGTAAAAAGAAGACGACACCAAAATTAAACTAAATGAACTCCCATCACTTCGTCACCTTAGCGTCGTTAATATTCATCCTATTTGGAGCAACTATACAAAAACGAACCGAAAAAAATGAAATTGTCAGCAACCTTAGGCATGGCAGCGATAACTAGACCCACTCTAAGGAAGTCATCAATCGTTCCAGAAAAGGCATTGCAGATATGAAAACGAAAACGAAACCCTATACGCTAGCGCCGAGATAAGGCATAGACAGAGTCTCTTACACTGTGCTCTCGTACATCTTCCAGACACTTGTGTGTTATAGTACATTAGAAAAGAAGATGCCGCCCTGGCCGTAAACAGGTAACGACTTCATAGACGACCGGGCTCTGGTGGGCTCTCGGGTGTTCAGTCACCTCCACAAGGGAAACTGGACAGACTGTCTCACCTATAGCAGTGCTCCGTTCTACTCCTGTTACCTAGAATCGAAATTGGATTTAAATTTTGATTAATGACAGTCGAACAGACAAGGTGCAATGGCAGCCAGGCAAGGGGATAGCGGCAACAGTTGAACATCTCCAGGTCTCTCTGGTACAGCTGCGCAATGGAGTTTCACTTTTAATCCTTTCGCGCAGTCAAAGCCATCCTCAAGGATATTTGGGATATAAATCTCGGTACCATTTTTCTTCTAAATGAAGATTTATGTTCGTCCAGTGGAGTTGATAAAAAAAATTGTTTTATGCCACTTTTGGTCTTATTCCAGTATTTTTTTGCGTTTCGAGTCGCGCACTGATTTATGACGAATTTTACGTTTCGTGGCTTCGAGCCTAAACAAACTCGCATCGATCTTGTTGAGTTGTTAAAGGACCGATAAATTGTTATTGCGTGTAATTTTACTGTTGAAGTTAATAATTTTTATGATTAATTTACGGGATGAATTATTACAGAGAAATTGTTTCTTGCTGATGGCCGTCCGGAGTATCCGTGCGCTCTTGCCGCTATCGCAGTAGAGCATGGAATCTAGCGCGCGATTTATAGCGCCGCCGACGTACATACATATCTGTAATCTGGAAGGAAGATGCTAATCCCCAGCATTCAGCTTGGACCTCGGCTTATGTTATGAGAGTGTGCAATTATCGTCCAGCTCGTTAGACATATAAGTAGCATTCCTAGCATGTTCTTCACTAAAGTATCACATTACGTCCTAAAGCGCATGCGCAT
Organism: Thereva nobilitata; assembly: GCA_963855945.1. Classification (NCBI taxonomy): domain Eukaryota; kingdom Metazoa; phylum Arthropoda; class Insecta; order Diptera; family Therevidae; genus Thereva; species Thereva nobilitata. The sequence continues at coordinate 77,860,968 of OY979698.1, read as the reverse complement.
CTGATTTTACACGGAGGCCCATGCGCAGAACAGAATAGGAACCGCATCTGATGGGTGAACTAAATCACTTTGGGACTTTTGGATATGGGCGACATGTTTCTAACGTTTTATACAAATTTATATATCTTCTCCTTGATAGCCTTGCATTGAGCTCTGCCATCCAAATTGTCTTATGTGACAGCTAACAACCTGCTACTGTGGGTATGTTCTCAAATCCATAATGTCCAACTGATTCTAATCGGGGGTGATTAATTGCCTCCTGTGAATATGTTTCAGAAGCATTTTTCGCGTGCGCTGCCATAAGAGTTACGCTGGCTTTAGACGAAGGAGATTTGTTTTCACAGAGTTTATGGTCAGTTTGAAGGGGATTTATGTGATGGGTAGGGTATTTCGGTGTCAAAGACTTGTCAGCAGGAAATTTGTTATGCGGGCTACACCAACTCGAAGGAGAAAGACAGAGAGAGAAGCAAAGTGAAGATATTGTAAAGCTAAGGCAATCAAGGAATTTACTAGGTACGCAAGGAATGTTGTCCGCTGGTGTGTGCTGCTGTTTGTTCATAGTGTATTTATTCTCTAGTGTGGGATTTTTCGATGTTATAAATTTTACATCATGTTCGTGCTATTCCGGATTTTGTAAATGAGGGATTTTATTGGATTAGTAAAGATGTTGAAGGGATTATAGTGTTTTATTGTGAAATTAAAGTTCGTTTTTTTATTGTCGAGTTAATATATGGAGGACTTAGGGCGTTTTTTATGCAAACACCAATTTATTTAAGAGAAAGCACACGGTGATAAAAGTGTATAATGTGTTCTAAATAATGGTAAACTGCAGAGAGATGATGTCCTAATTGGACATTGCGACACTACAATTTTTATATAACAAAATTTCAACAGTTATTTCAATGAGAGCTATTTCGGGAGTAGGTCATTTATAAAAATGAGGAAAAGAGCGGGTTAAAAAATTGACTCCTTGGGGACGCCGCGGCAGTGATTTGACACCATCTTTTAACTGCTAGTTGCAAAATCCAAGATGCTTCTTTTAATACTACCGATCGTCATGATAATTCTGTGTCATATAACCTAACGCAATGTCTGACAGCAAATTTTAATCAAAACAAGTTATAGAAAGAGTAACGCCGTACCGCAGTTTCCATAAGAGGCCACCATCTAATACTACCATAATTTCAGTTTCTAACAAACTAATAACTGCAATGTACCTACTTCCAAACTCTACATCTTGTCTGCAACAATTGGATCAGAATATCGCGAGTAGGGAATCCAATCCCGCATCAAAATCTCAATCCCGCAAGCCCGCGGGATCGAGGTCATCAATGCCGCGGATCCGCGGGATTTGCGGGACAGCAAAAAAAACCATAGATTTTGTTCACGTAGTTATGTTCTTGAATTTATGAAGTATTTTATAAAATAAGAGTGTGTTGTATGTCAAACAAACTATACTTTAGTCAGTCAAACAAAATATTCAGGCCAATTCGGAACTATGCTGGAATTGATTCCGCTGGAATTTTCTTACATAGTAGCATAAATTGTAATTTCGAAATTACTCTCCGTTACCGAGGCCGTATTTGGTTTCTCGATTCGATGAATCGACTCGACATAAAAAGCTTGTGGATTTCCTCTAAGTTTTATATTTGGCATTATGGCCGAATCGACAGATAAGTGCGGCCATACAAAACATTAAATTGTGTGATAATACTCCAAGTTCAGCAAACCACTTATATTTAATTAAAATAGAAACTTTTTGTATGCCTAAATTGGTCATTTTAGGCCCGTATTCACCAGCCTGGATATATCCACGCATATAAATATCATGGATATTTCGTAATCACCGACCGCGATTTTCGGGGCTTGGATAAAGTTAATGCCAGTTCGACCTGGTAATAAGTTTATCCGCCGATTTCTAACCTCTGACCATTCGAAATTTCAAAATTGAACAAAAATGTGAGTGAAAATTAAAAAAATGAAATAAAGTATCAAGCCGTTTTCTTTGAAAGTGGTGTAAGTACAATTTTGACAAAAAGTTAGTTAACAACATAACATTCAATGCTATCTGCTATGAACTTTTTATTTATAAACAGTTCCCAAAAAAATCCTTCAAAATTTTCATCATTTTGTCAATATAAATTTAGCTAGTTAATGAAATTACAAATATAATTACTTTGAAAGTGGTGTAACGTGTAAGGCCACTTTCCGCAAAGACATAAATTTCTGGATTTTCTTAACTTTCAAAATATGCCGATTTTGGAACTATCGAGACGTCCATAAGAAAAAAATTACTGTTTATTCTACAGATTATTATACCATCACGCAACAATGCCGATGTTTTATACGGCGTTTACATCGCCTCGAAAATAAGTTCGAGAGTTAATTACTTACCATAAGTTACTACTCAACATGTTGGAATATTCACCGATAAGGTAACCAGAGCCTCAGAGTCTCACTACAGGGTGGTGGATGGATGGTGGATTAACTTCTGGTTCGACCGGTAGCTACCATGGTGAATTCTCGAAAATGCCCATCGCCTTTTGCTTGTTTTCGATTGACAGTTATGCCTATTTAATTAAATTTTAATTTTTTCCATGGCAAACTGAGAATTAAAAAAGAGTGTGATACGGAAAATTACATGCGTATAACAAGTGCTGAACGCTGAATTGAAGTAAAGTAAACTTTTCTTGTTTTCGTTGTCGTTTTTATTGGTTCCCAAGTTGCTTTCGATTTGTATGAAAAACACTTGTTTTCGATTGTGTTTTTGCCCAAAACGCCAAATTTTGACGAAAACACGTCTGTCGTGCAAAGGACAAATGACCTATATGCATTATAGGTCAAAATGGCTTTGTATGCATTTTTGGATGTAAAATATTCATATTTATCCATAAAAAAATTTTTTGACTGATTGTACTTTTTAATTAAAAGTTATCAGTTTGAACAGTTACTTTATTTGCTTCGGTTTCATGTATTTTAAAAACTTTGATCGCGTTTTTCTCAAAACGAGCTTTTTGCAGATAGGTCCTTTTCCCTTTGCACGGCAGACGTGTTACATGTAATACATGAAATGAAACGATATGATTTTGTTTCGACGAAACTACTAGTTTAGTAGTTAGTTCTACAATGACGAAAAATAGTTATGGTGATTAGGTAACTTCGCTGAAGATATGTTGGATAAGGTTTTTAAAAAACAAACCATATACAATGCTGTATAAAACTTCATTTGATGAAAATGGGGAGTTTAAAACATTAGATTTATCCCCCACACTTGGAAAACCACGAAAATTTTAAAATATAATACTACCACCCTTATATCTATAGATCTATTACCTATTAAGATATATTGGAGATATTCGCTACTTTCTCATAATGGAAAAATTGAAAATGGAACATATTAATATAATATTGTAATTAATATAATATAAATGGCATTACCTGAAGAAATATTGGAATAAAACTTTTTACTATGTTTTTTTAAAAAATTTAATAAAAATTTAATAAGAAAAATTGCTTTGATTCAATTGAAATCACATATTTAATATTTCATCAATGTATGATTTTCATATTTTGTTTACTTTGAAAGTGGTGTAAGTCCATTTGAGATCATCAAAAGTATAAATTTCTTTTAATTAATACTTTAAAAAAGATCACATTATAAAATTAAATCAATTTAATATTTAAAAAACATAAAATGAGCGTATTAGCATATACAATTATTTTTCAATCCATTCAAACGCAAACCCGTAAATATCTCTATATCATATAAAGTGGACTTACCTTTCAAAGAAAACGGCTCTAGTATTGAATCAATATGAATGAATTTGTAATTCTTTAAAAATTTTAAATTAGTATATTTGCTTTCCGTGAATAGCAAAAAATATCCGTAGAATTGTACGAGATAAGAAATAACCGAGAATATATCCAGGACGATGAATTCGGGCCTTAATAAACGTCAAACGACTTGATCCACACGTATAGACACAATAAGGTTGTCGATATCGTCTTGCCAAATGCCAATTCTTATTTATCGACAGAAATCGATATCGACTCGAAACCAAATATGACCCCAACAGAGTTTATGCTACCGATGTAAGAAAATTCCAGCCTAATCAATTTCAGCGTAGTTCGGAATTGGCCGGAATGCTTTGTTTGACTGACTCAGTAGTTTGTTTGACAAACAATACAATTAGCCGCAAAGGTAATCCCCGTACGCTCAATTCACGTGGAGAATCCCCTGTCGTAGCGTAGTGTAACTTGACATTGATAACGTTCATTAGAACACGCCCAGCACATAAAATGTTAATACTTTGCAATATTGTTAGTATTTCTCTTAGTCCCGGTTCTTTTAACAGGTCATTTAACAGCGGATCCCGCATGTCTAGTCGCGCATTTCTGATCCGGCAAAAATGGTGCGGGATCCCGCATTTGCGGATTGGATTCCCTAATCGCGAGGATAGCAAAACTATACTACAAAGAGAATCATTCATTATGCATGGGAAAAAGCGCAATGAATCGCAAGTTCTTTAAAGCAATTCAAGCTTTTGTGCTAGACCATTCTTGGAAGGGTGTTAATGAACAGACAATCAGATCCTCCTGGCAGCGATCTGTTTTCGCCCAGCGTTTCAGGCTCTTTTTAAAATTCAGAAGATGAAAGCTTCTATAAATCAACCCAGAAATTTAGTAGTTCACAATATAATAGCTGGGGTCAGAAATTTTGACCAAGTTCGGAAGTTGTACCATCGTACCATCGAACTGGGATTTAACGAATGTGTTGTTGCAACAAATGCGAGTAAAAATGATTTAGTTGGTTAATTTTTTTAAAAGCGTATTTCGCCCACGCATATGGGCCTGCCCCAAAGGAACCCATGCTCCCGTTAATCTATAGGGGCCCATACACGGTCGAACAATTTGCGCAACGCAGCCCATTGTGCAAACATTTTCCCCGTGTATGGGGCGGTTTGATGGGTGGCGCAACTGTTTGAAGAAAATCAAACGCGTTTGAAAATTTTTGTGCAACGGCAGCGTTGCGCAAGCTGTTCCTTCGTATATGGTGATGTTGGTGCATTCTAAACTTACTTTCTGCAAAACTTGCAATTATAATTGCCAAACACGCAGAATCAGACATGTTTTCTCCACGAAAACATAAACACAACTCCAGTTTGCGCAACTCGTTGCGTAGTGTATGGACAATCACATATTTTTTGTCAAACACAAATTTGGGTAAATTGTTCGCTCGCGTATGGGCCCCTGAAAGAGTCGCTCGCCAGAGGAATGCATGCCTCTGTTACAGATATGAATGTATTCGCAGTCGACAATTCCAAACGCGAGTGTCGTTTTACCAAGCAGTCCCCCAACCAAGTACTAACCACGTCCAATGCTGCTTGACCTACGGAATCAAACGAGAAGCGGTATATTAAGTATGTTAATGGAACCCGTCTTCTTCGTTAATTTCTTAAAGCTCCAATTTTGCTCCCCTGAGTCTAGAAAAAGTGTGAGCGTACGGTCCTTCGTTTGGACTATTCCATGCGTCTTTTATTGATACGTGCCTGTAGCGGGCTGCATTTCGAAAAGTAGAATTTTTATTCAGGCGTACCGTGCCTGTTTTGGGTGTCATACAGGCGTTTTGATTCTGTAGGTGCCTGTTTTAGGTTAAGAACGGGCGAGTATTATTTTTATTCGGGGCTTGCTGCAGTGGGTCAATGAGTCAATTGAAGAGCAAATGGCGCCACCACTAATAAGTTTGAGAGCGCGGTTTTGCACCTGGTCCAGGTAAAGTGGTTTTCAGGGAACAGGCCCAGATGAACAAGTTGACTTCAGGGCGGGGACCATTGTAGGACTTGTAAATTATATCCCAGATTTCGATACACCTAATTTGGTTCTATTGTACGCATGCAGCAGCAGTGTGGGCAGTGGCTTTTGACAGAATGGTCAATAGGAGAACAATAAACTCTCTCTTTGGCCCTTCGAGTATGCCCGTAGTTTGCGAAGGATAGGACTGGAACCACCCGACGAGGTGCAGATAACCCCGGAGATCATTCTGGCCCAAATGATGAATACGGAGGAAGGTGGAAGTGGCGTTAAAGTTCATCCACCAGAAGCTTAAGCAATACGAAGCCCAAGAAACGAAAAAAGGCAAAGAAATGCAGGAGAGAAACAACTAGCTAGCTGATCCGGTGCGAAACGCAATGGCGTAAGCTGGTAAAGCGGGGAGAATGGGAGTTAAGAAGAAAGTGGTTCGTTTTTGTACATAGGTCGAAGACACCAGGTCGAAGTAATGCTTTTATGGATCATACCGGTCTGGAATGAAACGTCATGCAAACGGGTTGGTGAGTTTAGTCAGCAGGAATCTGATACTACCGTCTCGGTGCAGGCCGCCTGTCTTCTACCTTATGCATGGTTGTAATGTGAACCTTAGGTTGGTTGCCCGAAGAAGCCAACCTCAGATCCACATACAAAAAAAAACCAAAAATTTGAACGAAAAAATTCCCAAAAAAATCTCCCTGAAAATCAGCAAGGGCCTCCAGAGAAGGGCTGTTCGTCGGCGGAGTCGCGTGGTGGGGAGACCCCGGAGATACCACCTATTTTAACGCACCACCACTTACCTGGCTGTGACCGCCTCCATCAGGGCGGACGCAGAGAAACGATGTGAGAAGGGAAGTGCCTGAAACCTAAGTTTCAGGGCAAGGAGAATTGTTCGCCGCTAGGCCATCGTCGATCCCTAGCCCATCATACTGTAAATCTACCAAAAAAAATTCCCAGTGATGAATAAAACTCAATGCACATGCTCTAAAAAAGTCAATATAATTTATTTATTATTTACGTGTACTGATTAACAACATTCAACTTATGTACACAGATAACCACAAAAAAACTCAAAAGCCCACAAAATACCAAAAGTTAATTAGATAAAAAAACTTAATAACTACGATTTCCGCAGACCCGCTGATCAGCATGCCTTTACACAGAAGGTATTATACCTTACCCGATTACGACTAGATTTGGGTTTGAATACATGAGGAAAAAACAAAATCATGCAAAAATTATTAACATTTTTATAATTGACAAACGAAAACAAATCATGCCAGCATTGGTTCTATGCAAATCACAACCCCTAAAACTGGAAAAAACCTTAACTATCAATAAAAAATCAAATCTCCGAATAATAATCAAAACCATACAAAAATGGAAAAAACTTAACTTTCAAAAAAATCAACTGTCGGAATCAAAATCAAAATATATAGGAGGTCGTGGCTAACACTTAATATAAAAATTATATCTATAAAAAAATTAATAACGAATTGTCAAAATAGTTTTAAATATGGAGACGTGCGTGCCCCCACCGCTATAGGTTTATACGATGAAGTTTTTGGCGAAAAAGCTAGTGCTTCGCCTTGAGTGGACGTGTTGCTGCTGGAAGAAAAATAAAAGCGTATTTTAATCTGTAGTTTGCTAATTAAAGTGTGAACCTTTGTTTATTATTGTGACAGTGCTTCACAAATATTAGTGAAAAAAAGGAATTATATAAATTCCTGAAGTGGAAGTTTTGAAGGGACGCTGAAAAGAGGCGCCGAAGACTCAACGTCGGCGGGCGGGGAAGACCCTGGTCCCCCGCCGCCGAAAAATACGTTTAAAGAGGGTAAAACCCCAAAAAATAAAAAATCTGCTGTAATGGAGGGCAAAGCCCACAATCGAAAGGGGGTAGACCTTAAGGCATTGGCCAACGGTGCCGGGTTTGCCGATGATATAAACAGAAAGGTGAAACGATGGAGTGATGGTGTTGATGGCCACAGTGGACAACAAAATACAGATAAGTCTTTAGATTTAGAAGATTCAAATAAATTTGCTTTAAATTCCTTAAATTCTTTTAATACTTTTGAAAACAATGAAAATAAAATTAATTCAATTAATTATGTTAACAATAATAAAGATAATAAAGATTCCGATATGGAAGTTGAAAATATTAGTGGTAAGGTCTACCAAACATCGTTTATGGGCGACCAAACAGGGATGCAAGTAGGTTCATATTAGTGAAAAAAGTCGCGAAAGCGGGTCAAGCGACACCGAAGCCAGTGACCATTCCCAATGTAAATAGTAACAGATTTTCCTTATTGTCCGGGGATTCGCAGCGGATCAAGTCTTACGCGGCTCGAGGGGGAAACGGTGGAAGTAGTGATGGTAATAGTAAGAGTAATGGTAACAGCAATAATAATAAGTCCGGTAAAAAGCAAAAAATTAACTGGTGCCCTCCAATCTTCATACCAAACCGGCTACAATACAAAAACTCTGTAAATCCATCAAGGATGATTTCAATTTCAAGGTGGTTAGGATTAACTTTCAAAAAAGTAAAATCTTTGTTGCCAATTATGTCCTCCATAGTGCAATTCTAGAAGAGATTAGGAAATCAGAGGCTGAGGCCTTCTCTTTCTCCGCGAAACATGATAAGGGGGAATCGTTTGTCATTAAGGGTCTGACGGGGGATGTCTCCACGGATGAAATCAAGGACGAACTACTGTCGATTAATGAAAATCTCAAAATCTGCTGGGTTAGGCAGCTAAAGTCCAATAGACCACACCTGAAGGGGGTTAACTTGGGGAATTTTCTGGTAAAGCTGGAGCCAGGCGTTGACAGCAGAGAACTGATAAGGATTCGCACCTTGGCGTATCACGTGATCAAATTTAAGAGGCCGCATAAGAGGGCCTACACTCACTGCTTTCGCTGCCAAGCGTTTGGGCACGTCAGTGCGAACTGTGCTAATAACGTCAGGTGTGTAAGATGCGGTGAAAACTGCGGGGATACATGCCCCAAAAGAGAGGAAGCCATGAATAAGGGTGTGAAGCCGAAATGCGCCAACTGTGGGGGCGAGCACACTGCAAACTTCGGGGGATGTCCGAATCTTTTAGGATACCAAAAAAAAGGGAACAAAACAAAAAAATCTTAGGCAGGCGATGGAGGATAAAAGGGAAAACTTTGCAAATTCGGTGCGTACGCCGGGAAGATCTTATGCACAGGCAGCAAGTAGCAATCAGTCTATCCCGTTGGGAGGGTTTATGGACGAGATCAAACAGCATTTTGGCGCGCCACTGGGAGTAGGGATGTTAAAACTTAAGGCATTCTGGCCAAGATACTGCTCACTCAAGGAAGAGCAAAAAATGGATGCGTGCATGCCTTTCCTCATGGATCTGCAATAGTCGAACTAAGGTTAATTGCAATAAACGTAAACTCTCTCCGACGTATATGACCCATGTAAAGAGTCGAGCCTTTCGATGTTTACCTTGTTGACCTTTTGAACATTTTGAGACTGTTAGCTTAATTTAGAGTCAGGAACTAGTTCCTCTTGTTGTTGATATTGGACAGGCTCCAATTAGTATGTAAGTCATAACTTTGCACTATTTTACCTGATGATCTCAAGATGAGCGACCAGGGTTGCCTCTAGTTTTTAAGTTTTGATACTTAGTCGAGGCGAAGTCTAATATATTTTAGCTTTGCTTTTATGTTTGTTATTTTGTTTCCAGTGAAGACTGAGTTTTGTGTTTGGTTCAATTGTAACCTCAATTGAGAGAGCTTAGGATAGAGTCTTGCATTGCAGCTCCTTTTTTTATATACCCTAACTAGGAAGCCTTGTGCCTCAATTAGCATGCAAGTTCTGAACATAGTTTTGTAAAATGTCTCTTGAGATCTAGTTTTAAGATTAAGTTAAGTCTTGAGACTGAAGTCATGATATTAAGTTTTATCTTATTTCATTTCATTTTATTTTATTTTATGTTATTTTGTTTTATTTTAATTTATTTATTTTATTTTAATTTATTCTGTTTAATTTACACTTTTTTTTTCTTTTCCGTCCATTAAAAATTTTGTAAGCCACTAAGGCGAGGTGATGTGGTGGTGTGATATAGCAGACACATAGCCAGTAACGTTAACGTATTAGTAAACTTGTATATTAAAACGTACTGAAAGAGCCAAGTTTCGCCATGTTTGTTTTTTTGTTAATGTAGTAGCTCAGACATAGTGTTAAGTCAGCAGTAAGAAAATGTATAAAGATGTATGTATTAACTTGTTATGAAGCTCAATAAATTTTTTTTCTAATTCTAAATTCTAATTTTAAATATGGAAAAAAAATCAAAATAATCTTAATTAGGTCATAGCCATCAACTTCTACCGTGAATCTGCTCGCTAAAACTTCCGCCTGACCACTGCTTCACTGACGTTAACGGTCAGCTCTCCAAACTCAATTAGCCCAGAGCTTTTACTGGGACACAAAAATCAGTACTGGCAGGATGTCTTGTTACCGGCTTCTAATTGCGCCACTTCCTGTTGTTTTTTCTTCAGGCGATGCCTGGCCTCACATCCTCCGTACTGACGGAGTCTTTAGGTTCAAACACTGACTAAAAACTTACAGTTCGTTGAATTCTTTCCTTTCCACTTTACCGTGAAATATGGCGCTTTCAGCTGAACCCCTTGGGATATCTTGGCAGGTCAGATCGCACAATCCCCAAGACAAGTGCTCGGATGTTCGCTATTGCTATCTGGTGCTGGTCCTATCGGGCTGGCCGCGGTCCAACAATAGGATGAGCCTCAATATTTTATTATAGTTGTACTGGGTTGGGTCTTTTCTTCCACACCCATAAAGTATTTATTTTTTTCTTCACCAAAACGCACTTATTGACCAGAATACGTTATTTTTAAAAAAAAACTTTTTTTTCTTTTTTCCGATCTTTTTCTCCTAAATTGCTCCGTACTAACTGACTTCCAAAAATGTTCTCCTTTTTTCTTCCAATTGTTTTTTCTCTCTCCCGGCCTCCTTTTTCAAAAAAATCTTTTTCTATAAAACTCAGTATTCGCTACAGTGGCTCTAAGGCATAGCAGGGGATAGGCCCGCCGTTACATCGTCCTTACAGACGGCCACATTTCTTGTTTTTTGCTAGACCGGTGTAAGATTCTCAGGACTCCCTCGTAAAAAAACCCTCTCCAGGGACATAGTCTTTCTTTTTTCCGATTCTTCTGCTTTGTTATCATTCCCTTCTTGCTTATCTTTACTCTTCACAAAAATTTTATTTCGCTTCTCTTTTTTTCCATAGCTTCTAATCATAGTGCGAAAACAGGGTCCATTAGATAACAATAGGTTTGTTTATTAGTTTTCAGAACAGGACAGAGCAGAACAGAATAGAACAGCAAGCAATTAAACTTCAAACACCTTAGAACAATTTAGCACAGAAAATCTAATAGGGCCCATACACTACAAGGTTTTATGCGTACAAACATGTCCCACAGTGTTTGTGACAAACTTGTTTGTACGTTGAGCCTGCCCATACACTATAAGGTTTTACACCGAAACTAAATAAATAAATACAGCTAAATACTAAAAACACCGAAACAAAATAAACAACACCAGAGCAGACGTTTTTTATGTTATGGAGAGAACTGTCAGACAAAACCACGAAAAAATCAAAACGTTTTGATATTTGGGACAAACTTGTGACAAACATAAAACCAAAAACCAAATTCACCACACACTGTCAATATTTGTTTGAACGCCTTGTTTGTACACATAAAACCTTGTAGTGTATGGGGCCCTAAGGGCCGAAACACATCCAGGCGTGGTTTGAACACATCCAAGCCTGGAGGTAGCTGCAAGCACATCCAACCTATGCATTTAAATGGGATTGAACCAAGGCCCTCGTAAGTACAGGCCTGGAAGCAGACTTTTTGGTTTGGTCTGTGCGCGGCCAAAATCGTCTGACAGTTGTGGAATTAACATGGCCGAAGCCGTACGAAGCAATTTTTTAACTTTGCTTTTGGAATAAAAAGTGGTAAAATATTGTATTTTATCACTTTTTAGTGCACACGGATCATCAGTGATAAGTTATTTAGTGATCTGAGTCCATAAATTAAAAAAAAATTAGTGGTTAAGTGTATTTTAAGAGTGTTAATTGATTAGGTGACCATTTTTGTTTACAATCGCGGTGGTTTTTTTGTTAATTTAGGGAAAAAGTGTTGAATTTGTGTAGTAATGGAATTAAAAGTGAATTTAAAGTAGTTAAAAATTATTCTAGAAGAGTTATTAAAAACATAAGTGCAAGTACTACCACACAACATGAATAACAATAACTTTTTCACTTTTCCTTCACATTTTTCTGCACTTATGTTTTTAATAACTATCTTATAATATTCTTTAATCACTTAAAAAGCACTTTTTATTATGTTACTACACAAATTCAACATTTTTTCCCTAAATTAACACGAAAAAACCACCGCGAATGTAAACAAAAATGGTCACCTAATCAATTAACACTCTTAAAATACACTTAACCACTCACTTCATTTTAATTTTTTTTATTAAATCACTAAAGCACTAATCACTGATAATCCATGTGCACCAAAAAGTGAAAATATACAATATTTTACCACTTTTTAGTGCAAAAACAATGTTAAAAAATTGCTTCTTATGGCTTCGGCCATGTTAATTCCACAACTGTCAGAAATTGTTGGCCACTTTTCAGCTATGTTAGTATTAGTTGGCCTGTCTGCTTCCAGGCCTGTACTTACGAGGGTCTTGATTGAACACATTAAAACTTGTGTCGCAAATTCAGGCCTTGGCAAAGAGGGTCGCCTCTGTCGGAATTCCGGCAATGTTGGAATTTGAATTAGGCCGAGGCTCTAGTTTGCTTTTAACAGTTGAACTTTGAGGTTCGGATTTTGTTTGCGAGTTTGTATTGATAAAAATAACATTGAAACCAGGCCAACTAATTTTATTTTATTTAAATGATTTGCAAATTTTACACTTTTTACGAATCGCTAACAAATTTGACAACTGTCATCAACTGGGCTGATTGTGTTTCGAGTATTCCGCGGACGGCTCTGTAGCTCGCCTCGAGGAAAGCTTTGAGAGATTAACTTTAAAATCAGCCTGGATGTGTTTCGGCCCTAATGAACGCTTTTTTGTACTTTTTTGTTCTACATTTTCTGTTCTCATACTTTCATATACACATCTGTCAAAACTAAGAAAAAACAACAACAAAAAACTCTTGTCCAAAACTGTCTTGAAAAAAATCTAGAATCAAAAAGTAAAACTTAGAACACTTTAGAACAACTTAATGAACACCAAACTAGAACACTTTTGGACAAAAAATAACAAGTTTTAAAACTAATGAACGCCAAACCCTGTACTTTTCTGTTCTAGGATGATTTAGATCGTTCTAGGACTGACTAATAAACAAACCTAAAATGTAGTTTTCTGTCGCGGTAGTATTAGATGGGATCTAGTGAAGTAGGATTGAAAGGAATAGATTTTGAGTTAAATAAATCCACATGATTGATTACTACATCGATACAAAAATAATTTTCATGCAATAATTGTTTAATTTGTTTTTATAATTTTGTAAAGACATACTAAACACCACCTATATGACAACATGGAGGCTATGATCAATACTAAAAATTTATTCATTGACACAAGTCAATCGGTGGTTTTTTTAGATTTGATGGAATTCATTTAGAATGTTCTAGAGACGTCTAGACAATCAATCAGTACAAACAATTGTCAGTCATACACTAATGAAATACAAAAAAAGAAACCAAGAACAGACAAAGTCTCATACTTCGATTAAAGTTGTTCTTTGAGACGTATAGACGTACTGACTAAAAGAACATTTTTAATTTTAAGTGCATTTGGAGATCAGGCAGGGCTAATCCATGAAATAATGCCAAACTTCGTGCAGCACTGAGTGAATCTTCCATAGAAATCGTTTATATAATGAACAAAACACCAAAAAGGACACTCTAAAATCGTAATGAAATCAAAATCAATTTAAACAAACAAAAATCCTTAAACTTTCCTCGCCGAAATTTGCTGGTATCCTACACTTCATATGATATCGTAAACTCAGTTTGTGACCTTTAATAATGCGCCTGCGCGATGGCATTAATAAATTTCAATCAGTTGTGTCAGACGGTGATCTTTCAATGCCTTACAACTTGATCGTGTAAAGAGGTTTTTTGTGGGTATTTATTGTTGATCAGTTAGCAGTACGGAAACATAGCTAGAAATATCCAGCAGCCATCAATCTTATTGAGAGTTATTATTATACAGAGGCCATCATTGACTCCCACACGGATCCTTAGAAGTCTACCGAAGAAGAAGATTTGTGCTGGGACAAAAACCTCAGAATATACATTATTATTATTTTTTTTTGGTATTGTGTTTTCACCTATTCAAGTGGACAACATACTGGGGTGAAACCCGATATGAATCTTAGTCAGGCGTAAAATGATCAGAAAAATTCTCAGGTGATGCTTCGGGTGAATGCAGGCGTGTGATGATCAATCACCTTTAAAAAAAATTGAAAAAAAAAGATCTTTAATGTTCAATAACTGTGAGTACGTGAAGTGCTAAGGTTGATTGAGCAGTTAAGAATAAATCCGAAATCGCTAATCGCAATGTGTTCTATAGCCAGTCGATGGTTGGTACGAGAGAGAAGTCAGTTATTGACCATTCATAGCCCCCATCATGATAGAATCTTAAGCACGCGTCGGCCAGATGTAATGAGTTTTGTACTTAGTTGCCAGGTCATAATCATAAATTCTCAACACCTTGCCAAGCCAAGTGGTTAATTGCGATCGGTATCAACCCCTTTTGAGATTTTTATTTCTGCTATTTATTATGGGAACTCAGACCTAACCAGATGGTGTTGAAACTGTGTTTACCCCGATTGATGAGAAAATTCCTTTCAGTGGGATACCAGAACTGATCTTGTTGTTTAGTGTAGGTGATAATAAGGATCGGCGACGACTCCCCGATTTCTGATTCGAAAGTACAAAGCAGGATCGAAGGCTGTTCTGAGCAAGAAGTTCGATTATCATTGATTTGATCCACATGCACGGGGCAAGAAAGAGCTAATCACTGCAAACGCTTCCTGTTGTGCAGCCGATCACTTCTAACGTACTGTGTGGATTGTGAACCTGGAAGTGATCAGCGCACAAATTGCACCCGATCACAAATTACTATCAATCTTGGCCAATTATTTACAGCAGGAGTGGAACTGGCTTGGACACATGATAATCGCTCGAAATGCTCTCAATTGCCCCTGGAGGACAGATATTCTATGCTGCTATAGTGCAGATTCTTCTGCCACATTGTGGACTACTTGTGCGTGGCCTAAAACGATCCTGTCCTGCCTCCTTCTAGGTTCCGCATTATCATCAGCCCCCCTTTCCCGTTTACGTATCGTCTATTCTCGTTCGGGATGATAATTTCCAAGCAACAACAAGTGCGCGGTCGCGCGAATATATTTGTGACAAGAAAGTGTACCTCCCCGCATGCACATACTGCATCATACCTATACCCGAAGAGCCAGGGAACATCGCAAGTGCATCCAAACAAAATCGAGGAAAAAAAATGTAATATAACATTACCCAGCCGAGAGAGGACGTTGCCCTTGAATCTTCTGTGATATGTTAACGCACGGTTACTTACCTGGAAGGTGAGCAGTCAAATCCTTCTTGATGCACACACTCTCTTGGAGCTAATTGCAGCTTGGTCCGGTGCATTAGTCTTGTCTGTTTTGTGCTATTAAATCTGTTCTATATGCGTTCACCAGCTACAAGAGCAAAAGCATTTTAATTAAAATTTCGAGAACATTTCAGCCAGTTAATTGTCAGTTGATTCAGATCTGCTCTACTAGGTCATAATTGGTGCATAGTTGCGGTCTTACGGGGCTTGATGGCTTGCTTGGTCGGTGCTGCAATTTGGGCGGTGAAATCTTGTGATTGGATAAAATTAGTCTGGCCTAGTTGCAAGAAGCGAGTTCTTGCTTCATTGATATGTATATTTCAATTAAAAAAAAACTGGACAACTGGATCGTATGAGCTACTTGTTAGCGATTTTATGATTGGGAATATTTGAGCTATATAGACCGGAAATTGGTCGACGTTAGTAGGCATGGAAAGTGTTGTTAAGTAAAGTGAAATCGACTTTGATTTTAATAAATTTCAACTTATAAAATCGTGTCCTGTGAAAAGGTATCAGCGAATATATCTACAAATATCCAGCAAAAAACGATAAGAACCAATTTACAAAGCAAAAGAATTCGAATAGATATCAGATGCCAATCAAAGCAATAATCACATAATCCACTGTCTAAATGGCTTTTAAGGCATTTTCCTTCACTGCGATCAGAGAGTGCTGATGGACCGAAAATTCCCACAACAGTAGCAAAACCTCAAAGCATCCGATATAATTCCCCGAAAAATTCATCGAGCGGATTAACAAATCAAACATCTCCGAAGAATGTCCATCATCAGGCTCTGGGGGCTACTACGACGGTATCTGCGGTTGGGTATTTGCTCAAGTAGTCATTAAATGAGGAACCACAAAAGTCTGCAATGACCATGAAATGCCCTCCGCCGACGGATGTTCAGGTGGTAGAATTCACTTCGGTCACTTAACCAAGAACTGATCTTGCAGAGCTCCTTACGATCGTGGACCCTTAACGTACCAATATATACATATATATAATATCTTGACTTGCTTGTAATACTTGAAGATCATTTTTCGGATGGGTCCTGTGCCCATCAAAGTCAGATTAAGAATGCAAAATTGCCATGGGCTTGACTTTAGAAGCTCCCGTGTCTGATGGCGGCTGTGAGTATTCTTGATTGATACCCTCTTCTTCTTATTCTAGTGGTAAGCAAACACACCTGGGGAATGGATGGTCGACCGACGGTTGATGGTTTGGATTTTGATGTGATGATGACTGTGCAAGATATCTCCGCTTCCTCTGTGAACCATTCTTTAAAGGTCGTATTACTTTCAAGCACCTCTGGTTAGGCACTAGTGTGGTCGAGATAAGAGGTGAATGGTCGTCAATTAATTTGCGCATATAACCTCCGAGGGGCTAAGGAGATCTGCATTTCAAATTGAAATTAAATCAAAGTTCCATTGCCGGGGTTTTGTGTTATAGTTTTCTAATGGTATTTCCAGTGCTATTGACCGGTGGATCATTAAAATTGAATATATCTTCCTTCGATCAGTGTCTTTAAATAGGATTGTACTGTTCGGTTATTTTTAGTGAGGGCAATAAAAATTCCTGTTTTATTAACAAGATCAGATGATCAGATTAATTTGGTCTGTTTAGGTCACATTAACTGTCTTAATAGACATTGAACTTTAGTGTAGTAATTGCTTTTTAGTGTTGATCGTGTATTATTCATTAAACAATTTACTAACGAAACAGTTCATAGTTCATGGGCATTAAGAATGACCGATCGTACCTTCGATGATATTTTCTAATATAAGACTAATTCCAAATCTGAGTGTGGTGTTTCTTTATCTGAACTAGTTTCAACCAATTGTAATCAAATGAAAAGTTTTAATTACCTTCAATATCAAGAAGGACGAATATTATAACAAGCTTACTGATCAACAGCAACCACTCATATAGTTAGATCTAGGGCTATCGATCAGCGACATCATCCAATCAGACTATTTTTAATCAGTATCAAGTCAGTGGTTTTATTGTTATTCTTCAATCTGGGATGGACCGACCGTTTGAACCGATCCAGCAAGCTGCCTAGTAGTTTGTCGCTTAGTCTTGACTGTTCGAGCAAGGTCTTGTTAAAGGATACTCGATATGAGAGATGCTAGAAGATGTCCGAAAACTTCGTATAATAAATTTTGAGAAAACTAGCAGAACTAGAGACGGCTGAAAGAAGAGATTTCAAGAGACCTGAGTACGACCATTACTGCAGCGCCATTTAAGAAGAAGATTTTCGGGAAAATGATCCTCGCAGGAACAGAGATCGTGAAAGGAAGAATCTTCCAGAAAAAAACCGAGTGTGGGCGGGTACTCTTTCCTTACTATCTTCCCCAAAGTTGCATGATCATACGGCCAATCTTAGAAAGCAGCTTTTCAATAGGTCTGGCAGTGTTTATGGCTTGTGAGGCGTTGCACGAGCTACTACTGAGAAGGACCCTCTTCAGCTCTGAGACAGACAGACAGACAGTATTACACTCACAACTTTGTTCAACGTCGTGTGTTTAAATGGTGAATAAAAAGGTCCCACGAAGGAAAGTCAATACTTTTTCGGGCCCCTTTTCCACCCCTGTTTAGAGTCATTTTAGTCAGGTTTCGGTAGATTGCCGCTATGAGGGACCACTTTCTTCCATTACTGCAAATAGATTTATTAACCTGCCTCATGTGTCTAACCAATGGAGTCATTTCGCCTCACCAGTGCCGAACAGCGTGGCCGTTTCAGATTCCTTCCATCATGGTCGATAGGCGTTACAATCAAAACTTCTTATTGTTTTCAGATGATACCTGAAATTTCTGTATCCTGTTGATAGTGTCACAAGCAATCTCTGCTGCTACATTTGCCAGCCTTATTTTCGGGTGATGGGAGGTGAAAAGCACACGCTCTGTATGCCGGCTGTACCGGGACTTAAGCCTTAATAAAAACACCTACTGGTCTTCCACTCTCCGCGCGGAAGCATTGCCTCGCGGGGATGGATCAGCTTTTATCTAGCTACTAATACTCCCGGCGTTTCTTTGCCTTTCTCTATTTCTTTCGGTTTGTTCCAGCCTCAACTTGCTTTGTATGGCCTTTAGCGTTCCCTTCACTTTTCTTTACACCTCCTGGCATCTTATCATATGTCGTAGGATCTTCTCCTGTGTTAGAGGTGCCTCTGAGGAACTGCGTGAGCTCGTAACTCACTTCCCCACGTTCCCTCGTAACCCATCTCCCGAAGTTTTTGGGATAAGTCTGTGGGTCCATTGACCTTTAAAAGACTGGCCCAATCGCCCTGTCAAATCGTTACGGACTCTCGGCGCAGAATCTGCCGCGCGCCGTACGGTTTTAGGCTCCCCCGAACACTTGTATTCTAGGCCATAGAGGCCTTTTCTCACCAGTATGTCGATGTTGATCATCTCCGTTATCACGCACGCCACATTGTCAGACGAGGTTTTATATGCATAACACGCGCGGAGCGCGATTGGTTTGTATGCGGTGATCCATTTCCTGCTGTTAGCTGTCCTGTTCAGCGCTCCTACGACTGTAGTAGGACTGAGCTGACCACCCTCGCCATCAGGAGACGATGACTCGGTCTAGGACCACCAACTTGGGCAGCATACTTGGAAGTGCTTCACAAATAACGGACGCTTTATTTCTCCAAGCCTGCTTTAAAATTTTGCCCCCGCGATCATCAATCCCAGGAACCTTAGGGCGGGCTGTGTGTGAAGGATCTGATCGCATTGTAAGATGTCGTTACGAACACTAATATTTTCGTTTGCTGATCAACACAGCTTCTGTCTAGTGCTCTACAAGCTTTATACCAGCGCCTTTCAGCCACACTTTAATGTCTCAGATCACTTTGAATTTGATCTTATCTAGGCGTCGTCCAACGACTTCTACCCTGATATTATTGAACCCGATGGCAACTGCTCCTTTTGGGAGGCATTATACATTGTTATCCATAGGAGAAAGCCTTGGACGGATCCCTGCGGAATAAACCCGTTCCATCAAAGTCTACTCGGCAGTCCAGTGACGGTAACCTCAGCATAGCAGTAATTCAATCGTCGCACTTTTGAACAAGAGAAGCCTCAAATAACTCAATATTTAAGGAGCGCATCCAGGGCCGTCCTAAGATATTCGGCGCCCGTGGGCTACTAAAAATATTGCGCCCCTCTTGGTAAGAAAATACACGGGATGTCTGAGAGGAGCGGGGTGGACGGCAAAGTTAAACAAAAGTGTCAGAAATAGAAAAAGTCAATTTACACTAAATAAAAACAAAAAATTCATTCAAAATTAAAAAAACAACATGTAGTCCCGGGAAACTAGCAAAAAAACTGCACGAAAGGAGACAAAATTCCAAAATGGCTGAAAATTGGTCAACAGCTCCTTTGGAAGTTTTTAAGAAAACAATTTCGGAATCACAAAAAAACATGGCCGCCGGAGATATCGCGTTTTCCTTGTATCTCAGTTTCTATAGGTCGTACAACCCCGTGCGTAGACCCAAAATGTTGGCAATGAAATTGTCTGCAACTTTAGTTCTTACAAAAATGTTTACCCGATTAACCCGTTTAAAATTATTCAAGGTCAAAGTTATCAAAAATCACTTTTTGGCCAAAAAATCGACCAAAACGAAACGCTATTGCCTAAAATAAACCCCTCTTGTCATTCTTTCGAAAACGCAACCCTTTCGAAGTTATTCAAGATCAAAGTTTCCAAAAATTACTATTCGACCAAAAAATCACTCACATGCCCGATTTCTTCACAATGGGTTATACTTCTGCTAGCTTTATCCATATTATATCTAGAGAAATTGGTTTTCTTCACTTTTGCTATCGTTGGGTTAAGACTTATCGGGGGGTTAAAGTTAACTGGCCAATTTTGAGGGTTTATCTCTTGGTTAGTGTTAAAATATTTGTTGTTGACATATTTTTAAATATTTAATTATATTAAAAATGGACGCATTTATAAATGTTAATGTTTTCTCGACCGATGAGAGCGAAGAGGAAAATTTAATGGAAAATATTACATTAAAATTAGAAAAAATACATTTTCATTCATAAATTAGAACATTAATTTAAGTATTAAGTAGGCGGAAGTATTTGCCTGTATCCCAATTACAATTTAAATATTTTTTAAATTATTTCAACGTTTGACGTCAAAAAAAACCGCCAAATTATAATTTTGCGTTTTTTTAACGAGACTTGCGCAAAAGCCAAACATATCTCAGCAATTTGCAGAGATGCCATATGAATGGTAGGTTAACTATCTGTGGAATACGTAATTTTGGATTCGTCTGAAGGAAACCGTCCCACATTTAATCGAAGTTTATCTTTATTCGAAAGTTAGAAAACCCGTGGATAAGTTTAAAGTGAAGAAATCGGGCATAATAATTGATTTTTGCAAAATTTGTTTTTCATCTACTTATACAAAACATTATTGCCTACAAAATACCCCACTTGTCAATTTTTCGAAAACCTTTCGAAATTTTGCAGTAAATAGTAAAAACTCTAGTAAATTTTGCAGAAACTAGTAAATACATTTTAAAATAAAATAATTTGATTTGACGTTAGTTAAGCAGCACTTTGTAATACCCAGGACAGACACGGCTCTTAAATTCTCAATTAACGCTTGTCAACTGCAGTGTCTGTCGCCCTGAGTTGTTACTTAATACCCAATTTTTTGATGATTAACATCAAGCTAAAGGATCAAAATATTTTGATGATTAGCGAGTTAATCGAGTTCGTTACAGCGGTTCTCTTAGTTTTTCATTTTCTCATAGATGGCGAACCATGCAGATGTTTAATGTTTATGTTTAATATTATACATTTTTTGTCTCCTTTAATGCGAAACTTTTTAAAATAAAATGTTTTATATATACTTCTTTGCGTATTGCGTATTTTTTCTTTTTGTTGTTCTGTACTGCTATTATGAAAGTTACATGACAAACCGAAAGTAAACCGAACTCAACTCGATCTGAGCTTGCAGTTTCGGTCGAGTGTTATATGACATACCGAACTTTAGTTTTTAGTTGTAATTTTAGTTTAATTATTGTCAGTTCGTCAGTGAAATTATTCGTGAAAATGGAAAATTTTTTTTATGTATTTAATGAAATTATAATATTCCAACAAAAAAAGTTTTTCACCATGTTAAAGCAATCTCGGTTTTCCAATCGCTAGTTACATGACATTCCGACCGAAAAGTGTACTCAACCAAGCAAAAACTTGTGAACCCACTCAGAACACGTTCGGCACAATTTTTGCGTCGGTTGCTAGTTACATGACTCAAACCGAACTGAAAATTGAACTCAGTTCGTGTTGAGTATGTCATGTAACTTCCATGTTTATTGCACTTTTAAAATTTCAAAGTTTTTACTGTCAAACAACATATGTTCATCAAAGAGGTCCAATGTCATGCAGGTAGTGTCTGTCGCCTTATTTTTTAATGCACATTAGCGCCTAATGTCGATTTAGCAAATGTACATTAACAGCGTGGTCTGACCTGGCTATAAGGATGTTAAAAATAATATTTAAAATATTACAAATTAAAACAACTTAAAAATACATAAAGCAAAAAAACACGCAGAATATAATATCTCACTTGACATGTTAAATGCAAATGAAAGTAAAGTGTAATGTGTCATACCGTTATTTCCTTTACTATCGTAACGAAAGTAACCATCATAATGAAGGTATAGTGTGTCAAAAGTATTATATGTATTCATGCGGAATTCGTTATTGGCATCAAATTTAACTTCTTTCGACGTATTTTCGTCCTAATTTTTTTTCCTTTGCGTATTCGTTTGTACTCATCACATCCGTAAAATTTTATACCTTCAGATTTGTAAACGTTAAATTATTTTGTATATCGTTTCGGGTGTACAGATTTTTTTAAAGAAGCGGATAATTCAATAATGCTTTCAGTTACAGTCAGGCCCGCCGCATAGCCTTTCGGGGCCTGGAGCTAAAATATCATTGGGCCCCTTTAAGGAGAATGAAATTTCAAAAAATCTTTTACTAAAAAAACGGTCGCTTCTTGATTTCCGAATAGGTCTTAAGTTACTAAGTGCAGCTAGGTCCACATTTTGGCTTGCAAACTATTTTTGGGGCCTATGACCTGGGCCGGAGCAATTCGCCCCATTGTGGCGGGCCTGGTTGTAGTAGCAACTTTTTGAAGTGATATATTAGTTTTATCTATGATTTCTAATATTTCGCTCCAAAATGCTACCATAATGGCAGTTTCCAGGGATTTGAACTCATTTTACAACCCCTCAGCTTCAACTTTTGTTACAGGCTTTTGAAAGTTATATTCGTAAATTCTATCCAAAGCTTCTTTAAAATTTTCATAGACAATTCCCATAACTAATAACCATTGTTATTTGATTATTTCTGTAATGAAAAGATTTTAAATAAAAATAACATATCTAAAAATAACAAGAAAAATTAACAAAAAAAAATAAAACCAACAAAAATTGCCGCCCGAAAAGGCTTGCGCCCCGGGGCTACAGCCCATTTAGCCCTGTGGTTAGGGTGGCCCTGAGCGCAACACAATTAGCTAATAGACTCAAATTGACCGACCTTGCATCTATAAAAAGTGGAGTCGAAACTGATTGATATGCCAACCCTTGCTTTTCCCGATTAACTCTATAGTTAAATCGAATGTTCGAGATCTAGTAAATATTGGCTCATTGTCGACGTTGAAATTTCTAGTTCAAAAAACAGTATCTGATCAAGTAATAACCCATGTTTTTCCCCGCGAACTTTTAAACACACTGCCGTTAAGTTCGAATAAAAAATGGTTGTGGTAGCACGTACTGATATTCGTTGTAAAAATTATCCTCGGTTTTATCAAGTATAGCCTTTGAAGATTTTCGGTGATAAACATTGATCAGAATGATCAGGTCATGATGGATCAGTTATAGATTTACGTTTGGCCGATCTTGCATGCGCTATCGAGTATATTAGTAATTACTTTGCATTTCATGTAAGATATCATTTTTTTAGTTTTAGAAGTTTTAATTTAATTTAAATCTTTATTATTAATTCGCATCAACAGGTAGTTGAGTGTACGTCAATAAACTAGAGAACATCTTTAGTGATCGTGTACTTTCAATCATTGATCGACCACTCATAAAGGCAAGATTCTTAAATGATAGTTGTGTGTTACTTTTAGTACATAAAAACTGGTAATGATAGACTAAGTTAAATTACATATAACAGTTCGACTCCAAACTTAAATGTATACTACGAAGATCAGCTGAAAAATAACTGGAAAAGTTACAAGTTTAAGACACATAATTTCTTAAAGCCGACTGCTGTACCACTTTTTCGCAGTCTACAAATAAAACTTAATCTTATATATAAAGAACTAAAAAAAGAATTTTGTTGCAAGCAAACCCCCCCCCCAGAAAAACGAGTTCTCTTTAAATTTGTAATAATTTTGTAATGAATACCAGAGAGTCCATGACACTTTCGTGCTGTTAATGTTCCTCTTTTGCTTGCAACATAGTTCTATGTTGTTAGGTTAATTCAATCCTAAAGAATTTCGCATCACGTTTACCAAGACCGAACTATCCCCGAGAGTCTGACGACAGAATCGTGTTCCGTTCACACTTGGCGCTAAGAAAAACGTTGTCCATAAAAAAGGTGAGAAAAACCATCAACACTTCTTTCCCTCTATATATATGGGGTATGTATACAAATACATATATATATATAGATATAAAAAGAACAAGAAATTGTCGAGACCAGGCTAAAATATTAAGTTACACAATTTTCAACACGCGTCACTTTGTGTTATTTTGCCCTTCAGAGATGTCGCGACCATCGTTAAGACTATGAACAACAAGTTCAAGGAACACGCGATCGCCCCGACGATTTCTTTGTGTACAAATTAACTGTTGGCATACGATCATAGGTGTTTGAGTGCAATTAGTCTGAGATGAGATGCTATGAAGTGTGTTCTGGTGCATCTTAGAACATGCATAATACCCGTTCCTATGTGATGTAAATAGTTAAATGATCCAATTTAGCTGTACGGTGTCAATGTGGCAATATCGCATGTCTTCTTAGAAGAAATGTTGCATAACAACTCCATTCTATCGTCCACTATATTTCTTCTAATGTCTTCTTAATAAGGTAAAAGGAATAGTATGGCTATGACCACATATCAAAACATTCTCACAATTTGCATAGGGTATACTACTACTCAGCATTGATTGTTGCCTATTGTGTAATATCCTACAACGGATCGGTGGATTTCCAGTCGACTGTCGTGGCTCATCACGCAATCCAATTGGCGATAGAAACTGAAATTGCGAGGATGAGGTAACCGAAAAGTCATGAACTAACCACCAGACGCTTGCACATTGAAAGTTTTTCCACGCCTGCGAGTATTTGACCTTTTTCTGCACTCAATATCAACTGCAGAAGATCCGCAACCAGCCGCAATAAAAGAAGAATCCGGTGATCGGCTCTGACTGTTCACTAGGCGATCGCCCAACAGCTCTCTAAGCCAAGTAGCCTCGCCAACATAAGGCACAAGATCGTGCCATTATGTCCCCGGAGACTCCTGATGCTGTTTTGTACTGCATCCAGATTTAACAAGCATATTCGGTAATTTTAGAGCATCATTTGAGCCGTCCCGCACCGCTCGTATATCTTCCCGCATTCATCCGATCGGATAGTCTTGTTCCACTGATCATGCAACATACCGATCGATTTACTAGCTTTCGGTGTAAATGTAAACATTTACCTGAAAGATGGAATTTATTGGATCTGGGCGACTCTTTCTCCTTTAATTGTGCGCCGATCTGTGTGTGTGTGCGCCCCATTGAAGATTTCCTGAATTGATTTTGATCACCTCGAAGTGGATCTGACAAGGGGAGCGGGCGCCGCAAGAGGCTAAAGCCTGGTCCTGTGTCGGGCCTGGTTAGCCCGGAATTACCGCGCCGCAACAAATTGTGCCACGCAACGTAGCCATTAATTAAAATTTAATAATCGGTTACACGGAGATATTTTCCAATAATTCACCCTCACTTTGGTGTATAGTATGTTGAGTAGTGCGCCTAGAACCTGGATGGCTTTTGGCTTGCACGGGGCTGGATGCATGTCGGAATTTCCGCCTACCCCGGAGCGAATTCCTTGCGGCCCCTGGAAGTGTGTTTAATTGAATTTTATGGCCGACCAGGAGATAAGTTTTTTTGTAGTTACCAAACCTGCACTTTACCTTTTTCTTGACCGCGCGTATTAGTTACAAATCGGTTGGGGCGGATTCCAATTGGATGGAATCGGGTCCAAGTAGAAATGTTGTGCAACTACGGCTGCATGCACTTTGGGGCGGAAGGCTTTAATTTTTAAGGTAAATAGAATTTTATCAGAATGTTAAGAATGAGAAACGATTAAAGTGATTGAAATATTTTTTTTTTGGTTGATCGGTTTCAGGTTGATTTGATAATTTGTAGTTTTGACTGTATAGTTAGCTGTGGAGGTATGCTGGTGAGAAAGTAACATATAAGTAATCGAGTAATGACTGTATTTTGCAAGTGTACGGATTCCAGCGATATCCGTTATCTCCTCGATACAGTTTAAATCATAGTTAATAACATCTGATACTGACAATTTATTAATGTTCATTTTGACCTGTGCTACTTTTTGCTTAACATAACGCTATTTTATGGAAGCGTTTTGTAATAAAAATATTTTCATTGGTAGTTTTGAAAATGCGGAAGTAAAGATTCCAAAGCCCAGATTCCCAGTTGGCAGCCAGGCCAGGAAAATTAGAATGAATCAATAGTGAATAATGCCAAAAGATTTAACAAACCAATTCGATTATAAATATTTTAAACTAGCTGGGACCCGGTGCGCCTATGCTGCACCCATAAGCCAATAGTACTAATCAGGTGATATGAATTTTAATATACAGTAGGAGAGTTTGAAAAAGGCAATTTTTTGGTATTTCTGATTCCAAATAACAAAATGTGAAACTATTAGGGATCTGACATTTTGATCGAGCCAATAAAAACCATCCCCTGACTTGGCATTTATCGATCAGATTTGATTTTGCTATGCCGGGGGAGTAGACGCCCTGTGCAGAACTTCGCTCGATTTTTTAGTTCATTTTAATTTAAAAGTGTATATTTTAGTTTTTTTAAACTATATTTTATTTTCTACATTTTAGACTATTATATGTCTACTGCCATTTTGTGGTGACCGCCATATTAGATTTAAAATGACGTCACGCAACTTACTGAACTATACTCGTCATACACTTTCATTTGATACCCATACCGAGGGCGGGCCCCGGGCGTTGTAAAGAAAAATGTAAACTGTAATTTTGTGTTGGCCGCCATTTTGCATTTGGAATGACGCCGCACAGCTAATAGTATTCTACTTGTCATACCTTTTCATTTGATACCCATATCGGATGGCTTGCATAGAAAAAAGTAATCCGCCATTTTGTGTAAGCGGCCATTTTGAATTTGGATTGACGCCACACAGCTAATAATATTCTATTTGTCATACCCTTTCATTTGATACCCATGCCGGGGGTCGGGGAACACAATTGCAAAATTCGGCCGCCATATTGGAACCGCCATCTTTGCGAAAGTAATGGACATCACCAATCGCTTTCTCGTACCCAGAAACCTCTATGTATACATTTTCACCCTCGTAGAACGTATATTATTATGCTTTTTAAAGCTCTCTAAGACAACGCTCCCTAGGAGTGATTTTTGAAAGTAGGCACCGATGCTAAAACCACCCCCTTGATGTAAGTAATATGTGGTTAAATTTTTGTGGCGATCGGTTGAATGGTTTAGGAGTTATTAGGGAACATACATACATACACACATACATCGAATTTTATATATATAGATTATCATAGGAAATCAATAAAGGAACAACGTCTTCCCCTCGCCTACTATTAACGCAACTAACTAGAACTAAACTTCTAAGCTTAAAGTGCCATTCCACGGCTTCCTTGATTTATTTATTTTTCAATGTTCGCTCTTTATTCGAGTTGACACATTGTTGAAGGATCCGATAACTTGCTTCTGAGATTTTTAAGTTTGGCAATTCAGTTCTTTGAATGAAGTATCAACTCCAAAACTACCGCAGCCATCATTTGGTCTATGCAGTGGTTTCCAAACTTAATGATACTGCGCCCCCACTGCTACAAAAAAAAAACCCTTGGTCTCCCAAATAAAATATGTAAATTTGCATACTAGATGGGGTGCGCAAGCTAAACCTTTGGTATTTCAACAGCATTTTTTAGCCGATTTTGGCAAATGTGCAAGATTTATTTAGGATATTCTCTACCATTTATTTCAAATCAGTTTTTTGAATAATGGCGATTAGCAGCTCTTTTTCGGACTCCTGCATAACATTGGCCAGCATTTCGGGCGTTATAGCAACTACTTCAGCTCGTATGTTAGCTTTGAGTTCGTCAATGGTCTTCGGCTTGTTGGATTAACTTTACTTTTGCAATAACTTCATCGTAGTGGCTGCGGTGTAGAAAGCTGCGCCGTCTTGTTGAAAATAGGTTCGTCAGACCTTTTTCACGCATTTTCGGACACACAAACTGCACCAACATCCAACGATAGCGTGCGCCATCAAGGGTTTCTCCAACTTTGAAGAAAAATCGTCCGATAATGGTTTTTGAGAACACTCCGGCCTAAACACTGACTTTCTGGTCGTGCAGTGGGGTTTCGTGAATGACGTGTTCGTTCTCTGTCCCCCAAAGTCGACAGTTTTGTTTATTGACTCCGCCAGAAAGTGTAAAATGAATTTCGTCAAAATTCTGTCCCAAAAATCTGGCTCGGCATCGATCATTCTTGTGACGGCATTTCCATATTGCAATCGACGCGGCTTGTCTGTTGCCAATAAGTTGCACTTTGTATGTGGAGATATGAAGATCTTCTTTCATCATCCTCCTTAAAGTCGTTCCACTCACGTTGTTTAACTCCTGAGATCGGCGGCGATACGACACACTTGGATTATCGGCAATACTCTCTTACCGCTTCAATAACTGCATTGCAGCATCGCGGACACGATCGAATTTGACGCTGGCGAGTGGCTACAGACCTGTACTCAAAGAAATTCTTCACCAAACTACTAATTGTGTTTACTGAAGGCGCCTAATTTCTCCCATCTTTTTGAAGTTATACTTCTTTAGGCGCGTTTTGAAAATATTATGAGTGAATTTTTAGGAATCGAGACGCAACGGAGAATATAGGCGAAGGGGTATGGAGGGCAAGCATTTAAACTCCCATTCTTTAGCTGATGTCTGTTCACGATGTCGATGGGTGAGGGGGTTTTTATCCTGAGGCTATGGAGGGAAATAAATTTCATGTACGATTCATCAGCTAAGCGAAGGTTTGGGTTTTTTGTAGGCATGAAGATTCGTAGACGATTTTACTGTGCACGACGTTGCTGGCTGAGGGGTTCTGTCGCGAGGCTATGGAGGGAAATCCGATTCGTGTTCTATTCAGCACCTAAGCGCGAGTTTCTAAAGCCCTAGACAGACTGGCACAACGATTAGGGCGAAGTATCAGCCTTGATGATCATAGTGTGGAAATTGTAGAAAACTTTATCTATTTAGGGACAATGCTTACTGCAGAAAATAAGATAAAGGACGACATCCATAGACGCATCGTAGCCGCAAATAAAACCTCTTTCGCACTAGTCCCGGTCCTAAAAAACAAAGAAATTTCAAGACAGTGCAAGGTCAGATTATATAAAACATTAATCCGCCCAGTTCTATGCTATGGGTCTGAGGCTTGGACATTGACCCAACAAACAGAAAATTAACTTAAAATCTTCGAAAGGAAGATCTTAAGAAGAATATTTGGTCCTGTAAGGGTTAACCAGAACGAATGGCGAGTTAGGACAAACGAAGAACTTCAAAAAATGTATGACGAAATTAATATAGCTACATACATAAGACTGAATAGACTGCGATCGCTCGGACACGTTGTACGAGCTTCAGAAGATAGAATGTTAGCCAGGATTTTTAATGGTAGAACATCAGGAAGAAGAAGAGTAGGACGACCAAGAAATAGGTGGATAGATGACGTGCTAGCAGATATACGAAAATTTCGTATAACAAATTGGAGAGAGCTAGCAAGACGTAGAGATGACTGGAAGAGGAGACTTCGAGAGGCCCGAGTCCTGCAAGGACTGTAGCGCCATCCAAGAAGAAGACAGACTGGCACGCTAATCGGGATTATGACGTCAGAATGACGTATACCGATATAAAAGCCATGAGAGTGAACTGGATTTATAATCCTCAATATACAACTCGATTTGCTTGCAATTGTTTACCATTTACTGCCATCAGCGCCATTAGTGGTGAGTTACTTTATCAAAATTGAATGTCATCTCCCAGCTAAAAACGTAAACAAAAATATTTATTATGTGAACACTTTGACGGAAACAAGCAAAAAACACACAATTATTTAATTTAAAAGAAAATGAGAATTTAGGGAGTCTACCAAGTTCAACAATAAAAACAAACGCTTATAATGACAGCTGACAATTGATCTGGATCAAAAAGCCGGATGTGTCACTATGATATTAAACCGGATTCCGAAAGCCTAGCATGACGTCATAATCCGGATTAAGTGTGCCAGTCTGTCTAGGGCTTAAGGGCCAATTTTACACCAGCCGACTTTTTCAGAAGATTTTTCTTGGTTGTTTGTCGGCCCGTGTGAAACTGGCCAAGATAATAATAAAGCTGTATGGCAACTGTACAATAAGCGGTCATTATTTACTGTTTTACTAATGATTTTAAATGGTTAAAACTTAATATAATTACTCAATCAGAAATTAGTTTGAATATATAATACAAAATATTTACTGTTATTATTTGGGAAAATAAAACAATGAACAAGATATTAATGGTTTTATTTAGCTTGACCTCGTATATTTGTTTGGTTCAAATATTGCGACAGCTTTTTCAACTACTTCTACTAAACCGATTCTTATGAAACTTTGCACACACATTAAGCGAACGTGAAGTGCAATCTGACAATTTTGTAAAAAAAATCAAGATTGCGGTTCCAAGATGGCGGACGAATTTTTCACTTGTGTTCCGATTCCATTGAAAATCGGTATCGGGCGGGGGGTTTAGGGGCACAAATGACGATTCTGTGGTCAAAATTTAAAAATTAAAAATGGCGGCGCCAATATGGCGGATGAATTTTGAAAATGTGTTCTGAATCCATTGAATATCGGTTTCGGGTGGTTTTTAGGGCCACAAATGACGATTCTGTGGTCAAATATTAAAAATTCAAAATGGCGGCGCCAATATGGCGGATGAATTTTTCAAATGTGTTCTGAATCCATCCAAAATCGGTATCTGGCGGTTTCCAAGGCCACAAATGACGATTCTGCGGTCAAACTTTGAAATTTCAAAATGGCGGATGAATTTTGGAAATGTTTTCTGAATCAATTGAAAATCGGTATCGGGGGGTTTTTAGGGCCACAAATGACGATTCTGTTGTCAAAATTTGAAAATTAAAAATGGCGGATGAATTCTGCAAATGTGTTCTGAATCCATTGAAAATCTGTATTGGAGATTTTTAGGGCCACAAATGCCTATTCTGTAGTCAAATTTGAAAATTCAAAATGGCGGATGAATTTTGCAAATGTGTTCCGAATCCATTGAAAATCGGTGTCGGGGAGTTTTTAAGGTCACAAATGACGAATCTGTGGGCAAAATTATAAAAAAATCAAAATGGCGGCGCCAATATGGCGGTACGATTTTGGCAATTACGATTCGATTTCTCTGAAAATAGCTAAAATAGCGGGTGTTTTAAGGTCGGTAATAATAAATTTGTTGTCAAAATTATAAAATTCAAAATGGCGCTGGAAATATGGTATGCATAACAAATCACTTCACCAGAATTTTGTAAAAAGTAAAATCCAAAAATGACAGAATTAAGACTAAAAAGAATATAATAAAAATGGGTAAAAAAAATTTTAAGGTAAATGGTTTTATTTTAAATTTGCTGTACCAAAAACTAGAAAATAATTAGAACACAATTATGGACCTTCTGGAATAGTAGCAGTCCTGTCTTCTCATGTCGTTTGCCAAGGGGCATTTTGTGCCGCTGCGTCAGCGAATTAAGTAATATTCTCGGACTTTTAACAGACTAAAATAAAAACATGGGGCGCATAAAAACCTGTATAACTTGTGTAAATAAGAACAACTTGTCTAGAAAAATGTGTTTCCAAGTCCACCAAAAAAAAATAGTTCAAAGGCTCTTCGTATCATATTTCAGTTACCAAAAGGCGCTCAATTCAATTGAGTAACTATTAGAAGAAGAAGCTAGGGAAGTCAACATAATTTAGAAGTGACGTTTATTTCAGTAGTGGAAAGGGGATGGAGTAAATATACTCAAGGTCGATGGACCCACAGGCTCATAACAAATGTAGAGGGATGGGTCACGGGAGAGCATGGAGAGATGAGTTACGACCTCGCACAATTCTTGAGTGGACATGTGTGTTCCAGAGCATACCACCATCGCACAGTTCTTGAGTGGACTGATGATGGATGGACTGGTGATGATATTAGCCGAGCAAACTGCTGCTCTGCAACGACAGTTCAGGCACGACTAAGAGTATAGATTAGAGAACATCATAGACTACATGGTGATATAGGGTGTTGTAAAGAATAAAGTGGAGGAGACGCTAAATATGCTCCATCAGGAGGTAAGGCGCAAAGAAACCAAAAGGCAGAGTAAGGCCTAGAAATATCGGTAGTATTAGCAGGTAGATAAAAGCTGATCCAGGTGGCAAAGCATTGTTCAAAACGCCTCTCTGCCGAAGAATGGGTTGACTAGTAGGTGATTTTATTTAGGATTAGAATCTTGTATAACCGACAGGCTGGAGCGTGTCGGCATCATGATGCTTCCACCTGCCAACGCACGCAAATAATATAAAATCCAATAAATTATTTGCATGCGAATTAAAAATTAGTCTTAAATCACGCTAAAGAAGTACAACTTCTAATGCGCGTGCATAAGTACACACACCCACTTTTTTACGATAAAGCACAGTCACTACGCCACTACAAGAATACGAGTGTGGAAATCGCGGTTGTTGTCAATCCGGTTTCCATACTGCAGAAAGAATACTAGTGTGGAAAGGCCCATTCAATGTTGAAATACAGAAGGTCTAGATGGCGATGAAATGTATAATAAAAAAGACACAATAAAATTGAAGTAGAAATTAAAAAATGAGTCAAAAAAGTCAAAAAGATAAAAACATCCGCGCCCCCAGTTAGGAAACCGCTGGATTGCACTATAAACTCTATACCAAAGATTAGTAGGTCAGGCTATTCCATTCATTCTTTGTGAGTGCGTCTTAGCGGGTACTGCGACCTATTTTATTTAGTCTATTGTGCCAAGCCCGTCGCACAGTGGTCGAAATCGGCAAAAAGATGGACAAAAGTCGAAAAAACTGAGATAATTGTTTGAAAATAAAGTTATAAAGGTTTTTGGGGTCGCTGATCACGAATTTGTTATTATTTCTTAAAAAAAACAAAATGGCGGCTTCAAAATGGCGACCATCAATATTGAACACTGTTTTTCAATGAAATTGGAATTGTGTTTTCCAGGTCGTTGATCACGAATTTGGTATTATATTTTATTTTATTGGATATGGTAACGGTTTAGCCGCTAGGGCGTTTTGAAGTTGTTTTTTAGAGTTTTACATATCACCCTGTATTTTTGTAACCCTATGACCTATTTTCATGAATAAAGTATCAGTGAGCGCAGAATACTGCACCTATCTTAAACTGTAAAAACCAAGGTTCTACCCTATCAACTTCCATAGCAATGAGTCATAAAAGTCAATTTTTTTAACTAAAATTTCAACCAAAATCACCTTTTTCTCCATAAAATAGCTAGTTAACTAATTTTTTTTTGCAAAATTGGAAAGCTTGGACAATTTCCTATCAATAATGTCTGGACAATTTTTATGCTACGACCTTTACTTTTGCAGTTATTAGCAAGTTTGTTGTTAAAATTGACCTTATTTGGTACTTTTTGGCAAAGCTTAATGCTGTAAACATGCTAAGGGCGACGGCGAAACTATTTTCCTCGGCGACTGTCAAAAACGAATAGAACACACGGCTTATATATGAAGGCGCACAATCTGCAGACGACTGCGACGGCGACGCCGCCGAGCGTGGCTACCGAATCAATCTAATTTCTATTTCGTAGCCGTCGCCTGTCGTATATGCGTCTGCCCAAGACCCTCGTAAGTACAGGCCTGGAAGCAGAGTTTGTGTTTGTGTTGGTAATAGACCCATTATCTGTCAAATCAGAAGATATTATATGGAGGAGGTAAAAGTTCGGGATATTTTGCCGTAAAAAGTCATAAAATAATATATTTAACCAGTTTTTATTGCAATAGGATTACCAGTGAATAGTGCTTCAGTGATTTAATTAAGAAAATTTAAAAAAATCGAGTGATTAAGTGTGTTTTAAGTGAGTTAATTGTGAAGGTGGCCAATTTTGCTTACATTCGCGGTGGTTTTTTCTTGTTTATTTAGGGGGAAAATGTTGAATTTGTGTAGTAATATAATAAAAAGTGCTTTTTGAGTGATTAAAGATTATTATAGAATAGTTATTAAACACATTAAGTGCAAGTACCACCACACAACATACATAACAATAACTTTTTCACTTTTCCTTCACATTTTTCTGCACTTATGTTTTTAATAACTATTCTATAATAATCTTTAATCACTCAAAAAGCACTTTTTATTATATTACTATACAAATTCAACATTTTTCCCCTAAATAAACAAGAAAAAACCACCGCGAATGTAAACAAAATTGGCCACCTTCACAATTAACTAACTTAAAACACACTTAATCACTCGATTTTTTTAAATTTTCTTAATTAAATCACTGAAGCACTATTCACTGGTAATCCTATTGCAATAAAAACTGGTTAAATATATTATTTTATGACTTTTTACGGCAAACTAATGCAAAAATATTCCGAACTTTACATCACGGCGTATAAATCCAACAAAAGTGACAGATACTGGGACTACGAGCAGCTGCGTTAGCGTTAGTGAGGTAGGCAACTTCCAGGCCTGTACTTGAGAAGGACTTGGTCTGCCCAAGATGATTATTCCGGTGTGTGTTTTTAATTTGTGTCGCCGTGGCTCATAGAGTGTGCACACAACTAATTTCGTCGGGCCATTCGCTGTGGCCGAGAAAAATAGTTTCGCCGTCGTCCTGAGCATGTTTACAGCATAAGTGAAAAGGTACTAAAAAAGTACGAAATGGGCCAATTTTAGCATTAAAATTGCTTATAACTCCAATACTTATGTTAATTTGACCTCGAAAGTTGATTACCATTGATAAAACGGTTCAATTTAAGCTAAGCACTACATTAATAAGTTAAAGAAACAAAACATGGATTACGCAGAATTTTGTACAAAAAGTGGAATTAAACAAAAAGGGGCAACTTCGGGCAATAGTTCTTGGAATATGTTTTTGCCAAAGGGTCAATAAACAATATAAGGCAAAAATCAGAGCGGCATATTGCGGCACTTCTTTTGTAGGTCTATTAATATAAAAAAAAATTTACTTTTTCGATAAAGACAGGTCAAGAAATCTTCACCATGTTAAAAATATGTGAACTAATGAGTATTCTTGTTTATATTATTAAATTATACTTACTTTCCTGAGAATAATCCAATTTATAACATTTAAAAATATGCGACACAACACTTCCTATGTATGTTTAAATAATTGGTTGCCGCAGGGGTTAATGATGCTATTTCAAGCAATGCATGCAACGGCCACTTTCAGAATGATTTTAAAAGGCAAGAAACGCTATTTGGTTCTATTTGTCTTATGCTATCCTAGGTACCCTAATCTAACAAGTTAAATTAAAAAAAGTTCCTAAATAAGACTTTCATTTTTCGACTTTTGGCCAGCTTTTTGGCATTTTCGACCACTGTGCGTCGGTATAAACCCCAAGGTTAAGGCTTTTGATATAGCCTTAAATTGATTTGGGATTCATATTCCAAATCTGCTTGGGGACGGGAAAGCCGAGGTGGAGGAGACTCAATCTCCGTAGAACCGACAGCTACAATCAACTACTAGCCCTATTCTTCTTCTTTGACGGCTCTACAACCGGGCTCAGGTCCTGGCCTCTCGCAATCAGCCGATGTCATCTGGGGGTCCTGGCCTGGTCTACGCCATGCTTACAGTGTAGGTTGAGTCTCCGTCGCTGTTGCGCCCAATAGATCTTACCGCGTAGAACAGCCCTTTTCTAATTAAATGATAATTGAGCGAACAGTGGCCCATCAGGAGCTCTTCCAGTTGGTAATCCCAATTGTGCGAAGTCCATTTCGATGTCGTCTTTATATCACTTCGTAGGTCTTCCTTGTTACCTTCTTCCTCTGGCGTTTGGAGGAACAGGATTTTTAGGGCGCTTCTTCAGGTATTCTCATTACATGTTCTATCCAGCGTAGGCGTGTTATCTTGACGCTTTTGTCTATGTCAGGTTCTTTCTATATTAGGTACAACTCGTGGTTGTATAGTCTTCCCCAGAGACTCTCTTTATTTACTGCGTCCGTTATTCTGCGGAGAACGGTTTTTTCCTCAGTAAGCAAAAATTGGAGTTCACCAGACAAGATTTCGACCTGCGATGTATTTCATCAGAGTCCGATCTTTTATGGCCTTTTTCACCAAACTGTGAATTAGATAGGTGCACCAAAATCCGGTTCCGGATCGTCGAAAACAATGCTTGAACCCTGTCTGATTAAAAAGTTCGCATTTTCATTGTCCATGAAACCTGGCTGGCCCGACACCTACAAAAGCGTCACCCGATTGAGGGTAACCAGCCTCTCAAGGAGTCTTTGGGTGTCCCAAAATAACTTAGGCTTACTCCTACTAAGTTATACTACTCCGATTGACGTTTGGTTGTCGGATAGGATAAGAGTGTGTTTCTTAATAAAGGGCTTTCTCAAGCTTTCATAGGTGTAGGAAGTTAGGATGTACAAGCTGAACGGATTTGGTGATTCCACCCCAGATCCCGATATTTACGCCTGTCTATGTCTTGAAGCCTTCCATGTACTCTACTCGTATAACTTGTGGTATCTTAGTGAGTACCCAGTGTAGCCCCTCTCGCATCTTTCACGTTAGGAGGCTTAACTTTGAAATCTTCGCGGCCATGAATTCAGATATCATTCTCGCTGACAATTGTACAATGTTCTGTGTCACTGTAGTAATGCTCCATATATAATGGGCGTTATTGCCGTGGTGTGTATGCAGTTGCGGTTTTTTGGTTATAGACCTTATTTGGTTCCAATAGCTGGCGAAGGAACTTGCACCTCTTAAGAAATCCCAACCACCGGTATGCTTGTTTGACGATTTGGAATATGTGGTCATTCCATCGAAAGTCTTTGGCTAATGACACGCTCAAGATGTTAAGAGAGAGCTTTTGTACGTTTTACTCGATATAAGACAAAGGCTGAGTTTAATGTCCCTGTTGATTGAGTTGCACATTCGTCCGCGATCATCAAGACTGGATCTGACAAATGACCTCTTATGTCTGAAGCCATACTCTTTGTCGTTTATAATTAGGTTGGGTTCTATGTAGATATCGCATAAGCTTTTTATTCACTATCGTGTCCATGGTTTTGAAAAGAGAAGAAGTAATAGCTATTGGGCAGTTGGAGAGATTGCTTGAGTCACCTTCTTTCGGTATGGATTAAACATGATAAAATTTTCAAGATCCTGCATAAGCTTCGGAGTAGTAGGGTAAGCCATAGTTTGCGCAGAGGTTTAGCCAAAGGTAAGGCGTGCTTCTTTAAGACTATAGCGGATATATTGTCGGGTCTAGTGGATTTGTGAACTTCAAGCTCTTTAAGGCACCTATGTATATACCTCCGGAGTTCTGAAGAAGACCCTGTCCATTAAATGTGTGGATATCTGTGGCGCAGTGCCTGGCTTACCAGTGGCGGGCAAAGAAAAAGATGCAAACAGAGATGTTTATAAATGGGCCTTGAATTTGATTTTTGATATCACCTCTCTTTTGTAGAAAAACGAAGGGTTTGTGCATGCAGTAAAATTCTTGTTGATGGACCTTACTACGCAGGAGAATTTTTGCTACTAGCGGTTGTATTAAGAGGTTCACTTCTTCTCACCAGATTTTGGCTTTCCTCGTGGTGGATTTGCAGGAATTTGTTAGTTTTATATACTCTCGACGGAGCGATTTACTCTGAGAACTCTTTTACGCGCGGCTTCGGCTTTGATTACTCCCAATTAAATCATCAATCATCATCGATTTTGCAGATTGAGGAACGAAGATGCATTCTCGCCTGTAAGATTTTGGTGATAGGGATAGCCGCAGAGCTGATGTTTGTGCTACGGAAACACAAGTCCCAGTCAGCGGATTGGATAAAAGGTGAGCTCAAGCATCCAGCCAATTGGCCTTCTAATAATGCCACACAGTTCTCTCAGCTGGTTTTGGGTGGGGTGTGAAATTTACATGGGAAGTTAGCGCTGATTAAGCAGTGCTCAGAGTTGCGGAGAGGTGTAACGCGTTGGATGAGAAGTAAGAAAAAGGTGAGATGAGCTCCCTTTGTTATGTAATGAAAGACCTCCTCGTTTGCAACTGTTTTTACTTTTTGATAGGAAGTTTTGTGAAAGTGTCTAATTAATTACTACCAACTGAAGGACATGATATGAAATTCGGCCTGGTTTTTAAATCACCATGTATCATTATACATTCGTGACAGTAAAATGCTTCCGTTTTCATATACCATCTGTTCATATTATCTTCACGAAAAATTTTAATGTCTCAAAAGTTGACATTACTTTCGCTAAATTATATTGTATGTAAATTAGTTGTTTTTGAAATCCCCAAAAAAAAATTATAAAATTTTGCCACACTCAGCCATTCATAGTGGCTAATCACATGATGTAATGTGTCCATTATCCACACCTTGTTTCAACTACCGAAATATAACCTTATGCAATTTTGTTTCTTATGTTACATATTCAAATGAACCGCGGTGCATTTTACGGCACAGGTCTGGCAAAAAAAAACCGAGAAAAAATCTGTTCAGAATAACCATCGCCAAGATTACCTAACAAAAAATTCACGTGGTTTTTATCACGCATTTACCCACGTCAATCTGTCGCTCATTTAACACGCATGACAATCTGCAAAATTTAAATGCCTCACTTTCTACCGCCTCTGGGGCCTCGGTTTGCTGTACTGCGTACCTGTGTCATATATATATGAATGTATGTTTGCCATAGAACTTAATACGGGCGGTAGAAAGACGGGCCCCGGCCGACAAACGGAAAACACCTGAACTGAACGAGCCGGGACCCTTTCATTCTTCACTTTTACTTTCAGTTGAATGTACGTACTCTCGTATTCGGAGGAGTCTTGGCGGTTACTTCCTGGCTGACCCCTCGCAAGAGCATCATGTCATGGGGCTGCACGACGTCTTGATATATCACGTCTCCACATCTCATCAGGAATTTGAGATGCGACCAGCAAAGACCATCATCCATCCGCCTTCGGCTGAGGAAGATGTGCAGATTACAAAAACCTTAGAGACAAGCCGGCAAAAGACTGAAAGTGAGTTGGCTCACGACGACGTAACAAGTGCCAAACTCGATGTGCAGTATGTGTGTTCCCTGCGCGATGGGACTAGGCTGAGGTGCAATGGGGATCTTAGAAGGTGGAGATTTGGCAATTTTTTTCGGGAAATCGGATATTGGTGTAGACTCACGGAATGGGAGTCTTAAGCTACTACCGGAAGAGAGATCAATCAAAAAATTTTACCATCATGCAGTTCCACCTGAGTTGCGAAGTCTCTTCCGCGCGGAATAAGCTACGGTGAATAGCGCAGCGGTATTTAGCGCGGCTATAAATTTCCGTTTATTAACAATAAATTTAATTTGTATCATAAAATATGATAAGACAATAAAAGTTATCGGCAACGCGGCCAACGAATGGCAACGAGTCTCTAACCATACGCGGCGAATGCGCATTCTCGGTCGGGTACGGTGTTCGCACGCCACTTGAGCATTCCATGTGCGCACTCGCACCGGGCGAAACGGCACCGGGCCACTTTCTACTTTGCCATATTTGTGGAATTGCATTACATGTGGGGCTGCGCACGCAGATAAATCTCGCAATCAAAATGCTTCGCTAGCTAATTTATAGCCGATGTCGATTGCAGCGCTATTTCGGTGTCCAAAGTCATAACATGAGGAGAGACTATCTCCTGGTCTATTTAAGTCATAGGAGCATTGTCTTTTTGGGCCAAAACTATGCGCCGAGTCTAGTTATATTCCCAAATGGATTGTTAAAGGCTATTTGAAAATTTTTGCCCGTTAGCCATAGGAGTTATAGTATAGAGCGGGCGCGCGTTGGCGAGCGCATTGAACACGTGTTTTAATAGTTGCGCTTGGCGACCGTCTCTTGCTGTTATTAAAACTGAATTACTCGCGCTGCTTGATACCATTTTAGGGATCATTAACTGCGCAACTATTACTGGTGCCGTGATGCCCAGACTTTAGAGAATTTCAGTTTTCACTTTTACTGCAAGTTCGACTCCTTGTTGGTGGCTTGGTACGGTTTGTCGTTATCTTTTGAAATTTATCTAAGTACTTTCGGATTCTATTTTTAATTCAAGTCAATAAGTCAACTAATATCGTTTCGAAGGTGCCAGTTGAAATGGAAATGATGTTAATGTTTTATTTAATTTATTTATTAAAGAAAATTGTTTAATATTGACTTCGACAAGATGATTCGGGTTTGACGTACAAACGGATTTGATCC
Organism: Thereva nobilitata; assembly: GCA_963855945.1. Classification (NCBI taxonomy): domain Eukaryota; kingdom Metazoa; phylum Arthropoda; class Insecta; order Diptera; family Therevidae; genus Thereva; species Thereva nobilitata. The sequence continues at coordinate 77,820,631 of OY979698.1, read as the reverse complement.
GTTTAGTTTTCTACGCCGATCTATATTTCAAAGTGTTGCTTGTGTCGTAGAAAAAGTCATGTCCTTATCTTTCACTATTTAGATGGTACAAACGCGCCAAGATATTGTCGAATGGTCTAACTGCAGCCGGTAGTTGCTTTCTCCTCAAGAACTGCAAGGTCTCAAAGAAGTGATTCGGTGACCCTTACAAACATTCCATAATATATGTTTGAACAACTGTGGTTTAATCTTTTTTTATGTGCAAAAATCAAGCTTAGGAATCACCCTTTGTACTACCAGTCCTGCCATGTTGTAGTGCCATGGTGTAGTGTCTGGGTAGTAAACTTAATTGATGGCCTTTTCCGTGAACATGCAAAATTGGCTGTCCTGGAATTTTCTTACATCACAGCATGGTGAACTCGTATGATACATGGATGACCCAAACACAACTTAGGGTGAGGATCCATGGTAAAAGCCCCACATTTCCAAGAACGATCACCATCTGCACCATAGCTACCTTCTTTCAAGCCATAGGCTATACAGCCCGCGCCATAAAAGCAGGGAATCTGAAAATCGCACTTTCCATTCGAGCAACGTCACTCTGTTTGCTTAAAAAAGCAAATTCCCGGCTCATTTATAAGGCCAAACCTAAATGGGAAGTGAAGTGAAGTGAAGTTAGGTACCATTGCATATGAATGTATGAGAGTGACCAAAATGGAAGTGAACTGGAAGTTACATCTACTTCAGTGGAAGTAAGTCTACTTCACTTCAACTTCACTTCTGCGTTACTTTTCATTTTGGTTTGGCCTATATACTCAATAACAATTCCACCAGTATCACTGCGGCTCTTGCCGTGCCGCGGTCAAATGCTATGGGAGAGTGTAAAGTCGCCCGTAAAAAGATGTCGAAGGGGAAAATTACAATGCAAGTGTGCTTGTATTTTATTCTTTCACATAATCTATATCTACGTGTATGCGAGTGTCATTTCCTCATATGCGCGCTCATTTCCCTTTTTATGGCGCGGGCTCTACTGGATTGCACCTACGAAACTTCATGAAAGTCTATGAAAATAAACGGGGTTTTATCCAAATTCCAAAAACCGTAAAATCGCATAGGACCAAGCCCAGATTTATAAGGGAGTTTACAATCAAAGTTTTTCTGTTTTGGAACCAGGGTTAACGAGCTTCGAAGGAAATAAACAGTCGACTAACTTGGCCATTTGAGGTTTGGACACAGCATTAATCGATTAGGAACTGGCCTTGAGGCGCCAACAGATTGATAGAAAAGGTCCATGATAATTAGTCCTTTTCAGATCACCGATGGATATACGCTTTAAGGTAATCCTGCAGGTTGAAGCTCCTCCACGGCACAGAAAGCCAAGAAGGACTGGCTGGAAGAAGTTCGGTCAGGTATTGAGACCAAGATTCTCTAGAGAGCGCTCATAGGAAAGGGTAGAACTTATAGAGCAAATTGAAGATAGGACCAATACTTTCGAAAATGCTATCCACTCGGCGTATCCTGCCTAGTAAGGGGGAGAAAAAAACCTTTCCTTGGGGTGGAATGAAGAAGAGACTCACAAAGTTAACAAGAGAGATCTTCAATGGTTGTTACAAACAAGGCTTTTGGCAGCCTTACAAAGACTGCCTAAAACGGTACAAGAAAGCTATTGCGTCAGCCAGAGGTATTGCCAACCTATAGAGAGTGTAGGAGATTAGCTGATGCTATTCACAGGGAAAACAAAAATTCTCACCTTCAACCTCCCCAGGTTGGAGGAGCACACTCTCACTTTATCCTCCAGAGTGAACAGTGGCGGATTTAAGCTCGACTGCGCTCTAGCCCCCGTCCGATATGGCGCCTTTTTTGCTTTGTAGTGATGTGCGCCCAATTACTCCGGAGTACGTACTCCAATGAAAATGAAACGCACCTATAGAGGCCATGCATTACGTGCGGCAAGAGTATAGCTTTAACCAACTTCATACGAACAGCGTGTAACAAGAGGTTACGATGAATACGAAGCCGCCTTAGAATACTATACAAGGTGTACTACGCAAATCTACAAAGCGGCCGGCTGTAAATAGGATGACTCATTACTCGGGAAGTTGGGAGCGTAGAACCTTCAACTTTACAGTTTTAGATAGGTGGGAGTATTCTACGTACACTGATACCTTATTCATGAAAATAAGTTATAGGTTTACAAAAATACAGGGTGATATGCAAAACTCTAAAAAAACTTCAAAACGCCCTAGCGGCTAAACCGTTACTATCCCCCCCCCGGGCCAACCCATACGATTATTTGCTCGTCTATCTAAAACCTATCCACAGCCGGCCGCGTTGTAAACTTAACGAATACATCCTGTATATATACGAAACAGTATAGGGCCTAAGATAGATCCTTGGGGAACGCCAGCAAAAAGCATGGTAGGGAGGAAATTAAATGGGAAATCTTCGCCTGTTGTGAACGAGCAGCTAAAAAGCTATACGTAAGGGCAGAAGAAGAAAAGCGAAGTTGGTTTTCAAATTTTTCGTAACGATCGCCAAGGTCGCACTGGTGGTGGTATTGCTATATTCCTTAGAGACCACCTAAAATGTAGGATTATCGGTCACTCTATGAACCTTGGTATATATGTAGACACAAGGGTCGGCGCACAGTGGTTCCAAATCCCGAAAAGGTGGTCAAAATATGTAGACGTTATTCAAATTGTATGAAATTACGTACAAATAGTACTTTGAGGTTGCTGATTACGAATCTTCACTCAAAATAAAAAAAACAAAATGGCTGACAAAGTTTTTATAAAGTGGTCAGATTTTTATGAAATTTGGTATGAAGAGTTTTACGAGTCAGCTGATTACGGTTTGCTACTCAAAAGTTCAAAAACAAAATGGCGGATCCAATAAGGCGGACAAAGTTCTTATAAAATGGCCAGAATTTTATGAAATTTTATTTAAATTAAACAAACCGGGGCAAACTGGGGAAAGTTTTGAAACTTCCAAATTATAGAGAAAGATCTCAAGAATGCGACAAAACTTGTTAGAGAGTGGCATGTCGTGGGACTTTTGAGTAATGTAATATTAAACATTGACGTTTACAACGGGAAGTTATAAAAAACTTGTTTTGAATGGTAAAATAATTAAGAAAATTGATTGTCAAAGTGTAATAAGGTTTAAAAGAACTTACTTTCCTTAGCAGAAGCCATTTCAAACGATTCCAGGTTACTGTTAACACAAAAAAACCGTTTCACTATGTACCGCGCCGAGGCCCTCGTGCGCCAGACGCTCACGTAGCAATGGCTCCCGAGAGCCCCCCATGCAAGTTTGACCGTTATAAAACGCTGTTTCTAATACCTTAGGTACCAACCTACATAACTAGACCCAAAAAGTCCCCAAATCAAAGATCGATTTTAGGGACTTTTGGCCACCTTTTCGGCATGTGGAACCACTGTGCGTCGGCACGACTTTGGATCTCTCAATTTTTCAGAGTGCTTCAGAGCACACAGCAAAACTAAGTTAAATTGATTTTTATATTTTAATCGTTCTATAAATTTTAAAGCCTCTACAATTTTGCCGACCCTAAAATTTGGCCACCCGGGCCTAAGCGTAAATCCATCGCTGAGAGTGAAATTTCTCGGTCTAATACTGGACCCATAACTCAACTAAAAGTAGAATATCGAGGAAAACCTGCTTAGCCTTCTGCGACCGTAAAAAGACCCTTGAAAAGAGATGTAGTCTTAAGCCAAAGATGGTCCCGCTACTCCCTTCGAGCTTCACATCACACATCTAGCCTCATGTAGTGCCCTCAAACTGAGAGAATCAGGGGCGTGGACCTACGGGCATTGCAGTATTTTGAACATGCTACCCGAGGATGTACAACCGCGAGCTACCTTTCCACCGATTGATCTTCAGCAAGGACTACTCCGTCGAAATTCTGTCAAGAAGAGAGTGGAGAAACGGAGACCTCCTGAGGAAGTTCGATATACGAATATTTGTAATGTTGGTCCGGTTGTAGGTTCCAATATCCTTCACCTTTCGTCCTCCTCTAGGCTTCTTGGAAATCGATGCGACTCGTTCTGAATTTGCCTCAGCCGTTCGGGATCTGCTGTTCCTCCTCTTATACTCTTCAATAGTAATTGGTCTCGTTCCAACTGCCGGGTTTTCCAATCTTTGTTGCAAATCTGGGACTTCCTTCCTCGTTTTCTTGGTGAATGTTCGTCCTTCCTTTCTCAGAATCTCTTCCTGGTTGATGTGCAGAGTCGCCATGTAATGTTGGGCCGGTCATAGATTCCAACTTTGAACTCAGCTACTCTTATTCAAATTTGCTTCTTCTCCAATGAAAGAATTTTTAACTTTTAATAGGTAGCCCAAAAAGGCATCCCGCCGGTTTAACCGGTTGGCAATAGGGTACCAAAGTTTCGCTTAGGTTGGATCTTATTCCAGCGGGCGGTACACCTCCTTGTTCACCTGGTAGTCTGGTACTGACTACGTCAAAGCCTTTGTAGCTGGTTAGCGGATTTACTTGTTTCAGGAGACATCACACTCCGACGAGGCTGTCTCCCGCTAACCTCGACGGTTGTGGTTCAGCCGGCTGCCAAAAAAATGAACTCATACAAAATCTAGATCACTGATAAGCTTCCTAAATCCCACAGGCTTTAGACATTCGTCACAGCCGGCCAAATAAACAACTCAACTCAACCTTAGGTACGCGAGTTATGGTAACGAAACGTTGCGCCAACGAGAACATAGATGTTTCAACTCAACCCACATGCTCTCTTTTAAGTGAAAGTTAGCTCAAAAGCGAAAAAACTTCTTCTAAAAAACATTACCCTCGGTCAACCACAAACTTGTATATTAAAGCAAGTAAAGAAGGGCTTGGCTTTTTTAAAGTGTCTTACAATTACCTAAGAAAACACAGTCAACCACAAGAACGAGTAAATGCGCTTGAAAGTAAAAGTCTTTCCTTTTTTTCTCCTTATATCCTAACAAAAGAAATGTTGACTTGCCCTGAATTCATTTTCCGACATAACATAAAAAGAAACTCGCTGATGTGTGGTGCTTGGCCCACCAAAAGCGCTCCAAAGATTCATCCACATTTGTCAATGTTTTCACACTCTATAGCCCACGTGAAACCGCAGCGTTCTTCTACCATATTCAATTCATCACACCAAAAAAAATAAAAATTCAATAAAGCCACACTCCGTAGGGCGCCTTTTGTAATTTCTGTAATTGAAAATTTCCGTTTTCTTATTATTCTTCTTCTGGCATATCTTGAAGACTTTTGTTGAAAAAAAAATATTGGAGTGCCTTTCGAGCATGTCTCAAGTATACCCTTAAAAATCGGTGCGCTTTGTTGAGGTGCACATGCGCCGACGGATACATATGTACATATATTTATAAATGGCTGCCATAAGGGAATTCTTCATTGTGGCCCCCCAATTTTTTTGGGATGTGGTGTGACGGTGCAGTATGCTAATTCGATCCCTGGGGCGAAAAAATATTTTGGGATACGAAAACTTGAAAAGTGCCAATCCTAGCTTAGCTGAGAGCCGGAACAGCTGAAAAGAGTTTTTAAGCCGGTTGACACCTTGTTGAAGAGATTATGCTAAGTATTTCGGGCATGGATTCTGGGCATGTCTCCTCCTTCGTTTGTAGAAAGTTTTTCGCCTTCAACACTTTCCCCAAATATTTTTCTTCTTATTCTTCTTCTTGATATTTCGTAAAGTGCTTTCAAGTTCTTAAATTATTTTGGGGATTAAGGCTCGAAAGAAAACGACGCGAGGAATTTCGTTGTAGATTCAGTTCTAGAGGTCAACGTCTAATTAGAATTTTTGTAATTAAACTTTCAATTTCCCTTGATTTCACAGTTTTCGTTTTTGTTTGTTAATGATCAAAACACAAAGGACTTCACCAATATTTGCATTCATTACAGAAATTAAGCACACAACAGTGAAATTTCAAATTGGTTACGGTTGGGCGGTGATCCTACTCTAGCCATCAGCAATGAAACTCTAGAACCGAATGGGGCAAGGTCCACACTTCATTTCATCTCTTGGTGGAGTCTTGTTGGAATGTTTGTCTAAAACCACCAAAGTTCAGTGCACTGACATGCACGTAGCATGGGCTTTGATGGCCAGCAAAATAATCAAGACCAACCAAAAAAAAAACCAAGACAACAACGATCAAGGGAAAATCGTAAAAGAACACAGTTCAAGCTGATCTTCTCTTCTAGTAGTGATCGTAACAAATTTTCTCCAAATGTGCTCATCCATAGACCCAAAGTAAAAGAAATCCCCACATGGTGATCGAGCCTGATGGTGTGCCCAGCTTGGTCGGTCGGTTGGTCCATGGAGATAATTAAATTTTAATGGCCCTTTCGAATCATTTAGCGGAGCATGTTATTATTTAAGTTAACCGGTTCCAAAAACCTTTCAAAGGTCACTGATTTCGGCTGTTATCTATCTCTCTAGCCTTATCCAGGCTAGATGTAGTCGAGCGCGAGAATCGGTAGATTCAGTCAATAGACCATCTCTAGATCAGATGATGATTCCCGAATGCAAGATGCGCCCAGATTATTGTTGAAGGGCTGAAGGGAGTCGAAATGTACCAAGATGCCTGCATCTAATTAAAATAAAATTAGATACGAGCCGGCAGCGTCTTTAGACGTTGATCCCAAAATAAATTGAAGACATCTGATGGAGGGGGACCCCAATAATCTTCCAGAGCATTAGACATTGACTTGAGGAAGGTTTATCTGATGCTGGTAACATGCAGTAGGGTGGATAGATGGATGGAGATTTTTCTGTTCTGGCATATAGGGATTCAATAGGCTATAGAGGAAAATGATCGGATGTGGCTAGATGTACCACGAAATTGACGAGGGTCGATGTGGTTGATGTAATGATTGCATGTGATGAGAGGTAATTTTTGTACATCCTTGAATAGTCGCTTACATTTTTTCTTATGTGGAAAAGATTTAATCCTGTCATTTCAAAAACCGAAGATCTGTTCGATTTGCTTCGGTTTTAGTGGAGTGAACAAAGCCATACTATGCACGAAGCAGCGTTTCTGTATTGTTGTGCATCAATCGAATTTGCTGTAACCAATTCCACAGACATTTATTGCGTGTCGTTTTTTCTTTATACAACTTTGGGTAGTTTTTGGGTTTGATTATATACTTCTACCGTAGATAGTAGCAGATTTATGAAAATATATTAAATCAATCGACAGAAGAAGAATTGATCCACTTTTTCGGATGGGGTTTTGGTCCATCTGCGTAGAGCCATCTTATCGGGTTTGCGGTAGATTGCCTCATTACTCTACTGCCTCGATTCCCTTAAGTATCGCAAACAACTGTTTAAAGAAAATTTGGCTCATGACCTCCAACAGGACAGTGATGCATAATGAGAGTCGCCGTCTCGTATTCCTTGCTTAAAGTTAGCTGATTCCTGAAACCCTGAGTTAAAATAATTAAGTTGGCATATGCGCGCCCGCTATAGGCACACAAATCTAAAAATTGGCCCGCCATAGAAGTATGCACGCTACAGGCATGCAAATTTAAAAATGCGCCCTCCAGAGGGTTGCACGTCGATGTGAATGCTTTTGTATTCGAACATTCCAAAGGCGAGTGTCGTTTTACCAAACGGTCCCCCACTAAGTACTAACCACGTCCAACGTTGCTCGACTTACGCAATTGTACGAGAACGGGTCTATGTACTGACCACCAAGATAATTGCCCGTTTTCTTCGTCCTATACAATTTCTTAAAGCTCCAATTTTGCTCCCTTCAGTCTAAAAGAGTGCGAGCATACCGTGCCTCCTTTGGACTATTCCGGGCGTCTTTTATTGATACGTGCCATGTAGCCTGTTGAAATTGGAAGAGCCGATTTTTTACTCGAGCGTATCATGTCTCATTTGCGTGCAATACAGGCGTTTTGACTCTCACCGTGCCTGCTTCAGGCTAAGAACTAGCGTGTCTTATTCTTACTCGGCACTTTCGTGTCCTGTTGTTAGTGCCAAGAGCCATTCGAGGGATCCCCGTTCAATGCTGAAGATGGCACTCGACAGCCGATTCATCATTTTAGCCTTAATTGGGCCTTCACCTCCTTCAGGAAATTTTGTTTTAAGGCCTCAATTCACTCGAAACGCCTTCGTCAAATCACTACTTTAGCTTAGGCGAGTATATGGCCAATATATCGAGTATGACTTTGTGCGATGATGTGATAGCCTCGTGAAGCCTTTTCCAAATCTTTCTACTTTTGCTAGTTCTCTCCAATTACTCATACCCAGTTTACCACGTCATCCATCCACCTATTTCTTGGTCGTCCTACAATTATCTTTTTGGTTGGTGCAAAAGCTCATACGACGATTTTCGACGCTACAATCTTGATTTTGTCGATATGTCGATATTCTCGGCAACCTTACAGATTGACCAGAAGGAGGCAAATTCATAATCTTGGGCGTCTTTGAATGCTTTATACGATTTATATGCCTATGTTTTTGACAGGCACGATTTACCGTAGGTATTGCAACATTTTCGGTGCGGTTAAATGGGTCTCAAAGCTAAACACCGGTTATCAGCTTTCTTGTTAGAGCCCGCACTATTAAACAAGTTTTTAGACACACTTCACTGCCAAGAATGCATTAATTTTTGTCTGATTCATCCGCATAATTGCTGCTTGTTTGCCGAATGCTATGAGAATATTCTTTCCCTGCACCTTGCCCTAAGTTACGCGATCCAGTGTTAGCTAGCATCCCTACATAGTGAACTATGGTTTAATTCCCCAGATAGACCCAGTGAGCAGGCTAGTTAAAAATCCTCAGAGAGACTCCCGCTCAGCTGTCAATCTTGGGTCTGTCCGTGAAGACATATACATCTTCTCATCTCTCATCCGTGTGCATATTCAGTTGCCATTACGTTGCCATCATTGATTGTCGTATGCTATTCAGCATCCCGTTTCATTCGGTCCAGCGGTGCAAGCCAAGCATTGCTGCAGTGGGTGTGGTACGAAATCCACCAGTATGAACGCATGATATATACTCTGGGGTGGGGTGAGAAATGGCAGAGATTGTTGGAAAAAGTCGAACAACTGTCCAATATATTATTAAAAGGTGTGAAGAAAGTGGTAGAATAGCAAGCAAGCCAAAAAACAGTACCAGAAAAGTATTTCCCAACAATCTGCCATTTCTCTTTGACTTTTGCCCGCCTTATAATGAGAGACTACTAAAGAACGAATTGCAATACTCGGTTGTTTGGTACCGTATGGAGGTGTATGGCGGCAAATGGCACCGGCAACCTTGAGTTCATCCGAGGAACAGTGGATGCAATGGTTTAGCTTGATATTCTAAAAATAAATGTGTAGCAGAGTGCGCAACTTCTAAGTATTACTGCTGGGTTTGCATTCTATCAGTATAATGGCCCTAAGCACACCTCAGACGTTGAACGCTATTGGCTGATATACAATTGTAAAACAGTTTTCCCCGTTCCTCCTCAATCCCTAACTTGAATGTTAATAGAAGTTTTGGGATACACCGGGCAGGAGCATTCGTAAGACAATATTACCTCGCAGAAAGACCTTGAAAGTGTACTCAAGCAGGAATGGGCTAGAATTAATCCTAAGTATACTAAAAATTAGTAAATTCAATGCCGAACAGGCTTCTAGCAGTAATTACAGCATAAGGAGGACCAACTTTCTTAGTATTGAGTGTTATGGACGACATTTCTTAGTATTGAGTGTTATGGACGATTTTCATTGTGAGATAGAAATATGACCTTTCCGGAAATTTGAATTTTTCCCGTTTTTGTTATTGATTAATTTCATAATTTTTCGTTATTATTTTGAAGAAAATAAATGAAAAACTTAGTTATGTAAATTCTTATTTGGATTTGTTGAGAGCTAGATGAAAAAAACTACTTAATTCCTCTTACTCGTAAGGTGGACGATTTTCACTGTGAGCCACTGTAGTTATTGAGTAATAAATTTTCAAGCGCAAATTTCCACACTGAGTTGTTCATGCAGTGTTGCCAACCCCATCCTGGAGTAAAACTACATACATGCTTAAACAAAACTGTAGAAAACTGTAAATATTAATTAAAAGACGGTAAATCTACCGTTTTTTTCTTATATTGTATTATTTAATGGTAATAATAAATAAAACAGATAATGGGGAAGTAGTCCAGTCAAATGGTACTTTCGCTGAACATTTTATGAAAACAGCAATTTTTTTTGTAATGTGTAGGGGGTTGGTTGGGAGTATAAAACCGAGTTTTCGGGATCCGGAGGCGTGACGTTCGGCCGCCAACTTGTTTTGACTGGTAAAAATAGTTTTCCTTATTTCTCGGAACCCTGAGTCCTATAGAATTTTTGTACAGATATTTTTTTTAGATAATCAAATTATCTACAACTTTCGTAAATAATGTTTTGCCTTAATATTAATAATAAAAAAGATATGGACGAAAAATGACAAAAATTTTGGCGGTGATGAAATCATACATATTTTTTTTGAATTTCTTAAAATAGGCATTGTGCGCATCGAACTCGAACTCGAACCAATTTTTAATTTCTGATTTTGTGTGCAAAGCACCTCTTATTGTGGTCGTAGTAAATTTATTTCTAAGTTTCGTTTTCATAACATTAATGCTCGAAAACAAGTGTTTTACTGTAGCCGTACCGTAGCGGCAGCCACAGAAGCTTTTTGGTCAAATTCGATAATAGTGGAAATTGTACAGATCCATCGCCTTTATTAATTGAGAAACATATGGCCTACTACGAGATAGATGGCGCTAAATAAAAAACTGTAGATTTGCAGGCCTAAACTAAAAACTGAGAAGATTTCCAAAAAACTGTAAATCTACAGTTAAAACTGTAGAGTTGGCTACACTGTTTTCATGCGATCAGTTAACTTATTATATCACCTTTACAATGGAATTGCGGGGATGGACGATCTTAGGTGGATCTTTTCTGGCTGAGCAGCTCGGTCACCTAAAGTTCTGTCAAATGGCTTCCTGCACTAATTCGCCCTCTTTGTTTCCCGAATTCTTCAAACAGAATCTCCTTACATACAATTTCGGAAGTATAAACTTGAACATTAACTTAAACGAATCGATATATCACAATTTTAGTTGCTGTAATAATGGATAAATACAACTCTTCGAGCTCCAGGACTAATTTTTGGTTCTCTTGCTTCAGTTCTAACACAGACTTTATGCCGCCTTTATCGGGCAAATCTAATCACTCTTTAGTTGTTCACTGCTCAATACAGACTGTCAAAAAATTTTTTCTCACCAGAATTTTGTTTAATTTCCGTCGCCTACTTTGCAACAATTTTGAATCTCGGCCTCACAGTGTTGTTGTTTTAATTATGAACTGTGGGAAATTTCCGGAAGATGGGGAATAATCAAAGGGGAGAAATAACCGACCGTTACAACCCTTCATCCAAGGCGAGTCTTTTCTTCTTATAGTCGGAGAGCCAGAGCCGAGATTTTAACTTCATCCGTAATATGGACAAACTTTACGGTAATATCTTCCGAAGGTAAGGGTGATAACGATCCTACGCAGGCGGACAGCTCAATAGGGGCGGAGGCTAGAAATAATGGGTCAAAGTAACCCCTTTTTTTTTTAAATTAACCTCATCGATATAGTGCACGAAAATTTGCAGAAAACATAGATCAAAATAAACTAAATCCAATTCCAAATGGGCGGACACGTAAGTTGTGGCAAAACGGGTGGCGGAAAGGGGTGAAGTACCCCTAAATTTATGAAAGAAAACGTCATCAGTAATATGTCCGCCATTTACACTACCCAATTGTGTACATTTAAGACACAATATGCCAAAAGGGCGGACAGCTAGGTAGAGGCGATCAGCTGTAAAACGAGGTTACATGAGGTACTTAAAAAACTAAACTTTCAATGAACGAAATATAAAAATTTTTTTTTAACTACGTGCCAGTCGATACACCCCACTGATAATGTCACCTTTTACTAATTTGGGTAAGGCGAACTCAATAAAAATAAAACCAACCCTCTAACTTGATCGGAAACTACCCCAGGACAACCTTTATTACTAAAAATGAGTGCTTCGCACTTGCTTATGCAAATAACCCCCACATTTTGGATGCCGCATCATCAGTAATATGTCCGCCATTTGCACTACCGTATTGTGCGCCATTTAAGACACAATATGCCAAAATGGCGGACAGCTAAGTAGAGGCTATAAGCTATAAAACGAGACTGTTTGAGCTGCCTATCCGAACACGTTATTGCGTATCGCAGGCGGAGGCGTCCTACACCTGCGAGTAAGTAATATAATTGCCGTTCTCAAATACGTTTATACATTAGGTACTACAATATTATTAATGTGTGTATTAATTAATAATAGTTATTAGTGCGTAATAAGTACCTTGCAAACAAATTATTTATAAAAATCAAGATGGGTAAAATATTAAAAAAAATTTTAATTGTAGTTTTGTAAATTTTTTTATTAAAATTAAGATATAGAAATGCCAAGTTAATTTAGAAGTTCCCTGGGCCTTTCAATCTGTCGCAGCTGAAGAAACGATTTTCTCATAGTCCTTAAATTTTTTTCTATTTAATGATGTGAACAATTTGTAGCAAGAACGATGGTATCCACTCACATTATCAACTGTTTTGGGTAAAACAATATCACTGTATTTCAAATTACATATTACACGAATTTTTAATTTGTCTCTGCACGTTTTTAAAGTACTCTCGGTAAATTTTATAACTCCGGTTTTTTCGCTACAATTAATATTGAGAAAGCACGCGGCTTCAGCTGTTTTCTTTGCCATCTTGGACACCGTTGGTCTAGTAAATCGTTGTAATATAACGACGTTCGGCAGTATTTCATATCCCTGTCTATTTCTCTTTCTTTCTTTCTCGGGCCACTTCCACGACGGCAAGGCTACGCTCCCCACACTTATAGGGTTGACATATTGGAAGGCCCAGGGAAATTTTAAATTGACTTGGCATTTTTATATCTTAATTTTAATAAAAATGTTTACAAAACTACACTTAACATTTTTTTTAAAGTTTTAGCCATCTTGATTTTTATAAATAATTTTTTTGCAAGGTATTTATTGCGGACTAATAACTATTATTAATTAATACACACATTAATAATATTAGGTCTGCAGTAAGAAGCAGAAACCTGCAGTAGCTACGAGCTGCTGTAACCTGCTGCAGCTTAGATATTTGAAATATGGCAATGTGAGAACTGTCATTCCCGTGTTAAAACTGCAGAAACCTGCAGAAACATGTTCCTGTACTTTCTGTACTTCATCCCCACCTCTCAATAAGCAACTTGCAGTAAGTGGCAGAATGCAGAAAGTACGGGAACAAACCTATTGTAGTAATGTATAAACGTATTTGAGAACGGCAATTATATTACTTACTCGCAGCTGTAGGACGCCTCCGCCTGCGATACGCAAAAACGTGTTCGGATACGCAGCTCAAACAGCCTCGTTTTACTGCTTCGCCTCTACTTAGCTGTCCGCCATTTTGGCATATTGTGTCTTAAATCGCCACAATACTTTATTTACGAAATTATTAAGATTTGGGATATCCGGCCCCCTTTTGGATTGGATAACTTCTTACCTTAACGGGAGAACTCAGGTGGTAATATTTCAGGGTTTCCTTTCAAAAGAAATCAATGTAACCTCAGGTGTACCCCAGGGCAGCCACCTAGGACCACTGCTATTCAACATATTCATTTCCAATCTATCTGAAAAATTAAATGGCACTCTGCACCTCTTTTACGCCGATGATTTAAAAATCTATAGTGCTATAAAGTCTCAAGCTGATGTATCCTTTTTATAGTCGAAACTTAATGCACTACAAGACTGGTGTACCACTAATAATGTTTTTCTCAATACCAGTAAGTGTCACGTAATTACCTTCTCCAGGAAAAGAAACAAACAGCTGCAGTATTATTATCTCAATGACAAAGTCTTGGATCGTGTCGATCACATTGTTGATTTAGGCAATGTCCTCGACAGCAAGTTAAACTTTAACTTACACTATGACAATATAACTGCCAGATCCAACAAGCTGTTGGGCTTTATTAAGAGAAGAGCTAAGGAATTCGACAATGTATGGGTTACTAAAGCTCTGTTTTGCGCATTAGTCCGGCCTATACTTGAATATGCGTGCCAGATCTGGGATCCCATATTTCAAATAAGTCTAAACCGAATAGAATCAGTCCAAAAGAGGTTCCTTCTTTTCGCGCTTAGGAACCTTCATAATCCTTCTGATTTTCACAACCTTCCTCACTATACGGACAGACTCAAAATCCTTGATCTCTTGCCTCTATCCCTTAGGCGTAAATTGCTCATATCTTGTTTTACCCTGGATGCCCTGAACAATAACCTCAACGCGCAATTCCTGTCGGAAGTCGGACACCATCAAATTTAACGATACTCGACAAACAAGACATTCCAAATTACTTAAAGAGTACCCGCATCGCACTGAATATGCTAGAAACGAACCCGTTAACAGGTGCTGTATTACCTTCAATACCTACGCGGCCTGTTTCTCTCCCTCAATTAACAAAATTACCTACAAAAGAAAACTAACTTCCCTGCTATCCTCCTGATTGTACTAACATGATAGACCTAGACCTTAGTTTAATACGATGTTAAATACTCACTGATGTTCCTTTACAATAATTATTTTTTGTATTTAATTGTAATTAGTAATTAAGTGCCTTGCTTGGCAATAAATAAATAAAATAAAATACGGTAGTGCAAATGGCGGACATATTACTGATGATGCGGCATCCAAAATGTGGCGGGTTATTTGCATAAGCAAGTGCGAAGCACTCATTTTTAGTAATAAAGGTTGTCCTGGGATAGTTTCCGATCAAGTTAGAGGGTTGGTTTTATTTTTATTGAGTTCGCCTTACCCAAATTAGTAAAAGGTGACATTATCAGTGGGGTGTATCGACTGGCACGTAGTTAAAAAAAAAATTTTATATTTCGTTCATTGAAAGTTTAGTTCTTTAAGTACCTCATGTAACCTCGTTTTACAGCTGATCGCCTCTACCTAGCTGTCCGCCCTTTTGGCATATTGTGTCTTAAATGTACACAATTGGGTAGTGTAAATGGCGGACATATTACTGATGACGTTTTCTTTCATAAATTTAGGGGTACTTCACCCCTTTCCGCCACCCGTTTTGCCACAACTTACGTGTCCGCCCATTTGGAATTGGATTTAGTTTATTTTGATCTATGTTTTCTGCAAATTTTCGTGCACTATATCGATGAGGTTAATTTAAAAAAAAAGGGGTTACTTTGACCCATTATTTCTAGCCTCCGCCCCTATTGAGCTGTCCGCCTGCGTAGGATCGTTATCACCCTTACCTTCGGAAGATATTACCGTAAAGTTTGTCCATATTACGGATGAAGTTAAAATCTCGGCTCTGGCTCTTAGACTATTATAGCCCGGGGTCTTCGCATGTTGTCCATGTCCACCTACCTAGAGCTACCGCATTAGAGACTTCTACTATTCACTGTACTGTACTTTATCGAAAGCAATTCTAAAGCCCACAGCTGTGGCTTTCTTTATACTTCCGATAAATAGTTCTAGCAAGCCTTAAGCCTGAACCAGCTATGTCGTGCCGGAACGTAGCTGTACGTACCGTAACGTACGAACATGAGTGTTTATACAGGGTGTAACGCATAAGATTGTACACCGGGCGGGTATGAATAGGTTTTGGATAGACGAACAAAAAATCGTTCCGGAGGGGGTGGGGTAATCTTAACGGTTTAGCCGCTAGGGCGTTTTGAAGTTTTTTTGCTAGAGTTTTACATATCACCCTGTATTTTTGTAACCCTATGACCTATTTTCATAAATAAGGTATCAGTGTACGCAGAATACTCCCACCTATCTAAAGCTGTAAAAATGAAGGTTCTACCGTACCAGGTTCAAGAGCAATGAGTCAACAAAGTGAAAATTTTGGTTTTTTTTTACTAAAATTTCAACTAAAACCACCATTTTCTCCAAAAAATACGTAATTAACTGATATTTTTTTTTACAAAATTGGAAAGCTTGAACAATTTCCTATGAATAATGTCCTGACAATTTTTATGCTACGGCCTTTACTTTTGAAGTTATTAGCAAGTTTGATGTTGAAATTGACCTTATTTGGTGCTTATTTGGTACTTTCTAGCAAAGCTTAGGTGAAAAAGTACTAAAAAAGAACCAATTTTAGCATTAAAATTGCTTTTAACTCCAAAAGTAGAAGTCGTAGGAAAAAAATTCTCTAGACATTTTTCATAGGGAATTGTCCAAGCTTTCTAATTTTGCAAAAAAAAGTTTAGGTTTATCACGTATTTTTTGGAGAAAATGGTGGTTTTAGTTGAAATTTTAGTAAAAAAAAACCAAAATTTTCACTTTGTTGACTCATTGCTCTTGAACCTGGTACGGTAGAACCTTCATTTTTACAGCTTTAGATAGGTGGGAGTATTCTGCGTACACTGATACCTTATTTATGAAAATAGGTCATAGGGTTACAAAAATACAGGGTGATATGTAAAACTCTAGCAAAAAAACTTCAAAACGCCCTAGCGGCTAAACCGTTAAGATTACCCCACCCCCTCCGGAACGATTTTTTGTTCGTCTATCCAAAACCTATTCATACCCGCCCGGTGTATAATCTTATGCGTTACACCCTGTATAGCGCCGACCTAAATTAACTTAATGAACTTGCCGAATGTTCGTTAAATTCTCGAATGGTACGTGCCGTACGTGCAGGTGCCGTAAGAATGGCACAAAACCTTAGCATCCGTTAGCTATTTAAAAAATCTGTTCACATTTTAACAATTTTTTAATAAATGTGGAGCAGTAAATGACATAAAATATTATAATTATTATTTTACGCAACAACTTTCAAATTTCCATTTTATTTTTTCTAGAAATAAACATAATTAGTAGGTTAGTGACACCCGTGTTGTTTTTGTCCATTCCAAAGGATGCGGCATGCACCTCTCCTGTGCTTATGTAAGAGGGGAATAAATCATTCGAATGCCTTCGTGACCTTTACCCTTTGTCGGTCGGTTGCATTTCACTGTTTTCGAAAACAAGATGTTATGACTATGTTTGTTTTCTAAAAATGTGAGAAATTTCAATTATCCTTTGTCTTCAAGTATTGTTTTTGAGTGAAAGAGTTCATGTAATTAGTCAGTTTTTGGTTTTCTGAAGGAGCTGTTGTAAGCGGCATCAGTCACTAAGTAATATCCGTGGTTTTCCTCATTTTTTTGATTTCGCGATTATTTTTCTTTTTTTTTATGCTTTTAAGTTTTCTTTTATACTTTTAAGTTTTTTATTCTCTGTCCACAACTTAAATAATTTAATCAAATCACTTAAACCTTTATTTATTCTCGGCATTTTCACTTTTCACTGCGGTCTCACTGGTCACTTTCATTTAGGGCTATCTGTCAAAGTGCCGTAATAGCCTTATGACACTGGCTTTATCGTAGGCTGAAAATGCTGCCTTGGCTAGGCTGAAACGTGAAAGAAAAAATTCAAAGGAGATTTTCCCATGTGTAAGAGTGAGAGGAGTATACTCAAACTTTTCTTGGCTGGATTTTAAGTGTTATAAAAAGTCTAGAAAACTGTTATAAAAAGCATAGGAAAAGAATGAGATTCATGTTCTTTTTTCTATGCTTTTTATAACAGTTTGCTGCATCTCTCGACTTTTTATAACAGTGAGTGAATAACAATAAATTGAAGTGATTATAAATATAATTTAAGTGATTATAAATATATAAGAAGTGGAAATAAATATAATTGAAGTGAAAATATATTTAATTGAAGTGACAATAGATATATTTGAAGTGAAGTGGTAAATGTTTAGATTTGGGGCTCCGGAGTAAAATCACTCCAAAAAGATTTTGAGGTGTTTACGGTAATTTTTGAATGTCGCAATAGTAATTTCAAGGCGGAGAAGACATATTTTTCTTATTAAAACGTGAGGGGGTTGCGAATTGGGGGATTCCTTTTGTATTCACTCACAACTATCTGTTATAATAATCAGACAATCGTTCTTACTCTCACATGCTATCTCTGTCACACAGTATAACAGATTTCGTCATTTTCAGCCTAGCCAAGGCAGCATTTTCAGCCTACGAAAAAGCCAGTGTCATAAGGTTATAAGGATAGTAGAGAGAACAGTTAAAGAATCATCTTCCACCGAATACTAGCGTGATAACGCTCATTTCTGTGATTAAACAGAAGATGGGTGTGTCGCTTATTATGCTTAGATGCGATGGCAGGAGAAAGGCAGGGGAGTTTTTCTAAAGAGGGAACACAAGAAAGAAGGAAAGTTATCTAGGTCGGAGAAATGGAATGGCGAAGGATCATGCCGAGAAGTGGATGCGAACCACCGACCTCTGGGATGGTAGCCGAACGTCTTATACGTGAGACACACTTGTGGTATAGCAATTGAGATCGAGATATTGCAGTTTTGTCATATCGCAATATGAAAATGTGAAGACACACTTGCATTAGTATACTGAGTTGTTTTGGTTGTTATTTATTTGTCAGATTATTGCAAAACGAAAAAAAAATTTTGTGCTGCTATTAAATATGAATAGAAATATTGCCAAATTTTGATTAATTTATATTAAAACTAAAAGCGAAAATTGAAATTTTGAGTTCTGACAGGCAGTGCTGCCAAAATAAAAATTAAAATTCTGTTCTAAAGTACCATTTTGGTTTATGTTCAAACTATTTTCTGGTTAAAATCTTGGGTATACTGAGGCTATACCACGATATTTTTCTCAATTGAGATATTGAGTTTCAATGTTCTGTATACCAAGTGTACACAGTGATTGCTTTTTAGTATACAGAGACACAATTGCGGTTTAAGTGAAATTGCAATTGCTATACCGCAAGTCTGTCTCCAGTATTAATCTCTAGGCTACCGAGGCCAGCTATCGTGCTGCTAGTCAATATCACTGAAAAATTAGATTTTTGTCCGCTATGGACGCTAGTAGTGGTATAAATTTGAACTTGTTGAGCTAGTGGTGCTAGTAGTAGTAAAGGATGCATTTATGGGGCTAGTAGTAGTACATGCATGAGTTTGTTGCGCTAGTGACATAAACATTCTTTTATTTTTATTTCAAAAGGAACCTGATGACTTGCCTGCATAAGCGTCCTGTTCCCCCCTCAGACAACCTCAGTTTTGAATTTTCGCAACATCAGCTTTTAAGAATGAGGTTCGTGTCTTCGCTAAATTTAGAAGTGGGAAAACTTTGGTATTGTTTGCGCTTGCTCATGTGATTTGATTTTGGAGTTTTGTTTTGTCAGCTTTATGTGATATAAACAAACAGATTTCGTTGAAAATTTGACATTCTATAAAATTTTCTTTACGGGCCCCTTCACCACTTAGATTAGTGTTTTTGTTAAGCTTTTTGACAAATTTTTGCTCAATTTTGTCATTTGTCTTAATTCTGATATTTTTGATTATAGTAGTTAACTGGAACTGCATAATTAGTGAAATGCAGGTATAATAACTAAGAGGGGTCGTAGTTGGCTCCAGTTTATCTCCATCCTCATCACCACCATCATCAGAATAACCCCTAAGAGGGATATCAGTTGCCTCCAGCTTGTTTCGTCGTAGGAGGGATCTGGAACTGCCTTAAGAAGCTCATGCGGCTGCCATTGCCCACCACTGATTTAGTTGTTCTGTTAGCAATAGCTAGATTGTTGTAGCAGACAATTCCCACTGTAGTTGTTGTTTCTTAATAGTACATCGAGTTCTAGTGGGTAGGGTATCTGGTGAGTCATGCACTTCGTAGGTTGTCTATTACAAAAGGTCCATTACCCGTACCAAAAGTACGGCATTTAAACTAATTGGGCTCCGTGCTTTCACAACATAACCCTCTGAACGTGTCGTGGAATGTGGAATGTACAGATTACTAAAGCTACCGGATAAGTTTCTGATGCTATCTTTGTGCAACCATGACTCTTGATTGAGAGCAATATCCAGTTTCATCTTACCAAATCCTTTATTTGCCGGAACTAAGTACCATTTTCACTCTCCATCAACTTTCCTTCTTTTTCTTATTTCCTTATTTACTGCGCAATAACTTTTCGCCGCAGAACTTTTAATATTCCCACCTTATCTCTGCAGGCAGGCATGTTAAGATCAGATGCACGCTGAATACATATAATTGTTTTTTCTTTCTGGTTTTCCATTTTCCTTGTATCGCTTTTTACTAGCCACAAAATTTCCAAGAACTCAAAACAGATAACATCTCATGTCCCATTAGCTTAATTCCATAGGTAAAAGACAAATAAAGAATACCTTAGAGTCCTCCTAGTAAGAGACTAAAGAACAAGGTATGAATATGGATTTTTTACCAGATTAGGCTCCCCCTTGGACTATCAGTTACATGAATTAAACATCCCCGTTGCAAGTTTCTCCATTTCATACCATAAATTGTTACAAATCTGTGAACGTGCTGTGACTAGCAAGTACGTCTTACTTTCCATCGATCTTGAAGTGCATCAGAATAGATCAGAACACACGGGGGCAATCGCCAATGATTATCTTATGGCAGCAGAAAGGCGGTACAAAGTGATCAATGAAACTCGACCGAATCGAACAGTCACATCGACACACAGCGCAACCAAACCAAAGGACAGAAACGTCATGGAAGGCACTTTACTGGATCTGCACTGTGGTGCGGTTGAGTTTGGAAATCCATCCCGGGAATTGGATATCCGTCTGTTATGTTCATGATGAGGTCGTTTCGTCAGTTGATATATAGTTGATCTGGTATGTTCTGAGCCTAGAGATGGTTGCCAGTCGTGAGCCGCGTACATCCTCTATGTTTCATCCATATTCAAGTGTGCGTCTCACCGAGAGTGATCGCGATGCAAGTAACAGCAGCAGCAGCAGTGTCTTCCGAAAAGTCAGAGTGCCTCCGCCGATCGATCGTGGAATCCGATGCTTTTTCCTGCTGCTGCCTTCTCACACGGGGTTTTCATTCGATGACGAACTTGTTTCTTGTATAACGAGTTTCCCATAAGGAACCCGGTGACCATATTCGGTGAATAGACCAAGCTTCTTATTTGGTCATTTGACCATATTTGGGACACTTGTGGTATGCTTTGTGGGATTTTTCGTGGTTTATGTTGTTACCATCTCATGCCAATGGTGGCAGCCATCCTATCGATAGGAACTCAACAATTTGCAGACTATTGACTCTGGTTCTATGTTTACAAAGATCACTGTGATTCACGATCGCATCTCTGCTAATTGACCCGGGATATTGTGGGCCAGCCAATTGATCTTTGCTTGGTGGAATTTTATTGAATAAATTCTAACCAAGCATCTTAGCTTAAGTAGAGTTACCTTTACCAATGGCCAACTGAGAACTGTAATTATCAGACAGCGTGATAACATCTGTACTTATGTCTGAATCCCATTAGACGTTAACCGCAAGAAGCACCTGAGAGCCTTCAGGCTTACACTCAGCTCATCTTTAAAGGATGATGCAGGTCGGAGATTTTATCATTTCAATTTTCATATAACCGCTTTCTAGTGGCCACCACTTCAGCCTCGTCATCTTTCATTTCTCAACTTACATATCCCCTAACATATGACGTGCAGCTGTTATCCCTAATCTCTTTAGGTACCTTGTGTGTACACCGGTCTCAGTCTGAATGCTCATTACCTGATTGCAGGACTTTTCACATAATCAAGCGCAAGACGATCTCTCCATAAAAAAAACAAAGAAAGAACTGGTCTTAGAGAAACTCTTTATGGGAAATCTGATGGAGATGACGAGTTGGGCTTCCTTTTGGTAGCACTCTGGATACAGCCGCGGGTGATTAATAACTTGAAAATTACTGAAGCTCCACTCTGTGGACAAACATCAGGAAGAAGATCTTATGGATGTCTTAAGATTTTATCGGCAATACTTCTTCAACATCTTCCAAGACAACATTGAAGAGGATCAGACTCTTGAGCCCCGGCTGCGCTTTGAGGTAGGATGTTACCTGGCATTCGATATGGTGCAGCAAGACCTTTGAGTTGAGAGAGTTTTGTTAAGAGTTCATGGTGACAAATTTGAGAATAAGAAAACAATCAAGTTTGGTGTGGATTCGTTGTTATCGGAAAGGGGTTTCCGGATTTTAGTTGCGTTTTGTGGAAATTAATTTCTGGTATTTTATGAAGCAATTACTGTGGCGGACAGGCAACATAAGTTTGGATGTTCTGCAGGTACTTCGCTGGTTAAGATGTTGTTAGGATCACTTTGATTTATTTTGGACAAGCAGCTGGAAATTGGACGTTCTAAAAGAGATTTTTTATATGTTTTTGTTTCGATGACATATAAAGACTTATGCCTGGTTTCACGGTGCGAGTGGGTAAGGAGTGACTTAACGTGTTTCAGCTCGGCTTATTGTTTAAACTTACACCAGGCAACAGAAAGAAAAGCTTAGGTTAAAGTTCCATACGCCAAAGCTTACAGTCAGTCAGTTATATCGCTGGATCAGCATTCAGCTACTACATCTGATTAGTCCTTCCTATCTCACTCCTCCTTTTTAATTCTTTCTATCTTAATATTTTGTGTTCGGCCCTATCGTATTATAAGAGATAGGCCCGATATCCTCCATGTTTATTCAGGAACTATGTGATATACATAAGTAGCTCGTCTCTATACACTCCTTCGTGATACTCGTTTGAAGGGCCGGTATGAGACTATACCCTGCAAACATTTTCTCGACTCGTCCTTTAAACGACTCGTTTACGAGTCGAGAATTGCTCGCCAAAAACTTGTTTCTCCACTCATCGCTTTAACGATTCGTTTACGATTCGAGAATCGCTCGCCAAAATCTTGGTTCCCGACTCGTCCATTTAATCATAAACGGTAACCTTTACCGCAAAAACAGTTAGGATAAAAAATGTATCTGATCTTGAATAAACTTTTTTACATACGTTCAACGGTCGGAATTTTCTTATATTTCCTTTAATGACGTTTTTTCAGGGCTGAACGAATTTTAAGGGATCAGGGATTTTCCGCGAGCTGCGTAGTCCGGTTTTATGGAGTTAAAAATAGAAAGGATTCTAGGAAAAGGAAAGGTTAGGATTCTAGAATGGGGGTGTTCTCACTCGCTTCCGTAACCAGTATCATGCCGAAAATAAGAGGACCGATTTTTTAGCGCTAATTGTCTCGCCTTTACTATTGCCTGAGAACAATTGATACAATTGATACTGTGGAAGTTAGTCGGGTAGAACCTTCGCTTTTACAGTTTTAGGTAGGTGAGAGTATTCTGCGTATACTGCTGCCTTATTCATGAAATTATGTCATAGGGTTACAAACATATGTAAACCTCTACAAAAAAAATTTCAAAGCGCCCTAGCGGCTAAACCGATACGATTTCCCTCCGCCTCCCATACGATTTTTTGTTCGTCTATCCAAAACCTATCCACATCCGGCCGCTTCGTAACTTTAGGTGGGACACCCTGCATAAAGAAAACAATATAAGTTCGAAATAATTTTTCATAATTTTTTTCTTTACCCTCCATTTTCCGATCAAACGTGAGGTTTTCCGGAAAAAGCTTATAGGAACTTTTTTGTCGAGAATTTTCATAGCTTTATTTTTGTTCTCTTGACATTTTTGCAATTTCGACGTTTGTCCCGAGTTACGGCCGGGAAAGCGTCGAACAATCCGTTCAATCGAATTTTCTCTTGATTTCCACAAAGTATGGCCCGGAACTCAACGGTTACCTTTTCTCTTATTGCTAAACTCCCACCATTCCAAATTTCATTAACTTACAATTTTTTTTCAGAAGAAATCTCTAGGAGCTGTATTATATATTTTTTCTGCAATTTCTTCCCGCCCATCAAAGAAAATGAATAAAGAGCTCTTCGATTTTAAGTCGCTACTACGAGTCGTTATCGAGTCGTCAAAGTGATTTGCTATAGCATTCCGTTTTCGTCTTTTACAAATCGATATCGTTCCGAGGGGACATCCATAAATTACGTGAGGTGATTTTGGCGATTTTTCGACCCCCCCTTCCCCCCTTGGTGAGATGTCGTGAGATTTGGCTCGACCCCCAACCCCCCCCCCCCCTCAATCTCACGTGAGATTTTTCAAATTTTAAAAAATTTGTAGGATTTGCACTATTATGCGTATTTTTAGTGTAAATACCTTAATCTGTGCTTGATTGCATTTAGAAATCATAATTTGTGTTGAAGAACAGTACCACAAAATCATAACAGCACCAACTCGGCATGCACCCAATATAAACTACAATACCTGTGGATTACCATTTAGCAGGTGATTCTGCCTTACAGGGATAATGATTTCTTAACAAGAGAACAGAAAAATTTCAATTCTAGTTTGAGCTCAATTCGTGTATTTGTAGAGCAAGCATATGGAATATAAAAAAATTTTGAATTTTACAATATATTGACATACGAAGGTTGGCTTTGGCATCCTCTGATTCGTTTATAGAGAGTAACGACTTGACTGTTTCAATAGTAATGGTAGAGCCATTTGAGGAGCGCCAGAACAAAAACCGATAAATCCCATTTTGACATTATTTTTTTTATGATGGCAATTGGTTGTTTTCGTACATATATATAACCATCGTTCATCGAACCTGTTCAGAAACGGCTAAATCTGCTTCAAAAACCTTCCCAAAATCACTGACCTGAACATAAACCGATAAATCCATTGAGGGTGTCAACACTAGTATTCCTTCAGCAGCAGCAGAACCGGTTTTACAACTTAATCTAGGTCTATACTGGTATTCTTTCATCGCGGGTAACGTTCTTGTCTTTACGCGGAGATATCTACGTGCGTTTCGATAATTATATTTGGTATCCACGAGTAATAAGAGGGTTAAGTTTTTAGGCCGAATTTTTCTGGTGAACATGTTACTACACTAACCTCTTATGCTCTTTCTATACCTCTCTCATAAAAAACCGTTTCTGCTGCTGCTGAAGGAATACTAGTGTAGATTGGGCCAAGGGTATCCAATTATATCCAATGATATATCAAATTAGTCTGATTAAAAACCGATAAATCCATTTTGTTTTTTATAATATCTCAACAGGTACCGCACACAGGAATGTGTTATTTAGGTTTCCACACTGTGTTATCAACACCAATAAATTGGTAAACTTCGTTCACCTCTAAATTATAAAGCCATATAATTGCACAGATTTTTTCAATTTCCCAAAAAAAACTTAAATGTGATTTATCGGTTTTTGTTCCGACGCTCCTCATTTATGACTCTGGAGATATACAAACTTCGGAGCATTCTTCTATATATGTCATCGTTAGGTAAAAAACCTGTGACTGAAAGACCCAGGGGGATTATCCTGGAATCCGATTCGAAAGTCATGAAATTCGGAAATAAGAAAATGGTATCTTCCACCAATGCGAATTCGAATTAAACTTGTCCGCCTGTTATCGGATTTCAGTCCGCGAGTAAAGCCATTGCCACATGCGCTGCATTTATTTGTTTGTTTTAAAATATTCTAAAAACTCTTTAAATATTCTTGAAACAATTTATTGTTCGCATCAACATGTCAAATTAAGTTAATAAATGAAGTTGGTTGGCTGAAAATAATTTCTTTTCGAAGATTTATCAGGCATCGCTACTAGCTTCCGTTTGCTTCCTACTTTCGTATCGCCTTAGAAAAGCGGAGTCTGAAGTCACATCCAGCTTCTCAAATTGACGTTTGAGCCGCCTGTACATCAGGATACAGATTCAAGAAGTTCGGATCTGTTAGACTTCCATTCTTCACAACTCTCGATAATGATAACAAAAGGTTTTCAAAATCTATCTTGGCCTCTAGTAGGTATGTCAGAGCAGATAGTCGTCGATTCAAAATTCGAGTCCTGTAAGATGCTTAGATAACTAATTATGTCGCCTGGTGCATATGTCTGCTTTTTGTAGTGACAATGCACCGCAGATAGCATGTGTTCTGACTGATGTGCAAAGAGCCGATTCTTAATATAATCTCTATTATTGCAGTAGGATTGGGCACATTATGCACTTGAGATACTTAGGAGGGCATTAGGTTCTAGGTTTTTCAATAGGGCTTCTAGGCCTTTTTGTTTTGTTTAAGCTTAGACCCCAACACTAGTTCATCGTAGGGTCGCAATCTGTCCAAAAATGGTGGTATAAGTCAATGCATACATTACTTTCACAGTTTTTCCCAGACCATTGTATAAAAGGATAAGAATTTTTCATCACGTCTTCATTCCCAGATATTTAAATTATTTTCTTTACTTTGGATGTTCCAGTTGGATGGTATTTGAAACAGTGAACAAATACAGTGTAAACGGCAGTGCAAAATTTTTATACCCAATTGCTATTGAGTCGAAATATAGTAATAGTATCACGTATACTTTTGATTCATTATTCCTTCTCTATTTACAATATGTATTGATAAAACCTTTCACCATGTTCATCTGATACTGCACCAAGATTTTCGTGAATGAAATCTAAGTGCGGGTCCGAAAAGACGATTTAAAAAGATTTTTTCATTTACAGATATTGTACTTAAAATTGAAAAAAACAAAAAGATACATATTAACAAATATTGCAAAAAAATTACAGAAAAATCGAAAAATACCCATTTTGAAGGCTAAAACCCCCTAAAAAGTGGGCTTCTCGGAGTAGAAAATCGGTAGACTTTATAACCCCTTATTAAAAAGCATAAAAAGAAGCGCTTTGCCAATTTTCAGCCTGTACCTAATTATTTCCGCTATATCGCTTTTTTCGGCTTAATTTACCTGTTACTATTAATTTAACCCAGTTTTCTCGCGATTTTACACTGTTTCTTGCGGAAAAAAATTACGTGAGATTTGCGGAGACCCTCCCCCTCCCCCAAGTGAGATTTGGTGAGATTCGGCTCGACCCCCTCCCCCCCCTAAACACCTCACGTAATTTATGGACGCCCCCTAACGACTCTCGTCTCGAAGTCTTCTCGAAGATTTCGCGACTCGTTTTCGAGTCGTTCTCGAGTCGTAATGTTTGCAGGGTATGTCTTTCGGTCGTCTTTCACTTTCCTCCGCACATTTTCGGACCTCATCATGCAGGTGTTAGTGGCAGTGCCGGTTTCAGAGGGGGGTAATTGGGTAATTACCCCCCTAAGAATTTACTATCGCTTATTTATTTTTATTCTTGAAAATTACCAATATTTCAAACAAACAGGTTGAGTTATCGTGAATCTAATCTAATTGCTCCTTTAATCCCTCATGGGACATAGGGCGGAAACAGTTGCCCTCCAGCGGACTCTGTTTTGCGCGACAGCTCTCAGCTCTGACCAGGATCTCCCGGTTGTTGCGGCCTCTGCTAATAGGGTTCTCCTCCACGTTGTTCTAGGTCTTCCGACTCGACGGGTTCCTTGCGGAATCCAGTCGAGGGCCTGTTTGGCTAGATTCTCGTTTTCGCGTCGCAAGGTGTGGCCAATCCAATTCCATTTCCTTCGCCTGATTTGGTCGTCTATCCTTTCTTGGCCGGCACGGCGCCATAGTTCTTCATTTGAAATTCTATCTTGCCAGCGGATTTTTAGGATACGACGTAGGCATCTGTTGATGAAAACTTGTAGGCGCCCTGTGATGAATTGGGTGACTTTCCATGTTTCGCAACCGTACAAAAGAACTGCCTTAACGTTGGAGTTGAACAGCCGCAATTTGGTGTTAATTGAGATCTCCGTCGATCTCCATATGTGAAACAGGCATGCATATGCGCTTCTTGCTTTATTTATTCTGGAGCTGACGTCTTCTTCTGTACCGCCGTTTTCGGTAATAATACTACCGAGGTAACAGAATTTATCTACCAGTTCCACGTCACGGTTATTTAGCGCTGTTGGTTCAAGGGTGTTTGCATTTATCCGCATTTCTTTGGTTTTAGTCGGATTTAACCTTAAGCCTGCTGAACTACTTTCTGTTGCCAAATTGTTTAACATGTTTCTGAGGTCCTGGTGTCTGTGGGCCAGCAAACAGATATCATCCGCGTAGTCGAGGTCCTTAAGGCGGTCTAACAATCCCCATTGTATGCCACCTGTTCTAGTATCTAGAGCGCTGACAAGGATGTCGTTTATTACTATAAGAAATAGTAATGGCGAAAGTAGGCATCCTTGCCGTACTCCTGAGCTCACTTCAAAGCTGTCGGAGAGTTTTCCATTGTGAAGAACTCTGCATTTGGAATTGTTGTATAGAGCTTTTATCAATTCTATTATTTTATCCGGCAGTCCACGTTGCCGAAGAGCTCGCCATATAAAGCTCCTATTAACCGAGTCGAACGCTTTCTCATAGTCTACGAAAGCAAGGTAAAGGGGGGATCGGAATTCAGTAGACTGCTCCACTATGATTCTCAAGGTGTTAATGTGGTCTATGCAGGAGCGGCCTTTTCTGAATCCAGCCTGCTGTCTTCTAAGCGTTCGATCTACTGCCTCTCTTATCCTTGATAGTAATATGTGGGACAAGATTTTGCCCACAGTAGATAATAGACAGATGCCTCTCCAGTTGTCACATATTGTTAGGTCCCCCTTTTTTGGTATTTTGACTATGATACCTTCCGTCCAATCCTCCGGAAAGGTACAGGTGTTCCATGCTATTTCCAGGATTGGCTGTAGCGCATCTGCTATGAGGCTTGAGTCGGCTTTCAACAATTCTGGCGGGATGCCATCTTTTCCAGCTGCTTTACCATTGGCCATTGCATGAATCTAGTGACGTTGAATTTTTCCAAAACTGCTGGAGAGTCGTGGAAGGGACCGATACCCGAGACTACCGCTAATACGGCACGTTATGGCTGATTCGAAACGAGCGTATACACGACACGACAAGAGTCGGCTGCAAAGTGGTTTATGAAGAAGAGGATGAGAGAGGACGATAGGGAGGGCACTAAAATGTGAGCGATATTTTCAGCAGATTTTTCATGGAGACTATACAAGGAGCTAAAACTCCGTGTTGTCAATTTTCGTTTGATTAATGGTGGCGCTGCAGTCAAATGTACCCCAAAAAACATGGCCGATTGTATTTATCCGGTTCATAGCCAAGTTCGTTTATTACTTATATATTTAATGTTTACGAAAAACCAGCTTCTAAATTCAATTCATATCAATGCGATTATTCGTAATTAATCAATTTTTGATGTTTCCAATGAATTTTTATTAATTTCCAATGAATTTTTTTTGCATTTCCCCATTTCGACTAACTTAATTTTGAACGAATCGTCGAAATGGGTGAAATTCAGCTAACTTCATGTGCGGTACATCGGAGACCATTTCATGTCATTTCCCCATAAGAGTTTTACCTCCTTGTATAGTCTCCATGAGGGGTGAAAAGGCAACTTCAGCTAGGGGTGGTTTGGGGGGTTGCAAATGGTAATTATGCAATAAAAAAATATTAAAGTTTTTTCTTATTTAAATTTTTAAAATTACCCCCCCCCCTAAGCCAGTTGGCTGGAAACGCCCCTGGTTAGTGGCGCTGTAGATCTATCTAGCTATCGGGTGGAGAGGAGTGGGCTATGTACTGTTGAGAACTTTATACTTAAATTAAAAATAAAAATAGATAAGATAAAAACTACGTCTAGCAAAAAACGTACACCTCCTCCGGTTATTGGTAAATATACCTCCAGATTAGTTACCTTGAAAAAGTAGTTGAAACTACGTAGTAGAAATTGACCCTACCCCCATTTCTTACCTATTTGTAGCAAACTATTCTCACTTCTTTTTCAAGTATTTATATGATTTTGTCGGTTAAAAGGGTGAACATTTCAGTTTATATCCCACACAAGCACAAGCCACGCGCGAAAATAGATTGCCCACAAGATTTCATCCAAAACCCACCACTACGAAGTTGAATTACATATTCGATCCCTGGTGGGAAACCTCACTCGGTGCGAAAGCTCATCCAACCACACCGAAGTTCAACCAAATTCCCCAGCGCGAAAGCTCATTCAAGACGCAGCGAAGTAACCATAGCCCATGGTACAAATACTACAAGGTATGCTCTTACGGAGAGCTTTTATTGTGTGACGTCACTCGTAGCCGATTTATGAAATTTCATTAGGAAATAAATGGTTTTTAATTTTTAACGTAAAAACTACTGCACCGACTTCATTGCAATTTTGCCAGGAGTTAGATCGGTCTACTATCTAACTCCATGCAATGGAATTTGTGCAGTAGTTTTTATGTTAAAAATTAAAAACAATTTATTTCCTAATGAAATTTATAAGTAGAATAGTATGTAAGAATATATGACACCAATAATTTTAAGTGTTCAAACAAGACCATCTCGTTCAAAGCATTCAAAAGATATAGTGGTATTTAAGTATATAAAAAGTGAAAAATTTCGGATGTTAAGTTACAATCTTCTTTAGTTTTCTTTTTTTTTTGCTTTTACAATATGTTTCTTTATTTGCAGGAACATTTAAATTTTTTATTCTAACATAATTCGGCATCGGAAATATAATTCCTTGCATTTTACAAAAGACAATATTTTCTGCAGTATTTTAACAAATTTTCTTTTATTAATATACTATCTCCACTATTTTTTTTTTCGAAAATATTCTCCAATTGCTTTATTTTTATCCTTGATGCTTTTACCAAACCACATTTGGATAATTCGTTTACCTATGATAAAAAATTCGAGCAACCCTGTCTTGGTCCTGGCGTATTTAACTTACTTAAGCATTTAATAATATATCAAGCCAAATTTTCCAGTGCATCTCCCTGCATTTCCTCGAATTGAGCACTGGAAATGTCCTGAAAAGTGGAATTCATTGATTCTTTAACTATTTCCTCCGAAATATTCAAATTTTCCAAAAAATTTAAATTCACTCACGGTTTTCACATGGAAGAAGGTAAACAGCAAAAAAGCTGGCTACGAGTGACGTCACAACAAGAAAACATGGCGAAAAAGCTCTCCGTAAGAGCATACCTTGTAGTATTTGTACCATGGCCTTAGCCCTACCACTGACTCTTAAAAAACTCGCCCAAGCTGCCATTTCCTGAAGAACACGCAGCGCACCATCTGCCTCCGGACCGTTTTAGGATTCCCTCTAACATATTCTGGATCGTAGAGAAGCATGCCAGTATGTCAATGTGGAGCATCCCCGCTCCGACTTGGTCCTGCATGCGCAGCACGCGTGAAGGAGGCTCAGTTTGTCCGGCCTCCATTTTCTGCTGTTAGCCGTTCTGTTCAACGCGACTACCCACGCTTTCGCTGCATATAGTAACTAACCAGGTCTAGGCGACCCCCATGTTGGGTGGGAAGCAAGGTTGCAAGTGCTGCACAAATACTGGATGCTTTACCTGCCATGCCCTCCAAGTGTGCTTTCAAATTTTAGCCTCCGGTCGGTCATCACTCCCAGGCACCATAGGGCGGGCTGTGAGTGAATGATAAGTTACCCTACCCTCCACTTGCTTATCAGCACAGCTTCAGTTTAATGCTCAGCAAGGTTCAGACCAGCGTTTTCTAGCCTCGCTTTAATCTCCCAGATAGCTTCGTTCGCCCACAATTCGCACAGAGGAGTCGTTTAAACACAAGTACGAGTACCCCAATGTCAACCGCTGCGCTCGATTGCAACTGCTGTTTTTGGGAGGCGTAGCCTCAACACATCATTATACATTAAAATCCACAGGAGAGGTATGAGCACGGATCCCTGCAGAACGCCGCATGTTGGTTGTCCTGTACGCGTTCGGCCCAACTTCCGATTCCAATTGAAAAAACGGACGTCTACCAGCCCCTACACCTCAGATGTTTAATCCAGACCGCTTGAGCAGGCTCATCAGTCTGCCTAAAAGATTTGTCTCGGTCATATTTGGTGAAGCAAGCTCGCGCCGAACAAAAAGGCCCTACTTCTTGTTATCGCAGGTCATTAACAGAGAACATGAAGGGCAGACTTCTCCTCCTCGACGGAGTCTACAGGTAGGATCCTCCGCTCTTCAGATCGCCAATAGGTCATAATTTAAGGTGGAGTGTCAGTTTACCAAGCCAACTAATGTCCTGACATCCTTTCTGCTTGATCCCAGATCATTTTCTGGCGCAAAGTTCGCCATGACAAGTGTCGACCCTCAGTGTTCGGTGTATTTAAACAAAGTTCGATCAGCTATGGCTCTTTTCACGAAACTCTTGGACGCCCAACATTCTCAGAGTCCTATTTGGCCAAGGTGCCCATTGCTTTTGAAGCTCTAGATCCATTACCCAAATAAAGGCAACCCGAAAGAGAACGCGTAGTTAATTAACTGGCGCGTTGCCAATTCCAAACTGGTTTGAATTCGACTCTACGAGGTTTGATCGCCGCTTGGCGCTCTGAAAATAACAAAATTCGCTCGTTAGCACAGATGCTTCGTAGGACATGGTGGGTTTAATCCATATGTCGCCCTTCCGCCTTTTACTCTGGCTGTCTTCATGACTAGGGCCGTTGCCCATACTGAGGGCACGTATTGTAAGACTGAGATAAGATAATCATTCTCGTGATTTCGAATCGGCGACTTCGCTTTGACCCTCTATGTTTGGCAACATCCTCACGATCACCTCACCTCACCTGGTAGATGTCTTATTATCTGTGCTCTCCAGGTTAAGTTTAAAGTTGATCTTTCTTTCGATAAATCACACCAAGAGACTTAACCATCGCTTGGGATCGGGTAAATTCCGTCATCTTCACGGACGTATCCTATCGTATCTTGCTGATCAGAACCAATTCTTTTCTTTTCACCAAGATCATTGTTCGCCTTAACTAATTACTTCTAAATTTCTTCGATTACCTCGTTGGCAAATATCTGGATTGCATCGAAATGACTTCCTTTGATCTCTACGTCGATATCGTCCGCTAATTCGATGGTGCAATTTTCAGTACATAGATTTTTATCCATAATAGTGGGCCCAGGGTGGTTCCCAGGGGCCCAGAGTGGTTTACCCTTGCATTTGGTCTATTATCCAATTCGCAGTACAGCTGACTCTTCACCAGAAATTTGGTGATGCATTGAAACGCCGAAGCTTATATCGTTGTCTTTTTATTTCAAAATTAGGCGGAAGATCCCTTTAATCGTTAATGGTCTTTATTTCAGATCACTTTAGTTCAAACTGTCGACGTTTCTAGTGTCTTATAGCGCCAAAAGAAAGTAAAACAGAGAAAGTCAGGATGAGGCAAAAACGCCAATGTCGACACGAGTTTTCAACATTTTACAGAGACAATTCCTATTCAGTATGTAGTGGCCGTGTAGAACTTAACGCCACTGAAATCTACACCTATCGATCTATATTGATCAAAAATGCCTAGATCACCCATCCGTGGTTTAGTACTAATATTGAAAAATACTGCTTTATTTCGATGATCAAATTCGACTTCAACGATCGCGCCAGCTTTTTCGTTATGTCCTGTAGGCTGATACAAAGGAAGACGGCGAAAGTGTAAGGAGGCAAAAAAATGTCTTCAGTGAGAATGGAGTCAAAGATCTTTGGTATGGTAACTCGAATGTCTAAAAACTTTCAAGTAAATAAAAAACCAAGAATTAACTATGAAATCACCTCAAATTTAGAAAAACTATGTCTTGAAAGCTCAGTAAGTAATAATTTTCCCGATACCACCACTATTTTCTTAAAAATTATTCCCACTTTCAATCAGCCATAAATACATTTAATTTCACCTATAACCAAAGAAATTCACTAACAATTCACGCAGAGCACAATACTATAATTACAAGACAAGACACACGCATCCGACAGAAGCCCCGATTGATAGGATAATTTTAAGTATCCAGCATCCGCAAATTAACAGTATAATTAGCTAACAAGAACTTCATTTGAATAATTACAATAGATATATTCCCCCACCTCTCATCGTTACCGACTCTTTTGTACATCAATTCATGCGAACGTCGACATGATCTGAACATAAGAATTCTCACGTATTCATTTGAATGCAATGAAATCAGGCACAGGTGCATGCGAAGATGTTCCACTAAAAAACAACAACATATGCACACGATCTCTGTCAAGATCACAAGAGGAAATGAAGAAGAATATAAAAAAAAATAAAAAAAAATGCAAACAAGAAAAATCTAGGGAAAAAATAAAGAAAATTTTAATTAAAATCTCCGTAGCTGACTAATTGATCGCAATGTAACATGATCTTGGCGATATCGCCTCTGATTATATTAAAAATTAACAAGTTGCGCATGGACAGAGAGAATGAACAAAGCTAATAGTTTGGGGAACAAGGAATGTGAAAGAAAAGAAGAACCTGACACCAAAAGTCTCGCTGCCAGGTCCAATCAATCTGGTAAGATGGCATTAAACAGGCGACAACCTATCGAGGCCGAACCGATCTTATTCATATTAAACGTGTCCTAGACATGAAGTTCTTGTCCATATCCATCACCATCCACCGTGATCTGATGTAAATCATCACCTCTCACAGACCGTTCCACAAACTTATGATAGCCAACTAGTGGATGGAGTGGATGGTTTATTTTCGTGCTTCCAGTTGAGTCCGTCAATATCGGCTTGATCGCTGATAATTATACACGTTGATCGATCATTGCAGGGAAAGAGATTGCCGCGTATACATACACACAAAATCATTCAAGGACAAACGTGCAGCCAGACAGAGATTCACCAAGATCAAACACACGATCAAGATTACTGACAACAATTTTCGACATAAATTTGCAATGACGCCCCGGCCCCCATTATACAAGACGGCCTCGCATAAAGTACCTTAGTTGAGCTCCAAGGTGGCTCGGACGCACAGATCATTTGCTCCATTGATATAGTTTATACCAGAGAGGGAACAAATGCAGCTGTCATCGCAAGATCACGACATCGTGTAGTGACTACACCTCAAACACAATTTGCAAAAGGGTAATCCATTTTGCTTTTGTTTTTGGTCTAGTGTGATGGCATCATTGGTGGCTAGCGCTATTCACGGATATAATGATCTCAAGGATCTTGTTGATCTGGGACTGTGAGCTGGGATCCTTGGGGGATTCGTCGTCTTCAATTATAATCGCAAATGTCTTCAATTATCTGTGTCTCTATTTTGTGTAGAAAACGTCCGGTCGTGTGAGCTCTACGGAGTATATACGTACATATAGGACACCTATGTACGGAGGATCCGAATGAATGCATGAAGATCACTTTCAGTTTTATCTTAATCTATCTTCTACTGAAAGGTTGGTTAGATCATGAGAATTTAAGATGTTAAACAAATCTTCACTTTGTTGTTTATCAATCTTTTTCCAAAGAGAATAAATTTTGTGAGGTTTTTGTTTTTGTATGGGAGGAGAATAATCTTGAAGAAACAAAATAATTAGACGCAATTTTTCTTCTGATCATGTAAGGTTTCAGATGAGATTTATCAGAGTTTAACCTTGCCTTTTATAAAAATACAATTTTTACTAGCAAATTTTAGATGTTCAGAGTGTCCAAAAAATTCAGCCATATTTTGACAACAAAAGGGTAATTTGTCGACCTTTTTAGGTTCAATTAGTCTTTTATAACAGTTGAATCCAGACTAAACCTAAACTTCATTTGTTCATTAAATCGCAAACATTTTCAAAGATGATTACAAAATCTGTTCATGGTTTTGTGATAACCTACAACAGTGCCGGTCTAGAAAGTGTCGGTTATTGGGCCTTGGATCTGCATTAACTGATTTATCTTCTTCCTTTCAGTGACGAATCGGAGAGTACCGCGACCTCAACTTGAATCTATTGCACTGTTAGCAATTCTTATAAGTGGTATAGCTGTGGCCACCTATTTCACAATATAGCACAATCGAGCTTTTGGTTTGTGCCTTAGGCGGAAGCTTTTTCGGTTTGTGTCTTGGGTTAAATTTTACCTGTGTGGAATTGGTTGAACTTTGCAGTGGTGGGTTATTGTGTCTTGGGTGGGCTTTCATGCTGGTGTCATGGGTGGGGATTTCATGCCGGTGTATTGGGAGAAGATCGGTGGTTTTGGGCGGTATATTGTGGCGGTTAGAGGAGCCGCGAAAACTTTTCAATAATAATAATAAGAATTATATTTCATTATGTGTGGGGATTTGGTCTGGGTTCCAATTCTTAACGGAGTTTCCATATTAGTTTTGGTCTAAGCATACTTTTAGGGAGGGTGATTTTTCGTTGATCGCGCCTCAGTTAAAGTCCTATGTAAAAAAGTATTATGACGTTTGATGGGAAATATCATGAGCTTATGACCACTTGCCTCGAAAAACCAACGGTTTCCGAGATAATCGGGACAAACCGCGAACAACTAGCATTTTCGCCCCTTTAAACATAGTAGCACCAAAAGTTTCTTCCAAGTGGGGCTCTGTTTCAAATTTAGCAACCTTTAGAGGTTTATACTTCTTTCGTATTGCATCTCGTGTTTTTATACCTTCAAATTGCTGCACTGACAGTTACAGCTACACTGATATATATATCTATACAGATGGACAGTTATATAGCCCAGGAAGACCCGATATACCAGGCTGACCAGATGGACCAGACAGCCTAGACAGACCAGACAGACTAGACAGATCACTTTACCTGTATAGCTGTGTAGTTGCCTGCCTGTATAGCTGCCCACCTGAGGGTTTGAATTTAACTTATAATACTTCGTATACAAATTCGAACAACTATACAGATAGGCATTTATATAGACCAGGCAGCCCAGACAGAAAAAACAGATCAGACATAAGACAGATCAGACCAAATGGCCCATAGCTCCTTGTCCTCCTCCTATCTATCTGTATTTTGGTGAGGAATTAGGTCCAAGCGTATCGCGGCCACACGCTTGGTCTATTGTACTGCATCCTTCTACCTCATATTTGTAGGCCAGACCGTTTGAACAGGTTCTGCAGTTTGCTTAGCGGCTTATCGCTTAGGCTTCACTGTTCGAGCAGGGTCTCACTGATCGACGGCTGTCTAGGTCTGCTTGTTTTCCCGGTAGGAGGGTCATTACGGCTCCCTTTTTTTCTTCTTCTGGGGTCCCTGCTCCCCTGGAGAGTCCTCTGAGCGCTTCCGTTTAGACAGCACACCAGAGGAGCCCGCATGTGACTGTATTGCGAGATGATCCAAGAAGAAACAGCGTGGAGTTAACTATTATGTCAGTTGTCGAGCTCCAGTATTCAATCTATTTCGTTAAAGTTCGTCAAAGCCATTTAATAGGAGGGACCGCGTTTATGTGCAGGACCGAACCGGTCCAAAGTACCAAAAAAGGTCCCAAAAAAACCCGCATAAACGAAGACCGGACCGAACCATTTTCGGTCTTTTTGGTCTTGATTTTGGGGTGGACCAAAGCGGACCAAACCATTTCGGTACCGGCACATAAACTGTGTTGGACCATAACAAAGACCAAAACATAACCTGTAAGCTGTAATTTTGAGTGAAGTGTCGACGCCGGTTAGTCGGTTAATCAAAATAAATAAAAGTGAAATTGTGATAATATTAAAATAGGTGAGCGTTGGGCACACGAGGAAGTAATTACACTTCTCGATCTTTGTATAGACCAAAATATCACGGCACAAATGGACGGCAAAAAAATGCGAAACCAAGAAATTTTCAATAAGATCCAGTTGGAAATGTTAGCTCGAAATATTAATAAAACTGTACATCAAATACAGATTAAATATAAAAAATTAAAAGGGCAATATATTTCTATAAAGAAAGATCACAGTAAAAGTGGAGGAGGCAAAATTTATAATATTTATTGGGATAAGTTGGAAATACTGTTTGGAAATCGGCCTCGTTGTACATACACAGAAGAATGTGGTTTTGAATCCAGCATAATTGAAAGTAATTAATTATAAAATTTTACGTTTTTAATTGTATGATTCGTAGGAGATATTGAACAGACACCTGCGGAAAACGCAAATTTAGACGCAGAAACCTCGTCGGTGGATATGCAAAATATATCTCAATTATATGTATGTTATATTTAAATTTCTCCAAAAACATTGTAAAGTTTTTTCTGTTACAGGTCGAAATGCGTATGGGAAAGCCCTATCAGAAGCTGTTGAAAAATCGGAAAAAAAGCCAGAAGAGTCTGCAAACCGAGTACTTAAAAGAACAGGAAAGGTTTCAACTTCAACAGCAACAATTTGAAGAAAAAATGGCTCTGCAGGATCAGCAGTTTCTACAAGGTTTATATCAATCATATGCTCAGGCGAGGACTTCAAGCGCACCTTTTTATTATTTAGAACAGCAATAGTTAATTAGTTAATAAGTAGTAATATAAGAAATGAACTTTATGTGATGCCATTATGTTAGGAGTAATTTTATTTTTATTTATCAAGAGAATTATATTTTTTTTATTATGTTTTAGCAAAGAATGTTAACGAATAACTTTTGTGTTGCTGTATATATATATTACATGAATTAAAAAACTGTGTTATAATTTTAAACATTCATTTAATTTTAATAAATCAAAATTTTTGGCCAAATATTGTGTTAAATTATTTCGGATCTCTTTTACTAAATTATTTTCCTCGTTCGTGTTCATGTTATGTGATGATTCAGCTTCGTTGCTACTTTGTTGAAAATCCTCTGTAGTACTGTCGCCGGCGACGGCGGTTTCTATTAAATTAGGCCGAGGCTATTCGCACTGCAGAGTAGATAAGAGTAGATAAGAGTAGATGAGAGTAGATGAGAGTAGATGAGAATAGATGAGAGAGTAGATGAGAGTAGACGAGAGTAGACGAGAGTAGACGAGAGTAGACGAGAGTAGACGAGAGTAGACGAGAGTAGACGAGAGTAGATGAGAGTAAATGAGAGAGTAGATGAGAGTAGACGAGAGTAGATGAGAGTAAATGAGAGTTATTTACTCTCATCTACTCTCATATACTCTCATCTACTCTCTCATTTACTCTCATGTACTCTCATCTACTCTTATGTACTCTCATCTACTCTCATCTACTCTTATTTACTCTCTCATCTACTCTCATCTACTCTCATCTACTCTTATCTACTCTTATCTTCTCTGCAGTGCGAATAGCCACTCCCATTAAATTATGCAAGACGCAGCAGGCTCCGACAATTTTCGGCATGAATTTATAGTAGATGTCGGATTTTTTAGATAAAATCCTCCATCGACTTTTTAATCGCCCAAAGGCTATCTCTATTTTCACGCGAGCCGAATTCAAACGAACATTAAAATTTTGCTCGATGTCTGTCAAGTTCGCTCCAGGATAATCTTTCATAAGGAAAGGCAGCAGAGGATATGCTCGATCTCCGATTATGTAAAAATCTATTTCTTTCCCGTCAATGTTTTTAGGTCCCTACGAGTAATAGATTATATTTAGTGCTTATCAAAATATAAGAAATATTTACTTTTGGAAATAATTTATCCTTATTCTGGTAAATAGACGATTCCTTAAAAACTGTGGCATCATGTGCACTTCCAGGTACTTTACATGAAATATCTCGAAATCTGAATATAAAACATGAAAATATAAATCCAACTACAAATAATATTTCTTAGGGGGCGTCCATAAATTACGTGAGGTGTTTAGGGGGGGGAGGGGGTCGAGCCGAATCTCACCAAATCTCACGTGGGGGAGGGGGAGGGTCTCCGCAAATATCACGTAATTTTTTTTCCGCAAGAAACAGTGTAAAATCGCGAGAAAACTGGGTTAAATTAATAGTACAGGTAAATTAAGCCGAAAAAAGCGATATAGCGGAAATAATTAGATACAGGCTGAAAATTGGCAGAGAGCTTCTTTTTAGGCTTCTTAATAAGGGGTTATAAAGTCTACTGATTTTCTACCCCGAGAAGCCCACTTTTTAGGGGGTTTTAGCCCTCAAAATGGGTATTTTTCGATTTTTCTGTAATTGTTTTTGCAATATTTGTTAATATCTTTTTGTTTTTTTCAATTTTAAGTACAATATCTGTAAATGAGAAAATCTTTAAAATCGTCTTTTTGGACCCGCACTTAGATTTCATTCAAGAAAATCAGATCAACATGGTGAAAGGTTTTATCAATACATATTGCAAATAGGGAATCCATTACATAAAAAGTATACGTGATACTATTAGATACTATATTTCGACTCAATAGCAATTGGGTATAAAAATTTTGCACTGTCGTTTACATTGTATTTGTTCACTGTTTTAAATACCATCCAACTGGAACATCCAAAAAAAAGTAAAGAAAATAATTTAAATATCTGGGAATGAAGAGTGTATGACGTGATGAAAAATTCTTATCATTTTATACAATGGTCTGGGAAAAACTGCGAAAGTAATGTATGCATTGACTTATACGACCATTTTTGGACAGATTGCGACCCTAAGATGAACTAGTGGGGGGGTCTAAGCTTAAACAAAATAAAAAGGCCTAGAAGCCCAATTGATAAACCTGGAACCTAATGCCCTCCTAAGTATCTCAAGTGCATAATGTACCCAATCCTACTGCAATCATAGAGATTATATTAAGAATCGGCTCTTTTCACATCAGTCACAACACATGCTATCTGCGGTGCATTGCCACTATACAAAAAGCAG
Source organism: Thereva nobilitata (assembly GCA_963855945.1). NCBI lineage: Eukaryota > Metazoa > Arthropoda > Insecta > Diptera > Therevidae > Thereva > Thereva nobilitata. The sequence goes on along the minus strand of OY979698.1, from coordinate 77,780,181 downwards.
ACATTTACACCAGGCGACATAATTAGTCATCTAAGCAACTTACAGGATTCGAATTTTGAATCGACAACCATCTGCTCTGATATACTAGAGGCCAAGATAGATTTTGAAAACCTTTTGTTATCATTATCGAGAGTTGTGAAGAATGGAAGTCTAACAGATCCGCACTTCTTGAATCTGTGTCCTGATGTACAGGCGGCTCAAACGTCAATTTGAGAAGCTGGCTGTGACTTCAGACTCCGCTTTTCTAATGGTGTGGCCACACTACGCGGTCTTGGGTCGTACGCGCTTTTGCCTTTTTTTTTCATATAGAGTTTTATGACTTTTTTACGACTTTTTTACGACTTTGTCCATGGTAAAGGCCGTGCGGCCAAACAACGCGGACAAAAGGCTGTGGTTAAAAAGGTACATTGTGCGTCCACACACTATGAGCTTTTCAAAAGCGCGTACGCCGTTTCAAATGAGAATTGATTTTTTCTCACTCATGACTCAGAAAATTAAAAGATCACGCGCGCTTTTGGCTGGCCGTACGACCAAAAGCGCGTGGATTCTAAGTCCGCGTAGTGAGGACGGGCCTTAAGGCGATACGAAAGTAGGAAGCAAACGGAAGCTAGTAGCGATGCCTGATAAATCTTCGAAAAGAAATTATTTTCAGCCAACCAACTTCATTTGTTAACTTAATTTGATATTTTGATGTGAACAATAAATTGTTTCAAGAATATTTAAAGAGTTTTTAGAATATTTTAAAACAAACAAATAAATGCAGCGCATGCGGCAATGGCTTTACTCGCGGACTGAAATCCGATAAAAGGCATTCGAATTCGCATTGGTGGAGGATACCATTTTCTTATTTGCGAATTTTTTTTTTTTTATGTGGAAGACTAGAGCCCAGAGAAAGCCCTTTGTACTGTCGACAATCTATTTTCTTCGTATAGAGTGCAATGTCTGAACCGAATTTCATGACTTTCGAATCGCTTTCCAGGATAACCCCCCTGGGTCATTCAGTCACAGGTGTTTTACCTAAAGATGACATCTATAGAAGAATGCTCCCAAGTTTGTATATCTCCAGAGTCATAAATGGCTCTACCATTACTATTCAAACAGTCAAGTCGTTACTCTCTAAAAACGAATCAGTGGTTGCCAAAGTCAACCTTAGTATGTCAATATATTGTAAAATTCTACATTTTTTTTATATTCCATATGCTTGCTCTACAAATACACGAGTCAAGCTCAAACTAGAATTGAAATTTTTCTGTTCTCTTGTTAAGAAATCATTATCCCTGTAAGGCAGAATGAGGTTGGTTTCCAAAGGATAGGCAGAATCACCTGCTTAATGGTAATTCACAGGTATTTTAGTTTATATTGGGTGCATGCCGAGTTGGTGCTGTTATGATTTTGTGGTACTGTTCTTGAGCACAAATTATGTTTTTTTAAATAAATCCAACGCAATCAAGCACAGATTAAGGTATTTACACTAAAAATACGCATAATAGTTTAAATCCTACAATTTTTTTAATATTTTAAAAATCTCACGTGAGATTTACGGGGGGGGGGAGGGGGTCGAGCCAAATCTCACGACATCTCACCAAGGGGGGAGGGTGGGTCGAAAAATCGCCAAAATCACCTCACGTAATTTATGGATGCCCCCTTACAGCAAATCGTAGTCCACTATAGCTTGTAGTACTATAGACGAATACCCCTTCCTATTTGCGAAGTCGCGACTATCGTTGCTAGGTGCTAATATAGGGATATGCGTTCCGTCTATGCAACCAATTATTTGTGGAAGCTTACATTTATCCTTGAAGTGCTTACTAATATTTTCAGCGTCATTTTTATTTGGGAAAACAATATTTTTTTTTACCAATTTCTGTAATATTGCTTCCACCACCTTATATAGAATTTTTTTAACAGTGCATTTATGCACTCCAAAAACGTTCCCCACAACTCGATATTCCGCACCTGATGCCAACTTGTACAGCGCAATCGCTATTTGCTTCTCTACCGGTGTAGTTCTCCTATTGTTAAAAATAGGGGTTTCCATAGGTTTTAAATGAACCCGCAGCTCACTGCATAAATAAATAAAAGTGGATTTCGTAACTCGAAAATCCTCCACCCATTGGGCACATGTATAATTTTGCATAACATTCGTCCAATGATGGTCGCTTCTATGGAGGAGACCGCATGACCGATACATGGGTTGCAAGGAAAATATTATTCCAACTAGTTTCTCCTCGTTCGGTTGTAATTTGTTCTAAGCCGCCTTTAAATGAAATAATTTATGTAGGTATATGCAATTTATGAGAATATTAGCTGGGACCCGGTGCGCCTATGCTGCACCCGTAAACCAATAGTAGTAATCAGGTGATATGAATTTTGAATTTGGAATAACTCCACACAGAGCTAATAATATTCTACTTGTCATACCCTTTCATTTAATACCCATACCGAATGGCTTGCAAAGAAAAAGGTAATCCACCATTTTGCGTTGGCCGCCATTTTGAATTTGGAATGACGCCACAGAGCTAATAATATTGTACTTGTCATACCCTTTCATTTGATACCCATACCGAATGGCTTGCAAAGAAAAGGGTAATCCACCATTTTGTGTTGGCCGCCATTTTAAATTTGGACCGATCGATATGAAACTTTGGGAATCGTATTTTTTTCGGAAAAAACCAAAATAATATAGATCTGAGCTCTTTAGCAGTAATTCGAAGAGTACCTCCCATACAAAAGTTCGAATTTTACGGATATCGGTACACTACAGCCACCCGAAGTGTTCGAGATAGAGCAAAATAGACCTCGTAGGAACACCCGCCGTACCCGAAAACCCCTATATACAAAAATTCAGGTCAATCGGATGAGCGGTTTCGGAGTCTATTGAACATTTACAGACATACTTTCACTTTTATATATATAGATTATCTAACATTACCTCTGCAATTTCAAATTAATTATTTTACGCCTCCTTATCCTCTGCTTCCGCTTAACTAAATATATTTTCACTAGAATTTCAAAACTTTCTATTTTCACTCCGTTCGACAACTCAGAGTGAGGTTATATTCGAAGCGCACATAAACTAAATACCGGACCGGTCCGATAGACCGGTTCGGTCCTGCACATAAACGCGCTCAGGGGTTTTGACCTCTTACAAAATGTTACTCAAGTCACTCAAGTTTCTGTTCTTTATATCAAATAAAAGAACACATATTTACCTAAAAGATGAGCCTAATTACATTGCTCTACGATAATTATTCTAGGAGTGATTCAAGTTTAAGTAAATTTTAATAAAAAAGTACATTTTTTTACTTAAACACCCTGTATCTTAGTGGATAGTGGGGATAGCATAATCTATAAACTCTGTGAACACTATTTTCTGATAAGACTTACCGTTTAAGAGATATAAGCCAAAAATGGAATTTGTTGTTTTTAGGGGGTGGGTGTTGGGGGTAGTGTACTACCAATTTTCCGAAACTTTTTTTTAACATATTCTACTCACTAAAAACAATTTTTTTAAAAAAAATTAGTGAGTTAACATTTTGTTAGAAGTTTTCATTCAAATTTTGCTCTGACGACCGGATTATCTAGGTTCTATAGATATCGCAAAACCCTGTTTCGGGCCAATAAAAACAAACATTGTCTGAGGTATTTAAGGCTTCCGTCTTTTCTTTACCTAAATTATTTTGGACTTTATCCTACGGGACTTTGTCGCCCTGATTGCCTCTTGGCTGCCTCTTCAAACTACTCCATAGCTTCACTGGTCATGGTACTCAAAATTACTCTTGCTCCTTCGACAATATATAAGAGAAGTATGCGCCACTGCAGATCGCACCCAGCCACACTTTTCTCTATTTTTTAGCCATCCATGTACCATACGAATCTACTCTCTGATAACCTAGGGAACCCCAGGGTTTCTCGAAGGTGCTTACCGGAACTGTGAGGGCCTTACGGCAGCGACCTACAGTCTCTACTTTCTTTCCCATGGTCACTGTAGAACTCTTTGGTGCTGTCCGCTCCCTTATTCGACAGGCAACCAAAACGACTGCGTGCCACCATATGCTTTCTTGAGTTGCGTTCCTGTACTTGCAGCTGATTATGCCTCCCATTTGGAAGTGATCTCGTCCAGGTCCTTGATCTCGATCGCTACCTGGGTTCGTGCTTGCCCTTACCTGCGCTCTTCCTCTTAGCGAGGATTTAACCTTCTGCTGGGGGTCCACCGTTTTGTCTTCGGCCGTCTTTAGCTCCACCAAAAAATATCTCCCTTTTGTGTCTGCCTGATGCGCGTTACCGCATCCACAAAATCCGTTAAGGAAATGTCCGATATTACCTTCCTCATGATTACCGGATGGGGCTGGGGCGTATATGGCATTAGCTAAGTAACGTAGAAAAAACTCTTAAAGCCAAGCATCCAGTAGTCTTAACGAAGCAAATCAGGATTGCTTTGGTACTCTTCGTCTCTCGTTTGGTGTCATGTCTCTGATAACAAAAGCATCCCGAAGGTCACTCATTTCGGCCAATCGGGTATCAGCTCAGTTTTAAATGGAATCAAGAATGAAGATGATTTGATGGATCCATCCACAAATTGTAATTTCAACATGTCGATCGTTGATCAAGACAATCTTCTTTAAGATCTTGAGTTTGGGACGTGGTAAAGAAAGTTTCGTGGCGCTGGTCAGCCTACTTTTGTAGATGTTTTCCGAAATGTCAAAAGATGTGTCAAAAGTCCTCCCTTATTGTAATTTTAATAACAATCACAATCGATCCATAACACTTCCTTTTGAATTTCGGCTACAGTAAAGCCGTGTATGCATTCCATTACGTGCTGATCACGTTTAGCTATTAAATCAACTAAATCACGCCATTAGAAATAAAAATCTTATAAATAAATTGATTTTAAATTTATTATCGTAATGTCAGCCATGAAACTATTACAGTCATAAATATCTCATCGTAACAGCATTGAAATGAACTCGACTAGCCCCGAACACTTAGCAACTGTGACTACCGTCGCTTCTTAACAAGTTAAAACGGAGAAAGGTGCACGAAACTGTCTTCGGACCACTGCTGGCATCACGTTAACGTCTTTATAAATAGCCAAGAAATAAGTTCTTTGCCGCTAGCGATTTATTATCTGGGAATATTAACGCTTGTGCACTGTCAAGTGAGCCTGCTTCAGTCCTCAACTTTCTTCAATTTGCTCCAAGTACACCCAAGAAAATTCTTAAAATAAACCGCCGCGAGACTGCATGGGAGCAGGCATCATCAGGACAGCTGGGGTGTCTGGTGGAGAGAGAGAGAATTGAGGGACAAAGATGGGCAACCCAGACTCCCGGAAAAGGACCAAGAAATGGCAGAGCATCGGAGGAAAGTGTTTGATGTCAGGGTGTCAATAGACTTGTGTTCACCTTGCGTTAAGTGACGCTGTTTAACCAGGGAAAAACCAGGAAATCTGGAAAAGTTTCTTAGAACGTTTTTCATCATTGACGCATGCGCGCAACTTTTCAGATCCCGTTGCGTTTGCGCCGTGCGCTGGCGACCAGAAGAACCCAATTTAAATTCATCGCCGAGAGTAGGGCGTCAAAGTGGGATTTGGTGTTAGCGAAAATTTTTAATTTTTGATTTATCGATCTCATCCAGGAACACGGACATCAGGAATGACAGTGCCTGGGGCCAAACTGAATATATAGTACATATATGTATGTATATCGTATGCCTCTTGCGTGCCTAGATAAAACGCACAGGCTGGTGCCAATTGCAATCTCTACCATAGCCCCAGACACACCAACTGCAGTTTTCGGGGTCGAAAGAGGAGATGTTGCATAGGAAGTTGCTTATTGGCAAAACTGGTTGCCACTTGCTGCACCGCGATGGTATGGACCATTTAGATTCAGTAATTGAATGCAAGTGTGCAGAGCGCGAATGCACCTTAAGAGTGGCAACAAATTCGAGGTTAATGGTGTGGCCACACTACGCGGTCTTGGGTCGTACGCGCTTTTGCCTTTTTTTTTCATATGGAGTTTTATGGCTTTTTTACGACTTTTTTACGACTTTGTCCATGGTAAAGGCCGTGCGGCCAAACAACGCGGACAAAAGGCTGTGGTTAAAAAGGTACATTGTGCGTCCACACACTATGAGCTTTTCAAAAGCGCGTACGCCGTTTCAAATGAGAATTGATTTTTTCTCACTCATGACTCAGAAAATTAAAAGATCACGCGCGCTTTTGGCTGGCCGTACGACCAAAAGCGCGTGGATTCTAAGTCCGCGTAGTGAGGACGGGCCTTAAGGCGATAATAAAAGCCAATTAATGGCAGAGCTGGACATATTTTACAAGATTTGTATGCCTTGAAAAGTGTCAGCAAATTTATGGCCGTGCGAATGTAATAATTTTTACCGGCGGAAAAAGATTAAATTTGATTTTATTTAAATTAGTTCAAAAATTGTTTTGTGGACTTGTTAACATGGGCATAAGCATATCTTGTTGTTTGGTATGAAATGGTTTTTTGATTTTTTTACGCTTTTATTGTTATGTTTAGTGATTTTTACTTGAGAGATTGTAGCTCGATTCAAGTATGTTGATTGATCATTAAACAGGTTTTATTTAGATCTCTCGTCCTTTCTCCCTTGACTGTGCCTCAGGCCGAGTCTTTGCTGTCGTTCGCACAACCGAAAAATATTCCTTTCTTGATTCTCCTTTACTGACTTTTAGTATAGTAGTTCTGTCCCTGAGATATACCTACAATCAACAACGGATAACTTTGATCTGATCTATGTACTATAAATATATAAAGAGCCTTGCTGCCAAACGTTACTTTGATAATAAACAAAAACAGTATAGAGCATTTTTGGCAGCCTTGCGTTGATCCATTTTTCCTGTAAAATAGTCTGTGCAGGTTCTTGTTCGATGGCTCTACAGCACATTTCGAGCCTTGGCGTCCTTCAGGTTCTTCCACCACCGAGGCTTTAGCTCTGGTTTCTTAACTGATGTGCTTTTACGGGCGGCTCAGGTAGTTAACCCAACGTCTAATCCCTTCAGCAGGGGCACCGGATGCTTGATTTTACCCCATCAGATAGGGTGGCCCACCTGTACCCCCCAGTTCGTCCGTCGTCTGTTGGTTATCCAGGGGACATCATCGAGGAGGTCACGGTATGATATAGCGAGGAACAGATTGACGCCTCCTTCCTCTTTTGCGCTTTCCTGTTCCCCGGGAGATTTTTGGATATGAATCCTTTGGATATGAATTTTAGGCTATATCAAAAGCCTTAATATTAAAGGTTTTAAATGACGGGGTCGACACAACAGACTAAATAGGTCGCAGTGCCTGCAAAGACGCCGACACAAAGAAAGAAAATGCAGGGAGGCGATCCGCAGGTTGCCAGAAGAGCCTGAAAATCCTTTTTAAAAATGCTAAATGATAAAGCAGATGAGCTAGAATACGCGACAGAAATTTTCCCTATTCTAAATGTGGGGGGATGGGCTTCGAGGGAATGCAGAGAGATTTGACCTAACGCAGTTCCTGAGTAGACGTGGAGGATAAAAGCTATACCTCCAACGTTTTGAATAGTTCAGGGTTGGTCACAGCCCACAGTGGGCCAAAACGACTTGTTAGCTATCAAAAATCTGTAACTTTTGTTCTGTTAAAGATATGATAATGAAACTTTGGGAAATAAATATTGACATTATTACTTTTTAATTGATAAAAAAAGTTCATTTGGTTTACACGATGCATCAAAATAAATCAACAAAATTTCAAGTATTCAATAAATTGATTGTTAATGTTTTTTGAAAAGTTTTAACGACATTTTTACCTTAATCTTTAATTATTTTATTATCTCCATAAAAATATTTAATTAAAAAAAACTTTTACAAATATATACAAAAAAATAAAAATTATATTATACGGTTATACTCAAATACTAATCAGTTGCACACTTTCAAACATATTGGCCTGGATTCCCGAATCCGGCGGATCGCAAGTGAGTGCGGATTTCACACTTTGCGATCCCCAAATACACCGTGTGTGTAATCGTGAATCTAAACGTATAGCAATGCCAACCTGTTAACGATCTCCGAGAACAAAATTAAGGAATCTCAACTTAAACATCCGACATTTTGGACTTGGTGGTTATCCGAACAGTTCCGTCAGTTACGGGGGAATCTCACAAACTTGACCCTGCATATAAAGGACCATATATGTTATCTCAAAAGTTCTACGCAACGACCGCTACTTGATAGAAGATCCCGATTCATTCGATCGAAGACGAAAATTTACCTCCGTTTTTACCAGTGATAGAATGAAACCTTGGTTTTTACTGAGCCCGGATATAGACAACAGTGACGGCGAAGACGACGATAATCCGTCATCTTCAAGTCAGGAAAGGCCGAGCTGTCAACCTACTGGAAATGTGCCCGGATCCCGACAACATAGTGTACCGGCACAATGGAGCTCCTTGCTGGGGACAGCAAGGCTACTACCATCATGCTTGGGTAGACATAAAAAATTTAGAAGCAACCATCCTCCCTAGTCTGCCTAAATAGTTATAGGGGGTGATATGCCGGTCCCCCGGTAGAAGCTAACTCGCCGGAAGGGGTCGTGGGGTGGGTGACCGGACGCTACCTATTTGTTCACCACTTACCTAAGCTCTTCATGTCCTCATCGTTCTTATGTCCATCGCAACAGAGATCCATGGTTGGTACCAATGAATCATGGGACCTGTAACCACGTTGAATAATCGACGGGAGACCCTAGGGGAAAATATCTCTCCCCAACCATCCTGGAAACTCAAAGGGAGAAATCTAGCACTGCATGTTAGTCAAGAAAGTACACCGTGTAATTAAAGTTTAACATATATATTAGTCAACCCAAACAAAAACTCTCAATAGTACACAATTAACCTAGTGCCGTAGCAACAACATGAACAATTATACACCTAGGTATGGATAAGTGAAACGGTGTATGTTGGATGTACTGGGGGGGGGGGGGGGGGTACTCACTGGATTCCAGAATAGCAAAAAGGTGGGACACAACGTCGTCTTGGCCAACACGAAGCAGTAACCTCGCAAACTGTTAACAAATTACAACACGACCAAATTAAATAGAGAACCATATGTTGTTCTATAGAACCCCAACGCGACATTGACCACGTAAAAGTCACCGGTGTTCACACCCCAAAAGAGTGAACCATGTAATATATTGTGTCATTAAAATAGTTAATAAAGTTGTAATTAGATTAGGTGATAAAGTGTACTTATATATCCTAGGGTGAAGCAATGTAATTCAAAGTTATATATATATTAGGAAAATTAATGTGATGGTAACATATAGATCATTATAGGTTAATATTGTTAAGATAGTGGTTATAAGTAATATAGTTAATATAAATACGATAATTAATATAATTTATATAATGTCAATAATATAATTAATATAATTAATGACAAAAACTCAAAAAAAATAGTACCAGATTTAAAAAAAACCTCCGGTAATTCTGGAGCCTAGACGCTGACTACCAATTGACAATGTCAGCGGGCACTGAGACTGCCTTGTCTACAGATATGTGTAGTACTTTCCCGTCTGGAAGGCTGTAAAAAATTGGCTCTTCGGGATGAACACGCCATGCGCTCATTATAACTTGATCATAAACTTTTATTTTTCTTTTAAAATTACTTGCAATTTCTGTTAAATCACAACGGAATCAATTGGTGATGACGTCGTGGCAAAACTTACAATGACTGACAAACAGTCCCAAACACTGTTCTTTTTCTTTTTTTTCCCACAATTTCTAGTATTCGCGCATTCTATTCCCCTTTAATTTATCAGGAAAGTAAATGGCGAATTACCAACGGTCGTCACAAGAAGCAGCATTCGCAGTACGTCATCAGATCAAGCTCACTGACGTCTTTATTGTGCATCAAATTAAAAAAATAAAAGTGTCTCTGCAAGTCCTCGAGATTTCCTTATCTCTTGTTAAAATAAAGAGGACATAGCTACTTAAAACTTTCAGGAACACCAATGAATAGTATGTTCTGGTCACCGAATCACGTCACCTATATTTCTGTATTAATAAGTTTTCTCACGCACAGTTCCAAACTAATGTTTTTCATGCGATTATTTAAATTCACCTTTACCGTGGCCTTGCGGGGATTGAAGATCTTGTGTCTTGAAACAAAAATCCTTCTGGCTGAGCAGCTCGGGCACCTCCTGTTCTGACAAATGACTCCCTCCAAGAACTAATTAGGCTTCTTATCTTCACAAATTCTCCAACCAGAATCTCTTAAAAGAGTCGCTATATCTCCTATTAATTGCTGCACAATTTAACAATTCCTCTCTCTCTGAACACCAGATATAGGTTTTTTTTCTATCGCTGGACTTTTATTTCTTACTTCTGTCTTTACTTGCCCGTCTCGGATAAAATCTCAAAACTGACCGCACACACACAGACTTTGTTGACCAAATTCTTAAACCAGGCTGACTCAAGTTTTTTTCTTCCCAGCAAAATTTTGTTTTTCTCGCCTACTTCCTGCTCAAAATTTTGAATTCAGAAGTTCATGCAGTGAATTGACTAATAATTTCGAAAATTGCCGCGAGAGGGGGGAATAATTAACAAGAAGAATTTTTCAATAACTAGCCGACCGTTACAATAGCAAGCGTTGAAAAGTCCTTTAATTTGTGGAAATAGTTTTAAAGGGACTTCGTTTTGGATTTTGCTAGGAAGTAGCCGGGGAATTGTATCGTCCGTGTTTTTTAAACGTTTGTCATTTGTTAATTTTATTGGATTTTTGTTAAAATATTAAATACATTTAATTGGACCTCGTCGTTTGATTTTGTCATACCGTGACATTAGTGTCAAATCCGCACTCACTTGGGATCCGCCGGATTAGAGAATCGAGGCCATTATCTATATTTTCATCTGTGTCTAGTAAATAGGCCATTTCCTCTGGATATTCCCTTCTTCTGAAAAGTTTGTCCCGTATTCTCCGAAAGGATGAGATGTATGGATATGATATAAGCAGCATATTCAAGAGATCAACGTTTTGCTCTTGCCTTGAAGTTTATCTGGTGTTGTCTGTCTGGTGGTATCTGTAGCGCTTGTATTCTTTATTTTTGGCTTATTAGGCTTCTTCCGACAGTTCGTCAATTGGCAAAAGACAGTGAAGTATTATATTTTTTCCATGCCTTAAAGCTTTGTGAACTGCTGCTGTTAATTTTTGCCATGCAATTTCTCATTTAGTAATATTTCTGTTTGTTCTGAATATATTTCGAATTTTTCGGCATTCATAGGAAGACCACAAGAAAGAGGTCCGACTTGGGAATCTGTAGCGAACAGACGTATTCTCTGAAAAGTGTCGGAAACATTAAATGGTAAAAATCTTAAGTTTTAATTTTTAAAGAGGATTAAAATTGAAATGATTAAATAATTAAATAATTTATTGATTATTTAATTGAGTATATTTTTGTTTTTCTGAGTTTGTGTTTTTGTGTTGTGAATTCGGAAGGAAGAAGAAGAAGAGAAGAAAAGAGAAGAAAGCCGTAAAGTGGAAACAAGGGAGTATAATTTTTAATTTTTAATTTTTAATTTTTAAAATAGTGTCGAGGAAAGAGGAAACAGTCGAAGAGAAAAGTGAAAAGTGGCGTAAAGATAAGAGATCTTCTCAAGTGTACGCAGCTTTCATGAGGGGAGTGGAAGGTTCATGTATTCATATTCATATCAAATGAGCTCGTGACGGTGTTCTCAATACGAAATGAAGGGAGAATTCTCTTGAATATTCGGCAGATTTAGTAGATTCCCCTGGAGAGGTGACTTTTGGGAATCAGACGCAGTGCTGCCGTTTTGCAATTCCTGAGGGGAGTAAAATTCGCCTTATCAGGAGAATATTTGGGTTTTCAAGGGGGTAATAATAAAATTTATGAAGGGAAACAGTTTTTAGCACAAAGCTTATTGGGAAAAGTACTAGATGACCGACAAAGGACGTGGTGCCAGTATCAAAAGAATATACTAGCAATCCTAAAAACTACATTCCTTGTGCAAATTTTGAAATAATGAAATAAAATTTAATTTAAGGAGTAATATTTCGCTGTGAGGAGTGTGGACCGCTCGAGAGTGGCACGGGTGCTCCGATCGGAGTGGCTTCGGCAGCTCTGCCAGACGCATTATAATTAAAGAGAGCTGCTGCTAGTGGTCTGAAGATCTGAGAAAAACTAAAGAGTGTAAATACACTCCTGGGGAAAAATGTAGGGACAAGGAAAAAATAATAACACACTATTAGCTAACGAATTTGAATTTGGGTTGAAACGGCGTTTTTATAGTATATTTCGATTTATTAATATATTAGTTTTTACTATTATTTAATATAATTAATTAATAAATTAATAAATTATTATTGCCTTGGTTAATATTGTTATATGAGTCAATAAATAGTCGGGCTTGAATATTGTGGAACGGTTCGATAAGGAAGGTAAGGAAACAGTATACTACAACATTCATTATGAGCGCAGATAACATTGTTAGGATAGATGGGGACGGGAACTGTCTGTTCGCGGCACTGACGTTCCATCTATTTGGGGTGGAACCAAACTCGCCCACCTGCAGGAGGCTGGCCAGGGAACTAAGAACGGCAGTCGTGAAATATATCCGGGAGAATATAAACATCTTCCGAGACAATATAGCAGCAGGAATCGAGATTGAACAGGCAGGGGGCCCAACAGAAGATATTAACCACAGGATACAGCATTTCCTGGAAAATTTGAACCAGGAAGGAACCTGGGCGGGTGAAGTGACACTAGAAGCAGTGACAAGGACGTATCAGATAGGAATTGACATACAAGGACCCAGAATCCGTGGCCAAATCGAATTTGGGATTGGCAGAGACATCAGGTACAAGCTGTGGTACAACGGAACCCACTACAATGCTATCGTATCGAAAATGAGCGGTAACGAAAGAACAATAGGAGGAGAAGTTCCAGAGCCAAACACTGATGCGTCAAACTTCAGTCTAAGAAGAACAGAAGTAGAGCCTACACCAGAGGCAATAAATACACAAAAGGGGACGTCTCTCAGAATAGGAACCTTTAATGTACGCGGGTGTAATACAGCGGACAAAAGAAACAAAATTGACAAAAAGTTGGAAGAGATTGACCTATCCATAGTGGGGATCCAAGAAACACACATGAGTGTCAACCGATGTGAAACAGATAACTATATATGGTATCTCAGCGGACTATGCGGAAAAAGAAATGGAGTAGGAATCCTCATTAAAAAAAATCATGGAATCAGAATCCAACGGTTTATGGCAATATCGGAAAGAGTTTGCGCAGCTGCAACTAAAACTCAAAGCCTAGGAACAGTAATTATCATATCAGTACACATCCCGCCAAACATAAGGAACCCAAAATGCATAGAAACCTATGGAGACATCAGCAGAATAACTGACAGGTTCACAAGAACAACGGAGTTAATAATAATAGGAGATTTCAATGGCCATATAGGCAAAGACCGAAGCGGGGAAATCAAGAAGAATATAATAGGTACTAACCTAGAACATGCAGAAACAAACGAGAAAGGGCTTGCTCTGTTAAACTTCGCTTTGCAACATGATATGGTAATAGAATCGACATTTGGTCGTAGATCGGCTAAAGTAACATGGGAAGGGAAAAACAAGAAATCGCAGTTGGATCACATAATGGTACGGAAGTTAAAGGGAGAGAGAGGCTTATCAGTCAAACATGTGAAAGCAAAATCTATAGAGGGAACAATCTCGGACCATAAAATAGTATGGGGCGAAATGGAAATAATCAGAGACTGCTTTCCAAAAGGTCATACCAGAAGCAAAAAAGCAAGGAATCAGGAAACATATGACAACAGGAGATGGAACCTGGATATATTGAAGACGAAGAAAGGCGCAAAGGACTATGAGGAAGAAATACAGAGGCAAGTAAGGAAAAAAGAGAATCCCAACCCCATAGAGAAGCAAACAGCGGAGATAAAATGGCAAGAACTAACAGGGTGCATCAAGGAAGCAGCCGAAAAGACACTAAAGAAGAAAGCGGCCCTAACTCCGAGGAGAAGGAGAGCGTTAGCTAAGTTAAAACAAGCACTATTTAGAAGAAATAGGGACAAGGAAAACCCATTATGGAGGGAGAGAGTGAAGGACGCCGCGAGGGCAATGAGAAATGAAACACAAAGGTGGAAAACGGAAAAATGCAAGGAGTTTTTCGACAATCTGGGGGAATATGAATTTGGAACTCGGCTAAACAAAACCTACAAATTCCTTAGAGAAAATAAGAAGAAGAAGGGGAATAAGGTAACCCACTACATTCCAATTAGGGAATGGGAAAAAGAACTGGAAATGTCGGAAGGAATTGATGTTGCCCTGATAGAGGAAAAGGATCATTGGCCACTGGGAGAACCCCCCAGCATGGAAGAGATTACGGAAGTAATACAAGGAACCAGATCAGGAACAGCGCCTGGAACAGATCAGATATCCACAGAACTTATCAAGGCTTTACCAGCGGAAGGAATAGAGCAATTGGTGAAAATAATCCAAGAGATATGGATACACAATGCCCCACCGGAAGAATGGCTACAAACAATCCAGTTCCCTATACCAAAGAAACCACACCCCAAAGGCACAAAGGACTATAGGAGAATAACGCTCTGCCAAGTAGGATACCGAATATACGCCAAATTACTGATGAAAAAGAAAGACCAATTCATAACAGAGATAGGAACTTACCAAGCGGCATTCCTAAAGAATAGATCTACAGATGATCACATGCTGGTGATAAGGCGCATACAGGAAGAGGAATGGAGGGCAGGAAACAAACTGATTATAATAAGCTTAGACTTAGAGAAAGCTTTTGATAGAGTAGAACTAGGAGTGGCAGCTAAAATTCTAAAGGCAAAAGGAATTCCGGCGTATTTGATAAACAGAATTATAAAAACCTGCCTCTGGGAAAAAACATCCTTAAAATGGTTTGGTCAAACAACAAGGGAATTAAGGAAAAAGCGAGGAGTAAAACAAGGATGCCCCATGTCCCCAAGTATGTTCAATTTGGTACTAAATGAGGTATTGGAAACTATAGCGGATATATTTCCCAGGATAAAATTAAAGCAGGACGAAGAAATAAGGCTCCCTCTAATCCTGGTGTATGCGGATGATATCATTTTGGCAGATAATGATATGGAGGTATTGGAGGAGGTTATAAAGGAACTTATAGAACTCTTGGAGTCGGTAGGTCTCAACATAAACTGGAGCAAGTCAGAAACAATGATAAGACACCCAGGGGCGGAAAGGGGGAGCATGGGAACTCTAAGGATGGCAGGAAAAGAGGTAAAGATTGTAAAGGAGATTAAGTACTTGGGGACGTACCTGACCAGCGGGCTGTGCAGAAACGAAACCATTAACAAGAGATGTAGACAAGGATTAAGAGCTGGAACAATGGTGGCGAGATTCGTGGAGGATCATAAAATACCGTGGAGCTTAGCAAAGCAAATGTATCGAGCGGTAGTAGTACCAACAATGACATACGGACTAAAGGTGGCTGCTATAACCAAGGCGAATAGGAACAAACTAAGAAGATATGAAAAAACGATTGCCAAGCAAATAATGCAAGCAGCAAAAGGAAAACCACCAAGGGTAAAAGTAAAAGATTTTCTAGACGGCCGAAGTATTACCAAGAAAATAACGGTGTACAGGATAGCCTACTGGGGCCACATCCAACGAAGGAGAGGAAATCACTTACTCAAGGCAGCATTAAAGTATCACAGAAGTAAGAAAAAGGTAGGAAGACCCATATACACGTGGAAAGATTCCCTGGAACAGGATTTTAGAAAGTACTCCAGAAACAAGGAGGAGTGGACAACATTGGCAACAAGTAAAAAAGAATTAAAAAAAGCAGCTGAGGAACTATATGAATTGACTGAATCAGAATCGGACACGTCGGGAATTTCGACAACAAGCCTATAACTATGTCCCAACTGGACAGAGAGGGGAAAAATGAATTTTGCACGAATTAGAATATATATGTATATGTATGTGTGTATGTATGCATAAGGATGTATGTATATGTATGTGTATGTGTATGTATTTAAAAAAAAAAAAAAAAAAAAAAAAAAAAAAAAAAAATTGAATTTTGCATGAAAATGACAACAGAAAATATTTAAATATTCATATTTAGCATTAAAGTAGTATAGCTCATAGCTATATCCTTATTATACACCTTTCTAGTACAGACTCGCAGTGGACACACCTTGTCTGTCTCCATTTTCCCCATTCCCGGTAGTTTGCATGCCAAGAATGTGGAGGACCTGGCCGCTTCATTCCAGGTTAACTTGCGGTTGCTTGGCCACATTCTTTGAACATTGAACATTGAACATCAACATTCATAGGAAGACCACAAGAAAGAACATTTAATAAAGTCTTAAATCTCTTTATAATTTCCACGGCCATTTTGGTGCTACCCAGTAGGAAAAGCAAGTAATTACCCAATCGATTCCGAAACTAGTTATAAGGAGTAGCAACTAGTTCTCGTTCAGATTACAGCAAGTGGAGATAAAGCATTACATTTGCATGGCGATGTCATAGGCGGTAACCAATCGCCTCCATTCTACATTACATAGAACTGGTACATTCATTGGTTACATGTAATGCAGGATGAATTAAATTGCATGTTAAGTCTCTTTCGCATTTTTAAGAGATGTGCCGCATCAGCTGCTAATGCATTACCATTTGCATTACTTTGGCATCAATGTAATCAGACAAAGAACTACTTCATTACAATTTGGAAAATTGTACAACTGTTATCTATTATGTACTGTATCGTCAATGGGTTACAGAACCGATTCTGTCGGTAATGTGTTCCAAATTTCCTACTAATTAGCATTTAAAGGAGACAAAATTAGGAAATGGCTGAAAAGTCCACAGCTTCCTTGGGACTTTTTAAGAAAACAATTTCGGAATCACAAAAAAAAACATGGCGCCGGAAATATAGCGGTTTTCCTGTGTTCCTTGTATCTCGGTTTCTATAGGTCGTACAACCCCGTACAAAGGCCCTAAATGTTGACAATGAAATTCTCTACAACTTGAGTTCCTACAAGGATGTTGAACCGATTAACCCTTTCAAAGTTATTCAAGGTCAAAGTTATCAAATTTCACTTTTTTGCCACAAAATCACTCAAAAACTGCTTTTTTCGAAAATTTGTTTTGATCAGTCAATACGAAACGTTATTGCCTACAAAAAAGCCTCTTGTCATTTTTTCGAAAACTTAACCCTTTCGAAGTTATTCAAGGTCAAAGTTTCAAAAAATCAGTTTTTTTGTCAAAAAATCACTAATTGATTTTTGCAAAAATTTTCGAAAATTTTCGAAAAAATGGCAAGGGTGTCATTAGGGTAGGCAATAATCTTTTGTATAAATAGAACAAAAAAAATTTCTCAATAATCAGTTACTGAGTCATTTTTTGACAAAAAACTGATTTTTGGAAACTTTGACCTTGAATAACTTCGAAGGGGTTAAGTTTTCGAAAAAATGACGAGGCTGCGGACCAATTTTCAGCCATTTCCGAATTTTGTCTCCTTTCATGCGTTTTTTTTGCTAATTTCCTCGGACTAACAGTCTAATTTGAAGCATAAACTTGTTTAAAACTGTTTAAATTTTTTTTATTTTTGGGTCGATTTAAGGGTGGTTTTAACCCATTAGGATCATCCCTTATCATAAAGTTTAGCTTGATTTAGTATAAATCAACCACCTTCGCAAATAAATACTGAAAAAAGTGCCTTTTATCTGATAATTTTTCATTATTATTGAAATTAACGCTTAAAAAGGGGTGTTTTTTGCGATTTTAAGGGAGACGGGAGACAATGGCAGAAGAAAGGGCAGGGAATTTTTTGTAAAGAAGGATGACAAGAAGGAAAGAAAGTTATCTAGGTGGGCAAAATGGAAAGGCGAAGCAGCATACGCCGTGGAGTGGATTCGAACCACGGACCTCTGGGATGGTAATCAACAACATCCAAGAGTTCAAGGAAAAGGTGCCCTCTCCTGAATCCAGACAAAATTGAGTTTCCCTGATGAGTTCGGTAGTTATGAGCCATTCTAATTTTAGTTGGAATTGGAGTCCCATATAACTGCCGTGCAGGAGCCTTGCAGTACTATGATGCTAAGGTTAACGTGAGAACTATGGAAAGTCAATAGAAGTCAGTCTTAAATATGCCAGATCGCTTCGAGTGGAAGGGACTCATCTTCTCTATGGGTCCAAGAAAAAATCTCTCCTGGTTTACCGATGAGTCAAAGAGGGAACATGGTACAATGGATTGTATCGCGGAAGCCTCGATTGCAATGGCTACGTGGCCCGGTGTTTTCCAAACTGAAATACCTGCCATTGAGACCTGCAATAGGCTCATCACACTTTTTCGAGCAGTCAAGCTGCCATCAAGGCCTCCCCATAATGGAAGTTTTCCTCCAAAATAGTTGCAGGAGGGAGCAGTAATCCTCTCAATAACTGGTGACCAGCTAATTAGGCTGGACCTAGCTTCATTGGTGAGTATTACCCCAACGTCACTCCTACGGCTTTCGGTTTCGTTCCTGCCAGAATATATATTAGGGTCCACCTTTTGGGCAGATGTGCTCCTCCGGCATCATTGTACATCTCGTTGAGGGCTTCACCCAGTCGTCAATCAGAAAACAGCGTTCTTACATTCCCATGTTCCAATTCGTGTCCTGATTCGAAAAGCAAAGGTCGTAGTTGTGTTGCCCATCACATTCCGAGGCATAGTTTTCCGATTCGTCGCAACAGTGTTTTTTTGGGACTTAAAACTCTGTTTTATGGCGCAGAGCCCTCGTCATTTGGCTGTCTCGCTAGAATATGATGCCGGTTAGAGTATACTCTGAATTCTAAACAATATAAAATCTACATCTGCCACATAAGTATTGCACAATACTTTCAGAATAGAATTTCTCAAAGCTCATAAAACCATATATATTCAACTGCCGCATATTTCAACTGATCTAAAAATGAAATAAAAAAACATCCCTTTTCATTGTAATATCCCCCAAACATTTAAAACCTGAAACACACCGGTTAAGTCCGTTGCTGTCAATTTGCTACCGATTTCAGTTGCTAGTTATTTGCCAATAAATGTTACCGAACATCACGAACTCTTGGATCATTAATCACAGATCGTGGTAAATTGATCCCCAATAACGAGTCCAGATCCCAAATCCCACGAGCTCCATGGAAAGTCTTTCTCGGTACTGTAGTAGGTGACTTGGTGTGCCGCAAAGCCAATTCTGCGATACTGTCTAGAGACCAAAGACTAGAGAGAATTTTGTGTTTATTTTTTTTGGGTTAGGTTATTTGTTCGCCGCCAATTGGAATGCACTTTGTCGACCTAATCCAGATTTTTCAAATGCACCAACCAAACTATGTTGTTAGTGTCTGGCTGAGTCAAGGAGCTGGTCGTGAACTCTTGGGTTCGTGTGGATGGTTGTGAGGTTATGCAATTTGTATGCAGTGAAATTAAACAGAAATTTAATGGTGATATTATTATATAGTGCAGAATTAGGACAACCGAACTACTTGAATTCCGGAAACAGTCAACTACTTTTGACCCAATTAAAACATCGATCTACTTGTACTCCATTCAATTTGCAGCTCGTCTATCGCCTCTCGAATCACCCCCAGTAAGGGAAGCCTCTGGCAGCTTCTCAGCTGCCTCAATAATTTCATCTTTCTGGCTGGCCAGACCCTGATGAACAGATTGCGTGATTCGCAGAATCCTTTAACTATTGCCGACGCCAGTCTATACCGAGACTCTGCTTATACAAATATGATGCTGTATATATATTATATTTGTCTGATCGCATCTGAATCAGTTTTCATCATGATCGAGCCATGGCAGCAGCATTGAATAAATTAAAATCCCTCCGATTTAAACCTATCCAAGCTCTGAATACCTGTGTGCAGCCCACTGAACTGTAACATCGCGGATAAGAACAATAGAAATCGACTTATAAAGGTACAAAACCCGATCGAGTAGTCTCACCTCAGCCGTCCTCGTCTTATAAATTGATATTTCTTATAGATTTATTTATTTTACTCATAAATGGCAAACAGAAATTAGTTTTTGCGAAACTCTAAAAAAGGTAAAATGCAAAAATCGATTTCTATCAATGGAAAATGCACACCTTGCGTCCATTCTTATTTTTTCACTTCAGGTAAAAATGACAATCGCTATTTTTGCTGACTGCCGTAGTCGTTGTGACGTTTCGATTTGAAAATATTTATTGAATCACTCGAGGCTACAAATTCCCATTTAAATAGTTTTACAGGTTTTTATCATTTCGATCGAATTAATTAAAGTGCATTTTCATAAGACTCTCTCTAGCACTTTATGTTCAGGATTGGCAGGCATCTGGATTACCTGAATGGTTCACCTTTGCTGTGTCATTTTAGCATTTCGAAAAGGTAAAGGGACGATTGTGTAGGTTAAACTTCTCACAAATTATGTAGTAACAACACTTCCCAACCTGTTTCATATATATGGAAATATAAAATTTTTTTTTCTGATTGTGCAGATAAAAGTATGCTTCAGTGCAATTGTAATCGCCTCAAATTATGCATGTCAATTTATTTCTCACCTGCTTTTGATTTTTTTTTAAATGTATCACAAGTAAAGATTTTTTTTGGGTTTTTCTTTCTTGGTCTCCTAGGTATGGTATGCAGAGATTAAACTGAGATTATGTGATCTGAAAAAAGATTATTATCGTTTAAGAAGGAAGCGTTTATCTTTGCTAATAAAGTAACATTTTTTAATGGATTTGTTTTTTTTGTTATGTGACAGGCTAGACTTCACAGGTATTGTTGACGGCTCTATTTAGAGGGTAGGGCAAATAAGACATCTTCTCGGCTTATCCTTTTAATAATAGGATACCAAAATACCACTTAGTTTGGGTCTTCGCCTCGTTCTGGTATATATGGTAGTCTGGTACTGCCGGAGTCACAGCCTTTGTCGGCTGGTGGGCGAGATTCACTTGTTTCACGAGGCATAACACTCCGACGAGGCTGTCTCTTACTAACCCCAACGGAAGCGTCTGTGACTCAATCGGCTGCTATTGAGGATATTAATTTTGCGAAATCGAAACCCCGTTGCAAAAATAATTTGTTTTGATTTTTGTTACAACGGACTTAGTGAAAATTTCTTCTTTTTGGTGTGAGCTAACTTTGGCGATCAAATAGGAACTGCTTTCTCGTTTATTGTGTTGATAGGCGATCGAAGGTAGAAAATTGCTTTCATGAGAGAAAACCAGAAAGATTTTTTTTTCATTTTAGTAGGAGATATAGGAAGACGAGAGACCAGGATTTTTAGACATAGAAGGTTAAAATCGAGAATTACCAAGATGGTAACTAAATACGTCAACAGAAGTGCATCACAAGAAGGAGTGGTCTTCCGCTTAGTGTGGTTAGTAATGATAAATAGCATACGATATTAATTAATGATAAATAGCATTTCGATATTAAATTCTTGTACTAGAATATAAAGTAAAAATAGGGGGATTGCACTGAACAATAAATATGAAATTAAATTCAAACGTTAGATTATTTCAGCCTTCAGATGGAGCTGAAGTTCATTTTCTACAATAGTAGCATATGCAGGTGACCTAGTGATAATAGTGTCAGGATGTTTTCAACCGTCATCAGTGTAAGGTCCTGCTGATGTCAGCGCCCACTCTAGCGATTTCGCCGCCCCGGGCTAATCGATAATTGTCCGCCCTTTAAGAATAGATATATTCACTAAGCGACAATAGCATAGGTTCAGGTATAAATATGACGTTTTGCGGTATTTTTTGATATAAAATCATTAAGTTTATGACTCCCACCTACTCAGGCAAAATTAATATCTTTCAAGACTTGCCGATTTCCTGTGTTCTTTTATGGGATTTCCAGGATCTTTTAAAAAAATTTGCCTTCATGTAGAAAAGTAATGAAAATATACAGGGTGTTCCGCCACAAGTTGTACAACCGGTTGTAATATGTGGTATACTTTGACGAATGGGGTATCTTTGTTATCGTAAGGAATGCAGCTCTTTTTTCATTAATAAAAAAATATAGTTTAAAAAAAATAAAAAAATACGCTTTTATTTTAAAATGAACTAAAAAGTAAAAAATAATTTTGAATATATAGTTTTTATTGCTTATTTCGAAATGTTAAATAGCGTGGGACTCTTAACTTATATTCTTGTTTTATTAACACCGGAACTTTTCGCTGGGGCCCCACGCTTTTTTACATTTAGAAGGTAGGCTATTTCCATATACTGGCAATAAAAACTATACAGGGTGTACACCTTTAACCTTACAAAGCGGCCAGCTGTGGATAGGTTTTGGATAGACGAACAAAAGTCGTATATGTTTTGAAATTTTTTTGGTAGAGTTTTACATATCACCCTGTTTTTTTGTAACCCTATGAGCTATTTTCATGAATAAGGTATCAGTGTACGCAGAATACTCCCACCTATCTAAAACTGTAAAAGTCAAAAATTCGGATTTTTTTAACTAAAATTTCAACTAAAACCACCTTTTTCTCGAAAAAATAAGTAATTAACTGATATTTTTTTTGCAAATTTGGAAAGCTTGGATAATTTCCTATCTATAATGTATGGACAATTTTTGTCCTACGGCTTTTATTTTTGGAGTTATAAGCAATTTTAATGCTAAAATTGGCTCTTTTTTAGTACTTTTTCACCTAAGCTTTGCCAAAAAGTACCAAATAAGCACCAAATAAGGCAAATTTTAACATCACACTTGCTAATGACTTCAAAAGTAAAAATTGTCCAGACATTATTGATAGGAAATGGTCCAAGCTTTCCAATTACCACAAAAAACCAAAATGTATGAATTTTTTTTTTACTAAAAATGCAATAAATAACGGGAAAATAGTCGGATTTTCATAAATATTGGAGAAAATGTGTATTTTTATGCTATGAATGCGTGGTTGAAATTACAAAAAAAAATTAGTTTTTTACGGGAGCAATTGGCACTTTTCGAAAAACATTAAAATTGGCGTCACTTTATGCCAAATCATCGTAGGCTGAATTTTTTTTAAACTGTAGGTTTTTTTATGTACTTTCTTGTGAGCATACGCAATACTTCGTTACTTTATTTAAAATGCCCATTTTAGGAATTTAAAAAAAATAAAAAATTTCAATTTAAATTTAAAAATTATTTTATTTTATTGCAGCACAGGCCCGACTTTGCAGAAATTTTTTTTCGCTTTATCTTAAGATATGTAAAGAAAAAAAAAGAATAAATCCAACTTCCCAACTACATCATAAATTTGCTTTTTTTGTTTAATTTCCCTCTACTAAAATATTTATTCTACACACCAAAAAGTGTGTTGTATTTTCATAGCTCAAAAGTGTGTTGTTACTCCTAAAGTGTTTTAATAAATGTTAAGTGTGTTGTTTAGATTTCAGGTCATAGTTCATGACTTATTTTTAACACACCAAAAAGTGTGTTACAAGTTTAACACGGAAGAGCGTGTCAATTGCTAGATAAAGTGTGTTAAAACCACACACTTTTTCTTGACAACGCACTTAGGTGTGTTGAATAACACACTTTGGTGCGTTAAACAACACATTTTGTGTGTTAAAAAACACACTTCAGTGTGTTACACCTTTTACAGTGTTGTTAGAGGAAAGTTAGTACGCAATTCGTTTGAGATGCGCGTTTTTTGCGCTTTCAACCATAAATAAGTTCGATGTCCATAGTAATTGAAATTGACATGAACTGACGCTCACGAAGACAAGGTTTGGCATGTGCTTCTTCTTCTTTAACGGCTCTACAAGCGGGATCCGGTTCTGACCTCTCCCAAGTGTCCTTTTCACCGGTCGCGTTTCTGGGTCTATGTCATCCAGTTTGGCTTCGCTAAGCTCTGGGCGTCCTGGTTTACGTCATCCTTCCAGCGGAGGTTGCATCACCCTCGCTGTCGCACCACATAGATTTTACAGGCAGGGAACTTTCCGAACAGGTTCGTCTTCACTCATACGAGCCCTGCACACCGGAGTCTACCGAGTTTTATTTTTTTCACAACACCTATGTCTCGATATTGTATAGTCTCGGGGATTGTACTTGCTCAAATAACAGGCCAACAATCCTCCATTAGAGATATTACATGTAGTATATTAAAACATGCAGGTGCCGAAACTATTTCGTACTGATGGAAGTGTGATCATAGCCTCCTAGAGGTGGCCACTGCTAACTTTCCAATGACGGAGGATAGGCTAATATGATCGGGCTAGTCGCTTCCAAGTAAGGTTGGCATGAGGCTAATAAGCTCACACGGAAAAATAAATATTACGGAACGAGGAACATGCCTCGGATTCTGGCATGTGCTTATCTTGCTTTATCGAAGATATAGGAGTAATGTAGAGTACCTGCTGGCCTTGATAGCCTAGTGACTAAGACGTAGAGGTTTGAGGTTTAATTCCGAATAAGTACAATAATCGAGACCCCCACCTGACAAATGTAGTGTATGTCGCGGTAGTATTGGATGGCAATTAGTAGAGTGAAACCTTAAACTGCCCCTTCCATTCTTCTCTCTTCTATCACCTAAAAGAAAACTGCCATCAATGGCTATAGAGTAAGTTGGAAGGGATTGGGGAAGGTCGTTTATAAAAATTAGGAGAAGAGTGGGTGATAAGATGGAGCCTTGAGGGCCATCGCGAAAAGTTGTGTAGATGTAAGATTCGAAGGCATTCAATACTAATCCATTAATCGGCTAGAAAGAAAACTTTTATTCTAGCTTTTTGGTTCAATAAAATAAGCTATTGAAGCAATAATAAGTAAGTGGGTAAAGGCGATTAAGTAACAACGACGGGGACACAATTGGTACTGAACGGACACCAAATGTAACTGCACTCGAGAAAAACTTTTAGGTAAGTATATAGCAGTGAACCTGGAGTGATATTACATGCTGGCTGTCATATTCGGTTACGGAGTCATACCTCCTATTTTAAGGTGCAAAACCTCGCCAGGCCATGTAAAGAGAGGTTTCCAAATGTACAATGATCCTAATTAGAGCCGGACACTATCAGCAAAATTTTTCGATTGTCTACCTAGCTTGTTCTTCCCCAAAGCTGCAGCCATGGGTATTGTCCGTCGTTTGTAATCTGACCTCTTGTTCCCCAAATGGAATGTGACCAATACAATATTCGTGCCAGCTGCATCGTCATATTCTTCTTCATCACACACAGCGGTTTTTGTACTTTATTCACCTACAAGACTTGTTGCTAATCTGTCCAATTCACCTGCCTTTTCATTGCCCTCGATGATCCTGCACCCCGGTATCCACTTAAGAGTGGTCCTGCACTTCCTAGCCAAAGAAGAGAGTTTCTTTGACAGGCCGTTAGGTTTGACCGGAGCCCCAATTAGCCCTTTCTTTGGGGCGCTGTATTGATGTCACAACCTCGTGTACCCAAAAGTTCGCTGATTGTTTGGTCGGCTTTGGCGGATGCTTTAAGCAATCCTGTGGAATTTATTAATCAGTGATCTTGACTTCCAGTCTGGAGATCTCTTTTACGTCTGCCAGAACGTAACCAGGCGCGGATTCAAAGGGGGGTCACGGGGGTCATGACCCCCCCCCAGAAGGCAGTGCCGCGGCCAGACAATTGAGAGGCCCTGTGCAAAAATTCAGCGAGAGGCCCCAGAGAGTCCAAAAAATTTTTTCGCTCGCTTCGCTCGCAGATTGCCCGTACCCGTGGCACAACTATGGCCCATATGTTGATTTCTCTGGCTCGTACTCATTTGTGTGGTTCATTCGATGAAGTAAATATGCAAATAATGAATTCAAATGATTTTTATTGCCAAAACAATTTTTCGCTCGCGAGGCCCCAACACACGGGGCCCTGTGCAGTTGCAGACATGACAGCAGCGGCACTGCTCAAAAGCGCTCGCTGTTTAAAAAACAAAATTGACTCAACTCAAAAAACAAAAACAAAAAATAACCAAACGCACAAAACCGACCCAACTTTTTTGCAAATTAAAAAAACAACCTTAAAAAATGACCTTCAAGGTCAACAGCAGATTTAGTCCAGGAGGGATAGAAAAAAAGTTGAAATAAATTTACCCTGCGATTTTTGGACGCTATAATTAAGAGAAAAATCGTAGGAATTTCGAGCGTTTCCATATATGCCTGACAGGAAAAAATTTTGATTTTTCGAAATCTACTGAATAGAAATCCACACCATATTTCACTTTCCCTTCACTTAAAGGTGTTTTTTCTGAAAATCAAGAAAAGTGCCTGTTTTCAAACGCGTTTATGAGGTATTAAATCGAACCTCACCAACTTTTCTTGAAAATGGGTTGGTAGAGCAACTCTTCGTGAATAAATAGGGCTTTTAAAAATAGCTCTAGCACCACCGTGGGCCTTGTTCAAACTTTTTTCCTGAAACGGCTGTTTTTACATTTTTGAGATTTACGCGAAAAGTTATAATTATTTTTGCATGAAATTTTTATTGTAGGCAGGCACTAACAGAAGCCACAATTTCAGCCCTGAAACAAGGCTCTACGATAATTATAGTCCCTGTAATTAAATGTCAAAAAATGGCCATATTTCATGGTTTTTGTTTTTTTTTGCAAAAACCTTTTGACCGATTTCAATTGTCCAAAACTCATAATTTTCGTCTTTTTAAGCGCTATTACGTACTATTTTCTGTTTTCCAAAAACAAAATTTTTTCGCACCTAAAACGTTGAAAAACGTGTTTTCGCTGCCATTATTAGCTTTTTTCCACCTGTTCTCCTGGACCGATTTTTTCCAAAACACATTCATTGAATTCCTACGATTTTTCTCTTAATTATAGAGTCGAAAAATCGCAGGGTAGATTTATTTCAACTTTTGAATACCTTTCCGCTATCTCTCCTGGACTTAAGGCTGGTACAGACTATGCCAAACGTATTAGTAGCTAAAAAGTGTCCGAACACAGTGCTTTAGTAAGTAAAGTGTCAAAATGAACAGACGACAAGATAGCATAGTAAAAATTTTAAAATTAATCAATTTGCATGACAAAGTCATGGCATCCTGCCGCTACTCGACCGAAAAAATAGAACAGGAATGGATTGACTCGACTAAATGATTTTAGTAAATTACTCGACTAAATTTGTTTGTCCATACTGGTTTACTTACTCATTCGACTAAAATACTGGCATAGTCTGTACCAGCCTTAATTGATCTATACTCTTTCTATATGTTTTGATTTGCAAATATGAAGTTAGCTGCACTCACAAGAAAGGGCGCGTCTTCCTCAAAAACACATTAGGGCACCTTTCCGTAGGGCACGTTTGTTTTTAATCCACCAGAAAATTCGGTTAGTTTTGTTCGTTTTGTTTTTGTTTTTTTAGGAGTAAAATTTTTTTTCGCCACTTTTAATTCCGTGACCCCCGCCAAAAACAAAATTCTAGATCCGCGCCTGAACGTAACTCCCTATTGCTAATGCTGGCTGCTAATGAGCTTTAAAATAAAAGAGGACTCCTCCAAGGCTATTGAAATAAAAGTCACAAATTTTTTTTTAATATTTTCATTTCAATATTTTTATGTTAACAAAACAAAACTCTAAATAATTATTAATTAATCTACAAATTATTAATTTTACATTTACACAAGAGAAAAAAAATAAACTGAAAACATATTTCGCAAAAAAGAAATATCGTACATAAAACACTCTCCTCCCACAGCTATACACTATTATTTATAATTGTTGTTGTTTTCTTTATCTAACATTATTTATACAAACTTTCATCTCTAATTTAATTAATTACAATATTTAAATTTTGTTTGTTTATATAATTTTCATTATTTTATTTTATTTTTATTTTTTTTTGCATTTTTATTTTTTCATTTTCAAATTTCAAGCTCGAATCTCCTCAGGTGTGAGGTCGTATGGTGCTCCACGTCCCTCCCAACTAAGGGAGCGGGCGAGCACTTTTTGGCAATCGTCGAATCGAGCTGAACATCATTGTCGAATCTACAATCGACACTAGCTTTCGGTTTAGCGTCTATATTGTTACCGCTTAAAACGTTCATGTGATCTATAACAACATTCCGATCACTACTCATACTTGTACTACCACTATTACAGTTAATGTTATCGTTGTTGTTGTTGTTATTATTATTATTGTTATTAACAATTATTTCACTAATGCTATTTCGCTTACTCTTGTTGGTGCTATTGTTAGTATTTAGTAATTCACTAAGGCTACTTAAGCTAACAGCTAATCTCTTCTGTATCATCTCAGTTCGAAATGGACGATGATCACCAGCCCTCAATTTTGGTAGATCAGTATCGCCTTTAGAGCGATCATCAGCGCTGCCATTGTTGAGGGGGTTCTTGTTGAGATGATGTTGATGATTCCTTATGGGTTGGGATTCGTTTATATTTAAATTTACTAATTTCATATTCAGGTTCTTCGGAGTTAAAACTTTTGAAATCTTTGGTTGTTCCACTGGTTCTAATTGTGATTCAGTTACTGATCGAGCATCGCGATCGGTTGATTGTTCAGAATCAGTTTTGATGATTGTTGATTGGGAATTTGTTGTTGGTGATGATTGTTTGGAAGTTTTATGATGTTGCTGCTGCTGCTTCTGATGGTTGTGGTGCTGGTGTTCCTTACGTGATAGCATTCCCGTTTGAGCAGTAGTAGGTTCAAATATTAATAATTTTGTTTTTACTGGCGTTGTAACATCATTGTAGATTGTTGTCAGTTTCATACCTAATTGAAAGATAAGAGAAGAATTTATTTTTAGATATTTTAAGGATTAATAAAGACAAGTTTAGAGTATAGGGGGAGGAAATGAAGTGAAATACAGTGAAAAATGAAGTTTTGAAGATGAAATATGTTTAGGGAGTTTTAACTATTCTTCAAGCCTTACCAAAATAATAAGAAATAATAGCAAAGAAATATTTATGGTAATCCAGCTGAAATTTTAGCAGATTTATCGTAGCTATCAAGTTCACAAGGTCTTTAAAAGGAGGATACTCATACACCACCAACTAGAAAGAAAGATTATGCAAATAGGTGATGCAAACCCACAATGCTAGTAGGGAGGATGTGCTGGACCTCACCTTCACTAGCAGGCTACTATCCGACAGGATCTAGGCGTGCTTTAGACGAGACCTCACTGTTGGACCATCTGCACATCAGGTTCGACATTGTGGGCCTCCCACATATCCACGCCTCTTCCCTGGTTCCTAAGAAAACCAACTAGTCTAAGTTTCAGGGGCTTGTGGCCTCGTAATCAGACGTGCTCGTCTCTAGAGAGTCACGTTTCCCGGATTATTTTTTTTCCCGGGAAACGGGAAAAATAAGTTCATTTTTCCCGGGATTCCCGAAAACCCGGGAAAAATGAAACCTATTAGGAATTAGGAGTGAAATGGGAATGAGGAGAAACAATTACTGTTGAAAAATAGATGAAAAACTCATTTAAGAAAAGATACAAGTTTCAAATTCAAAAATATTAATAATGAAATAGTAATAACAAAAATAATAGTAAAATTATTTGAAATCAACAAACATAGATAACATGACTATTGCATTATAAAAATCGTAACATAAAATTGTTCATTTCAAATTGCATTTAATTCATTTTTGATTTTCTCGAAGGATGCTTTAGAACGGATTTATACGTGCATTCCACAAACAAGGAATTTTTTTATTTACGTTTGTCTGTGGACCGACGTCATTCAAGCTTTAAGAAGTCAGATTTTAGGATGGAATCATTCAATTACAATAAATACCAATATTACAGCAGCCCCTCAATCTTATGATTGGTCCGGTCCAATGGATAAATTATGCCAATATTGTCCTGCTTTAAAATTTCAAAAAAAAGCAACTGGGATGTTCTGTTCCAATTGGAATGGCTCCACCTGAGTCACTTGGCGCTTACGTGGATGGGAAATCTTCGTTGTCCTAATATTTTTGACAACTTCTTTTATTTTGCTATGATGGGTGCAGCAAGGCGCACCGGGTTAAGGCGAAACCCCAATGTAGGCTTCGCTTGCTTGAACTTGGTGAGCTTTTCAAGTACCATGTGCCAAAGCAAAACAAGCCCAACAAGCCAACGCAAAACAAACCCAAATACACGCTTTGCTTTAGTTACTTTACAGTTTGCTTTTCATGAGCACAGGAAATAGAAATAGTATACGAAAGAGGTAAGAGGTATGAATTTTGCGGAATTTTTCCTTTGGAATGGACATTATTGTTTCATAAAAGAACAAAGGATCGAATGTAAATATATATTGTTGTGTAGAGTGATAAAGAAGCACAAATGGTTTATGGCATTAACTGTTCAAACATTTGCCAGAAATTTGTTAAAAAGATTAATTTTTAACTCTTAAATATTTATAGTTATGTTATTCCCAAAAAAATAATTTCTTTATGAAATAAATTTTCTCAAACCTCTACATACATTTATTTCTCTAAGCAAAATAAATATTAAACGAACGCGAAAGCATACAAAGCATCAAAAAATTGAACATTGGTCATTTCGAGCTTTGCTCTGCTCTGCTTCCCGGAATTCCCGGGAAGGACTCTCTACTCGTCACCTCTATCATCTCACCTCATCTTCGACCGGGACAGGGTTAAATCGGTATTTACCCCACAATTTCCCGGGAGGAGTTAGCATTTTCTTGGCACTACTTCAGAAGTATATTCAACTGATTCTCGACAACCTGGGCTGTCCCTTTAGCGGCAGCTTCTACTGGGGATAGATTTCAAACCATTTGTGGTGTTTTTTTATTCCTATAAGGCAACAGGGCCCTGGAGCAGCCTAAGTCGTGTATACCTATAAGCTTAATCTCCCGAGTAAAAATAAAAAACGGCCTTATAAAGGGCGAACACCGGCCGCTTGGCTTTTTAAGGGGCATATGATGGCCGTAGAGTTTTTAACCATTTTTAATGGGAGCACATATGGCCTTACGACGGCCAAATTTGACCAAAAGATTTAAAAGGCCAAGTACTGAGCTGTAGAAACGGGCATTCGACGGGAAATTTGAGCCAAAAAAAGAATCTGCACCAAATGTATTGTTGAATGTGTTTTATGGGAACTTCATCATTTTCGTTGGTTCTTTCGATTTATCCTACTTAAAGATATCGATGCACAAGAGAAACGAGCTCGCCAGTCGTCGGTTTGTTGTACGTGAAGTGTGTGGTGCCGTGTTGGTTTATATTTTAGTGGGAAATTTTGTTATTTAACGCCTTTAATTGCAGTGAAATATATTTTCTTATAGGAGGGCGAATATCCACGTTGCTACCACTGTACCACCGTCGTATACCCGTAATAGCAACCATACGGCCGCCGTATCACCGTCGTATGGCCGTTATTGGAACTGTAAGGCCGTTGTTTCACCGTCATTCGCCCCCTGTACGGCCGTACTGTCCTGCAACGAGCCTTCTGTTAACCGCCAGATGGCCGAGGAATATGTTTCAATCACAGTCGGCATTTGCCCGTTCTAAGGCCATAATTTATTTTTACTCGGGCTCTTTTCTTTTGAAACAGACGGAAAGTCAAATACCTGGGAGAAATGCTGGGTAAAAGATTGAACTGGAACGCCCTACTGGACTACGCCATCAGTAAAGCCACTAAGGCTATACGGGCCTGTAAAAGGTTTTTTGGTAAGACATGGAGTCTTACCCCACAAAAGATGTACTAGATGTACATACAATACGATCTTCAAAGCTGTTGTCACTTATCCTGCTATAGTCTGGTGGTCCACGACTGAACAGGTCACGGCGATCCTCAAGTATAGCAGACTGTAACGGCTTCCTTACCTCTCCATTACTAGAGCTATGTGGATCTCTACCACAGCTTCTATTGAGCCTTGAGACTTCAAAACTGGCCTAATGCAGTCAAAGGACATGGCGATATCCTTAACATTTCATTCACTTTGCCGCGTATCTAACCAACTGTGGTTTCAAAGGAAATTCAGGACGATTATTCCAGATCACTCTGAGTTGGAGAAACTTATCCTTCCTGGAGCTCCAAGAAACCTATACTTGATGGCTCAAAGATAGAACTTGGTACAAAGGCAAGTGCCGCAGGAACAAACTCCAAGTTCGCGATTGTTATGGGTAGGTGGCCCTCTGTTATCAAGACTGAAATTCATGCGATTTAGACGTGCTCTAGGCTCAAGGTTTGAAAGGTGCCAACATTTCAATTATTTCGGACAAGAAAGCTGCCATTCTCACCCAAAATAGTAGCGGAGTGCTTTGATGTACTCCAGAGTCTGGCCAGGATAAGAAGGGTCTGGCTCTGTTGGGTCATCGGATATTGGGGGTATCGAGAGCAATGAGGATATGGATAAGCTCGCGATCGAAGGGTCTGATGGTGTTTCGTCCCTTGTGATGATTTTTTGACAAAAATGTTGATCGCTTCTATTCCGAGCTGTGAAACCCATGCTTCATAATAAATTGTAATCGACTACTATTCCCAACTGCCAAATATGTACTGACAAGTAACAGACAAACCAAAATGGCGGCAAACTCGGCGTGAAACATGAAACTATGGCTATTCTGTGGTGGCACCATTGATAGGCTCATTATATACGAGGATGCATGCATCCAGACGCAATAATTCGTTCGGGCAAATGGAAATTTCGCTCGTCGTGTAGAATTCTTTTTCTGGCAGACCAGTATTTAGGGAATTCCTGTGTAACAAGGAAGGAAAAGGGATATTATCTGGATGGCTGAGGTGAAAGAACGAAAGACTCTGGTTTTGCGTAGAATAGAACCGAGAGTCTCTGGAATGTTAGTTGGACATGGAGGCTACTGAGGTCTCCAAATTTAAAATACCGAGCTCATCAAGTTCGAAGTCTAAAACTAGTTTGGGCTTGGTGCTAATTTGCACGTTATCTCTCTGATTTCAGCTTCGTTGTCGGATAAAATAGAATTACATTTGCTGGCATGCACCCTTCTTGGGTTCTTAAAGTTTAAAGGACACAGTTGCTTAAAAGACGCTATTGCCTTTGTCTTGGAGTCCTCCTTGAATGATACGAGTCTATCCTAAGGTACCTTAGAGGAAATCCAGGATTGCCTATCTTGGAGTATATGGCTTAAACTTTGAGATCTTTTCGGGGCATACAATTTGATAGCATCCCGTTAATGGAAGTTATTTCATAGTACTTAGCATAATGTCTCCAATGAGCCGGGCACGTTGTACGAGCTCCTGAAGAAAGAATGCTATCCAGGATTTTCAATGGTAGAACCCCAGGAAAAATAAGCGTTCGACGACCAAGAAATATGTGAATGGATAGAAGATATACGGAAACTTCATATAAAAAGCTGGAAAGAACTAGGAAGACGTAGAGGCGACTGGAGGAAAAGACTTCAAGGGGCCAGAGTCCTACAACGACTTTAGCACCCGCCATTTAAGAAAAGAAGATATAATTTCTTCATTGAAGACCATCTCTCAAGTGGTCATTCGTTCTCAGCTAATTGGGCTAATAGTATAACTCTCTAAGGGTTCGATCGTTTCCTAGTCGTATCATTCTTATACGCCTATGTAAAACATCGTAAAGTCAGTCTTCAGTCTCATGTGCCATATCTTAACGCGGCTAAAGAATTGTTGGGGGCAGTAGAAAGTATATCAGGTCATTTGTTGACTTGTGTGTGTGACTTGTGTTTTATGTGAAAGACTAGAGGTCAGGGAAAGCCCTTTGTACTGTCGACAATCTATTTTTCGTATAGGAAGATAGTGAAGGGGAGAGGGAGAAGTGAAGGAAGGAACTGCCACAACCAAGAAATTTTTGTTCCACCTACTCCCAACTATTACTATCGCGACTTGCTACACCTGCTGGCCTGATGTTGATTGTTGGCTAGACGTTAAGACACTTACTGGCTTGACTATCGGACACTGCGCACTGAAGTAGCATTCATGCTATGCCTCAAAGAGTACGTGTCTGCCCTTCGAATAGTCAGCTTTAAGCGACAAGTCATAAGGCAGACTGCAGCACTTGCTCAAACGGTCTGGCCTAACAATATAAGGTATAGGGGTGTAGTACAATATGCCAAGTACCCGGTAGGCCGCGGTACTTTTGGACCCTATACTTCACCAAAGAAGAACAAGATGGAGGTAGGTGATTGGTCTACAATTAGTGGAATTGCCATCTATCTCTACTAGGTAAAACAGTCTTCACTTGATGATTGAATTCGGTCGGTTGGCAGAGTTGGATTTCTTTAAAGATTGCCAATAACACGTAGAAAACGCAAGAAAATGTTGATATGGAATTCGAACCCACGACCCTTTGAAAAGTAGCGTTAATCTTTGTAAGAGAATTGTTGATTCGCTGAAGGTACGTTTGCATTGCATTAAATATCTTTTCATATAACGGTTCTTATTGAATGTATGTCACAACTGAAGATAATGGTTTCTTATTTCATGAAAGAAGCATTAAAATACTAAAGTCAAACAGCATTGGGTGTGGTTAGTATTTAGGTGGGGGACCACGTGGAAAAACAGTGTGGCATCGCCAACCGTGTTTAGAGGGACGAAAGTAAATCCGCAAAAGTGGTACCATTCACAATCCCTCGAAACAGGTTCATTATTATTAATTGGTGAGTAAGGGTTGTTTTCGTGGCAAACCGGTGTTTACATCAACTTAGCCATCTTGTACCAATTCTGATGCTTCAACAAAGATTTGTCTATGTACGTTTTATATAGTTTAGATGTCGACTGGACTTTAAACAGGTGATAATTTAAGAATAATATATGTAGATACTAAAAAATAAATTTAAAAAATAAACACATAAAACAAACAGCAAGAAACAAAACACTAATAGTACAAATTATAACAACAAACAACGTCTTCCAAAAAAAAGCACAAACAAAATATAGAATACACAAAAAAATATATATTACAGGACAAAAAGCAGAAGGACAGACGAAAAACAATAGTTACGTAAAAAATAGAGAGAGCGATTAATTCAGAAGCATTACCTTCGTTGAACCCTGATCGAGGATGAATTTCTTTCTTGAAATTTAGACCCGCACTAATCGCGGATTGGGGTTGATTATCATTAAAATGTTCAAGTGGTTGATCTGTTGGGTCAACACAAGGGGCCACCGTACTCACATTTAATAATTCATCGCGATCATGCTGTTAGAGATATGTATCATTGTGATCACACGCGATAGGAACAAAAAAAATTAAAAAATAAATAAATAAATAAGAAAATAATAACAGAAAAAAAAAATAAATTAATAACATTTTTTTGTGTTTTTTTTATTGTTTTTTTTAATTATTATTATTCACCATATTATTATTAGTGTGCATGCCTTATAAAAAATTTGCTTTTTGTGGTGTTAGTGATTTTTATTATTATTATTATTTATTAATATTATTAAAAAAAATAAAATGCGGAAGGAATAAAAGTATTTAACAAAATAATACTAACCTCACTATCAGGACAAGTTGTTTCATCCTTATTTGTCAGTCCTTGCACAAAATTCAGATCTGAGGGGTCCTCTGATGCTAAATGTGCTCTAAATTGTTTATTTCTGAAATAAGTTCAGATGTTAGTATATAGGCTATACGAAAGTGCAGAATGGTGTTTACCTTAGTTCAAGTTGTTGCATTTGTTGAAAATGCTTTAGTTTTTGATTGGCTGACCGAAGTTTCTCTTCTAATGCAGCATTTTCTACGCATTTAATTGAATACTTTTCTGAGAAGGACAAGATTTCTTGACGCAATTCTTCCAGCTCTTCCCTGTGTTGCATAGACAATTTGATAAAATCGTATTAGTAATATTATTCAGTTTTCTTGCAATTGATACAATTTAGTAAAGTGTAAAAACGAAATCCCCAGTCTCCTAGACTATCAATGGTTCCTTGCATTCTGAACTGACATCTGATTGTAGGGTACACAGAAACAAGGTAATGTAAAAGAGACCGACAGCTTCGAATATCGTAGAAAAAGGTTTCCGGGTGACACCAGGCCCGCCACATCACTTTGCGGGGCCTGGGGCTAAAAAATGTTTGGGGGCCCTTTAAGGATTTTGAAATTCCAAAAATTCTTTGACTAAAAAAAATTGTGGAAACGTAAGAATAAGTTCATTCACGGCATTAAATATAGATGCCGAACGGTCGGCTCTTTATTCGCAGATGAATCTCAAGTTGCATACTGCAACCTAGAATGGAACAGGTCTTATGTACGTAGACAGGCCCTTGTGCTTAGCTCTGGGGCTCAGTACTCATCTTTTTTTGGCAGAATCAATCCAGAAGCTATCCCAGAGGGAAAAATTCGAAGCACTACTCAGGGAAGCGAATTCGGAGCGCTGTTAATATGCTCCGATTGGATCATTAAGGAATTGTATGGAACGAAGAAAACGGCAAACATAGACCGGTTCTCGTTGGATGCGGTGGTCAAGCAGCATATTGAACACGGTTGGTACTTAGTTGGGGGACCGCTTGGTAAAACCGCTTGGTCGCCACTCGCGTCTGGAAGTGCGAAAAGGCAAGTGCACAAGGTGAATAAAAATATTAAGCTTTTCGACACTGCAATTGTTTCTCATATCCACAGGCGATATAACATAAATTGAAGGGTTAGAAAGTTTTTTCTACTTTTGTGACTGCTTCAAAAACGTTTCTAAAAAAGCAGCAGTAAAAGGAGTACTCCCCACTGCGATCGTGCAATTTTAAAAAAGATATAGAACTGGGATGGGAAAGGAACGCCCCAAGCTTTTGAAGGAACGTTCTACCTCCATTTCCCGCTGGGTAGTTTTCTCTTCTTCCTTAATACTCAATTCGAGCTTATACTACTTCAGTGGTAGTAAAGAGACTACTTAAGGGCAAGCTAATTCTCCCAATCTAATCTTTGATAAAGGTCTTCAATCTGTTTTTCCTCAATTATGGATTTGCTTACGTCTTTTTAATGTGATACCTATTGGTGCTGCAACTGGTGAACGCGGTTTCAGTAAATTAAAAATGATATAAAATTATCTAAGATCATATATGGGTCACTCATGTTTAAATCATTGAATGATATCAATAGAACGAGAGCTTGCAAGAATATAGACTATGACGATGCCATCGACGACTTTGCGGAAATTAAAGCAAGAAAAATAGTGTTTACTATTTAAATATGATGAGTAGAAGAATCCATATCCATACAAACATAACATATAGTTTAGAGTGCTGCATGCTTGAGTTTCAGATTCTAGATTAGTGCTTGTTTGACAATTAGAACGCAGCGATATGGCAGTCTTGACTTTTTGGGTTTCAAGATAGTTTCGGGGCCCCTACGCCGTTAGTATACGCAGGGATATGGGGTTTTCACTTTTTGGGTTTCAATCTATTCTCGGGGCCCCTCTGACCTGGGGCCCGGGGCAATTCGTCCCAATTGCCGCCCCTATGTGGCGGGCCTGGTCAGCACTAATGCAGAAACAACAATTTCGATTTTATATGGGAAGAGGTCACCGAGTGACGTCGCACTAAAACGAAATTCAGTCTTTTACATTACCTTGTTTCTGTATACCGTGATTGTAGCGATATTGTGCGATTTTTTTATTTTTGTTTTTGAAGACGATGGAGGAAATTGTTGTCGACTGGAAGACAACAGGTATTTGCATTCTGTACCAACCGCTATGCTCTTTTCAGCAAGCATACCAGGAGGGAGAGTCCACTAGTAAACAAAAAATTGTGCTGTCGGTACTGCTTAATATTCACGGAGCCTTTTATAATACATGCTTTGAGGCTATAAAAAGGGCTCTAATAGTCGGGGGGCTGAGCGGCCAAAAAATGCAACTGTTTTAGAAAAGCTAAAATTTTAGTATTATGTAGTGATAAGGGTGTACAGCAATAGCCCGCCGTCAGTCAGCTGGTTTCCCTAACATTTGGCGTGGGCGTGGTTCAAAGTTGTCAAAGAAGCAAGAATGCTTTATAATATCAGAAAATTGGTCTGTGAATACTAAAATAACTGAAAAACGATGTGGATATTGTCAGTCTTCAAAATTTGTAACAGAACGCGTCAGCAGCGCGTCGGCAGCGCGTCAAACCCAAAAAATGTAGTTGATGAAACTGTTTTATAAAATGTAAAATTTGGTCTACAGTTTATTTTATTTTTAATAATATTAACTAATTGTAGACCAAATTTTACATTTTATAAAACAGTTTCATCAACTACATTTTTTGTGTTTGACGCTAGTATATAACAATTTCTTAATCCTGGAAAAGGATTCTGGATTCTGTTGCTATTTACCAGGAAACGAACACTGCCGGGATTGACGTATTGCATACAAAAACCATAGGTTTTTCACAGCAACCTTAATACATAGGAGTGACTTTGAAACC
This sequence comes from Thereva nobilitata, assembly GCA_963855945.1. Taxonomy (NCBI): domain Eukaryota; kingdom Metazoa; phylum Arthropoda; class Insecta; order Diptera; family Therevidae; genus Thereva; species Thereva nobilitata. The sequence continues at coordinate 77,741,859 of OY979698.1, read as the reverse complement.
CCATTGGAACCTAAACATGGACTATCTAATGAGTATATATCGCGCAGACCTTTCTGAGTCTGCGGCAGAGCTTGTGACTCCTCATGGCGCTTACAACACAAAATCATATATTAGGATATTCTTTAATAAAATGCCTATGGTAACACTCGCGTCCTTTGTGTGGTCGCATAGAGTCATGCGAATGATTAAGAAAGTATGGCCTCCATCACGGAGTTAGTCGCATCTCCTCAACAGGAGGTGGACTTTGCTGAAGTTGATTTGCTTCATGTTGAATGCACTTTGTTGGTATTCTCAAGAAAGTTACCATTATTTGTGCCCGCCCCGAGGGCATCGAGATTTCTAAAGGCGAACCACAGAATTTTTGTTCCAATATGCCGGAAAAGTCTCCATTCGAAATATCTAGGATTGCGAAATTTCTCACATGGTGAATGGTTTTATAGGAACTGGACTAGGTATATGCTTACAATAAAATCACGGATAAGGATTGTCCTCGTTGATGTTTACGGCCATTAGAGAGATTTTTCATTGTAACAGTTATTGAGGTACTAATGAAAAAATCCAGTAAGGCTGGTATATTCCTATGGTGGCTCAATATGTCTCTGGAAGGTATATACCGTCGTCTCTGGATTTGATGGCACAGTTTTGTACTTTGTCCAGCGACCCTAAGGTGGTTTTCAAAGCGCAAGTTCAAAGTAAGCAAGACAGAGTCTAATGCAGAACTTGTATATTATAGCCATGGCCGCTGCCGAGGATTTACTGCCTCTGGTGTTTTGGTTAAATTTTTGGACATTGAAGGGGTTTTCAACAACATCACCACTGAGGATATCCAGCAGGCCCTAGTGGGATTAAGAATCTACAATGGTATTAGTCAGGCGATTCTACTCTTGCTGAAAACTGGGATAATGCCGAATCTTCTCGATCATCACACTGGCCAATTGGGAACACGCAGCGAGGACGGAAATTCCCTATAACGCCCAATGGAGTAGCAGTGGGAAGGAACAGATCCTTAGGTCGCGTGCACATTGAACAGCGATGAGCGGTGAGCGGTGCGCGATGAGCGATGAGCGGTAAGCGGATATGTGTGCACATTGGTTTGCTGCAATTTTCGGGTTATGTAGAAGTAATCTGTGCAAAATGTTGTCAAAACCGCCTAGGCGAGTTCTTTTGCTTGAAAATTCACATTTAAAAAGGCTTATGCTAAGAAGACAAAAAAGAGGTTATCCATAAGTATAATAAATAAAAGCCGACTGACAATGGGAGAGTTCTACACATTATATGCAGATCTTCGTCAAAATCGAAAGAAATTTTCTGATTTTTTAGGAATGTCTATAGTAAAGTTGAAATTACTTGTCGCCTAATTGTCAGTTACCTGGAACCAATATCGAAGCGTCTCATGTTTTGAAAGGGGATGAGACATATCTACCCTCTCAAACTATACCTATTAAGGTCATATCCGTCGAGAAACTTAAACAACATAAAAGAAAATTTTAAAAATCGTTCATCAACTGCTAGAAAATGCATTGAGTATCCATTTGGAATTTTACGAGCTAAATGACGCAACTTGGGAAAAGATAACGAAGTTTGTCCAGAAAAGACAATTGCTATAATAAGATGTACCTGCTTATTGCATAACGTGATAAGAAAAATGGATGGCTGTAGTGATCTACATTATTTTCAAGAAACGGAACGTTATTACTCCGCAAATTTAATTTCAATTGAGAGCTTTAAGGACACGGCGGATTTCGTAATCCACAAAGGGTAGCGGAAAATATTCGAAATCATTTTGCAAAATACTTTTTACATTTTTGATTAACTGTAAAAATTAACTAACTAATTTAATATATTTAAATAAAAATGACAAAAAATACATATTTTGCAATTAATAAATGCCCAAATTAAATTGCACCGCTCACCGCCGCCGCTCACAGTCAAGATTGTTTAAGCGGTGAAAACACCGCTCAGCTGTAACGCTCATCGCTCACCGCTCATCGCGGTCCTATGTGAAGACTTTCAATTATTTGCGTAGGTTACGTGGTTTTTAAGCACCGCTCACCGCTCATCGCGCACCGCTCACAGCTCAACGCTGTTCAATGTGCACGCGACCTTACACGTCCAGATTTTTAATAGGGGTATTCATGAAACCCACCTAAATCGCGTAAACATAGTAAACCGCGTAACTAATGTTAGATTAACATTAATTTGACATTAGTTACGCCGTTTACTACGTTTACGCGATTTACGAGGGTTTTCATGAATACCCCTAATGTTTTTTTTATCACAATAATTTGAACGCAATTATACTGCAAGCATGCGAGTATATTGAATGACTATAAGGTTTGATCACAGGATAGAATTAGTATGTGTCTTTGAGTATGAGCTGATTTGGTAAGAATCTTGATTGAACTATAAGCTTATGGGCCAGGGTCGTCGGTTCAAGAAGATAATTAGGTCTCTCAAGTAATCCCACGAAATATGATGCATGGTGTGTCATTTGAAATATGAGATCATTCTATCGCAGATTCTCAGTCAATGTTAACCTTAGAACGCTAAGAAATGGATCTAGTTTTTTCTACCTCGTCCATTTAGGCGGATGACAATTCGGTGAAATTTTTGTTGGAGAAAAGACAGGGGATAGTTCTGAACGCATTGAAACTCAACACGATTCTTGCAGAACCAGTTAAGATTGAATTCAAAGCCCTTGTTGATTGAATTGGACCACGAAGACAAGGCAGCTAATCCAAGGAATGGGAGTAGCGCACCGTCCCATAATCGGCAAAGCTGTGAAGTGGGTTGGAGGTAGGGTTGCCATTTCTTATTTTTGAAATACCAGACATTTAACTACAAAATGCCTGATTTTAGAGTAAAAAGCCTGACAAATAACCATTTTTAATTAATGTTAAAAAAATAATTGATCGTTAATTACTCCAAACGCCATGGACCGATATGGCTGAAATTTTTTGTACATTATCGGGACTTCAAGCCCTCTATGTTCAGCGGTCTCCAAGTAAAAAATAGTGAAAATAATGTGATTTAAAAGCTTTGGAAGGTATTTGTAAGTTCACAATTGCACCTAGCGAGCTCTATCGGTACTTATTTTTTTAGAAAATTTCATAACTAATAACTTTGCCAATGCATATCTTATACTAACAGTTATAAGGAACGGAGATATTGAAAAAAGTATAGAAAAAGTACCTATTTTATTCACAATTAGTTAATTAAAAAGTTGTGCCAATTTGTGGGCAAACTTAGGGTGTTCAACTACACCCTAAAACGAAGCGTATGAGCCAAAAAAATTTTCTTCTTCTCACCAACTAGCCTAATACTTTGAATTGTTGGAAAGAATCTGTCCATTTCTCCAGGTAATGTGGTAATGGTAATGGTGTACATTTTCCTAATTTCTACGTAAAAAAAACTGTATTTGCACCATTTTCTGCAGCTTTAATAATATTTTTTTTCACTCACATATTGGTATGCATTTTTCAGTTAATCTTAAATCGATTGTAGAACAGAATCTATAATTGATATCACTTCTACAATGGAGGTTTTTTCTTTTTTATTTGTAAAATCTTGAAAAAGTTATGGTAAAAACGACAAAAAACCAACTTCAACTACCTTTTTCTAAAAAAAATACGTAATTAACCTATACTTTTTTTCCAAAAGCTAAATTTGACTCATAACTTTAATAGTTGGTAAGATAGAACCATCGCTTTTACCATCATAGATGGAGGAATTCTGCGTTCATGGGTAATAGTTTATGCGGTTACAAAAATACAGGGCGATATGTAAAACTCTATCTTTGTACAGTTCTGACCGTATTACTCAGAACGGACAAAGATTTTGAACTAGGCGCCATTGTAACTTATATTTAGCTCATATAAACTTATCCAACGACGATTTACACATAGCTATTGGAGGTGGGTACCAAAATTTGCAACCTCCTTTAGTGTATTAATTTAAATTATGTTGTATATTATTCTAACCTTTTATTTGTTTACAAATGAAATAACATCAAAAATTAAAGTTAGGTTTTACTCAAATCAGCAAATTTGGTGTTCCTTTTCTGCTTTACTAACAAGTACTAAAAAATAGAAAAGTGATATTGAGTAGATTTCATGTAAACAAACGGAACACTAAGCTGCAATTCCATTCAATTTTGCTAATGTACAATCAATCAACGCCAGTTGAGATTCAATTTTGTGATTTTTCACCAATATAAGGAAAATAACAAAGAAAACATAATAAGAAGAAAACCCAAAAGGAAAAAAGAATTAAAATCTCAATTATAAAAAGCCTGACACCAACTAAAGCCTGCCCTGAGCCTGACAAGACTATAAAATGCCTGACATGTCAGGCGAAATCCTGACGAATGGTAGCCCTACTTGGAGGGTACTGAAAGAAGTTCGTTTATAAAGTTTACGTAATAAGGCAGGTGATAGTATAGAGCCACCAGAGATACCGTAAGGTTTAGATTCGGCATATCTTATACTTGATTGAACGGCCATAATGGAAACTGTCAATCCAATTCTTTGGAACTATAAGTCAATATCATTAGCTTGAACTTAAGCCATTAAAACAGAGCGCAATATTTTGCCAAAGCCCTTGGATTGAGGATGTATACTTTGGTTGAGGTGTTCTGTTAGACAAAGGCGAGAGATGCTGACTCAATTAGAAACAACTTTTTATAATTTAGTATCAGTTTACGGTTAACATTTTCATCACTCCTTAAAACAAATCTGCTAAATCTGAAATAAACTCCATACCAAAAAATTTCTAACCAAAAAACTTACTCTTTTTCTCTAATAGGAACTCCAGCTTGTTCACCCTTTTGGAATTGCCTCAAAAATTCCTGCTTAAATCGTGCAACTTCCCGCTGAACTTCACTTTGGTGTGCTTTTCTCATGGCATCCAATGCAGCAAGTGTTGCCTAATAATATAAAATACAATTCAAAATAAAACTCGCAAACACTTTGAGCAAAAAAAAAGTCCTTGTCATACCTGTGTTTCTTCAGCCAAAGCTTGCTCCTTTTCAATCAGTAACCTTTCAATTTCCTTTCTATGCTTTTCTTCCAAGTCGCTGATTATCCTTCTATGAGAGGATTCCATTGCAGCTAAACCCTTTTCACAAAGTGTCTATAAATAGGAAAGAATTTTTTTTAAGTATAGTTTCTGGAGGCAAGGAGTAGGGGTGGTTAAAAACTTACCCTAAGCTGCTCGATTTCAGTTTGGTACCGTTGTCTAAAGCTTTCTTCATCGGCAATTCCAGTAAAATCGGAGCAATGCGATAAAATTTGATCCTTATAAGCTTCCTGCAGGCACTCCAGCTGCCGACTATGTTCAATCTCTAACATCTCTAAACGTTTCTCTAATTTCCTAGACCGTTCCCTCTCCTTGTTCAGTTCTGCCTGTACATAATCCCGTTCCTGAAGCAGAGCTGCATACTCCTCATCCTGCCGTATACATTTCCTATTTAAATGATCCCTTTCATCCTTTAAGTCCTTAAATCTAAGTTGCTTGCTCTCAACTCTCTCAATCAAGCCGAGATTTTCCTTATCTCGACGATGGCACTCCTCTTCTCTAGACTTAAGTTTTAGTGTTATGGCCGCCAGTTCCCTTTCATGGTCCTCCACCAGATTCGATTGTAAGGACAACTCCTCCAACAGCGAGTTTCGTTCAGCTTCAAGAGCCTTAACTGAATTGACATTATCATCAATCTGTTTGCGCAATACTGTAACATCCTTGGCGTGCATCTGTTGCATTGTCTTCATTTCAGTCTCATGCTGTGCCGCAAGGCTGCATATGCTATCCTGCATTTTTTCACAATGCTCACAGGGGCTAGTAAGTTTCTGGGCGCACTTTATCATACCGTCAATACGTTCTCGCAACTCTCGGCATTTATGACAGATGTCCTTCAAGTTATCAGTGCCACACGACGAGGCAGCTGCAGGCATGTTAGGATTGATGGTGCTGTGCAAGAGGATAATGGATTCTTCTAATTTTGCTACGGCTGTTGATATTTCTTGAAGGTGGGGCTTATCGCTTATGAATTGAATTGTGAATTTTTTGTACATGAAATTAAAATCGGCCTCGGCTAGGATATCATCAGGATTACATATCTGCAAGTCGTTGGCTAATTCATCGAAGAGATTCTCATATTTCTGCAAAGTTGCTATACTGAATTCCGGTGTATCTTCATTGCTTGATCGCTTAGATATATAATCTCCCTTCAACACTGATATTCTTGCATCAACAAGTGCTTTGTGAGCGATGATATCAGCAAATTCAGATAACAATTGTCGACCTTCACTTGCCTTTCTTTCCTGTTCTAAATGTAATCTCCACTGACCTCGCTTCATTTTCTGCAAACTATCCTCATAACAACGGGTAAGTTGCTCAACGGCATTATCCATTTCTCTCCTTAGAGTATCGTGAACAGCATCTGCAAAATTCTCGAAAGTAATTCTCTCTTCTGCTGTCAGTGTATATCCAAAAGATGGAGTAATTGAACTCTCGAATCTCTCAGCATTTCGCATCATTATATGCGCGATTTCAGATTGAACTAGTTCTGCATTAACAGTCTCTTGCGCTTGCCGCCAGGCTTCTTGAACAGCACCTTGCACGGCATCTGTGGAGCTAATGTAGCTCAGCGTTTCAGCTGCAAGACCAGAAGCCAGAGTCTCCATGGCATTGTTCTTGTACCGCTTTGCAATGAGATTTATTTCATTTTGTTGCCTCAGGAGCTCTTCCATTACCTTTGGTTTAACAGGTGTCATTTCGGTGATCTTGTTGCGATCTTTTTTGTACGATGACAGGACTAGTCGGCGAGCCAAAACACCAGCAAGAACATCCAGACTACCGCTGGGCTTAAATGCACACTTACCGCCCAATTTAGCCTTGAGCATTGACATAAGCTGAGATGTTTCAGCAATTTCTGCTCGGGTTTGCTTCTCTCCGAAAAGTGATGGATCTTCTGCTCTTGATATTGAGTCTCTTAACTTTCCAAAGCAAACACTCTCGAAAGCTATCCGCTCTGCGAGAAGCTCCATCTCCTTCCTAGACGTTAGCTCGTTGCGTTCCCGCATTACGCGACGTTGTTTTAAGAGATCACCTAACTTACTTCTAAGTTGAGCCTCCAGCTGCATCAAAGCTAGCTTGATTGGATTCGACTCTGGTAACAACAGGATTCCGGTTGATGTTGAGCATTCACCAACGATGCAAGTCTCGCATGATTCTCGTATCAGCTTGACTACTTCTGTTAAGCAACGTTCAACGAATCGCAACGAATCCTTACGGTCCGTAATTGGTGATACTGATCTTCTTGCCCTTGATGATCGCAACGATTGCAACTGTTGAAGGCTTTGCTCCACCCGATCTTTACTAGATACGAGAACACCTTCGAGACTTTTAAGCCTTTCGACAAGATGTTCTGAGATTTTGGGACTAGATGAGGTTTTAATAATTTCCCCAGTGGGCATTGAGCTGCTCGAAGCATTGTCTATGCGTTTTTGCAAAGCATCTAGGCGCACCATAAACTGTAAAGAGTCTGCCGTGGCTGTGTTTTCTAGACTTCTTCTGCGAGAATTCGAAGCTTTTTTGGGAGACTTTTCTTCAACGGAGCTTTTTTCCACTGCGGATTTTTCAATATCCTCGATCTTACGTTCTAGCTCGCTAACTTTCTCTTCTAATTCTTTGGGAACAGCAATTTGCTCCTTACCTTTCAATGATGATGATCTTCTCCTCTCCGACTTGGCTAGCTTCTGTTTCAAGGTTCGAACTTGTCTTTCTGATCCCGTATACTTCAATGTTAAATCCTGTATCCTTTCAGCCATCATCTGCAGTTGGCAACGATCTTCATTCTCTTTTCGTTCTAAGTCTTGTTTAAGAGCAGCATACGAAATTTCCAAGGCATCATACTGATTTTGAGATTCCTTCAGTTCTTTCTTCATAGCCTTTATTTCGTTGACAGCCTTTTCGAATCTTGATCGCAACTCGTTGTATTCATCAGCAAGCATATCGCGATCGAGGCAATAAGGATCAATTTCGGTGAGATTTGTGAGATCACTTAGAGAGTCGACTCGTCTCATTTTGCTGCGGTTTAAGTTGCTGAACGTTGATGGACTGCAACCTTCTAGCTCTCGCAGCTTCTTGTACAATCCTTCATTTTCCTCAATGCCTCTTGAAAGCCGATCCTCGAGATCTTTGATTTTCTTGTGGCTTTCCTCAAGCTCTGATGTTAGCCTCTCAACAATTTGTTCTGCCTTTCGACCAGCATCCTGCAGCTGCAAGGACAATTTATCTCTGGCTTCTTCAACTTCTCGTATCCTAGCTGTAAGTTCCAATTCAGTTCGTTCAAGGGTGCTTAACAATTCAGACATCCTCGCCTCGCGTTCTCTTGCCTCGTCTCTTAACATATCTCGTTCCTTTTCAGCAGCTCCTAAACGCAGCTGCAACTCCTTATCGATGTTCAGTTCTTCCTGGACGGGATGTATTAATGGCAGCTCATCAGAGCCAACACTATCGACTGTGCTACGTCTGGAGCTGGGTGGTGATGATCTGCTTCTTTTGTACAACCTTGGACTCGAACCTGATCGTGATCGCATTCTTTCTTTCGCACGAAAAAGAGCTAGTGGAAGAGGCGGCGATGGTGATAGTGGTGATCCCCAATCTATGCTATCTCTTCTACCTCCTTCCGATGCTGTCCGATATTCTTCGTCAGATGAGAACAGTACAGTCTTTGGTGTTGCAGGTGTGGCGGGTGTTGTGGCGGTTTTAACCGGATTGCTGGCTGGATTTTCTGGTGGTGTTTCGTGGATGGTTATGCTGTTTATTATTAGCTCTTGATTTCTTTGAGCCTTTATAAAATCCTTTTCGATTTCACTCTTCAGATCATCGCTTGTGTTGTCCTTAATGATCAATTCAGCCTCGATGTCATTGACAGCCTTTGGTTCGGGTTGAGTTTGTATACCAGCAGCATTTCTCAATACATTTATCCAGTTGCTGCGTGAGTTTGCAGACACGCTAGACAAAATTATTCTTCTATTATCCCAAGTTGTGAGTTGAAATCCATAGTTTCTTGACGCTGTAATCTCACATACATTTGTCAAGCTGTTGACATCTAACACCCCATCCAATACTCCCCTCTCTTCTGATACAGGATCTCTATAATAAAAGAGAGCAGCACCTCTTAATGTAAACCAATGCTTGGACCATTCCCCCGTTCGGCTATCCTGCTTCATTAGCCAACCTTTCTTTGAATTTAACAAGTCTTCGGCAGGCAGATTCACTCTCAACTCGGAATTTTTTGACAGGTAATTTGAGGAGATATCGTCTAGGTTACACCCACCATCTGGGTCACCCCGTTCTTGTGATTGATTCTGTTGTTGCTTTGTTTTCAAAATATGCAATCGTGGACTAGATTTACTACTTTCTGATGCAACTTGCGGTATCTTCTTGACTATGGCAGAAACAATGGCGGGTGCAGTACTGGAAGCTAATGGTAATGACTTCGGTCTCAAGTTGACCACTTTATGAAAGTCCTGATGAGCTGGATGAAAATCGGCTTCATCTCTGGTCGGTTGATCATCCATTGATGACTGATTGTTATTGTGATTGTTATTGCTGGTCGATGATGTGGTTGTCGATGACCATCGGTTATTTGTTATTTGACTTAGATTTGTTAAGGTATTAGCGATATCTTTTAGTTTTTCATCTCGTCGGACATCTTCTATTAATAGGCAGGATGTTGCTGGAAGAAATAGAGAAAAAAATTGAAGATTAGAATATGTTCGTTGAGTATTAGATAGGGGCAACTTAACACTGTATTCGAAACCCATTAGGGCCTGAACGAGACAATTTTGGAGAGAACATTGCTAATATATAGAGGGCATATATAGAGGGCCAGCCATGCTGCGAGACGGTACAAGGACAGAATCCTTTAGAAAAGGCTAGGAGCTTCTCATAGATGCTGGCTTCCAGTTTGGGTAGAAGTGGCCTCAGGCACGTGCTTTAGTTGTCAAGCAGAGATATCATTACCATCGGAAGAAGCTTGCCGAATTTTCACTATGGACAAAGTGCAGTTTGAACAGTTTCTTCCCATATATATCATAAGGCGAAATAACTGACTTTTCCAGAACACCAAAAAACCTTTGAAGTTCTTATTTATACGTTCTCACTCACCCTCAAAGCTAACTCAAAGCATTTGCCTATATCTCTCTTACTCGAACTCAGAAGCACAAAAGGAGGAGTCTGGAATAACCTTGGGAGTTTATGTGGCTCCCAAGAACAGCCGTTACTAACGAGTGACCAACACTATACTACAAGACACACTCCTGAAGAAAAGTCAAATTGATCTTTATTCCAATCGTCGGTAGACACAGGCACGAAAAGTCAAACGATTAAACCTCCGCAACTCCACAGCAGAAGTCCATATGCCTTCGTTCCTGCATACATATTGCAATGGAAAATTGTTGGACATCGTGCAACACAAAGTACTCCCTGCAAACAATTTCTCGGAGGGTCGCTTTCTCGGACCATTCTCGATTCGAAAAATGCTTGCGAAGGGTACGAGAAAAAGATTCAAAACGCAAAATGAAAGCTTTCTTGGTTGATTTGTTTCTCCCAAAGCCTTCATGCTGTAGAAAAATATTGAGAGCCGATTTCCCCTGAATGGGACTTCAAATCTCCAAATTACACTAACAACATAACGTCATTTCACCGATTTGAAGCAGGGTTTGAAAGCAAAGTAAACTTAAAGCAAAGCACCAATTTTTAAGCTTACTTTGCTGTGTAGACTGTGAAAGCTGTTTGTTTCATTGCTGCGAATGCTGTTGCTCTCAAATTACTTAAAAGCTTTCAGGAGCATACTGGTCCGGCTGCAAATACTTCGGCTTTAAAATACTTTGCTGCGAAATGCTTTCTGTTTGCTTACAGTTTTTCAAAGCTTTGCTCTCCAAGGCTGTAAAGTACTTTGTTTTCCTTCAACATTTGTTTTTTTCATGGTCCAACTTTATATAGTAAAATGGTATTTTATGTAGAGGGGTGAAAGCTCTTTTTATGTGTATGTGAAAGCATTCGCAGCCCATGCCCCAGCATTTGTAAGCAACAGCATTTGCAGTAATATGAAACAAAAAGTTTTCACAGCATGCAGCAAAAAGTTGGAAAATATGATTGCTGTAAAGCAAAGCAAAGTAAATTGCTGTGGTCTTCTTAGCAGCAAAGCAAAGTCAACAGCAACAGTATTAAAATTGCTGCAGCAATTTAAACCCTGATTTGAAGTCCTATTGAGAGGAAATTTTGAGAGCCTTTGGTTTCTCTTCAACGATTTGTTTGGAAAGTTTGAGCTTTTGACTTGTTTTGCTCGGTGGAGTGATTTTCGGCGCAGAAGCGATTTGCTATCGATACGGGCATGCGATTCGTTATCAGCACGAGAATGCGATTCGATCTCTTGCTCCGCTTTTATTGCGTTCGAATTCTTTTACGAGTCCTTAACGAGTCCGGGATCGAAGCAAGCTTTCGCTTTTGGCAAATCGTTCTCGAATCGTTTCCGAATCGAAATGTTTGCAGGGACTGTGTACCCTAGAATACTATGCTAGAATACAAAAGTATTAGCTTGGCAACCTTGTTGGACATTGAAGGGACTTTTAACAAGAGTAATACTGAGAATATCAAGCAAGCAACTATGACTAACATGGTCCATTCTGAAGTTCCAGTTTCTGATGACGCGTTAGAGCCTTTCGGGTGGTATTTGACCAATGACGCGATTAATGTTGGCTTCCAATTCCTCAACCGTAGCCGGCTTATCCGTATAGATTTTGGACTTTAAATAGCCCCAAAGGAAAACATCTAGTTGTGTGATATCACATGATCTAGGCGGACAAATTCGCAATAACGCCATGGTTTTACGAGGTGTGCTGTAAGAAGCGCCGTCTACGTTCTGGCCGGCCTCAGTTTTGAAGAAATTTTTTTTTGTCTGGGTGTAATGGGAACTCTTGAACGTCGGCTGGGTGGCTCTTCAGCCATTAACCTAGAAATGGGGCCTCATCACTGAACAAATTTTTGCTCGAAAACAGTGGGATTTCTTCAAACTTTTTCAGAGCTCGAACACACTGATCAGATCGAAAACTTAAAAATAAATTTTGTCGATCGGGGAAATATGGAGGTTCACGCTTAAGCCTCAACCGATCAACGTGTGGATTTGAGGTTATTTTGGGGATCGTAGAAATCGATGTTGCTAGATCAACATTAAGACGATCGGTAAAGCTTGAGTATAGGTGATCGTGTTAGTCAATACGTCACTCAAATTCATTATAGTAGAACTGATCAAAGTTTCTAGTAAAAAAACGAAAATTTTTGAGGGATATTATACTGTAAATGTAAAAAATTTTAAGATCGCTGAGTTTTACCACTGCAAAGTAATGGATAACAACGAAAAAGCTACTGGTCACTGTTTAAGATGTACTACGATAAAAGCAACTATGGACCTACATTGCATACAATATAAATTTCAGCAATATTTCTTTTACAATACTTCGCATTTTTTGTTTATTAAAGTTGGACCTTTTCTTGTGTATGACAGTAGTATTTCGTGTATGAAATCTATTATTTCACTAATTCTTTTGTTTGGTGATAATATATACATACCCCCAAACGCAAATTTTTCTTACTGAACCAGTTTTTGCCCTTACTAAAACTCCTAAGTGGATTTGGCGAACTTCCCCTCAGCCTGCCTACTCTGTCGATTCCCCTCAATTCCTTTCGTGGCGGTCCCATATCTCTAGATCAGTGATGGGCAAACCTACACAACTAAAGAAATGCATTTGTGTAAAAGCTATCAAAAGTTTTCTAAGGCTTTACACTGACTAGACAGTGTATTCTTTCATATGAGTACAAAATCTGATACGTTCCCACTCGCATGAAATCTTAATTAAGACTGACATGCTTTTTCTTGGATATTCGGGTCATCTGACATCGTATACATATTCAAAGCTCATTCAAAGCTCCAAAGCTCATTTTCACACACGTTAGAAGGTTTGATCACCGGAGGAAACTGGTATGTGTCTATGAATATGAGGTTTTTTGGTAGAATATTGGGTGAGCTTTAGGTTTATTATCTTTGAATATGAGCTTTTTAGTATGAAGCTTGTGTGATCTTTAAGCTTATGGTGGCTGTCTTGGATATTGATAGTTTTGGGTGTTTCGAAGGAAAAGGTTTTGCTGTGAGTAATAATTTGCTTGTGAAAATAAAGTGTAGCGATGCATGTTTGTATAGTTTTGATGAGTTTTATTAAAAAGTGATGAACGAGTATCTAAAATTAGTAGTAAATAATTTTGTACTGAGGTGTTTTCTAAAAGGATTACAAATAGAAATGATTTAGTCGCGAGATAAAAATTTGACGATGATTTTGCAGACAGAAATTTGTGATCGGTAAAAGTTGTTTGATATATACTGTTCCTGACTTTCCTCCTCACTTAGTGAGATGCCTAACTTTCTGGCAAATCTACACAGCTGCTCAATGAAATAGGGTGTTTCATCCAGCTTCAATTTACTTGAAAGTAATAAGAACAAAGTGCAAATAAACAACAAGCAACATGAAATACAACTCAATTAACACCTACCATTTTTCCAGAACATAAAACAAATTACATTTCACTATGATTAAACTTTCCCACCTTCACTTCCCATCACACTGCAGCCAAACATAAAATCAATGCAGACAATCTACACTGTCACAGCATGCGATGATATAGGGTTCAATTCTCCGCCAACGGCTTTATAATCTCCATGGATAAATAATGAACTGTACATAAATAAGACTAATCACCACAAGACGCGCATATAAAATACAACAATGTTGCAAATTGTCGAGCATGTAGCCAATTTGCAGCAGCAGGCATTAAGCCGAACTTAGCAAAACTGTTGTGCTTTGCTGAATGGAAAGAAAATGGAAAAACGACAACAGTGAGAAAAAATAAAGTTTTTTTTTATTTTTTTTATTTTGGTGCAAACATTGCAAAAATCACCGTCACTGACCGCATGCCAGACTTGATTGCACCCAAGTTGAGGGCTTCTACAATTTTGCAGGTTATTCAAAAATTTCTTATTCGGTGTAAATTATAAAAAAAATTGAATTTGTTTTTTTAGCAGCCACTATCCAGTGCAGGTCGCCGTGTGATTTATTTCTGCCAGAAGATTTCAATGCTAGATAAAATTTGCTGCAGAGCAAAACTGCCTTGTCAGGGCCCTGCTGTCCGAAGGAGTATCGTGTTCGGGCTGTGAGCTTGTCGCGCAAAAAAAAATTTAAAGAAATAAAACGCATCGTGGACAATTTTGCATCGATTGCAGTCCTTTTTATGAGGAAAGAATTTTTCGAGTAAGTTTTCCATCAGGTGAATGTACCATTCGAGTAGTAAACAGTTCTAGTTTTCCTGTAGTATTTCTACTGACAGACGACTGGGAATAAGCTTTGATGTATAGGTTCTTCAAATAAAATAGAAAAAAAAATAATGAACAAAAAAAACACCACACCGTGAGAAAATGGTAATTCAAGATATAAATCGATTGCATAAAAGCTCATGAACTTCCACACCGGTGTGCAATCGATATATCCGAAATGCCAAAGTGTTGCCTTACAACATTCGATTCAGGTGTTTTTCAGGTGCTTAACGATCGCGTAAAACACCCAACACTTGTCTTCAGTCGCCGTGGCAATTAACTTCTCATGACTTATAGCTTTGATATTCATCTATCCTTCACGAGAGAACTTCGACAATTTACGGAATTCGACCTCAGGCCCATTGAGGCAGGTGTGTTGCGTCATCAGGTAGCTCTTAAAGGCACACTAACAGAGTACCCACTAAACAGCCCGCAAATATGAAACTCTGTGGTTTTTCTAAGTCATGCGCGCCTGGGCAAAGACAGCACCACGGAATCTATGTTAAATTTACTTTCAGGTAAGCCTGACTTGTCTGTCTGTTTTTTTTCTTTTCTCTCTTTCTCTCCCTTTCTCCCTCTCTCTCACTCAGTCAATAATAATCAAACTAATTTATCATTCCCCTCGTTGCCCTTCAAGCATCACCAACTCTATAAAACTAGAAGAGGTCTACCTTCAGCTAGAATCTACGATTATTAACAAAGTAACACCAGACAATAGACTCGTTTGCTTCGAGTAGGCAGGCGCTTAATCCAGAGCTAGAATTGCATAGACTGCGCAACTGCAAATCCCAGGTGAAATCAAAGTCAGGTGGGCATGCCCAGGTACAAGTTCACTTTACACGACTATTTTTTTTATAGATATATATTATTATCCAGTTGCGCTGTCAAACATTTTTCAATTTGATAAAAATGTCGTGATTCCAAGCCTCGAGTGTTTGTGCGCGGATTTATTATGATTTTATGACTGTTCAGTTTTCGGAGTATTTTCAGAGTGACTTTCAAGTTCGCTTGTTCCTAATTCGGAGTATTTTCGTGGTTGTTTGTTTGCTTGTTTTTGTCCAACTGAATTTTTTTTATCATTTTTTTTACCTTACAGAGCACAGTTCAGTCAAGCTAACTGCTGTCATTATAAGCAATTATTAGGGCCATTATGAAGTTTTGTGTAATTGAGTTTTTTTGTTCGTTGCATTGATGTTGGTTTTTGGCTAGTTTTTTTGGGCAGTGGAGGATACCTGGGTCCATAGGTAAAAAAATACTTATGGAAGCAAATTATGAGAAAAGTATGGATAAGACTTTTTTATCTGGGCATACATATATTATGACTTAATCGATTATAGCCTTGAATGTAGTTCGATGTGGATCATATAACAAGTAGACATAATACTTAATGAAAAATACATTGCTGACAAGCATTAAAAGATGGAGATAATTGGACGAAACAGTTCTCACGGCTTGGCAATTTCCTGATGGCTATGTACAGTTTCTGGAGTATCATTGCCTTTTAGGGATTAGGAGATAAGATTTTACAACCTTGTACTGTTATTAATCGAATTAAAAATCGGTTTCCTTTAGTAGTAGATGCTGACCTGCTGTAGTTGTAAAAAAATAATTAGTTGTTCTATCGACCAAATATCTGATATTGTTAATATTTTTAGATCCATCTCTGCGCTAATAGAGCATCACTATATTAAATTGGAAGCAAATACTGACTATATTACTAGGATTGATATCTTATACAGATGGCACACTTTGTAGGTGTTGTGGTCCTTCTGCAGATTAGAGATTTGGTCGAGCAAGTCGGTTGTATGCTGTTGCTAACTCGCTATTATGCTACACATCTTAGCGATTTATATAAAAAACGCTGTTCGCCACAATTTTTACATACGCATCTCTCGCTCTAATCCACACTGGAGACGCAGATTGAGAGTATGTTTTCTCTTCAGCATTGGAAACGTACCCTTATTCTTAAATGTTTGTGATAAGCTCTATACCCATTATTCGTAGAAAAAAAGCCTTACATTTTAACATATGTGTACAACGACCGAAAAGCCTTACATTTTAACATATGTGTACAACGACCGAATTTGCTACATTTTACCTCGTTGTTACAATCTTGAATAGAAAATCACGGTCTATTTCCCATTGGACATAAACGAGGAGTTATGCATTCAGACGCGAAAGCTTTACTAAAAGCTTTTACTGAAAATTCAGAGGGAAAAAGCTTTACATCCGCGCAAAGCAGCTTTTCTGTATCTGTACAGTGCTATGTTGGTATTTGTGACGATTTTTCTTAAAAGGCCGATAGAAAGTATTCATTTCTTATAGTAGCTAAAATATGAAGTGAAGTGGGTATTCCATTAGTAATAATGTGATATGAATATGATAACTCGATCAATTTAAACAAAAGACTAATGTCTAATGTCGACGAAACACCTTGTCTATAGGCTCTGTGCAAATCAATGCGTTTCTTCTTTTACGGGTTTACAACCAGGATCTAGTCCAGGCCTCTAGCAACTCTCCACCAGTCCCGATTTTGAGCCAATGTCATCCAGTTTGGCATCCCTAAAGCTCTGGTGTCCTGGTCTACGCCATCATTCCAGCGACATCTGGATCACCATGCGCTGCCGCATCCCATAGATCTTACCGCACAGATTTTCTGAACTTTTTTTGGTTCGTACAAGCTAAATAGATGCTCTGCTTACTGGAGCTTCTACTATATATCGCGTTAGCCCTCGTTGATTTCATTATTGTAGAGTATCCGGAATCATCCTCTCTTACATAAGAGGCCAACAATTTCTCTAAGGGGTTTCCTCTCGAACACGGCTAAGAGGTTAGAGTGCTTTTTGCTAAGTGCTTAGGGTTGTGAAAAAATTGTGTGCTATGTACGGTGAAGACGCCTTGTCAGAGTCTGATGCGCGGGAATGAGTCTATTGCTTTCGTTCTGGTCATGTTGATGTGAAAGATGAGCCACACTCTGGTGGTTCAATAACTGAAACAACTGATAAAATTATCGAAAAAATCTACAAAGGCAGGCATATCAGCAGTGTTCATATTGGTATGGAGCTAAGCATCGACCAAAAAAGCTTGATACAAACAGAAGCTCGATGTATGGGTTCCCCAAGAGTTGAGCGTGAACAATATGATATACACTGTTGAAACGCAATGGAAACGATCCATTTCTGAAACGTTTCATAACCGGTAGTGAATAATGGGTCACGTATGACCAGGCCCGGTCTTAGAGACCCAGGGCCCCTAAGCACTTGATATTTGGGGCCCCTCATCCCGAAGCCATTTTGGAAATTTAACAAATAAAATGCACTAGTACAGGTACAGAAAATATAATATAATTTTAACACTCTCTAAAAATGAACCAGTGAAAATTTCACTGCTTCATCCAGTAAACAATAATTTCACTGGAAAACCAATGCATTTGTGTCTGTTTACTGATTAAACCTGTAAAAAGTTCTCTCTAAAAATGAATTAGTAAAAATTTCACTGATTTAACCAGTGAATTTTAATTTCACTGGTTTAACCAGTGAAAAATATATGTGACTCATATTCTATTATTTCCATGGCTGTGAAGGGCTCCATTTAGTATACTAAATAAACCGGAGCTCGTTCGATCACGGAGGGCAAGCAGCATTTCAGTGCTTTGATGGGGGACCGCTTGGGAAAAAGACACTCGGGTTAGAAAAAAGCTTTTTTCTCTTTTTTACGTAAATTTCACTGATTCAACCAGTGAAATTTCACTGTTTCCTATTGGTTGACTAAGCAATGGTTCAACCAGTGAATTTTCACTGGAAACCAGTGAATAGTCACTGGTTCGTTTTTAGAGAGCAGACTCTAATTATTATTAACCAAAAATAATATAAACTTTATAGAATCATACGGCGAACTTTCTTCTG
Organism: Thereva nobilitata; assembly: GCA_963855945.1. NCBI lineage: Eukaryota > Metazoa > Arthropoda > Insecta > Diptera > Therevidae > Thereva > Thereva nobilitata. The sequence goes on along the minus strand of OY979698.1, from coordinate 77,723,526 downwards.
TGCAAAAGAACGGATGACGTCATTATAGTCTATAGACTGCATTATTTCTGACTCTATGTACATTATAGAGAGTGAATTTAGCCTGTTCTCTTCTATAGTAGATCTTAAGTAATTCTTCACCCTCTTTAGCGTTGAAAATTACCGTTCTAACGAGCAGTTTGACGCTGGTGTACACAACAGCATTCGGAGCGCAATTCCTACGTTTGGATAAATGTCCAAGAAGCCTTTTTCCGATAAGTATTTGTACAAGTTCAGTGACTATAACTCTATAACCTCATCCGACGACAAATGGGCTCGCAGGTGCACTCGTTTTCCAAAGTCTCTTCCAAATCCCCCGGATAGAAAGCTGTAAGGTTTTTGGCTCCTTCACGGATGTCTTTAGATTCCAGACGATCTAGTTTCGTAAGACAGTCAAACTTTTTGCTTAACTCCTCATAAGCAGATCGGCGTCTCCGTAGTTCTGCAATCAGCCTGTCTATAATGACGTTAAAAATCGTAACTCTGAATCTGTCCCTGCCAGAAAGTTCGGTCTCGTTTTCCTTGACTCCGTCGAACTGGACTTTACGCTTGCGTTTCCTCCGCATGTCGTATGCATAGCTATTTTCACCGGATTTTTCAATAGCTTTCGACTCATAATGATCACAGGTACTACCGGATTTCCTGAAGTCTTCTAGGTATGTGTTCTAGGATTTTCCTATTGAATGGTTCTACCAATCCATTGGACAGTGGGTGAAGTGGCGTCCTTCTGATCTTCTACCGATGGCATCATACTCTACCCAAAACATGGCAAAACATTGTCTATAATAATGGAGCATGAATTTTAGTAAATAAAAACAGCTCGGACTTTCCCCAGACCTTTTAGTTTCCTGGTAGTGTGAAAAAACTTGAGGAATACAATAAAAACAAACAAATTTCGCACAAGCAGATTTCCGATAGCAAAAAAAAGTGTAGTTAGCCATTCTCTAGTGAATAAAATTTTCTGATAATTTTGTTGGTTTTTTCCACACATTTTAATTAAGTTATAAAGCACTAAATAAAAATTCTAAAAACAATTTTAAAACAGCCCAAAGGGAAGGTTGTATTAAATTATTTTGCACCACAAACTTCTTTTTATTTATTAACTTCTTTTGAGAACAACAAAGCCACGTTCCGCGGATACAGCCGCTAATTAAGTCATAAACAGCCTCATATACCTCCCGGCAAGAACTTAATCGTTTTCCATTCTCTCTCTCAAAGTGCTGCATTCATACCACACGATCTGCAAGCACTAAACCACCGGAAAGATGACGGTGCAATCACTGTCAAGGCTAGACTCTATATATGCAGCTACATACATACCAATCCCGCAACACCAAAGAACAAATTAAAGATCTTTTACAAGCTCCAATTTAGATCCACCATAGTCGGAAAAAACCCATCTAATAAACCCACAATAAAAACCGGAAAAATTCAAAAAGTTCTTCGATAATTTCGCGAGCGCAAAAAAGAGGCAAAAACACCAACTCCATTCCTCGATTCCAATTGAATACTTACAAAAATAATCATTTTTTATCTTTAACATAAGATAAAGTTAAATTTCGTTCTTATATCATAAAATTAGATCGTGATCTCCTCCAGTAACGTCCGGGTTTCATCCGGCGATCATCTTCCATCTAGCAACAGAGTCCGTCGCGATCTTTTCTTACCGATCGCGAAAAGAATTATTTTTTTTTCGCAAAAAAAAGTGATCAACAGAAAATTGTTGGCGCGGTTTTTAATTTCGTTTCTTGTTATTCTTTTCACGTTTTCCAGCCATATTTTTTCCTCCCTTTTCTATTCTAGATTCTTGTTTATGCCTTTGTTGATCGATGGCTTGTGTGTTGGCTAACGACTGTCTGGGAATAGAGAAGATCTCTCAGCTTTTAGTGCATCTTTGGTGTGCCTTTTCAGCCTTTGAAATCGAAAGCAATTTCGCTTCTTTTTTTAGAGAAGAAAATTGTGAAATGGCTTGAATAGAATTGTAAGTGGTTATTGTAAAATCAATTTTGCTTTTGAAATGAGAGGGAAAATTATACTAAAGCGGAAGTTGTTTTGTTAAAAATTTTGTATGGCACGAGTTAGATAGGTACTTGGTGTCGTAATAAGAGATACCTTTAAGGCGCAATCAAGTTACGATGTTCCTTAAAAGCAGGAGAATTACAAAATTGGGATTAAAGATTATGATCAACAAGTGGATGGCTGTAGGTAAGGTGAAGTGATTGTAACTAGAGCGCTAGCCCGTCATATAAGATCATATGATAAATTTTAACAATTTCAGAAAATACATTGACGCTTTTCAGTAGTTTCCTCAAAATGTCGTCAAAATATGCACGACGGACTGACGAAGGGCTTCTATTAATATCCCTTTATTCTTACCTACACTTCAAGATCGATCTTGTGGCATCGCAGCCGATATTTGCCATTCGATGAAATTTGTCTCGTCTTAAGAGACCACTGGGGCGAGAATACGTTTATCTGACTCTAATGGTTGGATTCAAACTAAAATTATGGCGATTAATCCCACACAACTAACACGACCCCATGACTAGTAAAGTGCCACCTATTTCAATTTAAACCGATCTTTTTCAACTAACTAAGTGAAGCCCGAATTGCACGTGACTCTGCCTGGGATCACCATCAGGTGTCAGGGATACCTCATATACAACCTTTTCGCCCATAGCGGAATTGCTATGCATATATGTTAGGAATGACATGGCTTGCCGAAAAATATCTTCTGATTTTAATTACCTTTGGCTTAAAATCAAAACCCATAACCTGGTCATATATTTTTAATTCCTTTACAGAAATTCTAATATGCCAATAATCTAAAACCATCCATTTATCATGAATCATCCTACAAGAGTATTTGACAATAGATTGTTTACAACAATACCAAATCGGACCACTTTTTGTTGCGTCTTGTCGTCCCTCTCAGGCCGGTTCTCCCTAGCAGTCTCCCAACTTACTATTAACTGCAATCAATGCTGCTTGACTTAGGTGATCGAACGAGAACCGATCTATTCAATATACTAAGGACACCCAGACCTATTTCTTAATTTCTATTTGACTCGGTACTCTGACGAAGTTTATTTACTCACTTCTCAGAAACTCAAATAGTTAGAACTAACACTCCATGCCACTTTTCCAAACCCAACCTAACCAGCTATGAGTATTGACATAATTGGACGACCGATTGGATCGGTCTTATTCGTTTAGTTTTGCGTGTCACATATATCATATAGAGATAAATATGTTTATGCTTTCCTCACCGTGCTAAAAGAATAGGCCGAATTAAACGAAATCAAAAGAATTAGCCATCTTCAAAACATACAAGCAAACGAGGGTTCCCTAAATGAATCACTGCACAGTTGGGTCAGAAAAAAAATTACCGTTCAAAAAACGGTGGAGCCGTCAATTTTCATCGAATCAAGTTCGCTTTTTTTTAAAATGTTCGTTGTGCAATTCTCTATCGATTGAGTTTTTTTGACAAAAATATATTCTGTAAGTGCCGGGAGATAAATTTAATAAACCTTTTTAAACTATATTAGGCTCAAATAAACCTTTTTGGCACGTTTCTCTGCATTTTTGCTAATGCAGAATATATTTTTGTCAAAAAAACTCAATCGATAGAAAATTGCACAACGAACATTTTAAAAAAAAGCGAACTTGATTCGATGAAAATTGCCCTGGGCAAGTGCCCCTATTGCCCCTGTCTAGGTACGGCCCTGGTAACAACTATCCGCCTAAAAATCGCCGCAATTAGAAACGACCAACGCGATGCCATAAACCGTAGACGGTTTAACGTAGACCTTCTACGTGACAGCATTAAAAGGCAAGAATTTGCTGGGAAACTACAACAAACTATAAACCAGCGAAGCGTTTCTGATGAAAATAATATTGAAGAGCTGTGGAGTACAACAAAGGGCGCTATAATAACAGCAGCGGAAACAAGCATCGGTTATGTCCAAAAAAACCAGCAACACTGGATCTCGGACACAACCTGGCAAAAAATAGAACGCAGGAGGGCCCTAAAAAATAATGTGAACTCTACAAGCGACTCGGAAAGACGCCACCAACTTGAGCGGGAGCACTCCCAATTACATCGGGAGATAAAGAGAAGCGTCCAGCGTGATAAAAGGCGGCAGATAAACGACCTCGCAGAGAAAGCGGAAACCGCGGCAAACACAAGCAACACTAAGGTGTACCAAATCACTAAACAGCTCTCGGGAAAGCACTCTACTAAAAAGCATGCCGTAAAGAGTGCGGATGGAAGTCTGCTGTGCAGCGACGAGGAGCAACTCCAAAGATGGAGAGACTACTTCTTCGCCGCCCTGAATGGTTCCTTTTCGCAGGAACCTGAAGAAAATAACAACAATGCACAGCCAATAAGAATCGCCACTCGTGCACCATCCAAACCAGAAATAGTAACAGCAATTCATGCAATGGCAATGATAAAGCACCTGGAAAAGATGGCATCCCGCCAGTATTGTTGAAAGCCGACTCAAGCCTCATAGCAGATGCGCTACAGCCAATCCTGGAAATAGCATGGAACACCTGTACCTTTCCGGAGGATTGGACGGAAGGTACCATAGTCAAAATACCAAAAAAGGGGGACCTAACAATATGTGACACCTGAAGAGGCATCTGTCTATTATCTACTGTGGGCAAAATCTTGTCCCACATATTATTATCAAGGATAAGAGAGGCAGTAGACCGAACCATATTAACACCTTGAGAATCATAGTGGAGCAGTGCTTTATATGGCAGGCACTACGGCAACGGCGATTGCCTGATAAAATAATAGAATTAATAAAAGCTCTTTACAACAATTCCAAATGCAGAGTTCATCACAATGGAAAATTATCCGACAGCTTTGAAGTGAGCTCAGGAGTGCGACCAGGATGCCTACTTTCGCCATTACTATTTCTTATAGTAATAAATGACATCCTTGTAAGCGCTATAGATAGTAGAACAGGTGGCATACAATGGGGATTGCTAGACCGCCTTAAGGACCTCGACTACGCCGATGATGTCTGTTTACTGCCCCACAGACATCAGGACCTCAAAAACATGTTAAACAATTTGGCAACAGAAAGTAGTTCAGCAGGCTTAAGACTAAATCCGACTAAAACCAAAGAAATGCGGATAAATTCAAACAACATTGAACGCACAGCGCTGAATAACCGTGACATGGAACTGGTGGATAAATTCTGCTACCTTGGTAGTATCATTACCGAAAATGGCGGTGCAGAAGAAGACGTCAGTTCCAGAATAAATAAAGCACGAAGCGCATATGCATGCCTGTTTCACATATGGAGATCAACAGAGATCTCAATTAACACCAAATTGCGGCTGTTCAACTCCAACGTTAAGGCAGTACTTTTGTACGGTTGCGAAACATGGAAAGTCACCCAATTCATCACAGGGCGCCTACAAGTTTTCATCAACAGATGCCTACGTCGTATCCTAAAAATCCGCTGGCAAGATAACAAGAATCTAGCCAAAGAGGCCTTAATCCCACAAGGGATTAACGGAGCCGGATGAGGATAATGACCCTACAACTTGGTTTTTGGACAAGATTTTCCCGAGTTAAAATAAGACTCGCCCTTTCTTACTCTGAAACAATCACGGGCAGCGTCAAAACGTCTGTATGGCATTCAAATGAGGCACGGTACGCGTAAATAAATTTTCATTGTTACAGGCACGACTCAATACGGTTACAGGCACGTCTCAATAATAGTCAGGGAATAGTCCAATAATAGCACGGATTAGTCCAAACGAAGCACGGTACGATCACACTTTTTCTAGGGAGGACAAAATTGGAGATTACAGAAATTGCATAGAACCAAGTAAACGGGCAATATGGTGACCATAGAAGGTGCCATTAACTTACTCAATATCTCGGTTCTCGTTCGATTGCGTAAGTAAAGCAGCATTGGACGTCGTTAGTACAAAGCTCGGTCCCAGGTAGAAGTCACTCGCGTTTGGAATGGTGGATTACGAATACATTTATATCTGTAACGGAAGCGTGCATATACCTTTATAGCGGAATCATTTTTAGATTTTGGTACCTGCAGCAAGAGCGTGTCATAATAGTACCGGGCGCATTTATTCGCTATGCGTCTGTACTTCATTTGCGCGTCAATATGCCAACTAATTATTTTTACTCGAGCCAATTAATACTGCTAGGAGTTTAACAAGACCACCATTAGAAGCCGAACTAGTTAAGGATCGGCTATAAAGTGAAAGCTTTATTCTCTTTATTGATACCGCAGGACGTGATTTAGTATATAATTATACAATTATTATTTATCATTTCTGGAAACGGCATGAATCTGACATATTAATAAATTTTTTTCAAACAATTTTGTTTTGTGGATTTCTTTTATAGGATAAAGTGCCGTGGTAGTAGGCCAGAATTGTATTTTTGCTTCATTCGAATATAGTGCTAATAAATTTCTAAATCAGCCAAAATGCATTAATTCTAAATCTAAAATTAAATACATCCTTCTACCTTTCGAAACAATAAATTCTCTATAATTTATTAAACTTATAACGAAACAAAACGTTTGAAATTTAAGTAACACCTCATAAATTTCACAAAGTGTCGAAAAATTAAACTATTCAAAGTGGAAAGAATAGAAAAAACCAATTTTCTTTTTTTACAAATTACCCCAAAAATCGTCTAAACCTTTTACAATGAAAATAAAAGAAAACGACTTTCCCTTCGGCGATTTTTACGATCTGCTAAAAACGTGTGATCGTTTCTATAAAAAATTTACGATCCAGTAAAAACGAAATGAAGTTTCAAACTCGCCCTCCGCCCCCTAAAGAAACTAAATAAGAAACAAGAATCTTCCATTGATCTAGAAAAAGAAATTCTGAAGCAATAAAAGTCTTATGACATCATTTCCCTCCTTTCTCTACGTGGAGTTTAAAAAAAATTGGTTCTTGTAGTATATTCCCACAAGAAAATGAAATTTCGAAATGGATAGTTGTGCGTCAACTGCCAAAAAACTGAAAGCAACAACCACAGACGATGTCTGGACAATTTATCAAAAAGTGCTAAATCGGTGCTAAAAATCTGGGACATCGAGAAGAAACAACACGAGAAATGTAGTCCCAATAAGCGTCGCATTTCAGTGAATAATGATTAAAGTGGTCCCACTTCCGTGCGACATTGACGAATTGCTGCCATTCGATCCGATAATACAAAACTGAATACGGATTTTGTGAAATGATTCGTTTTTTGTTGCAGTAGTAGTATAGCAATCCTCCTTCCAAAAATTCTGTCCAGCGACAATGAGAACAGCGCTAAACTCTAGGTCAAACAATTTTTTATTTTATTTGTGGGATTTATGGGGCAACGTCGAGCCATCGATCGGCAGTGATCTGCTTTCATGAGATGGAAATGGTAAAACGAAATTGAATTGTTGCAGGCACCAATTACCAATATGACGAGGTACAAAAAGTCCAGATCACCATTCATTCACCGATTCATCGAATTATGTTGCATCTGTCGAACAAATTGAAGGCCGTGATTAGGTATCGTGCATCGACAAGATATCGAGTATCGATGCACAGCCAACATCAATTAATTCTGAATGCTAATTCGAGAGTACACCAGCTCGAGTTGGGGGCTAATTGTTAGTCTCACGAAAGGACTAGACTGCGCCGCCGCTGCTGCGTGCTCTTATGCACATCCAATCGAACATGATGATTTTGCGCACCTGAAGAGACCAGAAGCATCAGGTGTGTAATTGATACTGGATACAAAGGAGATGACAGTGTAAACGACCCGATCTCTTTTCGCTCAGTAGGTAACAATTTGAGAGGGTATAGCGCAGTGTTAAGAGGTTTTTCGTATGTAAATATCGATTAAGGGATTTTAATGGATCGATTATAAAAAGCGATTTAATGCCCAAGCATAAAACAATAACAGTCATGAAGATAACTGCCTGAAATGGTCAGTACAAATGTGGTGCAACATAGTAAGACCGAACCGAACACAATCTCCGTGGTGATTAAGCTTCAGAGACTTATCATTTTGCTTAAGAGTTTATAAGGGTTTTTTCACGCATTGCCATCTAGATTGGTTTGCACTTAGGGATTAATAAAAAGTTATCGTAATTGCACAAGCGGAGGTGCTATTAGTTTTCATGTGCAGCATATTTTTAGAGGACTTCATTTATATTTATGTGCTTGGGCAATTTTTAATGGAATTGTTATTTAACTGATGGTCGATGTATTTTTCTGTGTTGAATTTTCTTCCAGGTAAGTGTTACATTGTAGTGTTTTAAAGTGATTAGAGCTGAGTTAATGTGCACTTAAACTTAATTGAGTCGCCTTATATGAACATCGTTTACACTGGATAATTAACATTAACGCCATATTCACATATATTGTCTTTTTATGGTTGTTTGGTTTTGGTTTGGTGAAAGACTGGAGCTTAGAGTTAAGATCCTTTGTACTGTCGACTGTTTTATCTAGAGTGCAATGACCAATAGCAAGCGCTAATCGGAAATATAGTAGCCCTAACAAGGCATCTCGCCGGCTTAACCGGTTCATAATAGGGTACCAAAGTTCCAATTAGATCATGTTCTCACTTAGGGAGGAAGGGGTATATCTCCTTGTCCACCTGGGAGTCTGATACTGGTTGGTGGGATTCACTTGCTTCAGGAGGCATAACACTCCCACGAGGCTGTCTCCCGATAACGCTGACGGTTGCGTCTCTGGGCCAGCGGGCTGCTATTGAGGATATCGAATTTGCGAAATCGAAACCCCGTTACAAAAATTTCTTGTTTTGAGTTTTGTTACATCCCTGGGTTTCGCCGAAATATCTGCTTTTTGGTGTGAGTAGGGACACGATATCGAATAGAAAGCATCGATACTGTACTCATGTGTAGTATCGAAAAAAAGTATCGTACTCGTAAAAGTATCGAAAGAAAAGTATCGATACCACAAAGTATCAGTACTTTCTTTAGGGACTTTTTGCCTTTGGTTTTATTATTGTGGATTTGTGGACATCTACTATACATGCTCACACGAATCAAGCAAGTGGTATTTTATTACAATTGACAAATCGACGTTAATTTCTTTATTTCTTTAAACATTATTAAATTTCCCACTAACTCGGATGACCTAGAGAATTTGAAAGAGCCCTCACGCACACACAAGTCGTTTAAATGTAGTTGTATGCTGAGTTACTGGCCACATCCAAATTGGGTAGGCTGTGAAAATCTAAAAATGTGTGTGCCCCCCAGAGGTATGCGCGCCTCTGTTACTGATATGAATGTAGTCGTAATCGACCATTATCTAAACTAAACTAATAGTCCGCTCAAATTAGGAAAAATTAAAGAAATTTTTCCCACAGCTATGAGACCGGTGCCAAAAGAAGGATTTGGGTCGTCTAAAGATGATTTTCACAACCCGCAGTTTGAAAAAATGGTTGTTTTTGAGAAATATACATATATATGATGGTTTTCGCATTTTTTTCTATTTTGAGGAGAAACTATGCATTTTGGTGAAAATATCAATAGAGCAAAGTTGTAGGGCATAAAATTACCTACAAATTTTGTCTTCACTGTTTTTTTGAATTCCGTATAGTTTCGCCGCTAGAAGCCTTTTTTTCAGATTCTAATGATAATCAAAGCGTCCAAAGAAAAGCCGTTAAAAACTGCAACTTACTACTTTGATCTCATTTAATTTTTCATACAAAAGCATAATTTTAGCTCAAAATCTAAAAAGGCGCAAAACGGCCTATAGCGAAGAAACTATACGGAATTCAAAAAAACAGTGAAGACAAAATTTGTAGGTAATTTTATGCCCTACAACTTTGCTCTATTGATATTTTCACCAAAATGCATAGTTTCTCATCAAAATGAAAATATCAATAGATTTCACCAAAATGCATAGTTTCTCGTCAAAATAGAAAAAAAGGCGAAAACCAATATATATATATTTATGTATATTTCTCAAAAACAACCCTTTTTTCGAACTGAGGGTTTTTAAAATCATGTTTAGACAACCCAAATCCTTCATTTGGCACCGGTCTCATAGCTGTGGGGAAAATTTCCTCTATGTCTTCCTTCGAGCCAAACTTACTACTAGACATTGCACCCTGACGATTACGACATGACAGGACTGGTAGTACAAAGGCTTCGAAGCTTGAAGTTTCACATAAAAAAGTCAAATACCAATGAATAGCAATTGAATAGGATATGTTCACCGTTTATTGTATGGTAGAAAAAGAAGGTCCAACCTAACAGAGTCTCCGTATCAGATTAAGACATTATGCACTCGTAGGTCGTTCAACGACAGTGCAAAACTACCCACTGCCATGCAGTTCTAGACACAATAATTTTACTTCTTGGTAGGGAAATTCTGGTAGGATCCTGGTCGTGCTGGAGTCAGGCGGCAAATTTGGACGTGGGCTGCGGGAATATTCTAAAAGACGGGGACCTTTAACATTGATCTGGGATGATCGTCTGATCGGAACCCTAATTTACTCCGTGTACCGTCGGCCAGTGTTGGCAGAAGGTTTTCTTGAAAAGTAAGCGCGTCATCCACCGATTTGTCGTCCTTCCCTTCTTTTTCCTGTTGATCTACCATTCATTCTTTTTCCTGGTGGTCCTCGCTAGGATTATCTCTTCAGAAGCTCGTACACAGTGTCAGAGTTGTGGTAGTCTACTCAATTATATTTATTTCATCATTCACTCCTTCAAGCTTTTCGTTCGTTCTAAAGCGCCATTTGTTTTGGTTAATCAACAAAATATTATTCTTAGGATTTTCCGTTCGAAGATTTTGAGATGATATTCTATTTGTTTGGTCAATGTCCAAGCGTCAGATTCCAGTGTGGCTTCAGCCCAGGCAAATCAACAACTGATCACCCTGAGGCAGGCGATGGAAAAATGTCTAGAGTTTCAAAACTCGATCTAACACCTCTTTATAGACTTTAGGGTGGCTAATAATAGCATAGTCAGTTTGGGAACTCTACTACATAGCTTGAAGAGAATTCGGCATTCCCAATAAGCTGACACGATTATGTAGGTTGACCATTACCCTTGCGGCAAGCCAAGTTAAGATATCCGGAAAAACTGTCCAGACCAATCAACATTTAAATACACTCCGACAAAGGGAAGGTCCGGCTGCTACCTTTTCAACCTGGTGTTGGAGAAAGTTATCCGAGATTCGGGATGAAACCCAAAAAAATGTTCCACCACTGCAAGCATCTCTCGAACTGTCACACTTCCACCGAACGTTTAGTGGTGTCGCTGCAATCAGTGCTTCGTAACTTATTTGTGCAGTTTCCGCCATCTATCGAGAAAACTTTTCCCCAGACCATATTACATCGATTTATGCAAAAATATTCTTCCTTCTCTTCTCAGATAAACGCAAAGCCACAATTTTCATTGAAATCAATTTAAATTTCAATTAGGAAACCATGTTTCAACCCATCGCGAAGATGTATACATCCTCTGAAAGCATCCATTGACTCTCGACTGGACTACACTAGTTTTTACATCTTAAGGTGTAATTTTCTCAACTAAAAGTCATTTTAAAAGTCTTAAAGAAGAAGAAAAAAAATTTAAATTAAAACTAGCTTAGAGTCCTGCTAGAGTATGCTTTCATCTACTTTCAGTTGAGATTTGTGTGATCTGTGATACCCTTTGGTTATCCTATCGCAAGGAGTAATCATACCCCAGCAATTATGTAATTTAAAGGAGATCTCAAGTTATTATCTGCAACAAGACAACAGCAGTTTCTGCAGTTTCAAGATATTTTTATGTGTAAGATGGTGGGTTTCGCTCCTCTTTTCCGTTTTTTTTGGTTGTCACTTTGTTATTCTGAAAGATTTATAACGACTTTGCGATGTGCTTTAATGAAGACTTTCAGCATTCTATGTTGGGAAGATTGTAATTTTCTGAGGTGAAGATAGGAAGGAATTTTTATTGTTTTATTTTTATTTTTATCACGGTTACTTTTTTTAAGGTGTAAGAAAAATTATGGCGACGATTTGGAAACGAAATGAACTAAAGGAATATATACTAGTAATTATGTATGAGCTGGTTCATCATCTGCTAGTGCAGAGCTCAAATCATCAGTGACATATCACAAATCGCAACAAAGTCATAAAGGCATGGTGTGTCGTAGTTGTGACGTTTTTGTATTCTCGTGCGCCAGTCTCAAGTTATGACAATCGCAGACTTGTGATGGCATATAGAGCTGGTCACAGGGATGATAAAATAATAATAATGGAAGAAATATCTTATTTGTAGAACATGCAAACTAACAAAACAAGATTTTTTTCATACGACGTTTTATTTGTACTAAATCTATATGAATACAAGTAAGTGTGTGTCTGTCAGTCTGTGTGTCTGCTTGTGCGTACCGTCACGCGCTGGAGCCAAACTAGAAGAGATAAAAATCTGATTTTTTTTGTAGATGCATGGATACCCAAACAGGTGACTAAAAGTTTCCGTTTTTCGAAATTTTAATTAGTTTTTTTTAATTAATCAATTAGTTGTTAGTTTCACCATTTTTTACGTTCTACGCCTTTTCCAACTTGATTTTGACCCGCTTTCATGTAACCGATCGACCCCAAATTTTGCCCATATGCATAGTTCGCGCGACAACGCAATATGACAAGATGGCGGTTTCAAGATGGCGGCTGATTTTGCAGTTGTGTTTCCCGATCCCCTACATGGGTATCAAATGAAAGGGTATTGCGAGTAGAATGCAATTAGCTGTGTGGCGTCATTCCAAATTCAAAATGGCGTCAAACACAAAATGGCGGCCAACACAAAATGGGGGACTACCTTTTTCTTTACAACGCCCTCGGAATGGGTATCAAATGAAAGTGTATGACGAGTATTATACAGTAAGTACAGAATTAAATCTAATATGGCGGTCACCACAAAATGACGGAAATAATAGACTAAAAAGGAGAAAATAAAATATATAGTTTAAAAAATCGGAAAAATACGCTTTTATTTTGAAATGAATTAAAAATTAAAAAATAATTTTGAATGTAAAGTTTTTATTGCTCTAGCTAGTATAGTATATATAATAAAAGCGTATTTTTTAGTTTTTTTAAACTATATATTTTATTTTCTACTGCAGTCACAAGAACAATCACTGAAAGTTGTTGGACTCGATTTGATAAAGCCATGCTTCTCCCACAGGCAGCAGTTTGTGGGTTGTTGAAGAGTTGCTAAAGCCGAAAATCTTTACATCTTAGCTCCAAATGCCAGAACATTAAATATAGTATATCCTGAAGCTCTTTGAAAAAATTCCGTACGTCTGTTAGAAATGTGTGTGTAATGTATTTATTAGATGGACCAAATTGTGCATTTTTGGGCTTCACGGTGGGTGCCAAATTTGCTAAATTGATTAGTTTTTTTGGCGCTTTTTTTGGAAAAACAATTTGGTGTGGAGTTTGGTCTGCACATGACGTCTAATCCCCCAACCTAGCAGTCTATGCGGACGATTCTGAATATGTGTCTGATGTGCACGTAGTACACAATTTTTCATCGTCGAATTTTAAGAAAGTTGGAACATTCTCTAAATTTGTTTAAGTATTCAAAATCAATTTTTGCAGATTTGTTCTTTTTCACATTATACCTTTTTCCTACCGAGGTCTGTGCACACATTATCTTTTTTTATTGAAAGGCGTTGCAATGCACGCGGGTTTTCCAAATAAAATATACTTTCACAGCAAACTAACAAAACATGTTTTTTCAACCGGGTGTCTGGGTTGGCATTTAAATTTCCAGTCAAATCAGCCAAAAGATTTTGTATCCGCTTCGGGGTGGTGGGGTGGAGTTATTTTGTCGAATTTCTGGATGATTCCGGAAAAATTCGAGGAAATACTCAAGCAGCTCTGGAGAGGTTCTGTAGTACGACTTTTATCCTTCTGTAAAGCAGGGGCGGCGGAAGGCATGAGGATGGAAGGAAAAGTGCACACGCACTTTCGATTTGGGTGGGGAAATCCACACCCAAAATATTTCATGTACACAAAATATTTCATGTCGCTGCGAAGAAAGAACGTGGTCGATGGGCCGCACACAAGCATGGCTTTTCATACGAAAACTAAATATATTATTTTAGAGCTATTAAGAACTGATAACTATGGGCGCGTGGCAATATTCAACATGTTAAGAACCGAAGCTTGACAAAATGTGGCAATATTCAACATTGCAACGAACTTCACCTAGGAACTGTGGCAGTATTCATTGTGGAGGCATGTGGTGAGCTCAACAGTTGCACCGAATATATTAAGTGGTGAATAGTGCTAGTGTGAATAATGGCGAATTTCAGCGAATATCTATAACTAAATCCTCAAAAAAATTTATTTATTTTTTTTATTTATTTCTTTCTATTTTTAACACTATACAATTAAGATTTACGGGTCTTTTAGTATGTATAGGCTATACACAAAAAGGTGATATAAAAGAAAAGAAATAATAACATTAGAAAATTAATGAAACAAATAAAAGTGAATACATAGTAAACAAATATTGAAAGAAATTTACTGTGCAGAAAAATGCTTAAATAAAATTTCTTTAAAACAGTTCAGAAATCAAAATATGTTTTTGGTTTTGACTATCCCCAAGTAGCAACTTGACAAGAAGCTTCTTCTTTTTCGCTACGCACTAGGTTGCGTGGCATTATTCAACAGTGGAAGAAATATCACCGATCTCACAACACCAAACCGAGTCTCCTCAGCTTTCGGTTTCAAGTCAACTACGGTGAAATCTCGTTGTTCAACATGTTGAATATTGCCACGAGGCATAATAGCTTAAGCTTTTTAAACTCCATCCGACTAGCATTTAAAAAGAGGAGATTGTCTCAGGGGCTTAAAATAGAAGAATAGAAGAATGGTGCATGCCAAAAGAAGGCTTCTCATGAACACCCACAAAAAAAATCAGCGATACTAAAGTGAGGTATCCCTTATCAGTTTCTCATAAGGGCCCTATGAGGCAAACCAAATGAAATTGGACAATCCCAACATCTGCCTTACGTATTCGGAAAGCTTTTTAAGAAGCTTTAAATTAATACCTTTAAGGTATAGCTTTACTCATACAAAGCTTTAATTTTTGTTGTTACATTGCTTCATATTTCAAGAAATTATGTTGGTGACCATGAAGGGTGTTATTCAACATGCACAATAGATCGGTTCTGGTTCTATCACAAAGGTCAAGCAGCGTTGGGCGTGATAGTACTCAGTTGGGTTTTCAGTTTTTTCGACAACAGTTATTACTCACATATCCACGCCGAAATTCTCAAATAAATAAATTGACCGATTAGCATTTTAGCGGTTATCCCTTCCCGTGTTCCCCACCCACAATCATTATGCTCCGCCGCCCTTGATGTAAAGACTTAAAAATAATATAAACAGTCAAATTTCATACTATTTACAGAACAATTTACCTGTTTCCATTTTGGCGCGCGACAATGATTGACATTTCACATAAGAATTTCACAACATTTGACATTTCACATTTCCACCACAATTGTGGTGGAATTCTAGTGATGAATGTTGTGATTTTTCACTGAGAATCGGAAACAGCTGATTTGTCACAAGATTTGTCTAAAGATTAATGTTTTCATATTTGCTTATGACCCGTCACAACTAAGAATTGGCCTATAAGAGTCTTTATTTTTCAATACGACAGCCGTTCAATAAGTCCTTAGAAAATTGATCAGATGGCATTCTTAGTATCGAAAGAGTTTTGGTTTCTTGCAATTTTTGCCTACCGGCCGGGGAGGTCTATAAAGATATTTAAAAAGAATAAAACTGATAAAAGATTCTAGGTGCCGGTTGTGCGGAGCAGCTTTTGAAACCGCGGAGCACTGGCTATGCGATTGTGAGATTGAATCTCCTCCATCGCGGTTTATCTGTTCCCAATGGGGGTATGCACAATGGACGAAATAGGTGGCAGTGCCCATAAAGAGGACCCAAAACGCTTGAAACTTCAAAAACTTTTGCCAGATACATTTTGGAACACTAACTTTTCTTTCAATTCCAGCAGGTCAATAATGGAAATGATAAATTCTCAGCAGATTTATATTATCTTTATTTATAATCTGTTGGTAAATATTCCAAAATTTTTGTAGTGACTGAATATTTGCTTACATCATTCAAAAATTCACTGAACAACACTCATCCAAAATTCATCAAAAAAAAAAACAGGTGTAACTTTTTACAGGATTGAATTAAAACAATTACTTCTTAATAAAGTGCAAACACATTTTAATTATTTCGCGACTCCTCGACCATGAATTGCTTCCGTTTTTTTGTGTTTGATCAAAATTAAAATAATATTACAAAATTACCATGTAGTTTTGACTCATGCGATAATTTATTCGATTAAGAGATGGTTCACGTCATATTTCATTGTTTCAATTCAGTGGCTTAGAAAATTGCAAATGTTTTTTTTTCTAAATTGTTAGACGTCATATGGCGGTTGGTTTGACAGAGATACCTTATCCAAAAAAATTATAGAGTATCGTAATGTCTTATAATAAAATATGTTCTTGCCGAAGAAATCTGACAAAATCTATAATTTCCTGCAAATGACAGAATATATCTCATTAGTAGCATGCGCAAATGCAAATCATCTATACCTAGTCCTATTTATCAAGCAGCCCTAGAAAGTGTCTTAAAAAATAGCAGGACTTACAGGGAAAAATTAGAATGATAGAATGGCACCCATCTACTGCATCTAACAGGAATACCAACAACCTCTGTGATATTACCCAAGCAACGAAACACCCATCCACCAATAATACAAACGAGCAACGCAGTACCTTAATTATAATTAAGTGCTTCCACAATGCCCCATAGGTGCACGGCAAGCAGAAGCACAGGATCTAGACTATGATTGCTAAGGCAGCATCATGAGTGAAATGATTATCACCAGAAGCAACAGTAGATGAGGTCAATTTTTTCTGTCGGTGCCCATCCTAAAGATATATTCACGGGTATAAATCCTTGAAACTCCTAGATCTACCTACCACTGTGGTGTGCCTATATTGAAGGAGCCTGCATCGTTCTGCGGTAGATTAGAGCGGGAGGTGAGGACAACTCAAAAAATCGCCTCATTTAACGTAGACATTCCGATTGCTAATAGAGTGCAATTATTCAGTGCCTGCGAAAGGGCTAGGTGCAGAGACTACAAGGCTGCAACAAAGTGCTCCTAGGCATATTTTTCAATGGTCGAGCCGCGGCTGGACTAAGAGAGAACATTGAGACACTCCTAAGTGGTTGGATTATGCGCATTTAAAAAGGAGTCGTGGATTGGGATGTAATGTAATGAGTAATCCGTTTTTGTTATTCTTGGTTCTAGTTTAAAAATGTGCCTGAAGATCCGAACGTTCGAATGAACGATTTCGGAAAAAAAAATTAAATTTAGAATCGGACGTTTGGACGTTAAAAACGAAGTTAAATATTTATTTTTTGACAACGGAATGACACTGGAGGGGTGGAAAATTATCAACCCTAAATTATTAACCCTAAATAATCATCCCACCCCCCACCCACCCCCTAGATGTAATTTTTTCTGTAAAAATAGTTAAAGGCTTTAGAGCGAGCTGCAAATTGGTGTATTTGTTAAGAGTGATCTTAGAAAAGTACACAAAAAATTTCAGCCCCATAAGTGCCCCGGAAGCCACCCCCACCCACCCCCTAGAAGTAATTTTTTCTGAAAAAATAGTTAGAGGCTTTAGAGCGAGCTGCAAATTGGTATGTTCGTTAAGAGTGATCTTAGAAAAGTACACAAAAAATTTCAACCCCATAAGTGCCCCGGAAGCCACCCCCCACCCACCCCCTAGATGTAATTTTTTCTGTAAAAATAGTTAGAGGCTTTAGAGCGAGCTGCAAATTGGTGTGTTTGTTAAGAGTGATCTTAGAAAAGTACACAAAAAATTTCAACCCCATAAGTGCCCCGGAAGCCACCCCCCACCCACCCCCTCGATGTAATTTTTTCTGTAAAAATAGTTAGAGGCTTTAGAGCGAGCTGCAAATTGGTGTGTTTGTTAAGAGTGATCTTAGAAAAGTACACAAAAAATTTCAACCCCATAAGTGCCCCGGAAGCCACCCCCCACCCACCCCCTAGATGTAATTTTTTCTGTAAAAAATAGTTAGAGGCTTTAGAGCGAGCTGCAAATTGGTGTGTTTATTAAGAGTGATCTTAGAAAAGTACACAAAAAATTTCAACCCCATAAGTGCCCCGGAAGCCACCCCCCACCCACCACCTAGATGTAATTTTTTCTTTAAAAATAGTTAGAGGCTTTAGAGCGAGCTGCAAATTGGTATGTTTGTTAAGAGTGATCTTAGAAAAGTACACAAAAAATTTCAACCCCATAAGTGCCCCGGAAGCCACCCCCCACCCACCCCCTCGATGTAATTTTTTCTGTAAAAATAGTTAGAGGCTTTAGAGCGAGCTGCAAATTGGTGTGTTTGTTAAGAGTGATCTTATAAAAGTACACAAAAAATTTCAACCCCATAAGTGCCCCGGAAGGCACCCCCCACCCACCCCCAGGAAGTAATTTTTTCTTAAAAAATAGTTTGAGGATTTAGAGCGAGCTGCAAATTGGTGTGTTTGTTAAGAGTGATCTTAGAAAAGTACACAAAAAATTTCAACCCCATAAGTGCCCCGGAAGGCACCACCCACCCACCCCCTAGAAGTTATTTTTTCTGTTAAAATAGTTAGAGGCTTTAGAGAGAGCTGCAAATTGGTGTGTTTGTTAAGAGTGATCTTGGAAAAGTACACAAAAAATTTCAACCCCATAAGTGCCCCGGAAGGCACCCCCCACCCACCCCCTACAAGTAATTTTTTCTGAAAAAATAGTTAGAGGCTTTAGAGCGAGCTGCAAATTGGTGTGTTTGTTAAGAGTGATCTTAGAAAAGTACACAAAAAATTTCAACCCCATAAGTGCCCCGGAAGGCACCCCCCACCCACCCCCTAGAAGTATTTTTTTCTGAAAAAATAGTTAGAGGCTTTAGAGCGAGCTGCAAATTGGTGTGTTTGTTAAGAGTGATCTTAGAAAAGTACACAAAAAATTTCAACGCCATAAGTGCCCCGGAAGGCACCACCCACCCACCCCCTAGAAGTATTTTTTTCTGTTAAAATAGTTAGAGGCTTTAGAGCGAGCTGCAAATTGGTGTGTTTGTTAAGAGTGATCTTAGAAAAGTACACAAAAAATTTCAACCCCATAAGTGCCCCGGAAGGCACCACCCACCCACCCCCTAGAAGTATTTTTTTCTGTTAAAATAGTTAGAGGCTTTAGAGCGAGCTGCAAATTGGTGTGTTTGTTAAGAGTGATCTTAGAAAAGTACACAAAAAATTTCAACCCCATAAGTGCCCCGGAAGGCACCACCCACCCACCCCCTAGAAGTATTTTTTTCTGTTAAAATAGTTAGAGGCTTTAGAGCGAGCTGCAAATTGGTGTGTTTGTTAAGAGTGATCTTAGAAAAGTACACAAAAAATTTCAACCCCATAAGTGCCCCGGAAGGCACCCCCCACCCACCCCCTAGAAGTATTTTTTTCTGAAAAAATAGTTAGAGGCTTTAGAGCGAGCTGCAAATTGGTGTGTTTGTTAAGAGTGATCTTAGAAAAGTACACAAAAAATTTCAACCCCATAAGTGCCCCGGAAGGCACCACCCACCCACCCCCTAGAAGTATTTTTTTCTGTTAAAATAGTTAGAGGCTTTAGAGCGAGCTGCAAATTGGTGTGTTTGTTAAGAGTGATCTTAGAAAAGTACACAAAAAATTTCAACCCCATAAGTGCCCCGGAAGGCACCACCCACCCACCCCCTAGAAGTATTTTTTTCTGTTAAAATAGTTAGAGGCTTTAGAGCGAGCTGCAAATTGGTGTGTTTGTTAAGAGTGATCTTAGAAAAGTACACAAAAAATTTCAACCCCATAAGTGCCCCGGAAGGCACCACCCACCCACCCCCTAGAAGTATTTTTTTCTGTTAAAATAGTTAGAGGCTTTAGAGCGAGCTGCAAATTGGTGTGTTTGTTAAGAGTGATCTTAGAAAAGTACACAAAAAATTTCAACCCCATAAGTGCCCCGGAAGGCACCCCCCACCCACCCCCTAGAAGTATTTTTTTCTGAAAAAATAGTTAGAGGCTTTAGAGCGAGCTGCAAATTGGTGTGTTTGTTAAGAGTGATCTTAGAAAAGTACACAAAAAATTTCAACCCCATAAGTGCCCCGGAAGGCACCACCCACCCACCCCCTAGAAGTATTTTTTTCTGTTAAAATAGTTAGAGGCTTTAGAGCGAGCTGCAAATTGGTGTGTTTGTTAAGAGTGATCTTAGAAAAGTACACAAAAAATTTCAACCCCATAAGTGCCCCGGAAGGCACCACTCACCCACCCCCTAGAAGTATTTTTTTCTGTTAAAATAGTTAGAGGCTTTAGAGCGAGCTGCAAATTGGTGTGTTTGTTAAGAGTGATCTTAGAAAAGTACAGAAAAAATTTCAGCCCCATAAGTGCCCCGGAAGCCACCCCCCACCCACCCCCTAGAAGTAATTTTTTCTGTAAAAATAGTTAGAGGCTTTAGAGCGAGCTGCAAATTGGTGTGTTTGTTAAGAGTGATCTTAGAAAAGTACACAAAAAATTTCAGCCCCATAAGTGCCCCGGAAGCCACCCCCCACCCACCCCCTAGAAGTAATTTTTTCTGAAAAAATAGTTAGAGGCTTTAGAGCGAGCTGCAAATTGGTGTGTTTGTTAAGAGTGATCTTAGAAAAGTACACAAAAAATTTCAACCCCATAAGTGCCCCGGAAGCCACCCCCACCCACCCCCCATATGTAATTTTTTCTGTAAAAATAGTTAGAGGCTTTAGAGCGAGCTGCAAATTGGTGTGTTTGTTAAGAGTGATCTTAGAAAAGTACACAAAAAATTTCAGCCCCATAAGTGCCCCGGAAGCCACCCCCCACCCACCCCCTAGAAGTATTTTTTTCTGTTAAAATAGTTAGAGGCTTTAGAGCGAGCTGCAAATTGGTGTGTTTGTTAAGAGTGATCTTAGAAAAGTACACAAAAAATTTCAACCCCATAAGTGCCCCGGAAGGCACCACCCACCCACCCCCTAGAAGTATTTTTTTCTGTTAAAATAGTTAGAGGCTTTAGAGCGAGCTGCAAATTGGTGTGTTTGTTAAGAGTGATCTTAGAAAAGTACACAAAAAATTTCAACCCCATAAGTGCCCCGGAAGACACCCCCCACCCACCCCCAGGAAGTAATTTTTTCTGAAAAAATAGTTAGAGGCTTTAGAGCGAGCTGCAAATTGGTGTGTTTGTTAAGAGTGATCTTAGAAAAGTACACAAAAAATTTCAACCCCATAAGTGCCCCGGAAGCCACCCCCCACCCACCCCCTAGAAGTGATTATTTTTGAAAAAATAGTTAGAGGCTTTAGAGCGAGTTGCAAATTAGTGTGCTTGTTAAGGGGTCTTTCTCATGGATTACTCAAAAAAATAGACTTTTTTAACATTTTTGTTTTGGCGAATATATTTATAATATACAAGAAAAATATATTACATATGAAAGTACATTTCGTCGACTATATAAAAACTTTTTTTATCTTTTTTTTACCCGCACATGTCCGCTGCAACGAAGCGCCAAGTTGATATCTTTTTTTAAAACACCGAATTTTCCCGCACTCCAGCGCCACTCCTGATTAAGATATCTCCAAAAAACCAAAAGCTCATTAAAGTAGAGGTTTCAAACTCTACAATGAACCATCGAAAAATCTATTTTCCCCCGCTAAATTGTAAGAATGGTGCGCTTTTAAAAAAAGTGGAAATTAACACCTTTTTTTCACTTTAAAACTCGCCCCAAACGGTCAGTTTAGCAAAATAATAAATTTTTAGAGGTTCATTGTATAGAAAAATTAATTTAAAATAACGGGTCAAAATTTTAGGCCGATCGGACGAATAGATTTTTCTGTGTGTTGCGGGCAAATTTGAAAAATACTGTTTTCAGAAAAACGCGTATAAAGTCTCATCAAATAATAATTCTGAGATGAAAATTTCTTTTACAGAAGTAATCGCTTGCCACTTAATCGTCGTCTATCCCAGGACCATATAGAAACGGTCTACCCATGAATGTCATCTATAATACGACATGAAAACTCGTGGATATACAAAAATACCGGTTTAAATAATATTATACAGCGAGTATCGCAGCACGCAGTAATGGGGGTGGTTTTTGTTATAAAACTACCATTATCTACTTATATAGCTGTAGCTCGAGTTTTATTAAAGATATCAATCTGAAATTTTTTACATATATATTCTTGAGACTATTACCAACAAATTTGTGAAGAAAAAAAATATAAATTTTTTAAAAGTAATCCATGAGAAAGACCCCTTAAGAGTGATCTTAGGAAAAGGCACAAACAATTTCAACCCCATAAGTGCCCCGGAAGCCACCCCCAACTCACCCCCTAGAACAAGTGATTATTTTGGCAAATATAGTTAGAGGCTTTAGAGCGAGCTGCAAATTTGTTTACTGGTTACCTCTAATTCACCCCCAACAAAAATGTTAAAATGTTCTAAAAAAAATATATTAAAACTTAAGTGCTTAATTAATGAATGTTTTGAATAGGGTTAAGGATTCGGTGGAAATGAGTACTTTTTACTCGTCCAAAAGTACTCCATTCCTTGAGAATCGATTCGATGAGTACTTGTTTTGAAATTTCTGCGAACTGCCTTAGCGTAAGGCGACAGAGACAAAAGCATACAAATTTCTGTACGATAAAAGAGCCCAAACTTGCGTTTCCACTTTGCGAAAAGTGCCTTAAAGGGCCACACTCCTTAATTGAGGCAGAAAAATATACATAGTTGTGAATACAGAACAATTTGGCTCTCCTAAAAAAATTGAATAAATACATCACAAACATTTCTTTTTGGATTGAGACGAACACCACATGAAAAATGTGAGCTGTGTTCTTATCGTGGCGAACTAACACTGATTTGGTCCTGAAAACGACCGTCGCTATATCTCGTTATTTTCTAAAATTGGTTTGTGCTTATAATTTTTTTGATTTTATAAAATTTTTCTATTACACAATCAATAAAAATCATCGAACCAAAAAGAAAAGGGTTGCCTATAGTACGGTCAAGATTTATTTAGGCAAATCTAGATAAGAGTTCTTTGAGGTCTACAATTAGATTGATCAAAACAATTTTCACACACTCTCGTTCTACTACGGGAATCAAGTTTTCGATCTAATCAGATAGTGGGACCTGATAGTCGCATTAAAGTGAAAAAGTGGCCTCTATTATGCCTTATGCATTTTTTAGACAAACAGAAATTGGATTTCTTTTATTAAATAAGTAAAAAATTGTTATCACATTTCGTAAAGCTAACGGTAAATTTATATGTACATATCGTCAGTTAGGCATGTTCGTATATTAGTTAAAGTTAAATTCATAGACTCTAATAATTAAGATGAAAAAAAACGATATTTTCAATACTTATATTATTAAATATACACAGTACATATAAACCCTCTCGATCGAATTTCCTTTTGCTAATAAATAATTGTTTCTAATAATTTAACCACCGAGATTTTGCAAAAATGCAGCAGATCAAAATCTATAGATATCATCTGAAAAACATTATGCCACCCCGCCATGTATGCAGAACCCCCTCATCCATGGACACCGTACTTCGAGTCTTTCAAACGTGCGTGCTAAGAATCGCTTTTGACTGAGAGAGAACGCGCTATATCTATCTGCACCGTGCGCACTTATCCGTAATGACTAGAAAGAGCATTCTAAAACTACGACGCAATTTTCTTACGACCCTTTTATTTTATGAATGGAATTCTGAATTGATGACCTACTTAGGCGGTTTTTTTTTTGGGAAATAAATTGTGAGGGGTCCGTATACGAAGTCTGCATAGGGCGACAAATCCCCCGTCACGGCACCAACCCCCGGCCACTTACATATGTATTTGTATTGTTGTATTTATACGTATAAATTTTTTCGTGACTTTTGTGTTTTCTTCAATATCATCTACCACAAATTGTCGAGGAATTACAAAACTTTTATATTTTAGGGATTTTGAAATTCAGGCCCAATTGGTAAAATGTGACCCACTTGATATCTCTAAGGCCCCTATCCACTATCAAGCACGAATGACATTCACGGCTGACTGACATGCATGCCGGATAGTGGATGGGCTTGCAGGATGCATGCATGACAAAAATCACTACCGATTCTTCCTTAAAAGTGAGGATTGATTGCATACATGATAATGGGTGGGAAAATAACCTAGTCTATCCACTATCAGTTTTGCGATTAGATATGAAAAAATGCAGTTTTTTTATTTGTCCTTGGAAAAAAATGCTGGAACATTTTAGATTTTTACATGGTTTCTTATACAAAAGCGTAAATCACTTTGCGTCGTTTCGCTTTGCGTCGTGTTTTTTTGGAACGTATCTACGACGAAAAGCGGGTCTTGGTGTATTTAACTTGCAACATTTTTTTAGAAACTAAACAAAATTTACGTATCCAAAATGTATGCGGAGGAGATTGCGGGCGAATGCTAGTCTTTAGAAAATATTTAGTTCGTTCTAAACCATAATAAATTGATAATTAATTCCAAAAATTAGCTCGTTCTTAACAATACCAAAAAAAATTAAAATAATACATATTTTTCAACAGGGAGTACTCAAAAGGATGGCATCCGTGGAATTGATTATTTTTAAACGTATTATTTTTTAGATTTTTCTTAGATTTAAATCTTTCCGCCTTGATTAGTTATTACTTTATCCAGTTATTGTTTTCAGTTAATTTATTTTATTATAGTCAGCATTGAGCTGGTGACTTTTATAATACTACTTTTGTTCTTTTCATTGCTGTTTTAAAATCTGAATAAATTCATTCCTGTTCAAGTATATTTTAACGCCACCCCCAACTCACCCCCCAGAAGTGATTATTTTTGAATAATCCAACTCACCCCATAGAAGAGATTATTTTTGATAAAATAGTTAGAGGCTTTGGAGCGAGCTGCAAATTGGTGTGCTTGTTAAGAGTGACCTTAGAAAATTACGCAAAAAATTTCCTCCCAACGCAAGAAATGATTGTTTTTGAAATTATATTTAGAGGCTTTAGAGTTTCTAAAAAATATATTACAACTGAAATGCCTAAATAGTTAATGGCACGACATAAAATAAATGAAGAAACTGTGGAACCCAAAAATTTGCAATTTGGCGCCAGTAAAAAATAGAATAAATACATCACACATCACACACAGTTGTACTGTTTTTTTCTTAATTTTGGATTGAGACGAACACAGAACATTAAAACTCTCATTATTCTCTAAAATTTGATTTTGCTTATAATTTTTTTGTTTCTATAAAATTTGTCTATTACACAGAATTAATAGATAGATAGAAAAAACATTCCCCCCTATACACGTACTGAAATATGTGTTGTAAATTATGACACAATTTTCATACGACCCTTTTCTTTTATGAGGTTTTTTTCATCGGAATTCTGAATTGATGACTGATTGATGATTTAGGCGGATTTTTTGAGAAAAAAATTTTGAGGGTGCCATAGACGAAGTCTGCGCAGGCCGACAAATCCCCGTCACGGCACCAGATCCCCCGTCTTGGACTGGCTATTGCACATTTTTGTATTGTTGTAAATACGTATAAATTTTTCCATGGCTTTTGTGTTTTTTCTTTACTGCTTTCATTAATATTATCTACCACTAATCTTCGACCGTGTATGGGGCCTTAGAATGTTAAATTTTATAAAATTTGAGAGTTCTGGGAATTTATGTTTTTTTATAAATAACCAATTTATTTATTAAAAAAATAAATGAATATCTGGAAGAACTATTAATATAAAATGTATGAAAGTGATGTAGGAGGATTTTTGTTATGCGATGCGACCCGCCCTAATGTGCGCGGGCCTTAACACGTTCGCGGACATGAATGCTATAGCATTCATTTTCATTGTGATGCAAAATGACATGAATGCTATAGCATTCAAATTTTAAAGGCAATTTTTATTCTTTAAATTTTATACAACCTTAAGTTTTTGTATTTAATATACTCGTACGTTATATAAAGTAATGAGCAACTGATTCATTAGGTGCTTTTATATCATTTTATACTTTCTCCGTGTTTATACAAATTTCCTTAAGCCGTATTGAGTAAATAGGCGAGGAAATATAGCAGTCAACCTTAAATTTTTTGTGCAGTAAGTCGGTTTGAGATGGGGTTTTTTGTATTCACTTCGTTAACTCGTCTAGAGACTTTGTGCCATATTTTGGTGTTGCACTTTTTTTAAATTGCATTGCGTCATCGAAAAGTGCGTTCTTATAGGTGCATCTTTATGTTCTTTTTTGAAACTTGATTTTGACCCACTTCCATATAAGCGATCATCTTCAAATTTTGCACAAATGTATAGTTCTCGTGACAATGCAATCTGACTATTTTGTAAAAAAAATCAAGATGGCGGCTCCAATATGGAGACCAAATTTTGCAATTGTGTTCCCCGACCACCGACATGGGTATCAAATGAAAGGATATGACAAGTACAATACAATTAGCTATGTGGCGTCATTCAAAATGGCGGTCAACACAAAATGGCGGGTTACCTTTTTATTTACAACGGAATAGAAGCATTCACTGATGCATGAAGAAGCTATCCTTGTGCGTCTTAAAAGTGATACCCTTCCGTATCCCTACCCATATCCTTTTTACCATTGCATGTCATTAGCAAGAAGCAGTTTGTTCGATTTTCTTCTAATTAGCTTCCTGGGAAAAGATTTTCGAAAAAATTTTGTCTACGGAAATAATGAATTTAATTCTTAGTTGCACAAATGAATATGGGAAAAAAATGTTGTCACTATCACGTCCGTGTCCTTGTACGAGAAATTTCCGGATACAGAGTTTCAAAGAAACAAGCTTTCAGGAAATGGAGGTATTCTTTGGCCTTTGTTTGTTGCAGCCTCAAATATTCATTCGAACTGGTCTAACAATCCGTTATATTATCCCCCAATTTTCAGGGCATCTATGTCGGGGCGCAGGTTTGAACATCTATTGCGTTGCTTGAATTGTGAATCCGTACTAACTAATGACAGATTATCTAAAATTTCCGAGCTTCTGAAGCTTGTAAATAGTTCATATCAAACCGCATATAAACCTGGAAAAAAATTATCGTTAGATGAATCTATGATGCTACATCCAGGAAGACTAAGTGGTCGGCAATTTATAAAATCAAAGAAAAATAAGTACGGAATTAAATTCTACCAGCTTTGTACACATGACGGCTATGCTCTCAATCTACATATATATAAAGGCAAAGCAACAAATGAGGTGTCTGCCTTATCTGTAGTGGATTCTGTGGTTATGAGACTATTGGAACCATATTTATCGAAAGGCCATTCGTTATTTATGGACAGCTACTATAATAGTAATGAGCAATCGATTGCTTAGTTTGAGAACTCATACCACTGGAACCTTACGTACCAATCGCAAAATGAATCCAAAAGTCGTAACGCAAAAAAGAATTGAAAACAGGAGAACATATATGGCGAAGGCAAGGAAACGTCTATGTTAGTAAGTGGAAAGACAAGCGGGACATGCATTGTATCACAACGGAAAACCATCCCAAAATAATTGACGTACAAAATAAATAGATGTGATCAAATGGTATCATATTATTCCTCACCTAAAAAATCTATCCGTTGGTACAAGAAGGTTCTATTCCATCTACTAGATATTTCTGTATGGAATTCTTATTACATTTATAAGAAGATAGATGATTCAAATATTGGTTTCCTTGATTTTAGAGACAATCTAATAAATACGCTTTTAAAAA
Source organism: Thereva nobilitata (assembly GCA_963855945.1). Classification (NCBI taxonomy): domain Eukaryota; kingdom Metazoa; phylum Arthropoda; class Insecta; order Diptera; family Therevidae; genus Thereva; species Thereva nobilitata. Next base: position 77,695,655 of record OY979698.1, on the reverse strand, counting down.
TACCACAAAATTCAAATGGTCGTGACTTTGTGCTTCATAATGGCAACTCACAAAGGCATGGTAGATACACTGTGACAAAAAAATTTCAAGGTGCACACTATCAGGCAAAAATTACCTGCACCTTTAAATTACAAACGTAAGACACATATTTCCTGAGGTGCAAATATTGTTACAGGCAAAAAATAATAAAATTCACATCATACCGATGATGTCAGAACTGTGTAAATAAACCTCCACTGTGCCCTGGACAGTGCTTCCTACAATAGCATTTACCTCCTGAAGATCACAGAAACTCCAATTCGGATATGGAATCCTAAAAACATTCAATCATAATGATGGACTGATATATTTAGTTTTGTTTTCATGAAATTATGGATTTTATTTATTAATTTTTTTTATATGTAGACAAATAAAGATCTACTGTTGAATAAATAATGTAATGGAACTATAATAAACCTCTTTTTTTCATGTATTCTATGAATGAATGCTATAGCATTCACGTCATCCTAGTTGAAAAATTGGATGCTATATCGTCGTAGATGCTATAGCATTCTTTGTTTATAAAGGTTAAAATATGATATTCTGACTGCCCTTACAATATATATCTAACCAGATTTCGGATAGGACAACTAGTTTAAAAAAAAAATTGCCTGTCTATTTTTGCAGCTCGCTGAAATTTTTACTGTCCGCGAACGTGTTAACTATCGCACACTACAGGCAGGCCGCACCGCAGCGACTGGCGTATCGCTTGCTAGGCGTATTTTTGCGCTGCCGCCTGTCGCGGCTGTAGTGTGCGCGAGCCTTTAGCACTATTTTATGCTGTATGAATTTTTTTTGGTAAATTAGAAAATAATTTTTACCTTACTATTAAAAATTTCCAATTGTTTGTATAATAGAAATTGTTTACTAGGTGTCAAATGAAAGAGAATCTTTTCCTGGAACATTCGATTTGAAGAAAATATTTTTTTTGTCTCTCCTTTATCTGGAATTTCCCTGTCGGTTATTCATTCATACCGAAAATTTTGAATTATGTACATATGTAACTTGTTTTCGAAAGTTTGAAACTGAAACATGCATTGTAAACTACGCCCCAATTTTCATACGTCCCTTTCTTTCTTTTATAAAACAATGAGGTAATTTCCAAAATATGCCACAACTGATACCTGTTACACCTATTTTTGTTTCATGTAATATTTCTATTTGCTTCGGTCATTTATGAGAGCAATAAAACATGGAAATTCCCACATATCCTTTATCTCTTTGTCGGTTTGAAATGCACTTCCTAGGAACACAGGAAATGATATTTTCGAAAGATGAGAGATGTACTAATTATCCTTTATGTATAGTTTCTAAGCATCAGGTATTTTTTATATACGTTTTGGTTTGTTTTTAGAAAAACAGAAGTTAGTTAGTTGCAGACATTGCTAAATTTTTGTTTGTTTAGAACACTCGATATTTTAAGTTTTTATTTTAATAAAATCAATTTGCGTTTTTAATTTTCGTTTGGGAAGTAAATGTTTCAAAGTTTAAGTGTTTAAAAACTATAATATCGCATTTTTATTGAAATTTTATGCATGTTATTCGTTTGAATTGTTTAAATCGTTATAATTGTTTATAAAAGATATAGTACTTTTTAAGTGAATTTAATTTTATTTCTTTGAGATAATAGTGCGTGAGTATTCAGTGCGCGAAAATTAAGGATAGGAAAGACACTTCTAAATTAGCTGCAATTATAGCATATCAGTTGGATGGCAGGTCGACTAATGGGTTAGAGTCACAATTATCCATGCGAATTATATTTCTTTAGAAAATTATAAAGGATTTAGTTAAATAAATAAAACGAAATTATTAAACACACTATTAATTCAATTCTACTCTGGCTTAAAATCACGTCGAGATTGATTTACAAATTGTTTCTTAACATTTTTCAAAGCTTTAGCTTTTTTTATTTTTTATGATTCTCACCGACTAGCTAAAACAGAATAATTTTATGTGGATCATTTTCTGTCAGCATATTTCCTGACTCGAAGAGAATCGTTAACATGTTTGCTTCACTTGGTGTCATATTTCCACTTTATTTGAATTTTGACTCCAAATGACGAAAAGATATAACTTGCGCGCTCATTCCACTTATTTTATGGTGCGGGGTTTGTATTATACAGGGTGTGTTTGTTCAGTTTACGAAAGGGACGGCTGTTGATAGTTTTAGGTTAGGCGAACAAACAATTGTACGGTTTAGCCGTTAGGGCCAGTTGAAATTTGTTACCGTTGCATTTTCACGGATAGGGCACCAGTGTCCGCAGAGTACTCCCACCTATCTAAAATTGTATAAATTATGCTTCCACCCTATCAAATTCCAGAGTCATGAGTCGTCAAAATCAAAAGTTCGGTTTTTTCTTAACAAAAATTTCAACTTCAACAAAGGCCAACATAGGTATATATATAGTATGGATACAGCAAGATTTTGTGATTTTCTCCTGTTTGTGGTATCACTTCTAACTTTTGGACCTCGAAAACCGTGCGCTACTTATTTCATAAGCAATAAAAAAAATTTTACCGCTTTTTTCGAGCTTAAAATGTGAAATCTATAAGTCGGATCGGTGGAAACTAAAAACCAGTTTCTTCGTAATAAAATTGGCAATAAATCCTCGTTGGTTTCAAGTCTCTGAAGTACGTAAGAACCTACAAAACTGAAAAAACGAGAAAAAAACGTAGTGCCGAAGACCGTCAACTAAACCAATTTGCATCAAACTTTCCGAAAATATACTTTTTGATCTTAATTTACTATATATAATTTGAAATGCCCGTCATTTAATGCTATTAAGTCCAATATGAAAAATTTTCAAAATGTAGATCTCGACGCCAGTTTTCGAATACAATTAAAAAGAAAAATTTTTAATGTAATTTTGGTTACTTTATTTACATTCGCTTATAGCTCAAATAACAGCAATTTCATTTTTTTGCCATTTTGAAAAAAAAATGAAAACAATTTCATCCGATCTGATAGAGAATTTTTGGATGCACAGTGGACGTATTTCTTCATTTATTTTATGTTTTGTATTCACTGCTTTCATTAAATACATATCTCCTTGAATTAAGGGTGACTTCCGGGGATGTTATGGACTTGATATTTTTTGCATTATTTCTTAACGTCACTCTTAACAAGCACACCAATTTGCAGCTCGCTCTAAAGCCTCTAACTATTTTTTCAGAAAAAATTACTTCTAGGGGGTGGGTGGGGGTGGCTTCCGGGGCACTTATGGGGTTGAAATTTTTTGTGGACTTTTCTAAGATCACTCTTAACAAACACACCAATTTGCAGCTCGCTCTAAAGCCTCTAACTATTTTTACAGAAAAAATTACATATGGGGGGTGGGTGGGGGGTGGCTTCCGGGGCACTTATGGGGCTGAAATTTTTTGTGGACTTTTCTAAGATCACTCTTAACAAACACAACAATTTGCAGCTCGCTCTAAAGCCTCTAACTATTTTTACAGAAAAAATTACATATGGGGGGTGGGTGGGGGGTGGCTTCCGGGGCACTTATGGGGTTGAAATTTTTTGTGGACTTTTCTAAGATCACTCTTAACAAACACACCAATTTGCAGCTCGCTCTAAAGCCTCTAACTATTTTTACAGAAAAAATTACTTCTAGGGGGTGGGTGGGGGGTGGCTTCCGGGGCACTTATGGGGCTGAAATTTTTTGTGTACTTTTCTAAGATCACTCTTAACAAACACACCAATTTGCAGCTCGCTCTAAAGCCTCTAACTATTTTTACAGAAAAAATTACATATGGGGGGTGGGTGGGGGTGGCTTCCGGGGCACTTATGGGGTTGAAATTTTTTGTGTACTTTTCTAAGATCACTCTTAACAAACACACCAATTTGCAGCTCGCTCTAAAGCCTCTAACTATTTTTTCAGAAAAAATTACTTCTAGGGGGTGGGTGGGGGGTGGCTTCCGGGGCACTTATGGGGCTGAAATTTTTTGTGTACTTTTCTAAGATCACTCTTAACAAACACACCAATTTGCAGCTCGCTCTAAAGCCTCTAACTATTTTTACAGAAAAAATTACTTCTAGGGGGTGGGTGGGGGGTGGCTTCCGGGGCACTTATGGGGCTGAAATTTTTTCTGTACTTTTCTAAGATCACTCTTAACAAACACACCAATTTGCAGCTCGCTCTAAAGCCTCTAACTATTTTTACAGAAAAAATTACATATGGGGGGTGGGTGGGGGGTGGCTTCCGGGGCACTTATGGGGTTGAAATTTTTTGTGGACTTTTCTAAGATCACTCTTAACAAACACACCAATTTGCAGCTCGCTCTAAAGCCTCTAACTATTTTTACAGAAAAAATTACTTCTAGGGGGTGGGTGGGGGGTGGCTTCCGGGGCACTTATGGGGCTGAAATTTTTTGTGTACTTTTCTAAGATCACTCTTAACAAACACACCAATTTGCAGCTCGCTCTAAAGCCTCTAACTATTTTTACAGAAAAAATTACATATGGGGGGTGGGTGGGGGGTGGCTTCCGGGGCACTTATGGGGTTGAAATTTTTTGTGGACTTTTCTAAGATCACTCTTAACAAACACACCAATTTGCAGCTCGCTCTAAAGCCTCTAACTATTTTTACAGAAAAAATTACTTCTAGGGGGTGGGTGGGGGGTGGCTTCCGGGGCACTTATGGGGCTGAAATTTTTTGTGTACTTTTCTAAGATCACTCTTAACAAACACACCAATTTGCAGCTCGCTCTAAAGCCTCTAACTATTTTTACAGAAAAAATTACTTCTAGGGGGTGGGTGGGGGGTGGCTTCCGGGGCACTTATGGGGCTGAAATTTTTTGTGTACTTTTCTAAGATCACTCTTAACAAACACACCAATTTGCAGCTCGCTCTAAAGCCTCTAACTATTTTTACAGAAAAAATTACTTCTAGGGGGTGGGTGGGGGGTGGCTTCCGGGGCACTTATGGGGCTGAAATTTTTTCTGTACTTTTCTAAGATCACTCTTAACAAACACACCAATTTGCAGCTCGCTCTAAAGCCTCTAACTATTTTTACAGAAAAAATTACATATGGGGGGTGGGTGGGGGGTGGCTTCCGGGGCACTTATGGGGTTGAAATTTTTTGTGGACTTTTCTAAGATCACTCTTAACAAACACACCAATTTGCAGCTCGCTCTAAAGCCTCTAACTATTTTTACAGAAAAAATTACTTCTAGGGGGTGGGTGGGGGGTGGCTTCCGGGGCACTTATGGGGCTGAAATTTTTTGTGTACTTTTCTAAGATCACTCTTAACAAACACACCAATTTGCAGCTCGCTCTAAAGCCTCTAACTATTTTTACAGAAAAAATTACATATGGGGGGTGGGTGGGGGGTGGCTTCCGGGGCACTTATGGGGTTGAAATTTTTTGTGGATTTTTCTAAGATCACTCTTAACAAACACACCAATTTGCAGCTCGCTCTAAAGCCTCTAACTATTTTTACAGAAAAAATTACTTCTAGGGGGTGGGTGGGGGGTGGCTTCCGGGGCACTTATGGGGCTGAAATTTTTTGTGTACTTTTCTAAGATCACTCTTAACAAACACACCAATTTGCAGCTCGCTCTAAAGCCTCTAACTATTTTTACAGAAAAAATTACTTCTAGGGGGTGGGTGGGGGGTGGCTTCCGGGGCACTTATGGGGCTGAAATTTTTTGTGTACTTTTCTAAGATCACTCTTAACAAACACACCAATTTGCAGCTCGCTCTAAAGCCTCTAACTATTTTTACAGAAAAAATTACTTCTAGGGGGTGGGTGGGGGGTGGCTTCCGGGGCACTTATGGGGTTGAAATTTTTTGTGTACTTTTCTAAGATCACTCTTAACAAACACACCAATTTGCAGCTCGCTCTAAAGCCTCTAACTATTTTTACAGAAAAAATTACATATGGGGGGTGGGTGGGGGGTGGCTTCCGGGGCACTTATGGGGTTGAAATTTTTTGTGGACTTTTCTAAGATCACTCTTAACAAACACACCAATTTGCAGCTCGCTCTAAAGCCTCTAACTATTTTTACAGAAAAAATTACTTCTAGGGGTGGGTGGGGGGTGGCTTCCGGGGCACTAATGGGGCTGAAATTTTTTGTGTACTTTTCTAAGATCACTCTTAACAAACACACCAATTTGCAGCTCGCTCTAAAGCCTCTAACTATTTTTACAGAAAAAATTACATATGGGGGGTGGGTGGGGGGTGGCTTCCGGGGCACTTATGGGGTTGAAATTTTTTGTGGACTTTTCTAAGATCACTCTTAACAAACACACCATTTTGCAGCTCGCTCTAAAGCCTCTAACTATTTTTACAGAAAAAATTACTTCTAGGGGGTGGGTGGGGGGTGGCTTCCGGGGCACTTATGGGGTTGAAATTTTTTGTGTACTTTTCTAAGATCACTCTTAACAAACACACCAATTTGCAGCTCGCTCTAAAGCCTCTAACTATTTTTACAGAAAAAATTACTTCTAGGGGGTGGGTGGGGGGTGGGATGATTATTTAGGGTTAATAATTTAGGGTTGATAATTTTCGACCCCTCCAGTGTCATTCCATTGTCAAAAAATAAATATTTACTTCGTTTTTAACGTCCAAACGTCCGATTCTAAATTTAATTTTTTTTTTCCGAAATCGTTCATTTGAACGTTCGGATCTTCAGGCACATGTTTAAAACTAGTTTTTTTTGTGGTAAGGTATGCAGAGTTTGATTTTTCTGCAGATTTCAGAAAATCTGATTCAGAAGTAAGCCCTTCTACTGTTGACGGTTTAATCATTGAGTTCAATTTCGGGCATTATTATGTAGTCGGAAAGATAGTAGAGAGAAGAGTGAAGAATCTGCTACAAAAAACAGCTACATTCGCTTGTTATGCTTGGTCCGGAATTGCTGTAAAGAGGAAAGACAATAAAGAAGGAATGCTATATCGAGGAAGGACTGCCGGGGAGTGGAATCGAACTACCAACTTCTGGCATAGTATTTGGGCGACTTAATTTAGGGAACCGAACCCAAGCGACTTGACTTTTGGTATCATCATAAGGAAGCATAATTTCATCTTAGTAAAACTTCTAATCCTTTCTGTCTTTCTTTTAATGGGGTGCCAGGTCTAAAAGCAGTACGGCACCAGTTCTCTCGACGCGTTATTAAACGAAAAAGGAAGAAACCGCATACATTCATTCCCGCAATGTAAAAAAGCGCGCCTGCTTGGGCTAATTTTGGAAACGGCTAATCCGATTGCGATGGGACTTTCGCGGGAAGATTCAGTATTTTCGTGGGCATGTTTTAGGCTTCAGTCGGTTCCGACCATTGGTTCAGACGAAAAACTTGATCCGATAGTCGGAGAAAAGCGAGTGGAAACTTTTTTTATCATTCTAATTGTATACTTCAAAGCTCGGAACGGTTAATCCGATTTTAGGACTTTCACGGGATGATTCAGTATCTTCTTAGGCGATTAGCCTACATTTCACTCTGATCCGACTATCGACTCGATAATCCAAGGAACGCGAATGAAATGCTGTCACGGTGAGATATCGTTCTTTCAATTTGCGGAAATAATGTAAAGGTTATGGATTAAGGCCACCTCCGCCAATGATTGATGGGTCTGATGATAGTTTAAACAGGGAATATGTAGGTATATCGAACACAATGAAGAAGGGGGGGGCAACAACATGTTGAGGACGGCATGAGGCAAGTTCTGCACAGGGCTAGGGACGTGTTTTGAATATGGTTGTTGGCAATGTAGCACAAAATTTTTCCAATAGGTGGCGCTCAACATCGAATTTTAAAAAAATTGTAACACATTTTTTATGAGTAACTCTAAATTGTTTATTTTTTTTATGTGGCAGTGCTAAGTTCAGGAATCCCCCTTTGTACTACCAGACCGATATGTCGTTTGTCAAGTCATGAAGCAATGTCTAGCAGTGAGGTTAGTAAGGGGGAACAGGTTAACGGTTATGGGGGTTCGAGGGATTTTGAAGAAGGTGGCGTTGAACCCTGCGTTTGAACTCTTGGATGTTGTAGGAGTTCGGAAATACTGACTGCGAGAGATTATTCTACAGTCGAGTTATGTGCTCAAAATTATGTTTTGAAGATTTGTTATTTTTTTCATTATACGTTTTTGCTCTCCCGGAATGTGCACACATAAGTTTTTTATTAAAAAGCGTTGCAACGCACGCGGGTTTTTGCTAGTTTCTAATAAAACGTTCCCCACTATTCCTTCTGTTTCAGTGGACGGTCTAGAACTAACGGGCGAAACTAGGCGAAACAATAAAACCGAAGATCTGCGTTGTAATAACCACATATATTCCAAATTGCTAAAAAGTGCCTGGGATTTCTTAAAAGATGAAATTCCTCCTTCAGCTGTCGGTTCGGGTCATAATCTACAAGTCATACATTCATTCCCGCCTTGAATTCAACTCGTTAATCTTGGCCGGGGGGGGGGCCAGGAACACTGCCTTAACTTGACTGGACAAGGTGCAAAATTGCGCTGCCAAATTTATTTGTGATGTCACCTTTTGCTTTTCAATTGACCCATTAAGGCACAACGCAGGAATGAAGTAGTTCTGGCAAAGTTTTACCGATTTTACCGCAATGACTGTTCTACTGAATTAAAAAGCCTTCAGTTTCCACGGCTTTATTTTTCCCGCAGCACAAGACTAGCTCGCTTGGTTCACTCGCACACTTTACAGTTTTTAACTAGAGCAATTCGACTGTCAGTATTTCACAGTCAGTATTCCCTAACTCATTCAACAACCAAGAGTTCAAACGCAAGGTTCACCGCCTCTTCCTCACCCATCGTCCAGACTCCCGTTGACCTATCCTTTTTCTATTCTTCGATCTAAGCTTACTACTAGACTGGTAAAGGGTGACACCTGAGGTTAGACTTTCATATAAAAAAATACCCCTTAGTTATCGATATTGTCCCATAAATCCCATGGAATATCATTACTGTGATTTATTAATAATGTTTTATGTTGTTTCAAATAAAAAAATCCTAATGTAAATATAACTTTCGATATTCTCCGAATTTTATTGCAAAAATTCACCACCAGCTGTGATTTCTTATTACAAAATAGCAAAACTGTTAAAAAATTAATAAACAAACATTCCATTGACTGGGCGAAAACGAGATAAAAAAATAAATATAAAAAAAATTAAATAAAACTTTCATTCAAATTTCGCCAGTATTATACAGGATTTTAGTACATTCAAGAAATAGTGTTTTAAAAAGTGATGCTAACAAAAATTGTTTATTTTTTGTTGTACCTATAATTATGCGATTTCTATGCAAATTAAATGTAAATGTCTGATTCCATTAATTTCGCTTTCGCTCTCCATACCATAATCAAAAGACACAACATGATTCCTGCAACTGGTTTTTTTTTGCAGTTGCTCCGGCAAGAGTTTTTTTTATTTCTCTTAAACTTATGAGTGGTAAATGTTGTTGCCCAACACCTGTATTCGTAACGCACTCAGGTTCACCTGTATATGGACTATATATAAGCGAACATATTTCGTGTTTTTATATAAACAAAACGCAAAAAAAAAATCGCCAATACTCGCCCCGCCCGCCACCGCTACTACGGTCAGTTCGGTTTATGCATTTTGTTTTTAATCATACTGCGCATGCGTATACCAGTCTGACTGAACCATAATTTTGCATAAACTGCGCCAATTTCCTATAAGCTGCTGTGCCGCAAACTAATTAATGTCTACGCGGTTTTTGTTGAAACAAAAATGTACCGCCGCGCGTCTGTATTGCCGCCTGAACCGCATTAAATTATGAAATATGGCAGCGATTTATAGCCGCCGCCGTCGTCTATTATCATCTTCTTCTTCTTTATTTTATTTTTTATGTTTTGTTGCGCACGCTGTGCGAATTTTGAAAATTTGAACCAAGGCCTTCAGGTGGGTCGAGAGCTGCCTTGGCGCAGGTCTATGAAGATTAAGTGAAGAAAACATTTTATTTCTTTTTCTTACTTCGATGAAGAGAAGTTATATGGTGGTTTCCGGCCGTCACAGATCGCTCATTAGAAAGAAAAATCTGGCCTGGATTACGAGAATGGTGGCAATTTGTCAGGGAGTTTTATCGAAAGTTTATGACCTTTCTCGGATTTGGCAGACGAATGAATTTGCAATGAACATAAAAAAAACACAAGAATCTCTCGACTTACACCGAAGAGCGAAGAGGGAAATGATTATGCAAAAAAATAAAGTTATTGCTAGTCTACCCACCTATAGTAAGGTTTAGTTAATTTTATGCAGAAACAAAATCTGTATTTGGCGAAATTTATAGAGGACTCATTTCAGACTGGCGCAACCATATGGCATTTTCAGGCCGAATGTGCTTGTATCAATGATGAAAAAAACTTTCAAATTAGTGTCGGCGATTGCCTCTATGGTGGCAATAACCCCTGTAGACTAGTTGATTACAACAATTTCCTGAACCGAACAACACAACTTTTTCGACTGTCACTTTATGTGGCAATCATACTAGCAACCATCTGATCAGCAATCACTTTACAGGTGAAAGACATTTCAAAGTCATCTCTCTTTCACTCACTTACAATTTTCTTCAATCAATCATCCTTTAATCACCTTTAAAAGGCCCTGAAAAAGGGCACACACATCCAGCTGTGTCGTGGCATACTGATTAGCACCCTTGTACCTAAACCACCTAACGAGCAGGTGTTGATCTCATTGAGAATTTGTCAATCTCAGCACTTTTTTATAAACAAAACTACCATGCACCTCTTGTCATCGCCAATTACGAAACGAATTAATCAAAAGCATTTTAAGCATGCGCACAAACTCGTCTGCCACAGTCGGAAACATATGGCGTAACTAAGAAGGGCGTCTGGGCTAAGCCAATGCATGTGCGCATACTCCTCTCTCTATATATCTCCTCAGTCAGCTTCATTCCTTAAGCATTTAAAAAAAACTACATGAATCCGCGTGAATGCCGCAAGTCGCATAAATTAGCATTTGGCATCCCGCAATTGTTGTATTCAATGGTCGTTTTGAGTGGTTAGGTACCATTACCTGGGCGCACCACACAGACCGCATACCTGGTAGGAGAGTTAGAAAGAAATCTATGCTATATAGAGGAATTGTCATTGCTGGCTGCTTGCTATATGGCCGGGGCCTCAAAAGCCCATTCATAATGCCTTTACACGATCGCTGGATCTAGAGGACGCTGCGCGCGCAGGGGAGAATTGTGTCGATTGTGGCTCAAGGCCTACAACAAAAGGTGCATGTGCCATCATGTGACAGTCATGAGCCATGTTGCAATTATTCCAATAAATGAGGCCTTAATTAAGCTTAATGTGGAGGAACTCCGCGAATTGAGTTATTCGTATGCAATTGAAGCTAGATTTAATCTCCAGTCGCGCGGACATACTTAGTTGCAGTTTTAATAAGGGAAGACAAAATTAAGGCGATGATAATTTATCAAAAAGAAAAAAATAATAATAAATAAATGAAAGAAAAAACCTGACGAGAATGTTGGGGCGAATTTCAAGGTTTCATGTCAGATCAGAAGTTGCACGGTTAATAATGCCAGGTTTTAATTATAGAACAATTAATAAAGTTATGTAGAACAAAGCTGATGAATCATGGCCTCACTCTTGTGTTATAGACTTGCTATAATTATCGATGATGTCTATGTGTTACATGAATATGGACACTAACGAGAATTTAGCTAGAAAAGACTTTGTCTTGTTCATGAATTTAAAAATATTAAACTATGTTTCACACTATCAACTATTATTATTATTATGTGAGTATTGGGGCAACCTAACGCAGCCAAGTTACGCCTATTCTGTATAAAACCCAGTAACGCAAAAGACCGTTGGCCCTCCGGACGAAGGAACAAGGTCTTTAGTTGAAGGACATTCACAGAGAACATTGTGTGGAAGTCTCATCGCTCTCCATATAGAGTTAGGATTCTGTCTCCTGAGACAATCCCAGGTTGTGGAGGTGATACCGTAGTCATATATGGCCAGTCAGATATCCTACCAGGTCCGACCTGTTTGAAGTGATAACGCAAGCAAGCAAAGGGTCTTATTAGTTCTTTAGAATTGCTAGCGATAGACACCGGCGGAGCTGATGTAGGACTAAGATTTTACGCCCAGTGGTGTAGCTACGTGACCAGGGGCCCCGGTGCGAAAAAAAAGTTGGGGGTTAGGTTTTATTTTATCAAATAAAAATCATAAATAAATATACAGGTGCATCCGTTAAGTTTACAAAACCGCCGGATGAGGGTAGATTTTGGATAGACGAACAAAAAATGGTATGTGGATGGGATATTGGGCGGGGGGAATTTTTGAAAATTTTGAAATTTTTTTGGAAGAGGTTTACTTATCACCCAGTATTTCTGTAACCCTATGACCAATTTTCATGAATAAGGTAGCAATGTACGCAGAATACTCCCATCCCACCTATCTACAACTGTAAAATTCCAGTTCCACCTTGCCAAATTCCAGAGTTATGAGTCGTCAAAATTTTGGTTTTTTTTCACTAAAATTTCAACTTCAACTACCTTTTTCTGCAAAAAAAACGTAGTTAAATATTTTCTTTTTTTCAAAAATTGGAGAGCTTTGACTATTTCCTATGAATAATGTCTGGACAATTTTTATTGTTGGAGATATAGAATTATGAGTCCAAACATTTATCTTAAAATGGGTAAAGTTTTGAAGGATTTAGATTATAACAAATGTCATCTTGTCGTTTTATATATTTTGAAATTTGTCACCCCTTATATTTCCTGTATACTTTCTTCTGTCTCAACTTCCTGTAGGAGCAGTACTATTTATACTGGATACTAAATACAGATCTGCATAAATCAAGTGAATAGGTAGTTTCTTTTTACATCAGGTTATGGGCCCAGATGCGAAAATAATAAGGAAATAAAAATAACAAAATTAGGAAAAGAAAAAGTGTGCAAAACATCATTTATGCTACGGCCTTTGCTTTTGAAGTTACAGGAAATTTTGATGTTAAAATTGGCCTTATTTGGTGCTTTTGGACAAAAGCGCAGGTGGAAAAGTACTAAAAAAGTACGAAATAGAGCAAATTTTAGCATTAAAATTTCTTATAATTTCAAAAGTAAAGACCGTAGCATAAAAATTGTTTTACAGTACAGGGAGTATTCAGCGTATTTAAATTTAGTCTCTGTCAAATTCAGGATATACTCTGGCACTTTGTTATAAAAACGTATACAGTACCCCATATATTGAGGTCGGAGTTCGGACCTACGTACCGATTCACTACTGAAAATAACAAATTAATTTATAGTTTATAATGTTTTCCTTGCTTTAGTTTTCGCGAAAGGTTTAATGACTTCGGCTAATTTCAGGCTTACTTTGATGACGCTACTGTGGCCAAAGGCACGTGGTAATGCAACTTAAGAAGATTTTCCCATCCAACTTTCTCACACGATTTTCGATACGACTTTTTGACAGCGGTGTGTTTGTTGTTGTTTTTTATTTCTGGGTGAAAAGAGAGAGAGAGAAATAGCAGAAGGGAGAATTAAGAATAAAAACAACAATAATAAGCTAAAGCATTCTGAAGTACAGTTGGTTGGAAAAATTGGCTCGTGTGAAAGCCCGTACGACTTTTCGTCAAATTTCAAAAGGGTATGGACGATGCCAGCAGATTTTGTTGGTTGGCCGTCGTCTCGTGTGAAACCGGCACCGCCTAGCCCTCCGATAGCTACGCCACTGTTTACGCCATTCGCGGTAGTTGGAGAGGTTGCTTGAGTCACCTTTTTTCGGTACGGGTGGAACATGATAATGTTTCCAAAGGAATGGCAAAGAGTTTTCGCAGAGCTTTAGCAAAAAATAAGATGCCTCAAGAACGATAGGGGTGCATTGTCAGAGTCAGTGGATTTGCTAATATCAAGCTTTTTGAGGAACCTACTTATATACGAGGTCTGTTCAAAAAGTAAGGTAAATTTTCAAATTTCTCGGACTACGTACATTCGATTATCGATTTTTTTATTTTGTTATGTTGGTATACATGCCCCTGAAGTATGATAAAATATTCAGCTGTATTCATTGTTTATTTTGTCTGTGGCAGCCGCTAAGGTTAGACGTGTTTTGCGTGTTTGGTGACACGGCAACGTCATTACGAATGGCATTTTAGGGGTTGACCGACGTTAAAATTCGTCGATGTTGGTAAAACTCGTCATTATGTTTTGACAGCTGTAATAAGTCAATGTTTACAGAATGTGAATGAAAATTAAATAAAAATGATTTTCTTGTTACGTTTTTGTTCACCCGCCGGTCTCTCAATCGGCTAATCTTCAAACAAGTAATATATTTTATTAATTTTTAAAAAAAAAAATTAAAATCGGAATCTGCACCATAACACTGGAAGAAACTCCTAAAAGCGAGTTTTTTGTAAAAATCTGTCGACCGACAGAAGTCTTCTATTCGTTCGTTCACGTTCTTAGTTTTCGTCGTTACGACGCTTATTTAAGTCATCGGTATAGACCATCTGTTCTGCGTAGACTTCATAGATTTGGATGAATGGATAATGACCAAATGCACTCCTACCTGTATGATCCTGGCGACACGGATACTGGCAGAGTTGACGATTATGTTTCGGAAACACATTTCCCAATCAAACTTGAGACTTGAAAAAACCAGCAAGCTCCAAGCAGTTGGCGCCTTCCCATAGTGCTAGACTAGTTTGATTGGGGTTAGACAATGACATGGGAAGTAAGCGCTAACTAGGCAGTGCCCCTAATTACCAAGAGGTGAATCGACTTCGACGGAGTATTGCGTTGGATGAGGGGTAAGAAAACGATCAAGGAGATAAGCTACTTGGGGAGAATTTGTGCACTAAAGTGTACTCCGACTTCTGGTAATAACCTAATGACCTGATCGATAGGCTGCAGTTTGCAGATCATATTTGGCATTTCGTTAACCCGCTGAGACCGACGAATTGGCCCACTTGTCAGGTACATTAAGAAGTGCCTCGATGCAAAGAAGGTCGCTCATTATGTATATGCTGACTGCAAGTGAGCATTCAAAAATACTTTATACACTGTTATTGAAATAGCTTGGTGTTGGAAGTAGATGGATGATGGTGGTTAGATCCGTGGTTACTAACGCTGTTCTAGTCGCCCATAGCATTTCCAGAGGGTGCATATGGGGCCCCTATGAGGCTAGCCTCAACACCTTATGTGGGCCCGATGTGGATTAACCTATAAGGCCCTATAAGGGCCATCTAACGCCTTCCCCATCCCGAGTGGAAAAAAGAGGCTAACAATTTTGAGAATTTCAGCGTGGCTATTCAAGTAATAACTGCAGCGGTGTCGAAAGCTTTATATTATTAAACACGAGTGTCGTTTTTCCAAGCGGTCCCCGCACTAAGTACTAATGAAGCCCAATGCTGCTTCACCTCCACATTCGAACGAGAACTGATCTTTTGAGTATGCTAAATGACAACCTTCACGACCACGAACATATTTGCGTGAAATATGAAGCAAGGCAACAACAAAAACTAAAGCTTTATGAGTAAAAGCTTTCCGAATAAGGCAGATTTCATTATGCCCTTATGAGAAACTGATAGGGCATACTTCACTTCAGTCTCGTACATTTTTTTGTGTGGTGCTTATGAGGAATCTAAGGGGAAAGCCCTCTTGCGGCATATCACTTTTTTGCCACAGGTGTCCTCATAGTGAATCTTCGGAGGAATCCATATTTTGGCATGCCCCTCATTTTCCAAATAGGGCCAACACGCTGCCTGAGGCATGCCCTCTTTAAACGCTAGTCGGGGTATCGCGACTTAGAACAAAACGAAAGGCGCAGAAGCAAAGCTGCAACAGCTGGAACATATTGCCTGCTAAAGTATTTCAGGTGCAGCAAGCACCTATTTCACTGGAATTATAAAGGCTATCTTAGGTCTCTTCCAATTGCACATCAAAGTTGGAAAAGAGGCTCTCCCCGGCGGCATTGTCACCAGGGTAATACTATTAACACAGAGAGTTTACTTTGTCACCTAAGCATCGTAAGGGATATGAACTTTGAATCGATAACTATTTACTCTGACATATTAGAGGTCAAGTTACGACTTTGACAAACAACTTACAGTGTATATCAGTAACCACGAAAATTTGTAGTTCAGTTCCCAATACTGAGTCAATCTATAGGGTTACACCAAGCGAAAAGATTCATTTAAATCTATTACGTCAAGACAAACATGTTCATACTATTGAAGAGGTTTTCCCTTTTCTCTTTTTTTCTTTTGGTGAGGTTATGAGTCCAAAATTACCGCGACCACTCGCTTGGTCGATCCCTTGGCACACATTGAAGAACTTACTGTGCAGTTGCGAAGCGATCGTGAGCTGTAGATTGATACACCTCGATCATCCTTATTTACCACCGAATTGGATATAGGAATCCAATTCCAGGACCAAATTAGTACTAGGCAGGGTCAAAAAAAATTTATAGGTTATAGCGTTTGCGGGATTCCTTGATCCTCACGCCTTCTAATCTTAATCTTAATTTTTAACTAAGATCTTGTAGACTACGAGATACCTCAGCATGAATCAACTTAGATCAATTTCCAATGACAACCTACCATGATTTTTTCTGAGGTGGAGCAGTCGCCGAAAAGGCCTAGTTGCACGTTTTCTAACAACATTATGAAAGATTAATCCCTACTCAATTCGACTGCAGTACTTAACTCTAACAACGCATTCCCTGGGGACAAATTTAAAGAGAACAAGGGAGAATTAAATGTATTTGTGTAGTCCGCAGAATGTATTACACAACGCACAGAAAATTCATTTCAATTAAATGTAAATTAAAAAAATAAAATAAAGCACGAAGCACACAGGTTATTCACAGCTAGTCATCAATTCACAGCACCCTAATCACCTGAGGAAATGCCCGCCCACAACAAGATCGAGGCACCTAAAAGGTCCTGCAGGGGAGCAGGTTACGTTCTCCACACATCTACTCCCTTGGCAAGACAGTAACAAAGCGGCTGCCTTCAACTGGCCATAAATTTCCATCTACCCCGAGGATAATAATGCGTTGTCCATCATGCATTTCATTAGAGTGTCCACCATCATCCACGACCCCATCGCATACGAGTGTTCCTCTACATAGAGAGAGTTGCAGTATCTGACGACGCATCACTGTAATCACGGCAAGGAGGAGTAGCGTCGACGTATAAGGACCCTAGGAGCTAGGGAGTCGTGGCTGGATGTGGTCTGGGTCTTTGTAACTATCTCAAATGAACTAGACTAGACTGCCTGTTGCCCCATAGCCTATAATTTACTCATCAGCGCTGAATAATTTTTAGAAAAGGGAACACGGCTCCACGGACCTCGGCAGCCCTGCACAGTTCGGGGCCTTTATTAATAAAGTACCCCTGGCAGATTCTTATCGTGATCTCCCCCCGTGCGTGTCAGATTCTAGGAATGGGTTCTGCATCTTGCTGCCGTGGATATTAATCAAGGAACACTTACCAGACTCCGAGTCATCCTGGATTGATGGTGCGGTTCGATTCCTGTTTCTAATCCTTACTTGCGCCTTGCTCTCGGGATGTATTTTGTCTCTGGTTGGTGGAGACTTGGACGATACTGGCTGATCGGTGTAAACTGCAATTAATAAAAAAAAGATATCTGTGAATTACAAAATTTAGTGAAATCGAAAAATAACAAAAACGAAAGGGCGTCACATGGGAGCGGAGATCAATTTACCTATAAGAATGGAGCTTTCGTTCCGGACAGAACTACTCAGAAACCAGACGAACAGGCTTGGACCGATTCGCCGATCGCGAGATTGAGAAATTCTCTTTTTACTTCTTGATCGATTATTACGAAAAGTTTTTTGGAAGTTGATCGTGACAGAGTTTCGTTAAGTTTTCCCTCGGATATTTATACTACAGCCGCTAATATATGACATTGCATGACCAGGTAAAGTGTGTCAGTGCGCGCAAGCACCCGAACGAACGATACTCTGCCCTGGTCTATCCAATATATCCAGTAGTTGGCTGCAGGTTGCCATTGCTTTGCACAAGATCGACAAGATCGGTCTATATGTATGCTCGGATATCTGATCTGGCGCAAGTCTTTAAGAACTACCATTTTTTTGCTGCTTTGCCAGCCGCCACATACTCTTAACGGACCCGGACTGGATCGAGGAAAGTGGATAAAAACTATTTTTGGTAATTTTTGCAAGATATCCACCAGCTTTCATGTACCGCTAGAATTACAACTCATTCATTCACCAAATCATTCGCCTTTTTCGAGTCTGGATAGCGGGCGTCAATTTTGACGGTTCGTTATGCAATTTTTTGGTGGTTGCCACATGAAATTCTAATTTTGATCGACGGCCTTTGATTAATCGTGGACGTGTGTTTTGGGGGGCTTTTGTGGACTGCGCGCGATCGCCGCAGCGATCCGGTTGCTGAAATGGATTCAGACTTACGGTATTGAGGATATGTGGAACGAAATGTCGGTTAATAATAATAAGTAACAGCAGCAAAAAAAATTTAGGTTAGTCATGACTGAGATGAGTCCAGGCTTCATTTTTTTTATAATAGTTGTTGTTGTTTTTAGTACAGTGGGTAAAGGGATTAAGAAGTACTGATCAACACACAAAAAAACGGCGGCTTTTGAAAGTACGAAAAAAAGTGAGAAAGGAAATGTAGTTGATGGCGTAGTGATGTTGTGAAGATCACTTTACGATCATTTTTACGTATTTTTAGTTAGAAGTGAAATGTTAAGGCAATGTGTTATGACCCTCAAATCTTTCAACGAAACATGATTATTGACTGGAGTATTGAAAGATCAATAGTTCGGCAGGTTTTTCTGGTGCACGCTGATTTCTTAGGTTAAAGGTGCAAATCGGCCTTGTTCTTGAATTGTTACTTTGAACTGTGCAAAAAAATGTTTGCTGCATGAAAGTGATTGATGGATTGGATAAGAAATCGACAATATATATACCTATTCTTAAACTTATTTCGCTGATCTATGAGGATTGTCTGAAATTTGATTTCATGACTGGCATGTGCTGGCATAGTAAAAGACGTTCTGCGCCAATAGAATAGCGATGTCCAAGTTTATTGCAGATCTGCATCTAGATGAGATATGAGGTCTCACTAACTATCTGCTCTCATTTCTTAACACGCCTTCTAGTGGCGGTGTTAAGAACCTAAAATGGAGAGTGGATAAAAAACCCATAGGAAACTGTGGGGGCAAAAGTGATAAAGTGATCGCGTCTCTGAGTATAGGTACGGATCAAAAAATAAAAAGGTGACAGATTGATGTAAGACTATTCAGAGGTGAAAACTGTGACTCAGACCAATATTTAGTCAAAGTTAAAATGAAACCAGGTGACATCGAAATCGCTGGGACCCATCGAAAGGACGACGGATAGAGTTACTATGAGAATATTTGATAGTAAGCTAGAGGCAACACAAAACAAAGCCGAAGTTATTCTTAAATGATGGGAATACAGAGTTAGAAAGAAAAACGAAAAACAGATCTGATTGGAAAAGTATAGCTAAGAAGGCCCAGATTTATAATAGGGCTCGCGGAAAAAAAAGAAGAATTACAAAAGCATCAGTTTTATCATGTAGAAAAGAGTTACGTCCGTTTTAAGCCAGTAAAACATTCGGCTATGCTTAAAGTTTTCAAATTATATTGAAAATAATAGTGGACCCAGATAAGTACCTTGAGGAACACCTATAAAATTCGGATATCTAGACCGTAGGCGGACCCGATACCATTCCTGCCACTCTAGACCAACCGTTTATGACGATTAATGGAATTCGGTCAGGAGGCCGGCAAGGCAGGCCCCTTTTTTATAGGAAGCACGGCCTTTTGTTATACGGACGATTGCAAAACTGATAATGGCGAAGGATTAGGTGTATATGGCTCAAGGTGTAAAATATCCAAGGCCTTTGGCACTACTCCGCCTGTTTTTCAAGCTGAGGTACTCGCCATCTAGGGTTGTGCTGAGTTCCAAATAGTTCTAACATCGGACAGTCAAGCTGTCAAGTTGGCCATTCAATCTTACAGGGTACCACCAAAGACTGTCCTGGATTGTCGCCTATCTCTGAAATCCCCCAGCAGGAACAAAAATGTTACGTTGATGTGGATGCCGAGCCGCGATGATCATATTGGCAATGACATTGTAGATGGCTTGACATAGGAGGGGCAAACTCATTACTTGTTCCCACGGAACCTTTTTGCTGCTTAGCAGACAGTTGTCACGGGGGCCATCGGGTCGGCAAGCTGTTTCGTCATAGATGGACAAGAACCCAGGGCACTCGTAAACTAAAAGATTAATTCAAATCGACAAAGCTAAAGCGGGCAAAGTTGTAAATATCCAGAGGTGGGAGCTAAAAATAATATTAGAGCTGCTGACGAGCCACTGTTCGCTCAATTATTATCTAAGCTGAATTGGGCTAGTAGCTGATTGTAGCGGTCGGTTCTGCGAAGCAGCCCCCTAAACTGCGGAATACTTGCTGTGCAACTGTGAGGCTACACCGGGGAGGAGATCGAGTCTCCTCCATTGCGACTTCTCTGTTTCCAGGAAGAGATCAGTGGCAGTGAGGTACAAGCGGCAGCCCCGACCAAGAACCACGCGGAGAACATGGAACATAAGGAGAAGGTTTGTTAAGGCCGGACTAGAGACTGACGGAACTAACAGGCATCAGCTTTTCGGTAGACGCACCTATAGGAACTGATATAGCCAGTAAATTGGGTAGCGAGCTTCATCGACGCCACCTTTCGCACAAAGGAAGCAGAGACGGAAGATTGCTGATTCGTATGCCCCACGGTTTCGGCTATGGTGAATACCCCTTCGAGGGACCCTTTTAAGGATCACGTTGATGGCGCCAGACCGAACGAATGTCTTTAGGGCTTGTGGTCTGGACTCAAACGTCATGGAAAAAGGGTTTTCAGTCAGTACGAGTCTGTCACTAACGTCTAAGCGCGGAACCTCTGCGGTGTCTCATGTTTTGGGCATGGAGGCCTACAGGTGGTCGAACACACATCTTCGCGCTGCTCGACTGATGAAAGATTGTCACCACCCCCTCTTAAAAGAAACCAGCTTGGTTTTATATAGATCGCACCTAGTGCTTTGAGGTTGGGCTCGTCTGCATAAATCTCCAGCTGTAGCAGGCATTAGCACAATACGAAAGGCGGTAGACCTTTTGGAGGTTTAGCGGAGAAGATCTGGACATTGAAACCTGGGTTGAAGTTGAGTATCGATGTTTTATAGTTAGAAGGCTCTTCGACCATTTCTGTAGTAGAAAGCGCAGCTGTATTTGTCTTTTGCACCCAACTAGAAAGTACTTCCAGTTGGTCAGACGAGTGATTCTCAACTCTACTGTGGAAAATAGAGAAATTAAGTCAAGTAATTGAACGAAAACGGTCTGAATAATAGGAAAGGTGTCGTGTTCCATCACTGCAGCGCCTGGCCACACACTTCTTTGATAGCCTGCAAAACTTGAGCGAGTTGGGTTGGGAAGTTTTGATGCTTCCAGGTCTAGCACACTCTGAAGTTATCGCTGAACTAATTCTCTAAGCTATATCCTTCTTCTTCTGTCCTACATCTCGCCCGCATTTAGTATAAAAAGTAAAAATCTCCTATGCCTTCTGCTCAAGCTATTTGGCTGCACAAGCTAAGATTGATTTAACTAAGTTGTCTGCTACTTGGAAAACATTGTGTATGATAATTTGGGTTTGGGTTGTGTAGTGTCCAAACTGTTCCTGCCTCCCGTTCGTCTATTTTGAAGAACAACTGTCCTCCATTGAAAACTAGTTGCAAATTTACGACCACGCAACATTGTCTGTGATGATAAAAAAATTGTTTATGCCCAGTTTTAATTCCATTAAACCCACCCAAATCAAAAAGTAAATCCTTCAAGCCTCCACTGATTAAGCAATAAAATATTTCATTCCCCACCCAAAAAAAGGCAAAATTAAATTCGTCCATCGCCATTTTTTACATTTAATGCTGGCCGGAGACACCCCAGAAGACTCAAATTCATTAGCGTAGGCCCTTCATTCCGGGTATTGGGCGCTCCTTTAAGGATGAGAGCCTTTTGTGTGTCCAGTTCAGGTGTAACGATGCCTCCTTAATGAATCGCAGCTCTTTAAGCGGTCGTTACTTAGCCCCGGCCTTTTATCTCAGCCAAGTTCAGTTCAGAAAAAGATTCGCTCGCCGACGGATGGTCCTAAATTTTCCGTTGATCGTAAATTCACCTTTAATCACGGCATAAAAATAATTTTTTAATGCAGTTCACTCCGCAATGAACTCACCTTTCCCGTGTGGACGCGGCGGCGATCTTGGAAATCGGGGCTACAAGCAGGAATTCCGACGTCGCCGACCGTAAGTGGCTCTCGGTTCGTGGCACTGTTGCAGTCCATTTCATTCCAATTTCAGATCTAATGAAAACGAGAGTCCGCAACACCTTATTTGGCGCAGACAACGTGCTGCCCTTAGTGTCCCCCAGTCCAGGTCGGTGGAGCGCCCCTTCCTCTCTGGGCCGGCAATTCTCGTATTTTCTCGGGGATTATCCCATTGCTTGTGGCATATCAGAATAATTTTGAAATTTATTGCGATTGCGACGTGCATATATACCCTCGCGTGCCCTTTTGATGCTGGGATGCTGCGATACCCGAAGGCTGGGAAGCTGGGAATCCTCTTCTTTTGCATCTTCCAGATTCAGAAGGAACTGCAGTCCACCTTGAGGAGGTGCGGAATAGATGCCGGTGTGTAGTGCGGATGTTTCTTACGTTTTGTTCGATTTCATTGGGGGCCTGTGCCTTGTGTGGTGTGTGCACCTTCTGCTGCGCATGTGCATTCAGCTGGTGGTGTCTCCCCTGTCGATGAATGGCTTGTTCTTGGCACCCAGCGATGTCAGAGTTATGTTTACATTGAGAGATTGTGTTGTTTCGACTACACCGGGACCATAATCTTAAATTAGGATTAATCGTTTCTTGTCACTTGTTCTCATGCGCGCATTTCTAGTGGCCCTTGAGGGTATCGTTTTGTGAGAATTCTAGAAAGATTTTAATCGAAAATTGTCACGAAGAAAAATGAATGATTTAGGTACTAGCAATAGATATTTGTTGGATTGTGTGTTGATCTTCAAAGTGCAGATAAGTGTCAAGTGGTTTACGAAAGATGAATGGACGTAATCAATGAAGATCGTATTTAGGTTAGAATCACTACGCATAACACCAACAAGTGCAAATGGTACTGGCAATAACATAATTAAATCAATTGTTACTGAATAGCCCATGTTACTGAGATGGTGCCATCATGATCGCCGCTGATCGTTGTGGCGATATCATTTGCATAGGACTGTGATTTGAAGCCCCAGTTATTCAGATCGATTATGATTGATCATAGGAGACAGGGGCGGCGGAGGGCGTGGGGATGGAAGGCTTTTCATACGAAAACTAAATATACAGACACACTGGCGAAGAGGACAGTTTAGCGTAGCAAGTTGTTAATTCAAGTGTAAAAATGTTCCCGGCCTCAACGAAAACTTCAGACTGAACAGAAGTTCAGTTCTTCAGGCCCGGAATGACGATAAATGCCCACACGCATCAAGTTTTTTGTCAGTTTTTCAGAGGAGGGTGAGTGTGTGGTGATTCCTTTACAGAAATACCCTTAAGCTTTAGTTTAACTTATACAAAGCTTTGGTTTTTGTTTTTGCATTGCTATTTCAGGCAATTATGTTAGTGATCGTGAAGGATGTCATTTGGCCTACTCAATAGATCAGTTCTGGTTTGATTACAGAGGTCAAGCAGCATTTGACATGATTAGTACTCGGTTGGAGGCCGCATTGCCGAATGAGACAAGGCTGTAGATGCCCTGTATGGGCCCTTAAGGGCAATCCGCAGGGCGTCCACATTAGGCAGTGGGACTAGCCTCACAGGCCCCCCGCCCAAAAATGCTTTTTGGGCATAACCCCATAACCAAAGAATTTAAAATCGTAAAACTCAATAAACAGTTGGTAAATAAATTTACCGATTAACTTTTTACATTTTAACGTTTATCTGTTCACGTGGTGCCCAGAATGATTATGCTCCGCCGCCCTTGATAGGAGAGGTGCTAGGACGCCTTCTTGAATACTGCCTTTAGCAGCCATTACCATAACCGAGAGCAGTTGTCAATCTGCTGCTGAGAATCGACGTGATCCATCTCGCGGGGGGCTTCAATGCCGTCTTGTGCTGTGGCTTCACTAATCAGGTGACGTTGCCAAATGCAGCCTTGATATTTGCAAAAGTGCAGAAAGAGATTTCCTTGGCCGGGAGGGACCTCTCGATATTTCGCACTAGCACGTGAATGGCAGTCTCTGTAGATCAACCTGGCCGGTAGGCAAATTGCAAGCAGTGAAGTGGGTTCGCTGAAAGACTCCCTAATATGCCTGTCTAGGCTCGGTCGTTCTAGGCTTCATTATTTTCTGAAGACCTTTAAGCCGACTGACTGAAGCCTTCACCTTTATTGGGGCCTGGAGAGGATTCAGAGGATCCAGCCTTCTTCTTATTAAGAAGATAGGTATCCCTCTCCTTCTGGCGGGCCACGCAGAGCCTGCCAGCAGCCTACTCACAGGAGTACCAAGCTATAAAAGATCTCCTAAAATGTTTGTGGACTGCGCCACCCGGTCTTCTTAAAGCGGTTGCTTTTCCGGCTCGCTTCTCCGAAGGTGCTTCCGCAGTTGGGCCTCTAAGAAGATGTACTTCCAATGAAGGAGTGACCTCTGCGTACTCCACCGCGGTTTGCCGGTTCAGACTCCGCTCATTGAAGAGGGATTCCGAAAATACCCGTTCAATGGGACCACCTGCTGCATAGGCTCAGAGATATCCAACAGGCTTTGTAGGTCCTGTTGGGGGCTATGGAAGCTCCAGCAGTGTTTGGAGCGTTGAGAGCTGCTCCATCCTCATAAGTTTTATTTAAGGTATCAATATTGTGGGGCAAATAGCCCCTTTTTTGGACAAACGACAATTCCCAAGCCTGGAGTTAATGAAACTTAAAAAAAATTTTTTAAACTGTTCGTTATAAAATTGCCTTTAATTCTATCGAGCCCGAATTTTGAAATTTCAAAATTAAAGATGGCTAATCCAATATGGCGGACATAAATTTTGTAAGTAAATTAAAATTTTATCAAAAGATTCTTTAAAATTATTGAAATTAATTATTATTAATTAATTTTTGGGTTCCAAAAAAACACCCAAGTAACAATTTTTTATAATTTTCAAGAATCTTCTGCTAAAATTTTAATTTCCTTACAAAATTTATGTCCGCCATATTGGATTAGCCATCTTTAATTTTGAAATTTCAAAATTCGGGTTCGATAGAATTAAAGGCAATTTTATAAAGAATAGTTTAAAAAAAAAATTTTAAGTTTCATTAACTCCAGGCTTGGGAATTGTCGTTTGTCCAAAAAATGTGCTATTTGCCCCACTGTGCGACGTCAGAAGGACGGTCACCCATGGGCATGGCAAAGCTCCACATTATCAGGAAAAGCTAATTAAAATCGATGGTATACAGTATCCGGAGTCCATCGTTAGTGGTATGTACATTCACGCAATACGATTCATTCCTTCAGCACGATTGTTTATACTTTGGAATTTCCGGTTATCGAGTAGTCCTCTCTAGATCCGACGTATTCGGACAGGGAGGGGCAGCTTAATTGCCTGTCCTCACCTGTCCATAGAACTGTGCAGGTGCACCACGGGCAGGATGTGATCCAAGGCCACGTACGATTGGTTTTGGAGCAAGCCCTTTCTGCTTGTGCCGTGCTAGGGTCATACTAATGATCACAGTCACGGCGCAAACTTAGTCCTCCCAAGGGGGGTTTATCTATCTTATTACTCCATAGAATACTTACAAACTGTTCCCTTTCTATATATAAAAGACGTTTTCAACAATATCGGCGCCGAGGCCATCCAGTTGGTCCTTGCGGATTTGAGGTAAGGCTAGTTTCATTGGAGTTTAGATGGTAGCAGAATGGTAAGACGGCATGAGGGGTTATATCACAGGTGAACGCTACTAGGGCTTCTGGCAATGAAAAAGATTTTAAAAACGACTGGATAAAGACGGTCGCAGGTGCGGATGCAACGGGCTGTTCGCTAACCGATGAAGAGAAAGCTTATAGTTTCCAACAACAGAACAAAAACCTGAGATTGAGCTTGCCATTGAAATAAAAGTAGGAACAACAGATCCATTACTGTCTTTCCATCAGTCTGGGTGGAGTTTTCGTTAAATTTACAAAAAGCTTTTTCCCTCAAGTTAACTCGATGCAGTTTACATGGGTTGAAGTGAGAGATCAATAATTTTTCGTTGCGTTCACGTTGGAATGTCATATGTATAATACTCCGTATACTCAAACACACACATATGCAAAAGCAAGCTTAACCCGACTGTTTTCCTGGGGTTTACTTGAGTTTAGCGAAACTTTACTCAACCTCCGTTTCCTTAAGCGCTAACTCTAAGTTAATTCAGAGTAAACTTTGCATGGAAACACAATATACGAGTATAGGCGAAAACGGGGACAGAAGTCTAGATAAAAAATTCCAGTGATTTTCGAACTTATTAGAAAAAAATTGCCAAACCTAAAAAAGGTTTTAAACATATCACTGATTGCGGGTAAGGGTAGCGAAATGCTTCGCCCTCGATTAAAGGTATTCCTCGATTATGTTTACGGCCCTAAATGGTCTAGTAGTGATCCTACCCCGATCAGCTTTAAGAACCTAAGTTTTATTTTGGATCCAAACTTAAATTGAAGGGCCAACATCAAGGCAAATAGGGCAAAAAGACTAGCATAGTTTTCTATGACAGTAAGTAGACCATCGGTAAAAGATGGGGCTTGAAGACACGCAGATGTGCTAGCTCTATGTAGCGGTGTCTAGACCAATGGTGAAATACGGTTCTGCCGAGTTGTGTTGCTCTTGCAAAAGAATATAACAAATCCAGAATAGGCTAAATCAAGAATGGCATGTATTGGAGTAACGGGGGCTTTCTGTACAACTCCCATAGATGCTTGAATGCTTTTGACCTAATTTGTCAGACAGACCTCAATGAAGGAACGATCAACATAGAATATTGCAAAATTTGTTCGCAGTGTACCCAATTTCTCAGTACCCAAAAACTAGGTCTCCGAGTGAATCCGAAAAGTGAAACACCAGCAAAACGTTTCTTGTTGCAATCTTGATCAAAATGGAACCACTTAAGTAAATTGGTCAACCCTAATATCTACAAAAGATATCCCCAATCATCAAAAATATGTCTTCATTCAACCCAAAAAGAAAACAAAACTTAAAAACAAGAACGACAAAACAAAACAAAAAAGTTCTCATTCACACCATTACGAAACAAGTTCAAGTGTAATAGACGCAAGCCACAATCTTATGCCGCAAAACAGTAAGGAGCTTGCACAATCGCAGAAGATTGGCGCACAAAACTTTTCCCATAGTACGAAAACAGCGGCTCCATTTGCATCTTAATTCGATTCTTTTCCGAACCCGCACTTTCGGATTCTTCGCGCTATCCAACGGAACGACGACAGCCGGGGAGAGCCTTTGCGTCTTCTTTATGGCTCCTGACTTGGCGTCGAGCTATGGTGCACCACTACGTCAACGGACAGGTGTTGCTCAATTGCAGAAAATTTTTCATCTTGCAGTTTTCATATCTACTTTTATTTTCCCTTTTTTTCTGCACAGATTGAAACGAAACTTCCCACAGCCCAAGTGCTCAACAGCAGCTCTCGGCAGTTTTACAATGGTTTCAGAGAAAACGTCTTAAAGAAGTCTTGGGCAAGCTCCCAAGAAGCACTCTGTCGAACTTGCGGATTTTCTACCTCCTCAAGACATGGACAGAGCTAGTCAGAGAGTAGGTCTTAGCCAACTAGCTAGAACTTATCGGGCCGGGAAATCAGCTGGAAAATTGTTTTAATAAGTGATAGACGATCTGAAAGTGTTGAAATGTCCGTAGAAAATGAAAGTCTGGGTAGAGGCTAGTGTGCCTCGGGGCTCAGGTAAATCGATCCATTCATGGGAATCCGTTCTGTTGTCGTTCGCGCATGATGTACTGGGGACGCGATTGGATCGTGTCACCGGGGGTTACAAACGGTGAAGAGATCTCTTTCTGCTGCATCTTCTTCTTCTTAACATTCGGATGACTATTATCGGCGGTACTCACCTCGGTTTGTAAGTTCGTTGCCAGCATTTTTGTTATTCTCATCCTGATCTGTCGGTGTTACCGCTGAGTTCTGCGTGCCCGTGTCCCATGCGTTGCTGATGACATCTAGACCACCAACAGGTGCGGAGGTCATGGCATCCTTGTGGTAAGAGTTGTGTCGGTTCCGACTATTTGGTGCGGTAGCTTCAGCGTCACGTCACACAAAAAAGATAACCGAGAATGGCGAACAAAAGGTTAGTAATTTGCGAATGGCGAAATGAAAGCAAAGAAACAAAAATGATAAAACTTACATGATTGCAAAATTGTTGTTGCCTGACCACCTGGGAAGGTGGCGTTTCTTTTGTGTCGTCCTTTGGTTTTTGGGAAAGCGGCCAATATGTTAAGCCACCATTTTGCCTCTTCTGGACATGTTCCCTTAACGAATGTAACCCGATCTGGTGCTGTGATTGCTATCGAATTTGTATGGCCAGTGACATCTTCAGCTGTTGCCACTTCTAAGACTTTTGTCATATCGATACTGGCTTGTGGTACTGTTTCTGGCTGAAAAATTAAAATGATCATGTTTTGTGAATTTTGTATTGGATAAATTAAAAAACTCTCAATAAAAATTAAAATGAAAGAATGAAAAGAGGAGCAGACAGAGAAAGTGATCAATACTTCTTACAGTAGATAGGGCTAATGCCTATTTTTGTATGTTGCAGTTCTAAGCTCAGGAATCACCCTTTTATATTACCAGTGTGATTGTGAATAGTCTAATAGTAAGCTTAGTTCCAGGAATAGAACAGGACAGGCTCTAGGTTATGAAGAGTCAACTTTTCACAAGGAACAGTTGCAATAGAATTCGGGCTAGTGATCGTCGGACGATGATCGGTTATATCGAATTGTGCCCGAACGAAACGTGGCTATAAAACGCTTGTCTGACACTTGATGAACACATGCTGAAGCTGTGGTGATAAGCAAACGGAGAAAACCAATGCCCGTAAGGATAAAGATAAGGAATTAGATTATTCACTCACAGCCTGCCCTGGAACCACCTGGGAGTGATGATCGACCAGAGGTTAAATTTTATTTAATCACTTTATTTATTTATTTATTAACGGCCAAACAAGGCACACTTAAACTAGGTTACATAGGCTCAGCTAATAAAAGTCATATAAAACAACAACATACACTAGCAACTTAAATTTATGTTAGTGTAAATGATTAAGATGTGAAAGGACATTTCTTTTAAAGGAAGATTTGTTTAAGGAAGGAGCGAAACAGGTACTAAGGCTATTAAATACTAGACAACATCTAATAATCGGATTATGAAAACGGGAAATGAGGGGCATTCCCCCCCCCCCCAAGATCCCTACGATTTATGGATTACTTTAGTTCTGAAAAAATGTCCAGTGAAAGAAATTGAACTGAGAAATTTACCTCTATATTGACGGTGTACCCACTAAAGTTTCAAAGCGGCCGGCTGTGGATAGGTGAACAAATATCGTTGGAGGGGTTGGGGAAAACGTAAAAATTGGGTTTATTTGGTTCACTTTTAGTACCATTTCACATTTTTACATTAGCTTATGTCGAAAAAAAATTACAAAAAAAGACAATTTTAAAATCAAAATTTTGCTAATATCTTCAAAAGTAAAGGCCGTTGCAAAAAATTGACGAGTCATTATTTATAGGAAATACTCCAAGGTTTCTAATTTTGGAAAAAAATATAGGTTAACTACGTATTTTTTGGAGAAAAAGGTAGGTACTTGAAATTGAAATTTAAGTTAAAAAAAACCAAAATTTCTCTCATAACTGCAAAAGTTGGTAAGATAGAGAACCATCGGTTTTACCATCATAGATAGGGTTTCTGCGTTCATTGGTACCTTATTCAAGGAAATAGGTTATACGGTTACAAAAATACAGGGTGTAAGACTCTACCAAAAAAAATTCTAAACACCCTAGCGACTAAACCGTTACGATTCCCTCACCCATACCAGTTCGCATTCGTCTATCCAAAACCTATCCACAGACTAATGATGATCAAACGCAACAACAAGACAAGACTGATATAGTCTTGGTCTTGGGGTTGCTCTTGCCCAGTAGGTTTGTGTTGGTCTTGGCCTTGCGAACACAGCTAAATCTTGGTCTTGGTTTTGGTCTTGCAAGCATAGCTAAGTCTTGGTCTTGGTCTTGCTAAATGTGCAAGACCAAGACAAGACTGCAAGAAAAAGACTATTTTTGCTCATCACTACCACAGGCGGCCGCTTTTTTACTTTAGTGGGTTTCTCTTTACTTTTAACGAGAAAAAAAATCTTGAAAAAATGCCACTCAATTTTGCAATAGCTCTGTGAGCTATTTCATTAACATATTCCCTACGGTTAGAATTGAACAGAATTTATGCGAGGCAGTACATTACCCCCTCACACGACCGTAAATTGTACTGAGGCCTCAATTTTTTTAAATGTCCCACTTCAAAATTAATGTCCTACTAGGTATTATTGGTATGAGCGCTTAAACCTACATCATTAGCTACCCACGCCCAACTTACGAATCTCATTTTAACCTGTCCATTGCATTGATGCAACAATTTTCGTATAAATAGGAAACAATAGGGTTAAATAGAGCACATCAAGTCACAGTCAGGAATGAAACGCCAATTGAAAATAGTCATTTAATTGCGGCATAAACCGAGAATAGCTGAAAATTGGAACAGCCCTTAAAAAAATCATAAATGAAATGTTGAATTTCCCCAAAGATGAGTGGGGAGCAAAAAACATTATTCAAAAGGTCAAAAAATCAGTTTTTTGCAAATAGATCTTAAAGCTAAGTCGTATTATAAAATAGTTTTGTACAAAGTTGGTAGGTTACGCGATTATCTACAAAAAAAGATACTATACATTTTCCCGTACGAATTGCCATTTATGAGATGGCGCCTTTTGAAGATTTAAAATACACATATGCCCTCAGAGGTAGCCCTAATAAGGCGTCCCGCCAGCTTAGCCGGTTAATAATAGGGTAGCAAAGTTCCGCTTAGGTAAGATCTTCACCTAGCAGATGGTCCACCTTCCTGTTCACCTAGTAGTCCGGTACTGCTTGCGTCACAGCTTTTCTGGGCTGGCTAGCTGGATTCACTTGTTTCAAAAGGCAAACACTCGTACGAGGTTGTCTCCAGCTAAATTCGAAGGTTGTGGCTCAGCGAACTGCTTAACAAATATGAACTCATACAACATCCAAAGGCTCACTGCCTGTTCCTCATGCATCCTCTAGACTATCCCAAACCTATCATATCGCTTTTATATCTTCGAGCTAAGCTTACTAACTACGCGAATAAAAATAATTTAGTTGGTTAATTTTCTTACTAGCACGCACGCGTCCGCAGCTATTACGCATAGCGAGCAAATAGGCATGCCACAAAAGTATGCACGCTTCCGCCACAGGTATCCGCCCTTAGTGATGAGCAAAACTAGTCTTGCAGTTTTGCCTGGTCTTGCACATTTAGCAAGACCAAAGCAAACCAAGAAAAGACAGGACAAGACAAGACTGCAAGATCAAGATAGCAAGACTTTTTGCTCATCACTAAGTGCCAAAGTCTGAGGAGACAGGGACGCACACACTGCGAAAATAATAGTTCGCAAAATAGTACAATACCAGAAGCAGTCTTTGAATGGAATCTGCAAAGAAGTGGGGATGTTGGTAGATCTAAAATCACCTGTAGAAGAACAGTAACGAATGAAACTGAAAATCATGATAAAATCTGGATTGAAACCAAAATAATACTTCAAAATAGAGTTCGATAGCTCAAAAAGCTTTATCTCGGCTTGTTTTTTCTAGCCATATCTCTTAAGCCAAGATAGATGAAGAGGAATAATAATAATAAAATCACATTGAAAGAAACACTTGATGTTATGATATTCTACGATATTACAAACTAATAAACAACCAATCCTCAACTTCAACTTCCTTTATTATTATATTACCAAACTATATTTGCCAAGTGCAAATCGAATTTTCCAGTAGCTAACTAATTTTGAAAAATTACAACAAAAAAAACATATATTGTATATCGAAGCACATTAACCCGTTTCATGCTTCAAATTTCGACATTACACATCTCATAATGCTATACACAATTCACATGACACCATCATAATGTTGTTATGTTGTTCCAGATCATAAAAACCGGCGCCTTGTGACGGAATACCGGTTGCAATCTGACCCAGCAGCACATAAGTGACGATCGAGTCATTTTATGTTTTGATTATTATTATAACTGGGTCGGATTTAACATGGATCAACTAATATCGAAGCTTGGTTATTGTAGCAAGATTGTAGTTGGAGAACAATTGACCTTGTTCAAAAAAAATTGAGGTACATGTGTGCTTAAAGTTTAAGTAGTTGGAGGCAGTGTAGGGACATCGTTCTACTACTTCCGGTGTTACTTATCCAAGGGGACTTGTGTTAAAAAAAACCCAGTCGGCCGCAACTAAGTAGGATAAAAAAACAAGAATAAGAAACTGTTTAGAGTAAATTATTAACATCAAATTAAAAGAGGAATTCATCAAATGAGATAAATTATAAACAGTTAAGGATAGAATGTTACAAGTAGTAAGTTTGTTAAAAAAAGACAGCAAAAAAGTGGACCAAAATAAAAGACTAAATAAACTTATAAAATACGAGGGTATTTAATTTTATAGAAATCCTTTCTGACCAGTGTGCTGGCAGAGAACTACAGTAGCATGGATCGGTTGTATCTAGGGAGATCATAGGATATATAATTTCATCCTCTGGTAGTTACATTTCAGAATCAATCATACTACTATAGCTCTATAAATTACTATAAACTATAGAATAGAAATTAATCAAGTCCAAAAGATGAGTTCATTAGTTATATTAAACATAATACACCATGTTCATCGGACTCGGTAGCCTATGGGTTAAGCTGATCGACTACCATCCCAGAGGTCCAGGTTTCGATTCAACGCAATAGCATGGACAGTACAAAAGCGGCTTTTCTCTCTCTCTTTAATCTTTTCAAATAAGAAATGAAAGGGTACAATGTCAAATAGTAAGTTCTAGTTAGAAAGGCATCCAAAGAAACAACGCCCTTGATATAGCATAGAAATTAAAGCGTCCGAGGTTGGGGTTCAATCCCTGCGACCAGCATGTTTCTTTTTCTTTTCACTTCTCTTACCTAACTACACTCCTTCTTAGCCAGAAGAAGCTTCTGCCATAGCTCGGGAATAAGCGAAAAAGCCATCTCCTGTTTTGTCGCGCTAGTTAGGATAAGGGCCGGTGTAGTAAAGCCGAGTGTGAGCGATGGCATTCTTACATTCCTTTCCGGCCAGGGCTGTCGGACATTATACATATTCTATGATAGTAGTTGACATTACAAAGGTGTTCACTGTCTGAGCCCTCGACTCAGATTTAATTCACGTCATTGACCTATTTAATCAAATGACTCCTGGTCTGAGTGCTGCTCGACCAGAAAGCAATGAACCTTACATTTCAATTCGAGGATTTTGTTACGAACTCAAAAATACTGACTGCAGAAGATTCCAGATCGTAGGCGTAAAACGGCCTCTAGCGGCGAAACTATACGGAATTCAAAAAAACAGCGCAGACAAAATTTGTAGGTAATTTTACGCCCTACAACTTTGCTCTATTGATATTTTCACCAAAATGCATAGTTTCTCCTCAAAATAGAAAAAAAGGCGAAAACCATCGTATTTGTATATTTCTCAAAAACAACCCTTTTTTCGAACTGCGGGTTGTGAAAATCATGTTTAGACAACCCAAATCCTTCATTTGGCACCGGTCTCATAGCTGTGGGGAAAATTTCTGAAAAACAGCGATTTTTTGACTAATTTGAAGGGACTATAGGTACAAATTTTGACAAAATTTTACTGTTTGAAAGTTTTTTTTATCACCAAAGCATTGATTTCTTATTGGTGTGAGTGCATGCTTTCCGTGTTCGCAGGCCAAAGGCAGGAGCACAAAAGTCTCCACCGGAGCACGAAACTCTCCACTTATTGCATCTCCGCACGCCTCCCTTGCCCGAAAAAAGCTTTTGCTCCGAAATCATGGTCCCTCGTGTATGAATGGCCATAAGAAAGCTAAGGGGAAAGCGCTCTTTCGGCATGCCCCTCATTTGACACATGGGATCCTCATGAGGAACCTACGAAAAAATCCCTCTTTCGCCATGCGTTTGAGGCAATCCCCTTTTTAATGCTAGTCGGGTGGGGTTTGAAAAGCCTATGCTATACAATTATAAGGTCTTAACTGGTCTAATAAAACATTTTAGTTTTCGTAAGAAAAGTCTTCGAGCACGTTCCTTCATCGCCAGCGATCGAGACGGCTCTCCATCGTTCTGGGTTATTAGGTATACATGAAATATTTTGCGTGTGGATTTCCCCACCCAAAGCGAAAGTGCGTGTGCCCTTTTCCTTCCATCCCTACGCGCTCCACCGCCCTGCCTATCTGGTGTCCCGAACAACTGATGTCGCAATTGGCTGAGAATATTTCCTTGTCTACTTTAAGTGGGCCTGGGATTTTTTTCAGCCTTTATAAGGCGAAGACGGAAATTCAATTTTTACTAGCCTTATTACATCCCAAGCGCAAAGTGGAAACGCAAATTGGAGGTATTTTATCGCACAGAAATTTGTATGTTTTTCTCTCTGTTGCACGAACGTGGATTCCAGACAGAGAGAAAAGCATACAAATTTTGATTGCCGACGACAAGTGGAAAATGGTCAAGAGGTGGATACATGACAATATTTTTTACTTTGTATTGGTGGTGGACAACGATTTCAGGGACAAGTTGATTAGCCTGAAGGAGAAAATCGCACTTCAATTCAGGGATGTCTGGGTGACGGGCAGATTCCAGGGTCGGAAACGGCACCTACCATAGTGATTCCTATATAACCGAGGACTGCAGTAATGCTGACAGTTGGGCCAAGGGGCAGTCTGTTGACGGATCGCACCAAACCTTCTCGTTATTTGGAACATAAACGCCATAAGGGCACTCCAGGTGAACCTGCACGATGACAAAAGGGGCATCCTCAAGTGTAAGACTTTCGTGGAGAAGCATCTTACCCGTGCACTTAATCTTTCCACACCTGTGAATGTCCTGCTCTGATCTGGCTGCTGCCATACTCTCACATAATAATAATAATAATAAGCGAGGGCACGATTTTCTGTTCGATTTCCAAAGTCTGTGTTTTGTCGCCATTTATTGGATGGGAGCTAGTGGAGTAGCCTTGTTAATTTTACTCTCTACTGGATATTCGATAACAGCTTACTTATCGGCAGTGCACAGTCGACCACCGTACAAATAAACTTTAGCAGCAATCACCACGTCGATATTCTGGCGGCGGAGAGTAGGAACTACTAGGACAGGCAGTGCGACGGATTCTGGCGCGTCGCCAGTCCATCGCAACATGACAGAGGAGGTGGGATGTGTCTACTAAGGCCCGATGAACCCGTAGGCCCAACAACGGAGAAAATCCTGGACCAAATGATGAGGTCGGAAGATATGTGAAGAATTTTAGAAGCGGCGCTGAAGGTCATCCACCAGAGGCTTAAGAAATATGAAGCCCGAAGAAGCAGAGAAAGTCAAAAAATGCCATGATTGATAGCAGCTAGATAGCTGATCCATCCTCGTGACGCAATGGCGTAAAGCGGCCAAGCGAAGAGAATGAGAGTTAAAACAGAG
This sequence comes from Thereva nobilitata, assembly GCA_963855945.1. Classification (NCBI taxonomy): domain Eukaryota; kingdom Metazoa; phylum Arthropoda; class Insecta; order Diptera; family Therevidae; genus Thereva; species Thereva nobilitata. Next base: position 77,659,769 of record OY979698.1, on the reverse strand, counting down.
ATGGTTCTTTTCTGTAGCTAGTGAATTGTGTAGCGAGCTTCGTCGAAGTCACCTTTCCCACAGAGAAAGCATAAACAGCGACCTACCTGTTCCGTAAACCCGACTCTGGTGAGTACCTTCCAGGGACCTGTATTAAAGTCACGCTAAAGACGCCAGGCTTTCCTGTCATCATATTTGGTAGAACGTGAATTTAGTGCAGTGGCAAGCCTTATTACGAAGAAACGAAACCGACTACAAATTATTGAGCGTGGTGCTTATGGCGAGTCCACACGACACCGAAACAGGCTTTTGGCCGTCGTGCTTTCCGTGTCGGCCTCTGTACAGACTGCGAAGTTTGTATGAAACGGCCGGCGGAATGTCTGTGCGGACAATGTCCACGGAATGTGTGTGCGCATTTTTTCCAGCGGTTTAGCAAAGGCTTTCCTTGTTTCACAGATAATATTCTATGGGGAAAAAGTTCGCGCGAACAAAGGTTGTGGCGTGTCGACAAGTCTTTACGAATGTTATTGACAAATATGGAGCCAAATAGAGAGTCACGTTTCCCGGATTATTTTTGTTCCCGGGAAACGGGACAAATAAGTTCATTTTTCCCGGGATTCCCGGGAACCCGGGAAAAATGAAACCTATTAGGAATAAGGAGTGAAATGGGAATTAGCAGGAACAATTACTGTTGAAAAATAAACGAAAAACTCATTTAAGAAAAGATACAAGTAAATTTAATTCAAAATATGATTGGTCCCGTCCGGTCCAGATGGATAAACTGTGCCAATATTGCCTTGCTTTAAAATTTCAAAAAGAAGCAACTGTGATGTGCTGCTGTTCCAATGGCAATGATGCAAGTGACACTATCCATCATTTCGTATATTACCCCTATACACAAACCGGTTTTTTAGAAAAGGGGTCGTAGGGCGGTATATGTCATACATCATATATCTCCTCACTTTTGAGCCAGAAAATTTGCCAGACTCAGCCATCCATTACACTAACACAATTATAATATCGCACTCCGGGGTCTGCGAAAACTATGAGAAATTCCCCTTCTCATTCACCCCAGCGGGAAAAGTGGAAGCCGCTTCCTCTGGAATCAAATTAGAAGTGCTTCCTGGTCGCGCTTCAGAAGCATTTGGAAGATTTTCCTGTGCATATGACTACAAATAAGTCATTCTCAACTTTGTTGGTAAATTTTTTGTTTTGAGAGATTCCCTGGATCTGTGCTTGCAAATCTCAAAACTTCAAAATAGCTTCCCAGGAAGCTAATTAGAAGAAAATCGAACAAACTACTTCTTGCTAATGACATGCAATGATAAAAAAGATATGTATGTATCCCTATGGAAGGGAAGCACTTCTAAGATACCCAAAGATAGCTTCTTCGTGCATCAGTGAATGCTTCTATTTCCCGCGTACGTTTATTGTTACAACTACAAAGGCATCACAATCGTTACACGAAAAAAAAGAAGACAAATGAATGCTTAGTGTAATACCCCAAATACCCGCATCATACACAAACCTGTTTGATGTGAGTATCGCGTGATGGATAGTGTAATTTGCACCAATGGCTCCACCTGAGTCACGTGGATAGGAAATCTTCGTTGCCAAATATTTTTTACAATTTCTTTTATTTCGCTATGATGGGTGCAGCAAGGCTCCAGCTAGCTTTATATAGAAAACAACCATTTTGATATAACAGTTACTTATTTTAAATTTGAAACCTTAAAATAGTTAGTGTTTTCAAGATATTTCCAAAAAAATTTGCGATTTGAAACAATAAATTTTTTCCCCGGTAATTTAGTTTTTTTCCCGGGAAACTGGAAATACATTTTCTTTCGATTTCCCGGGATATCCCGGGCGGGAATTCCCGGGAAGGACTCTCTAAGCCAAACTGATTCATCCTTCTCACGAAAAATTAATTAAGTATTAAGCACTTATAGTCCGGGGAAATTAGCATTTTAAGAAGACAAAATTCCAAAATGGTTGAAAATGGTCCACAGCTTCCTTGGGACTTTTTAAGAAAACAATTTCGAAATCACATAAAAAAAACATGGCCGACGGAGATATCAATTTTTGGCAAAAAAAAAACCTCAAAAACTCGTTTCTTCGAAAAAAATTTTATTTTGTATTTTGTAGGCAATAGTGTTTCGTATTGACCGATCAAAAAAAATCTTCGTGATTTTTGCCCAAAAAGTGATATCTCCGGCGGCCATGTTTTTTTTGTGATTCCGAAATTGTCTCAAAGGAAGCTGTGGACCAATTTTCAGCCATTTTGGACTATTTTGTATATTTTCAAAGAAATTTGCATTTTTTCTTTTGTTTTTCTAAAATTAATATATGTACATTCTTTTAAGAATTAAAAATGTATATTTAATTGATTCACCTACCTACACCTACATATACATGCAATTGTCTTATCAGACAAAACTGAATATTATAAATTTAAGTTCCCCGTCGCGCTGAGTTTGTGTATGTTCGGGCTAATCTCAGAAACTACTGAATGGATTTTCATACCGTTTTCACCAACAGAAAGAGGGATTATGTGGGAAGGTTATAGGCTATAATTTATAAACATTTTGCGAAAATAAGCTACCAGTATGATGATATTTGTGAATTCATTGTCACTTCTAAGAGCTTCCGTGGCGTATGCTGTAGTGCTGTGTCGTTCGCGAATGATCCGTTCGTACTGAACGGAACAGTGTACTGAGCCAAATGAACTGGTTCACTAAGTAGTACATGTTCCGTTCACTCGTTCAATGGTACTGCACTGGTTCAGTGATACTGAACTGTGTTATGAACCATGAACGAAGAACCAAATGTACGGGTCTCTAATGAAATGACCTGAACTTTTGAATGATCTGAAAAAAGAGCGAATGAATGAATCACAATGAATACATAAGGGGTGCGATATATTTCTCATAGAACTTGTTTTGCTTGTATTGATGATATGTAAGATGTGAGTTGCAATTTCTCTCTAAGCAATTCCAATTGGAAATAGACATTTTGAAATAGATGAGAGTTAAAAAAGTTTTATGAAGAACATTTAACATTTAGGAAGAGTTCTAATTAGAATTTCACTCGTATTATTCGAATGTAGAAGGATTATTTATAAAATGTAACGGGAAAGAGACTTTAAGAGGAGATTGTTTTTAATTTATTTGAATAGAATATAGTATATCTTAAGGGGAGTGAATTAGTTCGAACTGGAAGTTTGATTTTATTAGGAAATTCATTAATTCTTATCAGTAGCAAATTTTTTCAAACGTGGCTGCATGGCTTGTCTAGTTTTGTATTGAACTGTATGTGTGTTTGTAATTGTATTTAAGGGCACTCCATGTATTGAAGTTTTCACCAAATTTACGACAAATGAGCCAAATGAACCGAATGAACGGATCTTTTGAATGGTTCTTTTTAGTGAGCGGAACCAAACGAACCAGTTCACTGAAAAGAGCCATTTTGCCCACCACTAGTATGCTGCGCAAATAGTTAAAGTTACAGGAAAATAATGTATGGTGGAATAGTTCCTCTCAAAGTCCAAAAAAGTCCATGATAACATATGGCTATCTTCTATGGTTGACTCACAATAACAATTTTTATGCTTTTTAAATTGCTTTATTTGTAAAAGGTGTCATTAGAATTAAAATAAATCACGGCTGTGGCAGGCGGAGACGGGCTGGATTCATGCAATGCATGCAGGGAAGCGCATGCGTCCCGAGGATAACCGAGCATTTCCATAGTTATTCACGACATTGCGAGTAATTGTATTTATTCGCTGAAAGTTTTGTTTATGTTTTTGACTTTTTGACTATAAATTTTAGTATTTCCTCAGACTTCAAAGGATAACGTAATTGCGGGTTTTTGTTTGTTGTTAGTTTGTGCATAGTAAAAAAACATCTAAGTAAGTTGATTTTTTTCTATTTTTTTAAGTTAGCCTGTGTGTATGGATGGATGTGTGTGTGGTATAACGGGTGTTCAGGTCATCGCAGAGCTTCGAAATTTCTTAAATTGCCCCAACCTTTCCAGATTGATTACATTTTTTAGCTTTTTTTTGGAAAAAAAATTTTGCGGGCACCTTGGCCTCCGACACGTCAAAATCTAGGCGGAGAAAAGCTATTCTGAATATGTTTGCCAAGTGTCTCTTGTGGAGGTAGTACAACATTTTTCCCATAGGAGGCGCGCAACATCGAATTTTATAAAAAGTTGGGAAGGTTATCTAAATTTTTATATGTATCCAAAATCAACTTTTTCAGATTTGTTCTTTTTTTCATTAAACCTTTTTCCTACTGCGGACTGTGCACATATAATCTTTTTTTATTGAAAGGCGTTGCAACGCACGCGGGTTTTTGCTAGTTATATCATAAAATTTAATTCATTTGGGGTTGGGGTGCATGATTAAGTTTTTGTGAGAACAAGGGGTTTATGACCGAAATAAGTTTTGGAATCACTGTATAGGCGAAGACCGATATGTTATACAGGGTGTAACGCATAAGATTGTACACCGGGCGGGTATGAATAGGTTTTGGATAGACGAACAAAAAATCGTTCCGGAGGGGGTGGGGTAATCTTAACGGTTTAGCCGCTAGGGCGTTTTGAAGTTTTTTTGCTAGAGTTTTACATATCACCCTGTATTTTCGTAACCCTATGACCTATTTTCATAAATAAGGTATCAGTGTACGCAGAATACTCCCACCTATCTAAAGCTATAACAATTAAGGTTCTACCGTACCAGGTTCCAGAGCAATGAGTCAACAAAGTGAAAATTTTGGTTTTTTTTTACTAAAATTTCAACTAAAACCACCATTTTCTCCAAAAAATACGTAATTAACAGATATTTTTTTTTACAAAATTGGAAAGCTTGAACAATTTCCTATGAATAATGTCCTAACAATTTTTATGCTACGGCCTTTACTTTTGAAGTTATTAGCAAGTTTGATGTTGAAATTGACCTTATTTGGTGCTTATTTGGTACTTTTTAGCAAAGCTTAGGTGAAAAAGTACTAAAAAAGACCCAATTTTAGCATTAAAATTGCTTTTAACTCCAAAAGTAGAAGTCGTAGGAAAAAAATTCTCTAGACATTTTTCATAGGGAATTGTCCAAGCTTTCTAATTTTGCAAAAAAAAGTTTAGGTTTATCACGTATTTTTTGGAGAAAATGGTGGTTTTAGTTGAAATTTTAGTAAAAAAAAACCAAAATTTTCACTTTGTTGATTCATTGCTCTGGAACCTGGTACGGTGGAACCTTCATTTTTACAGCTTTAGATAGGTGGGAGTATTCTGCGTACACTGATACCTTATTTATGAAAATATGTCATAGGGTTACAAAAATACAGGGTGATATGTAAAACTCTAGCAAAAAAACTTCAAAACGCCGTAGCGGCTAAACCGTTAAGATTACCCCACCCCCTCCTGAACGATTTTTTGTTCGTCTATCCAAAACCTATTCATACCCGCCCGGTGTACAATCTTATGCGTTACACCCTGTATAGGCACTGACCAGGCGCAATGATTAGAGTTACATAAAGGTGTGTAAAAATCGACGGTGGGTCATGTTGGACGGGGATGTAAGAAAACAAAGTCAAAGAAGTTGGATATATTGGTTCATCATATTATCCATCATATTATATTGTGGTTATTCAATCTAGTTTACAATGTCCATAGAATTTACATAAAATACACCATTGTTCCTTGTTTAATTTAGTATTTTAATTTCCAGTAAAGTGTAAAATAGTCCAGCAAATGTTTCCTTTAACTAACTTATATAAAACAAGCACAAAAACAATCAGGAAATATCTAGTCCACTAGGCAAAAATGAATGCAAATTAAAATCACCCAATAACGAAACGACTGTGTCCTATAATAATAATAATAACAAAATAAGAGAGAGAAACAATTCGTTTTTTCTCCTCTTTCTTATTATATGAAAGTGAAACAAATTCGCCCTACTTTCAACTGCACGCAATTCTTTAGCTGTGAAAAACTTTTGTGTAACTTTTACCTTACAACAAAAATTAATTCTCTCCGATTTATCAATAAAATTTAAACAACAAAAACAAGAAAAAGTTACTTTACTTTTTTTGTTTGGTGGTGTTTTATTGAATTCCAGGTGTTTTTTTTGGCTTGGTTTGTTTTGTTTTACGATTAAAAGCGCTGTCCGTCATTAAGATAATCAATTGGAAACTCATTGACCAATAATCGGTATTGCAGACATGAGATATTATATTGGACGAGGGATAAGTTGGTGGGCCTTTTAAAATAGGTATTGATAAGAAGAAAAACATCGGGTTTTGGTGCAAAAACATGACAATAAACAATTTTTCTCACGAAAGTTTGATCGATTTTAAAATAGAGAGAAATAATAAAACATTTTTTAAGAAATAACAACAAAAAACCGTTGAAAAAAAACGCAATTTCAACATTTTCAACAAACAGAAAGTCTGCGGTTTTTGTGGTATCATTCTAATGTTTCCACACAGTATTGCCGCAGTGTATGCCATACACCTCCCCCTCCCTAAAAACCACTGAGATTATGGTGGTGCATTTCGTTATCGTTTCACGTGAAAATAAAACCAAAAACGTAAAAACAACAAATCCAAGAAAATTCATAAAGAAAATGCTAAGATCAAGAAGAGGACAACGACCAAAAACTTCAGCTAAATGCAGACAGGCAAAAACCAGGTAAAGTTTAATGGAAATTCGATCTTAGAGCTATGACGACGACGATGGCTGCTCGTGCGAAACCATAGGAGCCGCTATACATTATCCACTACTTATGTTGGGTATCCACTTGGTGGTACTCTACACTCTCTACATTATATACACTAAAATACATCGTGGACTGTGACTGTAGGCGATTGCAGCGCTTTGGAATTAGACTAAAATGGGAAAATGGTATATAAAAACAAAATCACCTGGTTTTTGTCAATTGGTGAAAACAATAACAACAATCGCGACTGTAAGTTTTCTTCTGAGATGCAGTGCGGTTGGGATACGATTTCCGCGACTAGTTTTTCTCGATGGATGCAGATTGGACACGGTTCGTTATTGTCATTTGTCGTTTTGTGTCCCTATACCAAAAAAGGGAGATTGAACAACAACAATGGCGTATGACGACAGAAAAAGGTTAATTTTTTAATTAATTTCCAACCGCAGCAGTCAATTACTATTACACCACAGTTTAAGTGTGATCGAATTCCAATTTCCGCTTTTGTATTGATTTTTTTTGTTTTGTTGCTGGATTTCGTTAAACAGGAAATTACAGGTGACAATTCTTTTCTTGTTTTAGTGGTTTCTGATTTATTTTTATAATTTTGTTATAATCTTTGACTATAGTTCACCAAAGGTCTTGCATTCAATCTCCATTATAAAATTTTGCAAAGTTTAGAACTGCCCATAAAAGCAACTGAGTAAGTAGGAATAGGCGGGAGGCGCGTCCAAGGAACGAAGATGAGGATACAATTGGCGCTGAAGTGGTACCGCTTTGCAACTCCGCTCTGCAAAACCTTTACGTAAATATAGGACGATTCGCCTCCGTATAACGAAATTTTTCACCTTATCGATTAAGAACGCATATGCATCGACGGAAGAGAAAGAGGCCAAGACCAGGGACTCTTTCTATTATAATCTTGAGCACGCATGTGATACAGCTACTTCCAATGTGGGTATTTACATTGGTATTCCTTCAACTGTTATCGGACCAGTTCCGCAACATACTCTAGGCCTGTACGGGTATTCCTTCATCATGAGTACCTTTCTTGGCCTTACTGTAGAAGTGTGAGTAGGTAGTAGGGCCTTTGTCGTGTGAACCAATGCGTGACGGGCAGGTCAATAGATGACAGCACACCTCCACGTCGTCACTCAGGAAAGAATACCCCTCACTGTCACTGTCAAAGGTGACAAAGCTGATGCAAGAAAACTCCTCAACACTAGAGGCAAGCTGCGGAGCAGAGAGAGGTCCCGAGGAAGAAGATAATGGAAGCCAAGGGTCGAATTGGGCTGTAGAGGCATCGAAGCAGAAGAAGAAATATAGGGCAAGACGCTTGGAGTCATTTTAGATCCAGACTGTCATATTTATTTGCAAGCCCAGGTAGGCTAGGGGTTAAGAAGCCTGACTATTATTCCAGAGGCAAGTGATTCGAACCCACTACGCGACATAGTCCTTCGTTTTTCCATTTCTCCTAAATAGATAGGGCTTTACCCCAGAGGACATAAAAGAAATATATTTCCAAATACACTTTTGCTGATGTCACCCAAAGCCGGACAAATGCAAATGAAATGTTCGGTTGTGTCTACACCTTATTCCTTCCCAGAGGAGGAATGTTGTATGCATTCGCAATATCGTCGCATTTTGCTCTATTCGCCAGTGGTAATGTGATGTGCTTCCACGGCATCATTAAGCCATTACGTGATATATTTCTTGCTGTATTCATGGCCAGCCTGTCCAATCTTGGCGCCCCTCAAGCTGGAGTCTGCTATTGAAAGACTGGAAACTGGACAATTCATCTGCCTTTTCGTTGCTTTCATGTTCCTGTGACCCGGTACCCATCTCGCCCATTTTGACAAGTTACCACCACTTTGGAAGTTATATAGAACACGCCTAGAGCCTTCAGAGAATAGAAATTCGTCATAGTTCGTTCTGGTTATCGAAACCTGGTTGGAAGTCGAGTTTTACTGATATGTAGTCAGATGGGCCATCTAGTATTCGCAGTGGCAGAGATCGCAGTATATTGCTTGGTTGACACGTCTTCTCCAATTTAGCAGCCCGTTCCCCGTGGCATCAGGGCCTGCCATCTAATGTATAGATCACATGGCAACAGATCAAGAATTAGAATTAGAAGTTAACACAAAATTCCAGATATTTTGAGGCATGCCATTCCTTAGATTTTGGGTGGTTGGTTGGTTGTTTAAGGGGCCTGACCCACATACTCTATGCCGACCTCAAATTAGCAGGTTTTGATATCACTCATTATTATGATCACTAGGCTTGTAGTTTTTAGAACCATTTTGTAGAACTCCACTACTGTATCAAATGTGTTGGATGCTCTGCTGCTAGATCCTCACTGTGCCTGGCTTTGGCTGGTGCTGGACATTTGCACACGAATGTACAATAGTTTCTTTTTCACTAAGATCCTTGCAGCTACTGCATGATGTGTTGAATGGGTTGCCCATTCTTGATGCATGCTCTCCTATTGGATAGTCTCCCGTATACACAGCTATAACTCTGGCTAGACTCATGCGGGAGAACTTTCGTAGGTTATCAGTTTTGTTTGGTACCACTTTGTTGAGCGCAGTTTCCGTGGACTTACTTTTGAAGTAAGTATGCTGCTTGCTGTAATCAGTCTAAGTTTTTATAATCTCGACGCCCGTTCCACCTGAAGCCTGCTATGGTAAGGAAGTGAATAGCCAACGAACAGGGTTGCTTTCTACTGACCACACCTAGTGAGTTAATAGCCGCTTAGCTATCTGATAATAAGATTATCGTGGCTCTTGGCCTTGAAGTTTACTTTCGATGTAATGTACTTAGATGGCCCTTCGACCATTCCAGTAGTAGAAAGCGAGGTATATTGGTGTATCCATACATCTTATCAACTCAGCAGTCCGGTTCTCGTATTCTAGGGTTATGCAGGCTGCCCCTTTTCTGATCAGCTAGCAACAGATCGAAAATTGCATTCATAGCTTCAGTTGTACACAAAGTCCTCGATACTCTGAGACATTCCATACCTTGGACCTATCATAGTCTGGATTTGTCTTGCTATTTTTCAAAAACGGGCCACCACATGACAGAGCCGTATGTAGGTAAGCACTAGTCGAATCACTTTTATAAAGAGCCAGCGTACCATGTGTGACTTCAAGCCGCAACTCTTCACATAGGTCAATGCTTACTGGCATGAAAAGCTGTGCTGTTCTTCTTTGATCCCTTCGATGACCAAAATAAGACCCAATTACTTAGCTGATCGGCCTAGGCTTAGTGCTCTTTTATTGAAGTTGTCAAAATAAACGAGAATAAATGTATTCTTATCCGTGATCTTATAATAAACATTAACCAAGATTATTCCTCATTAATCTAAGATCGGATATTTGAGGTGCTTCTCTGGCATACTGTTTGACGTGTGAGGAAACTGTTTTGTTATAAATGTTAGTTTCACGATAAAATTGTGCTTTGTATTGAAGCAGAACTAGAAGCCTGAGATTCATAGGTTCAGCATTGGACTAATAATTATAAGTAGACAGAAATCGGGGATTTTAATTCTGCGTCAGTTTTGTCTTTTCTTTCTGCTTTTAAGAGCCATCATCAAAATATAGCTCTCTGTGAAAAGAGACTTTCCTGATACTAGGATTACCATGTCGTTCGTATAGACGACAGTCTGTCTTGTCGTTATCGAATATTTTTAGAAGCATAGACAATAAACGATCGCTTAATTTTATATTTTCATATTCCATGTTAGATTTACTGCCGCCATCAGTAACTTAAAATAGTTAAGAGGTCCAAACACCACCCCAGAGGTATGTGATTCGATGAACGATCGCAGTTAATACTTTAGGTAAATCTTTTGCTTTTGGCTTACTGGTGTCGATGGTCACTTAGAATTTATTTATGGATATGTGTGACTGATAAAGTATCATCCGCAATATCAAATTTCAGTAAGTTTTTATTTTCTTAACTGCACATAAATTCACAAGCACACAAATATCACAAAAACTGTGGTAACTGGCCATATCCCCTGAAGATTAACAAGAAATTAAAACAACATTTATGTTTTCCAATATAATAAAGCAAACTCCTCCAGAAAATACAGAACACATCTTTCCTCTGCTAATTTCTCAAAAGAACATGGTAATCTGTGGCCGCCCTCCCAAATAGGACTTCATTTGAATTTTTGACAACCACTTAAGGAGAATCCCCTCCACTCCTTTCCTCTACGACAGCGAACAACAGCCGCACAGCCTTCAAACAACAAACATCACGATTCAAGGGTTCCGGAACAAAACAGCAGGGGGAGTTGCTACACAAGCAAGAATTAAATTGATCGAGAAGATCATAATCACTAAAATAATGATCGAGAGATGAGGTCCAGAACGCTGCTGGCTTGATATATATGGGTCCCGATTGTTGGCCCGGAAAAAAATAATGGCTGTCCTTCCCGCAGCAGGATACCAAATAATTAATCCCTTAAGTTGTCTGTTAAGAGCGCTCTTTGGAGGTGATCGGCATTTTTTTCGGAACTGGTTTCTATAATGGACCTTCTTCGGGTCTGAGGCCAGGTTGATCGGGGTGATCTTATCAGAACATGTTTTTCGGGGGAAAATTGTTTTATCTAAACAAAGAAAAAGAAAGAAGTGTTTACAGTGATTTTAAAGATGATTTCGAGTAGATTTTGATTAACCCAACAACGAGACGTTCTCTTCTCGCTATGCCCTTTAGCATGCAGCGCGGTCGCACCGCAAAAACCACTTCGTAAATCGCCAATCGTTTTTCGAAGTAGACCAATTTCGATTATGACATTGATCGCTGTCCTGCCATATATAACCTCACCTTTGTCGAGAATTCAAATTAAATAAATTCGTTTCGTGCAAGATATCAACATAACCACCACAGAAGACCATCCACCCAATCCCACTTTCGGACCACTTCCAATCAGACTTAAATCAAGACCAAATCCACCTAAGGCTATGAAAATCCCTTCACGCATCCCGGCTATTGAAGATTTTCTGTGCGCGAGCACCGATCACAGTGACGGGTTTGTAACCTGCTACATCTGCAGCATTGCTGGTGCGCTTCTTTCATAGGTACATATATACCTGTTGTTCAGGTGTTCAGCCATTCAGATCAGCGCTGATCCTCAACGCTATATATATATATTGCTGGACAGTGAAAATTTTTAACAGCGACAAATTATGCACAATAACTCAGGGTTCGAGATCCGCGCACGGTAAAAGCGTTGCCGACTTCGATACTAATCGGATCCAATAATTGCGTTTTAAATGAGTTGCGCTGCGGCTATCTCTGCCGGCAAGATCGATTCTGGCTACAAAATTTTATCCGTTATTTTTTCCACAGGTGAAATTTGTTTTTTATTATTAATTTTTTTTAACTTTTAAGTTTTATCATATAACAACGCGCAGTGCCGGTTTTTCTTTATTGTTGTGTGATTTTATGGGAATTTTTATTTTTCATTTTTTGATAATTGTTAAGTTTTTTTAGGGTCATGAGCTCAGGTGATGCCAAGTGAAAATGTTTTTTTAGTACTTACGTGCTCGTCCACAGAATATGTGAGTTCTCCGTCGTCGTATAGCACAAACCACCTCCGCTGCCATCTCTGCAATTAGAAAATATAAAGTAAATTATAATATTGTAAAAGAAAATAGAAATCAATGTCAATATTAAGGAGAAAGACTTCTAAATTGAAGATTTTAAATTTGGCAATGGTTCATAAATTGTGGTAAGCTCGTTGGTACAAAATCTTACTGGTTACCCGAATCCACAGTATGTAAACTTTCTTTTAACAATTAATTACGGAATTGGGAGTTTCTCAAAAAGAACTTTCCTTAATTAAGGTTCTTAAGACGATACCAATATGGTGATCGTGCCATATTACCAAAAGAAAGAGTCAGTACGGTAACATTTAATGGTATACCATGAAACACGTGTTTGTGCTCTTTAATAGGTTTGTTAAGAGGGTTGCACAGATTATCACATGGGAATCCACCCCCTCACACGCAGTGTAAATCTCATCAGAATGTTAAGGATAGTTTTAGTCCACACGATTGCATTTAGTCAACACGATCGCAAAAAAATGCCGAGATAAGCCTGTCAATAGATATTGATTTCTTTGTGCAGTTAAAGTTGATGACGAACTGTTTGCATAATCGGTTGATCAGGTGGCACCTTTGTACACGATCGATTCGTACAAAAAATGCGATCGTGAATGACGAACAAGTCATTGTTAGAACTCTATAAGATTTTCACTACTTGGGATAAGCAGTCCCAGTTTTAGCCATAACCAAGTTTTGCATATGTGAGGCTTTTGTCTAGCATGACACAAAGGTAAGTCTTCACTACAATTTTTAGTCTTGCCCATGGCTTTCCCGGTTGCGTTTTCAAATTTTCTGTTTCCTATTAGGAAAAGGTCCATAATCCATCGTTGATGGTCTTGAATTCGTCCAACTGTTCCAGTCTTAAATGCTTGATCATTCCCATATCGTCCGATCTCTAATGTGGTCTAAAATATTTTGCTGCATTGGCCTTAGCTTCGCGCCCTTGGCTCAGCAAATTTCGGGCGTTTAATGAGGGAGAACAATAAATTTGTCATGCCTGAAACCATGCCATTCCACTAAAAAACTGTATGTGCTCTAAGCTGAGTTCTCCAGAGGTCAAATTGGAGGTCCCGGTTAGGAGACTGAAAACTGTGAAAAGAGACTGCGAGTAGACTTAACTGAAAAAAATTAAAATTCTCATCATTCAAACGACAATTGCATAGAAATAAATAATGCACATATGTACAAGACGCTTGAGCGGATTCGAAATCCACTTCGAAATATATTTTGGGCGTAGCCCATAGCACAGCATCGACAAGAGTAGCACTGTTTGAAAATATAAACAAATAAAACAAGTTGTTTTTTGCTTTTTATGGTATTATCTGCTTCCATATTGGTGACATTCCATTCTCACTGTGTAGAAAAATGCGATTTTGACTAAATTTTCCACTCTACCACCTTTCAGATATTAAACACAAATTCTTTAACTTGTCTGTCAAGTGAATTTTTATTACTCTTTTATTACCCTTTTATTACTCTTTTATTACCCTTTTATTACCATTTTATTAGCCTTTTATTACCTCTGGCAATAATCTTGTTTTGTATGAAGTTTTATATTATTTGTCTAATGCTAAAGTCTAAAGCTGCTCTTTTCTGCTTTATTTTTTTTTGATGTGAAATAGTCTAAGCTTAGGTGTACTCTTTATGATACCAGTCCGTCATATCGTTCACATCATGGTGCAGTGTCTAGTAGTAAGCTTAGCCGAAAAAATTGGAAAAGGATATAATAAGTTAGTAAGTAGTCTGGAGGATGCAAGAGGAGGAGGCGTTTGAACTCTTAGATGTTGTATGAGTTAATTTTTTTAGCAGCCGACAAAGGCTGTGACGCATGCAGTACCAGATCACCAGGGGAGAAAAGAGGTGAAAAGAGAGGTGCACCATCCGCTAGGTGAAGACACGATCTAAGCGGAACTTTGGTATTATCTACTTCCATAGTGGGGATTCTCACTGCACATAAAATTACGATTTTGATTAAATCTTCTACCCTACCCTCTTTCAAAACTTTTAACGTAAGTTCTGTATCGTGTCTGTCAAATGAATTTCTATTTAGGTTTTATTACCCTTTTATTACCATTTTATTACTCTTTTATTACCACTGTGAAAAAGTGTGATTAGTGACGAATTCTTATATTTTGGAGAGATTTTTTGAATGAATTTGTTAATCGTTTTAAAAAACAAGAATTTCATGTTATCGAAACTATAGAAAAAATATGCAGGAATGCGCTTCTATGTGGCGTGATCACCCCCAACAGTTGGTCACACTTTTTGTTTCTACTTAAGGTTTTCATGGTATCATGCGGATTACACCCTGCGCTGTATATGCTAATGTAAATCTATACCGACAAGTATCTTCCGTTTTTCTGTATCATACTTAGATAGTAGATACACCCATATTCAAGAAACTCGATCAAGCACTATATTAATAAAAACTAGGACATCTTGATTACATTTTTAAGCCCCAATCAAGACAGTATGTTGCACTTTCATTCTCATACTCACTAAAAAAATTGTGCAACTTTTCTACACAAGATACAAAAACAGCAAAACACCCGAGAAACGAAAACAAACTCTCAATTTGTACTCTCATTCCACTAAATGCGGAAACATAATCAAACTGAAATTGCAGAAGCATAACCGCTCACATAACAACACCAACCAAAAAAAAATAAAGAAAATAACATACACTACAAAGTACGTGACCAACGAATCTTAACCCACTTAAGAGCTCACCAACGAAGAAGATAACAAGCTACAGAAGAAAAAAACATTAAACAGCACCAACCGGCAGGTCCAAGAATTGCTTGTAATAAACTCAACAAAAATCTTCAAGACTTTTTTGATTGCCATTTAAAGCGACCTCTCGCAAAGTCGTAATAGAAACGAGTTCTCACGAGCAATTTTACGACTGCCGGTCTACATAGTAGATATTGTAGCCTTTGTTTGTTGGCTAAAGATGTCTTCCGTCAATAATAATTCACACACGCTTCTCTCGTCCCCCACAAATTGTTTGGACAAATCTTCTTCTTTCGTGGTCTTTATTTTTTTCATTGCTTAATCCGCGCAGTTTCACAATGGAATTTCAGATCATCTTGTGTTCAGAAGCATCACCTTTTTTCCCAGCCAACACCTTATTGTAGTGAGATCGGTTTTTGGTACGATCCTATCTGTGTATGATTTACATTAGCCCCCAATGGTACAAAGCCAAAGAGTGTGGTAATCCGCCCAAAAAAAGAGTCACAATCAACTATATCGTAAATGTCAGCCACTTTAATACAATCGATCGATGAATCGTTGAGAAATCCATCATCATCATCATCATCATTCTCATCATCATCATGATGATCGCCGTCGTCGTGTCACGTTAAGTTGCAGAAAATTCATAGCCTACTCAGATGCTACTCTCAAGATCGCTGATCCCGATGTGGTAGATCACTTAAGGAAAATTACGAAAGATCAAATTCCGAGTTATTGAACCGCAATCGGCACGTCCCAAAATCATCGAGGTCGGAGCGCCGCCAGTTGTTGTATAGAGTCAATTCATAAAGGAACCTGATTCTGTTTTAATGGCATCACCAGGTGATCTTCAGAGATCACCGATTAATCACTATGATCAATGTAGATCACCGACAAATCAACCTTAGATTATTAGAGCCTCAGGTCACTCTCAAGTATTGAGATGTCATTCACATCAGCATAGAGATGAGAAAGATGACACGATCGTCTAGTATCCGATCCCATCTTGTCGACTTAGTATCGACGTGCGAAATTCTTCATCGCCGGGCTTTTAATTAAGTGGGAATTTTTGGCGATGAGGCACACCTTTGGTAATTTTTTTGAATGTTATGATAATATACAAATTGTGAAGGGGATTAGTGGCCGGAATTTTTTTTGGGGTTTATTGAGCTATTTTGTATTTTATGAGATCTAATTTAATAATGAAATTATCATTTTAGTCAAGAGGAAAATTGAATGTTTAGGCAGTCGTGGGACCGGTTCGAATGCTACTTGAATTACATGCTTTAAGAATTTTGGGAATAATAATTTCGTTTTTATGATAATTTCAAGAAATAAAATTGGTTTCTTGACTCCTTTATAAAAATTCGAGGTTCTGGTCAAATAAATTACCCATAAATTTGCGCCTAAAAAAATAGACACAGTTGGCATCGGATTCATGAGAATTGACTCAGGTTTTTTTTGTTGTCAGCAAAATGCTTTCATTGTTCAATAACGTAAAAACCTAAATGTATACGTCGTCTTTTTTTTTAAAATTCACACCACGCACCTAACAAAACCAAACAGATAAAAGAACGTCACGTAACCGATCCTCATCTATCGATCATACAACATATAACCAATTGTGGCAAAACACAACAATGAGAAGCACACACCTTTTCTGGCGCGCATAGTCATCTGCGTAAACACCTTAAAAAATGTTCTAAAATAATTGCTTGCTTTTTGAATTGCTAAATTTCGCGCCTTCGCACTTATTTTACCCAAAAGAATTCCCGTCGATCATTAACCAAGCCCTTTTGTTTGTTTGTCGCGCGATCTTGTTGTTGAATATTCATTACCCCTCACCCCAACGTGTTTCTGAAACAAAAATCTTAAGAATATTGCGGAATACCCACATGATGATGATGATGATCGTCAACAATTTGACAGAAATAATTCTTCTTCACCACATCAACCACCGCCCTTCAAGTTTAGCATATATTATTCAAATTGAGGCCCAGCCAAAACCGTGAGGTTAACCTCAAAAATGCTATTCCGTGTGCTCAATCATAATTACAGTAATTTAGTGTTGGGTGCAGACAAGATACCGATGGATAGATTCTATGGATTTCTCTTCAAGCCAAAGCTACATAGTTTCCATGGTCTACTAACATCAACCAATCGAGCCGAATGATCACCTTTTGTGAAAGATCGGCCATAGTTTGTGTTTTGTGTTCTTTTTTTGTGTCATAGATAAAATGTCTACCAGCTTCGAGAAACCTACCATTTTCTGGGCTTACGGTGCTTCTAGAGATGGTTCATCAATGGATCAACAAATTACACAATTACAGGCCTGCAGTTCAAGATCAGTTGAGATGCAATTAGAAAATGCATTCCAGAACGGGCTTTGTTTTTTCTACTTTATACATTCACATACATTCTACCACGCCTCGCATTCGAGCCTCGAAATAGACTATACTAAAGCTCTCCTCTTAATTACGCTATAATCAAATTACGGAAGAGCATGTCACTCAATGGACTTTCTGGAGTGCACTGAGTTGGGGCTAGATTCTGACGCTGGAGCTAAGGCAGCAGTGCATAATAGGTATAGTTAGATATGGCGCAGTTTTTTCTATATCAGTTTTGATGTGTGACGATTACGTGGATTTAATATCGGGTTTCGCTGGCAGAACTCTTGATAGATAGAAGGAATAATTATAGAAGTCCTCCCTCTTGTATGCTGTATTTTCTTAGAAATCTCCGGAGAAGCAGAATAGCGGTTAGCAGGGGCTCAGTATCCAATTACGGAATTCTATCATGCGAATGTGTAATACGTAATGCCTCCTCTGTGAGGGATAGATTTGCTTCGAGGGTTTTTTTTCTTGTTATTTAACTACTTTTGTCACTAAAGATCTTTTGTGTTCTTGTTATGTAAGGAAACTTTTGTTATGGTTGTTTATTTCTAGTACCATTACCCCGGAACTGAGTTTTCGTGAATTGTTTTTGTTGGAATGTGTTGGGTTTATAAGTTTTTATTAGAATGAACATTTTAAATCAAAAAACTAAAGCGAATATAATTCCATAATGTATTCAGCTCCTAATCAGCACTTACCACGTAAAAAGTATTTACGTAGTAATAATATAAAACAAAATTGTTAAATTATGTTCGACTATGCCAAAGAAGACTAACTTTATGAAAATAAATGACACCTTAATAATGCTTGATTTTTTTATTTCGAACCAACAAAAGTGAGCTCTTTGCTATCCTCTCTGTACAAAAGATTCCGTTGATTTCATAAATAGGTTTAAGTTTTAAATTTGTAAAAAAAATCCTTCGAGCCGAATTATGATAAGACTTGTAGCAATCGGTGGTCTTTGGAAAGTTCCTCTAGATTGAAAAGTTAGTTTATATGAGATACATAGTATATTGAAGTCAAGAAGGATTATTTTTTGCTTGTCCGTGGATCAATCTTAGAAAAATTCCACTTACAGAATTTCTATCATAACCAAAATTTTCTAATTTACATTTCCAACTCCTTTACTTCAAGCTCTGTCTACTATTAGTACAGTTTTGTAGAAGTAAACAAAACATCTCATTTACCTCAATAAACACAGAAATTAAAATTTATCTAATATCCCATTATAGGGGAGTTTTTATAACCTTAAAAAACTCTAACACAATATTCGATATTAACAAACAAAAATTATTCTAATAAACTATTATCCATGGTTATCCGGGAGCGATTGGACTACTATTAGTGACAAAATATAAGGGGTAGACATATAAAAGGCAGCTTATAGTTACAAAAATATTATCCGTGATTATCCGACATGATTTGTATAATTATAAATGGCAAAATATAACTGAGAGACAAATCAAAGAGACCTATAACGTTATAGAATCCTAACATGTTAGTTTTTTTGTAAAAATAAAAATAATTCAAAGTTTTACAAAACTTTATATTTTAAACTATTATCCATGACTATCCGACAGCATTTAGACAATTATACGAGTCAAAATATTAATAAGGGACTCAACAAGCATAGCTTAACGTCACAAGAGTATTATCCGTAGAGCTAAAACATGGCCATTTGCTCTTGAAAAGAAAAATGTATCCAACTTTTCAGGTAAAATCTTAAACTATTATCCATGCCCATTCTAGAGCCTTTGGATAACTATAAGTGTGAAATTAGTATTGACAAACTCATTAAGAACAGTTTTTATAATACGAAACTATTATCCGCGATTATCCGACAGCGGTTGAAGAGTTATAAGAGGTAAAATATCACTAAATGACTCATCAAGCATAATGTATAGTCACAAAATTATTATCCGCAGAGCTAGAACATGGCAGTTTTGACTTGAAAAATAACAAGGAACCAACTTCTCAGATAAAATCATAAGCTATTATCCATGGCCATTAATTAATTAATTATTTAACTGGCTGGAACAGTCAGGTGAGAACCAAAAATTATTAGCAAAATTGGTCGACTTGTTCAAGTGGTGTGGCCTATAAATCTAAGATGTAGTGGCTGCTGCTAAGTTGTGATTGTGACTGACTGGCTTTGGGACCTGATACCACGTTCAAAGAAGAAAAAACAGAAGAGCAACTTGTGCCTATGCCGACTTTTAAAAGTAGCTTTTGGATAATGCAAGTTTTCTTTTGACCTAAAAGAGCATTATTTCAATTTTGGGAGCTGCGGATAATCCATTATCTATTTCGGATAAACTTAAATACAGTTTTGTTTAAAATTAAAAAGAGTTTTGATTATCCACGGCTTTGTGTCAAGTAAAAACTTTCAGATATTTATTTATTATTCCTAAGCTATTTTCCTAGGGCCCGCAGGTATGTGAATAACGAAGATCTCGCCAATGAATAGGTTGTTTTTCTCACATAATTTTCTTTTCTTAAAAAAAATTCTCCTCAGACTTTTTGGTAACTTTCTCCAGAACCACAATTAACCCAATATTTTCTGACATTCAATCTAATTTATTTCATCATTATTTTTCTTCTATAGTTATACAAAAACTTTAACACGTTACTATTTCATCTTATACACTACCTTTTCGGCTGCATTGTATTTGTTGTTGTCTGTTTTCATATAGTGAATTGCATTTAAAATGCTAATCACTAATTAATGGGCGGCCCTAACTTTTGTATCACTTCCCGCCTTATCCAACAACATGAAATTTGACCCGGATGTTGTTTTGTTGGGCTAAGCACACAGTCCAACCTTAAGTCGTCGTGGATTGAAAAGTGTTCAAACTCTTTCAGTTTCCTTATTTGCACAAAAATGCTAAACGGTTTTAATTCCCTCGGCCCTTTTGGGCATTGTCCGGGGCGCTCTGTTGCCGTATGTTTTGTGTTCGGCCAAGACTAGGAAATTATTTTGTGGAACCTTTGAAGTCGCGATAAAATTTAAATGAAAATGCGTACATCAAGGTGAATCCACTAACAAAAAAAAACAACCGTAAGTCCGTCATCAGGTTTTTGTAATTTGTTGCCATCGTCGTGTCGGTGTTCGTTTTTTGGGTGTTCACCCAGAAATTGAGACTCTCTTATCGCGCGGCTAAAACTGAGAGATTTATTTGTTTTCAAATTATTACCAAGCCACCAAAGACTGCGCCAATCCTACGCACGTTGGGCTCTTTTATCCGGGTTTATCGGGTGTCATCCCACAGCGAACACGAAAATTCTTCCCATCATTCTGGGTGTCCCACATGTACCTGGAGCCCTACTTGCCAAATACGCATGTTCTGGTCGATCACGACGCCACACTGATCGCTTCCTGCTTGAGATACTCCGAGTATATTGCAACGTGAAATTTTTGGGGGTTATGTAACTCTGACCTATTAAAAGGCGATCGTGATCGAGGTTATGTCTTCTTAAGGAATTATCGCCCTGCCCCAGCCCAAGCCCAGGGCGGATAAGAACACACAGCATACATCCGAGACAACATCCCGCAAAAACGTTCAGCGATTAAAAACATTGCCCAATGACGAATAAATTAGCGGTGTGCGCAGGCGCGCGTTCCTGACATGCCAAACAAACAATTTAAAGCCGGGCTTGATACGCTTATCACAAGAATTTAAGCAAGAAAACAACGGAGATGTACGCGTATATAGTACTGGACCTACCTGTGCTGCGCAAGTGCGCGATTAGGTATATATTTGCAGTTCGTGCCGGTATGTGACCTCCTTTCGGGGATTCCGCGCACAGATGACTTATTGGTCGTTGGTGTTTGGCCACAGCCTGACCAGTCTCTCTCGCTACTGTACACCGTAACTGAAGACTTCTTCTACAGAGGGAACATCTCTAATTACGGATTTTATGCGCCGACTTAAGAATTGGCTGGGGCCAAAAGGAGTCGTAGTTGGAGACCTGCCAGAATAACAAACGCTTTCGCAACGGTTCTAGCTAATTTTTATTCTGAATGGATACACTATATCTACCTTGACGGGTCGCTGGACAGTTGTTTTTGCTAGGCTCTTTTTTGTCTGGGGTATGGGTACAAGAAAAAATATATAAAACACATTCATGTTGGTGGCCAGGTGTTATGATGAATCGAGATGATTTTTGGGTCAACATTAAAAACACCTTAAGAAAAAAGGTGTGTGTAGTTAGGTTAGGTGATTTTAAGAATAGGAACAGCCCAGGAGTGATATCAGTTACCGAGTTCTACTTTTTTTTATAGAATGGGGTTTTTATACCAGTGGGTCTGTAATGGGGGAATATTAAGTGATTGTTAAATGATTCTGCGGATAACACTTTAACCTACTTTGTTCAAGAGAATGATTTTGCTAGCATAGCTCGAAATCTTGGGTGAAGGGCTCCAGAAAGATGTCAGACTTTGTTATACAAATCTGTGCATGGTTCTTGGTTGAAATCTATACATGTGACCTGGGCTATGAAAAGAGGGCTTAAGTGCGAAAAAAAATTATTGAGAAAACAGCTGTTAAATGTAAAAAACTCGTTACGTCAGATTCGCGTTAGTTTGTGGTGTCTAACTATATTCAAGGATGTCAAGTGTTGCTCGGAATATTAATGTAGTTAATCACGTTAAGTTGAGTCGTTATCACTTCTCTTCATTTTTAGTAAACTTTTCCACAAATTATGACTTTCTGATTTCACAATGTGAAAGAATGTCGCAAACTCTATCCGATTCGGTAAAAAAGTGGAAAATAATTTTTTGACACCTAAGCTCTCCTTTCATAGACCATAGACGGAGAGCCAGCGCAAAAAAAACTATTTGAATTTACTAAGCCTAGTTTTTTTATAGGTGGTTACCATGGTTGTGTACGCAAACATACTGCGGTCAGTCAGGCGAAACTGAGAACATGTGTCTTCGGCACGCTATCAAAGATGTCGTACCTGAAGAGGTAATAAAATTAATTTACTAATGCTTAAAATTTTAATACAACTTGTATATTGTGTATAAATAAAAGTTGTGATGGTCAGTCAGCTGAATATGGGGACGGGGCTGGTCAGTCGGCCGCAATGTACATATGCGCAAAAAATAAAAAAGGTGCAATTTTTGCAATAATTTTAATGGTTTTAACAGAATACACAGTTCATTTTGGTCATACTTCAAATAAATTCATTTTGAATCTAATGCCTCCAACGTTTATAGGAATAGTTGGTTTTTCGTTAATGGTTAAGAAAAGTTTAATTTTGAAGGAAATGTCATAGCGTTGAGTGCAGTGAGGCGCAGCGGGTCCCAACTAGTCTTCAATATAAAATTGATTTGTTTGTTATTGATTACAAAAGATCATAGATTTTAATTCAATTTCTTCTTTTTGTGGGTTGATTGCAATTGCAAAAGCACGTTTACATTGGGATGAAAGCCCACGAAATTTGCAGCTGGAAAAGGAAAATCTCCATGCTTAGATTTTAGCTAACGACATTCTGAACAAAAAACTTAGAAGCAGAACAACTTACTGAAGATCCTGTATAGATACCCAACGATAAAATACGGCAACGAGGAATCGAACTTAAAACCCTAGAATGGTAGTCGGTAATGTGAATTGGCTTGACAAGAATTTCGCCCATCATGTAGGCCTATTGTACTCTTGACAGATCCTGTACCCTAAATTTGTAAATCAGATTGCAGACTGTTTATAGGTTTATGATTTAGGCTGGTCTGTTCACGCAAGATTGTATCAAAAACGACACTTGGCTTCTCGTTATCGCAGAAAACTTGAATCGGAGAATAATCCTCCTCGAGATAATACCTTCAAGTTCGGCTCTCTACCTTCCCGATCTCTATAGGTGGTAATTTGGGGCTAAGTGTCCGATAATCAATCCAACCCTTATCTTGACATTCTTACTGACTGAAAAAAAATTCTAGGAGTTGGCGATAACTGATGTGTATCAGCGTCCCATCTTTTAGGGTCCTCCTCATTTAAGTGATAGGTGTCCCAATAGATGGTGTCGAATCGACGATTGCCAAAGCCAAAGCGCTTTCATTGCTTTCTGATGACCCGGGGCTCATACAAGGATAACCGGATTGGGAATGCCAAACTAGTTAAGGGTGCACTGGTCGTCCACAAATAACTTCGATTTGGTCTTTCGGAAATTTAACTCTGATTACCACTTGAATGTCCGAAAGAATAAAAAATCTGCTAGCTACCAAAGGCGCTTCTTAATTTTTCGTACCATGAGATGGCATACATTTCGAAAAATATCAGGCCCACGTCAACTCTGTCGCTCTCTGTATCACCAAAACTATACAGGCGGGAATGCATTTATTCATTCCCCATTCAACCAAGTCTATAAAGCCACGTCGGAATAGATGGTTTAATAGGGAATGAACGCGATAAAAACAAAAGAAGCCGCCTTCAGAGAGTACAGGGTTTCCCCGAGCGAGGCACTTCGACTTGAGTATATTAGGTTAAGAAACTCCTGTAACTCCATCATCAGGAGTGTCAACTCATCATTTGATTACAGGCTGAGAAGTAAGTTAGTCAATACTACCGCCGGCAGTAAAAATTTCTGGTCCTTGGTAACTTCCATCAAGAAGAATTTTACCTCATCCACAACACTTCCCTTCATTCATAACGATGAGGTGATAACAGAAAGCAATTCCAAGGCCGATCTTTTAGCATCTCTGTTCTCCTCAAATTCTTCTTTACCGGATGCTGCCATCCAACACCCCTCATTCGAGCGAAAAGCTCATTCAATAGACGGAATTTTCTTCAGGACTCGAGATGTTTATCGATGTCTCAAAGAGCTTGACGTCAATAAATCCACTGGTCCTGATAAAATACATCCTATGGTGCTTAACAAATGTGCATCACCTTTGGCTAAACCTCTGCGCAAACTTTTTGCCCTGTCATACTTCTGCGGAGTCTATCCAGACTCCTGGAAACTTGCTCATGTTCAGCCTATACCCAAAAAAGGTGACTGTAGCGACCCCTTAAACTACCGCCCGATAGCAATTACTCCTGTTCTCTCCAAAGTCATAGAGATATCAACCAACAAAATGGAATATCTGGAAACCAACAAAATTTTACATGACAGACAGTACGGCTTTAGGTCCAAAAGATCTACTGGCGACCTCCTTGTATGTCTAACAGATCACCTCCATCAAAACATCTATCGCTTTGGTGAGTCTGCTCTGGTTGCTCTAGATATGTCCAAAGCATTTCACCGAGTACGGCACCCTGCTCTGTTGTCAAAACTCCAAGCTATTAGTATCCACTCAGTTCTAAGGAAATGGATTAAGAGCTTCTTTTCAGGCCGTTCAATAAAGGTAGTATTGGATGGCATCGAATCTAATCCCCACTCAATCTCGGCCGGAGTTCCCCAAGGGTCAATTCTTTCACCCGCGATTTTCCTAATATTCATAAACGATATGCTATCAATCCCTTCCAACCCAATTCTCAGTTTCGCTGATGACAGTACTCCACGTTGGTCCTACACTTTTGACAATATAAGACAACCACTTGCCAGACCTTGTCTTCACCATCGTGAGCTCATGTCCAACTCTATCAACAGGGACATCAAACACATTCTTGATTGGGGCCGCAAGAATCGTGTTGAGTTCAACCCCTCCAAAACGAAATACTGTCTCATTACTTATAAAACCTGCACCGATCTTCCTTCTATCTCAGTGGGCAAAACAAACCTTTCAGCTGATCCTTCTCTTAACATCTTGGGTATAACTTTATCTGAGGACTTGCGATGGAATGATCACATATTCCAAATCGCAAAACAAGCATCCCAATGCCTAGGATTTCTTAAGAGATGTAAATTTCTTCTTCCACCAGCAGCCAGAGCTACAATCTACAAACCCTACATTGGGCCCCCGCCTCAGAATTTGGCTGTGGAATAATCTCCCACAAGCAGTTTTCCCGAACTCGTACACCGCCCAAGAGTTCAAATGTAAGGCTCATCGCCACCTGCCCCAACACCCCCCGGCCTGATCTACCATATCCTCTTCTATCTTTCAAACCAAGCACCATGACACGAACGACATGGCAGACTGGTAGTACAAAGGGTGATTCCTAAGCTTGGTTTTCCCACATAAAAAAAACACATAGGTTGAAAGATCTAAATAAATCAATTATCCAGCATTATCCGGATAACTAAAAAATAACTCTCCTAAAGACTGCCATACGTTGAGCTAACAAATTTGATTATCCGAAACAGTAGCTCGGTCTGGATAATGGTTGGATAAAGTATAGAATTTGTTTTCTTGGATAATTAAAAAAACCAATTTTTTATAATTTCCTTTGAAAATTTTGAGCTTTTGTTATCTGATCTTCAAAGCCAGGACATACGAGTATCATTAGACAAAGATAAGACATGTCATTTGACGCATGATGCAATGATCTTGTAAAAGTCTCGTTTGGATTGTTTGTTTTAAGAGGATAAAAGAAAATCGCGGTACGAACTTAGGTGTAATAATACATACATATGTGCCACGGAAAGGTTCAATAATCTTATCTTCAAAGAAGGATTTCTAGATACAATGGCAAAAACTTATATGTATATGTATGTATGTAAGTGAAAGGCCCCAGACTAAGTATATGGAAAAAATTGCACGTACAAAAAGAAAAACCACAAAAATA
Organism: Thereva nobilitata; assembly: GCA_963855945.1. Classification (NCBI taxonomy): domain Eukaryota; kingdom Metazoa; phylum Arthropoda; class Insecta; order Diptera; family Therevidae; genus Thereva; species Thereva nobilitata. The sequence continues at coordinate 77,633,683 of OY979698.1, read as the reverse complement.
ATTTAAAATTCAAATTTTTACCTTTCATTCTTAAGATTCCGTATCAGAAAACCACCCCACGTCAAATTTCATAACATCTCTCTGCTCTATGTTTTTATGTTGTGCATATATTGTTGGTGCATATTCTGTTCGAGTGTGTCCGACTACGGTGTATGTCACCTACAAAGCCCATAAATAATGTCAAAGTCGTTCAGCATTAGAGGCCTTAATTGAATGGGCTGTTGCCAGGCTAGGCTCTGGCTAGGTCAAGTGATCTAGAATTGTTAATTTCATGCTAAATGAAGGCAATCAATTTCATTTTGTGCTGCAGTTGGATTGCTCCCAGCCCGTGTCATGAAACGCAGCGGAATTGAATGATTAACGTGTCTGGAGGCTGGTCGTACGCCTTGTCTCCCCTGGATGTTGTTGTGCTATTGGATCTAGTACGGGTATATCCACTTGATCGGCCGGCATTTAAGGAGTGCGTTCTATCGTTATGCATTTGATGTCGTTCATCATAAATTGCCCCTGGGACTGGAAGAGATATAGAATCTGTGTCGGATGTGGGCATTATCAGAGCTGTCAGGAAAAGCCTTTGTGTTGCGCCTGCTGTAAAATAGCGTTTTTTTACTAATTCACTACAAAAATTACAATGGGTATTCAATGCACGCGGTCTGGCGGTGCGCTACTAAGACATTACGTGCATATGCATCACCAGGAAGATGATATTGCACCTGACGAATCTCGCCGAATTGTCAGAAATGCACATGATGTCCCTCCGGCCAAAAACGCGATGCACGATGCATACTAAGCACGAAGCTGCACTTATATGCATGTATCTGCTGTAGCTGTAGCTGAAACTGTATCTAGTCAGCCTCAACAATTGTATGACATAATCCGTTATTACGATGCTTCACTCTTTTCGGACTTTTCTCACACCGAAGTATGGTTTCTTCTCAAATCCCCCTACGGGGACCAGTTTTCGCTCCCCATAAGTCACCTTCGTTCACCTTGCAGGTCCACAGTCTCTCTTTCGTTCTCCCTATGTTGTTTTACTTGGGAAATTATACAACACGAAATCCCCATATCCATCCAGCACAGCACCAGTGTACGGTTTACCTGGTTGCAATCTACCTGCCAGTCTCGAGAGATGGCTGCGAACGCATTTCGTGATTTGTTTAAGAATTCTGGCCATGTTTTGCCAATAAAAATTTGCAAATGCATAAAAAAAACAAAATAAACAAAATACAAAAAACTCCAGCTCCGCTCCATCGCGCACAGAATTGCGCGGAGAAAAGCTGCTTAAAGTGCAAAGAAACGCTCGAAACCTGAATTGTATATACCTGCGTGAATATGTGGACCTGGCGTAAAGTTTCTGCACTCAGGTGGCACACACATGACTCGACTACCTTGCCAAGGTGACAAGAAATGCAATCGATGTAGAATTTAGTGCAGTGCTGTTTTTCTGTTGTTTTTTTTTGTAAAATATTTCGTTTAAAAATGGTGCAACTTTCAAGATATTATCGTTTTTATGATTTATGGCAATTAACGTAATATTAATTTTAATGGGAAAATTGCATTTTCGAAAGGGAATTTTGGTTTGTATGTTTTGTTGGTACGTTCTAGTCTCGTTTATCAGAAAGGTATCGGTTTAGTGCACTTTATAACTTGGTGCTAAGTTTATCATAATTTGTATCATCTCTACCTTAAACATTTCCCATCTACAGATTTTGCTTTGATAACTACAGTCAGAGTCATTGTACAATTACAGATCCATTATAAGAATAAAGTGAGCTCAAGTGATCGAGTTAGTTGCTACCGTCTTCTAACACTACTTACGGAACCGCCAGCGATCTTCATAACTCACGAAATGATCCTTTTTATTGTTATTACCTCCTGAGCGTACTTACGGTACGGTCAGCGTTCTTCATACTTCATAAACTGACCCTGTTCATTGCTGTCGTCTTTTAGACCTACATACGCTACTGATCTTCATCCCTCATTAACTGATCCTGTCCATTTCTATAATCTTCTAACTCCCAGTGGTCTTAATCTTTCATTAACTGATCCTGTCCATTCCTATCGTCTTTTGAACGTACTTGTGAGTGATCGTCATAAATTGTCAACTGATCGTGTTATTTAGTACCGTCCTCTGAAGATGATTCCGGGTCTGTCAGCGATTTCCATCGCTCATAAACTGATGATGTCTATTGCTATCGCTATCTAACGGTGATTTCGGGACTGACAGTAATCATCATCGCTAATAAGATAATCCTGTTCATTCACTATCGTATTCTAAGCGGGCTTACTGAACTTCCAGCGATCTCTATCGTTCATTAACTGATCCTGCCATTCCTATCATCTTTTATTTATTTATTTTATTTATTTTGATAAGTGTACACAAGATACAAATCTTTTAGAGTACAATATAAAGGAATTAAAAATTAAAAAGAAGAGAAGAAAGAGAGAGAAAAAAAATAAATAAAAATACAGAATAATACAAAAAAACAACAAAGAAAAAGAAAACTATTGAAAAGCTTTACAAAACAAAATATGACTAAAAATGACTTTGACAATTCACGAAAAGACGTATGAAATAAGTTTCCTCCTGAAAACCGCCGCTGAAGTGGCTTCCCTCACAGAGGGAGGCAAATTATTCCACAGTCTAACGTAACGTACTTGGGTTAACAGAAGTGATCTTCATAAGTCATCCACTGATCGTGTTATTTAATACCCTCCTCTGAGCATACTTCCGGGACTACCATAAACTGATCCTTTTCATTGCTATCGTCTTGTAATCGTGCTTAAGGAACTGGGAGTGATCTTCATCGCTCATGAGATGATCCTGTTAATAGCTATCGTATTCTAAGCATACTTACGGTACTACCAGCGATCTTTAGCGATCATTAAGTGATCCTGGTCATTGCTATGGAATTCTAACATGCTTGTGGGGCTGCCAGGGACTTAATATCTCATAAACTGATCCTTTTAATTGCTGTCGCCTTTTAACCGTGCTAACGGCGCTACCAGTGATCTTCATCACTCAGGAGATGATCCTGTTCATCGCTATAGCGTGGCTACGGTACTGCCAGCGATCTTTATCTGTCATCAAATGATCCTAGCCGCTGCTATCGTATTCTAATGTTTAACGGACTGGGAGTTATTTTCATCGCTTATTAGATAATCCTCTTCATTGCTTTCGTATTCTAACCGCCAGCGATCTTCATATATCATAAATTGATCCTGTTCCTTATTATCGTCTTCTAAACGTACGTACGGTACTGCCAGTGATATTCATCACTATCAACTGATCCTGTTCATCGTCTTCTAATGGTGTTTGCGTTTATGAAAGCTATCGTCAAACCGCCGCAATTAGATCCTGGCCGAAAACCTGTTGCTTTCACAACAGGTTATCTAACGAGGAGGGGTTTAAGCCTACTGTCGCTGGTATTTCGTTGATACTTACAATAACTCACCATAGAAACGGACGAAAATCAATGTTATAACAGTTAAAAAGAACAAAGGTTTAGCAATATGCGTAGGCATCCATGCACCAATTCTCATTTTCCAGTGAAATCTCAAATTTAATTCAAATAAAGTCTATCTCTTCCAAAAGTAAGCTACAGAGTCTTACTCCAGCCTTAGATGATCAATATTTTCTTTGGGTTGGTGGAAGAATAAAAAAGTGGGTGTGTGTACTTATGTACGCGCATTAGAAGTTATACTTCTTTACTAATTTTTAATTTGCATTTGCAGGCGGAAGCAGCATGATGCCGACACGTTCCAGCCTGTCGGTTATATCGGATTCTAATCCTAACTAAAATCACCTACTAGTCAACCCATTCTCCGGCAGAGAGGAAACACATTTTTCTAGACAAGTTGTTCTTATTTATACAAGTTTTTATGCCCCCCATGTTTTTATTTTAGTCTGTTAAAAGTCCCAGAATATTACTTAATTCTCTGACACAGCGACACAAAGTGCCCCTTGGTAAACGACATTAGAGGACAGCATCCTACTATTCCAGAAGGTCCATGTTTGTGTTCTAATTATTTTCTAGTTTTTGGTACAGCAGATTTAAAATAAAACCATTTAACTTAAAAGTTTTTTTACCTATTTTTATTATATTCTTTTTAGTCTTAATTCAATCATTTTTGGATTTTACTTTTTACAAAATACTGGTGAAGTGATTTGTTATGCATACAATATTTCCAGCGCCATTTTGAATTTTCTAATTTTGACAACAAATTTATTATTTCCGACCTTAAAACACCCCCAAATAGCTATTTTCAGTGAAATCGTAATTGCCAAAATCGTACCGCCATATTGGCGCCGCCATTTTGATTTTTTTAAAATTTTGCGCACAGATTCGTCATTTGTGACCTTAAAAACTCCGCGATACCGATTTTCAATGGATTCGGAACACATTTGCAAAATTCATCCGCCATTTTGAATTTTAAAATTTTGATTACAGAATCGTCATTTGTGGCCTTAAAAACCTCCCGATACCGATTTTCAATGGATTCGGAACACATTTGCAAAATTCATCCGCCATTTTGAATTTTAAAATTTTGGTTACAGAATCGTCATTTGTGGCCCTAAAAACCTCCCGATACCGATTTTAAATGAAAACATTTGCAAAATTCATCCGCCATTTTGAATTTTCACATTTTGACCACAGAATCGTCATTTGTGGCCCTAATAATCCACCAAGCGCATGTCATCGGTTGGTTGATGGGATTCAACTCGTTTCAGGAGGCATAACACTCCAGCGAGTTGTTTCTCATTGCCACGGTGCCAGAGTCGCGATAGAAATGTTTGGGGTTAGGTGGTTGTGGCAGTTCTTTCCTACTTCTCTCTTCCCCTTCACTATCTATCGACTAGAGCTGCTGTTTGACATTGCACTCTATACGAAGAAAATAGATTGTCGGCAGTACAAAGGGCTTTCCCTGAGCTCTAGTCTTCCACATAAAAAAAATGGATTCAGAAAACATTTCCAAAATTCATTCGCCATTTTGAATTTTCAAATTTTGACCACAGAATCGTCATTTGTGGCCCTAAAAACCTCCCGATACCGATTTTCAATGGATTCAGAACACATTTGCAAAATTCATCAACCATATTGGCGCCGCCATTTTGAATTTTCAAATTTTGACCACAGAATCGTCATTTGTGGCCCTAATAACCCCCCGATACCGATTTTAAATGGATTCAGAAAACATTTCCAAAATTCATCCGCCATTTTGAGTTTTCAAATTTTGACCACAGAATCGTCATTTGTGGCCCTAAAAACCTCCCGATACCGATTTTCAATGGATTCAGAACACATTCCCATAATTCATCCGCCATATTGGCGCCGCCATTTTTAATTTTCAAATTTTGACCACAGAATCGTCATTTGTAGCCTTAAAAACCCCCCGATACCGATTTTTAATGGAATCGGAACACGAGCATAAGGAATCGGAACAAGTTTCATAAGAATCGGTTTAGTAGAAGTAGTTGAAAAAGCTGTCGCAAGATTTGAACCAAACAAATATACGAGGTCAAGCTAAATAAAATCATTAATATCTTGTTCATTGTTTGATTTTCCCAAATAAATATTTTGTATTATATATTCAAACTAATTTCTGATTGAATAATTATATTAGGTTTTAACCATTCAAAATCATTAGTAAAACAGTAAATAATTATCGCTTGTTATTGTACAGTTGCCATATAGCTTTATTATTATTTTGGCCAGTTTCACACGGGCCGACAAACAACAAAGAAAAATCTTCTGGAAAAAGTCAGCTCGTGTAAAACTGGCCCTTAGAAACCCGCGCATAGGTGATGAATAGAACTCGGATCGGATTTCCCTCCATAGCCTCGCGACAGAACCCCACACCCAGCAACTATGCCTATGCCCACAAAAAACCCAAACTTACGCTTAGCTGATGAATCGAACATGAAATTTATTTCCCTCCATACCTCAGGATAAAAACCCCCTTACCATCTACATCGTGAACAGACATCAGCTGAAGAATGGGAGTTGAAATGCTTGCCCTTCATACCCCTTCGCCTATATTCTCCGTCACCGTCTCTGGTTGCGTCTCGCGTTGCGTCTCGCGTCTCGATAAAAATTCACTCTCATAATATTTTCCAAACGCGCCTTAAGAAGTATAACTTCAAAAACAAAACTCTGTCATATGACAAAAGGTGTCCCATTATTTTGCTCAAAGATTGTTATCTGACGTGGTTGCTAATTGATCATCCTCACAATTGCACCTTGCATTTAGATACAAAGCTTAATTTACAGGAGATTTACACGTAATACTGGGATCACTAACGGAAGAGGTTCATTCAAAATGCCTTGTTGCCGGAGTTCTGGTCCAAAAAGTAGGAGTCTTAAAAAAACGTACGTAGAAATGTTCGTATTTTTCGCAACTCGAGAAGCTCAAAATACTTCAACCTTTACGTGAAAAAATTTAGCCTAGAGGTGGACTCTCTTTGTATTGCCGCCTGTATAGCCGTTGAGTACTTTGTCTTACAGTATGATATATTACTGTACTAAATCGGGGTTAGAAACGGGATCCGGTTCTAGCCTTTCGCTGCAGTACTCTCTCTGAAGATGTATTGACTAATTTCCACTAAATTCTATCGCGACAGACGCTGGTTGACTTCAGTGATCGAGGAGAAATCGGTTTACTTGTGAGTAGGACAGTAAAAAATAATAGGGTACACAAGAAATTCGATTAATAGTGAAGACAATTGCGAAAGGAGTTATTACTACGCCGAAAAAGTTGAACTTCAATGGAACATGTCTGGAGCTCGACCCATGATCTCTGGGATGGTAGCCAGTTGTTTTAACCCCTATCCTACTGAGGCTAAAAATCTCATTTCAATAAACTCTGAAGATATTTTTAGTATATTTTCTTGGCTTTGAAACCATATCACGTATTAGAAATGCAACTTTTCTTAGAATCCATTTATCAAGACTGCGTTGACATATTGTAACAGATGGCAAGCAATTCAATCTGAATCCAAATCAAACATCAATCAATCTCGATCAAGGTTAATAGTTGTTCAATTTGTTAGAGTTTGTTATTTCCAAAGTACGTGGTTGTTTTTCCTTATTCGAAATATCTTACAGTGTAACTAAAATCCCAACAGATCTAGACCTGCTAATCATAGTCAGAAAGCTCCAAATCACCAACCTTAAAAAAATATTCCCTCACACCTTCAAAATCAATGCATTTTTATTGCCACCACAAAATCTCCGTGGGTGCCACAGTAATTAAGTTCACACCACCTTCAATCACACTTTGCGCGCCGTCAATTAATTATCGCGAATTTATTATTCCCAGATTGCAGCCATAATTCTGCAGCCGATAAAATTCTGCTTTTCTCTCTCTCTTCATTATTTTTTTTTTATCCATTTTTCACCTGTAGCTGCCACTTGACTGTTGTTGGCGGCGGTGTTATTTAAGCTAAAAATGTCTGCGCTGACGGATCCGCACCATACTAGAGTGTTTCTTCGATCTCCACCTCGGAAGGTGTTATGTGGGAGATATTCTAGTATGCAAATATGCTGTTTTGCTGCTGCTGTCGGTGCTAAGGCTGCTCAGGTAACATAGCATACAGGTTGAAGCTTGCCGAGATTACATGAAGCTCTTTTAAGTCATAATTTATTACGCTTCCGGCGATTAACACTAATCTGACAAAAAGCGTGATGCTAAATCAATTTCAAGATTAGACGGTGATGTTGATGTGGGGAAAGGTGATCCAAATTTCAATTATTATCTTGGCAATGCTCTCGGTCGTGCAGGGGCGTCTTAAGTGATTTTGTAATAAGAATATCTGACGCCTCTGTGTTAAGGTGAAGCCTTCGAAGAATAATACAGAGAAGAAAAAACCTACGAAAATTTATGTAAATTGTTTTGTTGTCGGATCTGTTGTTTGGTGGAGAGGAGCACCAGCAAAAGCTGTTGGGAGGTTTCCAGCGAATTAAGAGTAATTATCGAGGTGTGATTTTATCTGTTTATTTGTTTTTGATATTAATAATGAAATGTAGTCACTGATGATACGGTATTAGCAAAGTGCATCCGGCTCGAGGGATTATGTAAAACAAAACCTGCAACTTTGTTGAGTTTTCAAGTGTCTATAAGAGCGTAAGATCAATTATTGTTTTTATTGGGACAAGATAAAAAAAAATTTGGTCCGAGTTAAGACATGCCCAAAACCCAATCCGGTTCTATTCTTGGATTAAGGACATTTTCTTTCTGAGTAGCTTAGCCACAATAGTTTCGTCTATTAACAGAATAAAGGCTCCCAAGGAAAAAATTAGTTCTTTCGCCTGATTTCCTCATCTATGCTTTCTTGGCCTGCACGGCGTGTTAGTTCTTCATTTGTAATTCTGGAATATATTTTTTGGGACTTTTTGGTTTTTACTTAATGAAGACATTACAAAATCGTTTTTGACTTTTAACTACTTTAAAATTAACAGGAAAATAGTTTTGGTATATACCGTTAAGGTCCCATACATGAGCGACCCATCCATCCAAATGGGACAAAGCTTTACTGTATGTGGGGAAACTAAGACGAACTCGTGCTAATTTTAAAGTTGGGCCCGGTGGACTGGCGCCACAATTGGGGATTTTTTAGGGGGTCTTTAGGTTATAGTTTATGATAACATATTTTTGGGACATCCTTACTTCATATTTCTTTTATATTTCCCTTGGTAAACAGCTTTTTTTATTTAGATATTAAGGATAAAACAGTTACTGTATATTTTCTGTTTCATAAGAATTTGCGATACTGAAGTGGTTTATATGGAAGTCGCTTTGGGACACGTCTTTTATGGACAGTTTAGGTCAGTACACTTTTGGGACAATACAATTTTTATGTAACAATTCCTATGTACGTTTTTTAGGAATAGCTTCAAAATCTAAGCTATCGTCATTTTGAGATAAGCTGTTACTAATTTTGATTGCAGCAATTTTGGGACAAGTCGTTCTCGATTTTATATTACCTCCCACCCAACGCGGTACTCCGTTGAATTTAATTCGCCTCTAGGGAACCAGACTGGGTTAATTTCCCATACCAATCTTCTTCCGCAACTAAGCCAGCACCTAGAAGAACCCTTTGGCATTATTGGAAAGCCAAGCTGGGCTTTTTCGTTTCTTTGACTGGGACCTGTGTTTCCAGAATTGTTATGCCAATTTTGTCGCTTTGTGCATTAGCAAAATTATATTGGCCGGAACCCCTCATTCCTCCAAATCCATAAAGCCTAGACTGCATGGATGCTTTAATCAGAAGTGTATAAATGCATTGGCTCATGTTCACCCTATAACTAAAAAAATATGACACTAACAATCCCTGTAACTACCGTCCAATCACTTAGCAATCACTCCTATTCTATCCAAAATCATGGATACAATAACAAACAGAAAGCTTATGGAATGTCTTAAATGCAACCAAATGTTGTACTACAAGCACACAACTGCTTTAGATTGAACAGATCCACTGACGATCTCCTTGTACCGCCTAATGGAGCATCTCGACCAAAGTATACGCCGATTTAGTGAATCTTGCCTGGTTGCTTTAGATATCTCCAAAGCTTTTCATAAAGTATGAAACACCTCTCTGTTGACTAAGCTTCCAGCTATTGGTATTCTCTTTTCATTAACTGGACAGAGAGTATCTTTCTGATCGTTCAATCAAAGTAGTATTGGACTCCATTCTATCACCAGCTCTCTTGCTAGTTTACCGTGCACTTATGTCTAATAAACAGGGACATCGAACAACATCTGGTAGGGATCACGAAGTACTGTCTCATTTCTAACAAAACTTTCGGCGTTCAATGGACGGTCGATTTTGGTTTCATATTTCTTATATCCGTTCTCTTTCTTAGATATTTACAGTACAGTTTTGGTATATTATTATATAAGTATTTCCTAAAAGTTATTTTCCTAAAGAAAATATGTTGAATACATTTTGGGACAAGTCTTTTTTGAAGAGTTTACATCAGATAGTTTTTGGGACAATAATTTTAAATTTACGATTTTAAGGGAGAAATCATCATTTTGGGTAGTAGAATTTTAGAAGACAGAAGTGTGATTTTGGGACACGTCTTTCTTGAACATATTAGTTTGGATCGCTTTTGAAAATATATATTTTTTATTTATCAACAATTCACAATGTATAGATTTAAGGAACATCGTAGAAATCTACAATTGGTCTTGTTTTTATGACAGGCTGTTGCTTCATAATTTTGGATCTGACAATTTTATATTATCTAACTTCATAGTATTGATAAATTTATTGTATTGATAAATTTATTATTGAAAACAATTGTGAAATATTTAGTTAAAAATAACTAACCATAAGAAATTAAATGTATGATAAAATTGGTGTATGAAGAAGCAATTTTGGGACACTTCGTTCTTCAATAATTTCCAACGAATAGGTTTTGGGACAATATACATTTTTACTTACTGAGAATATACTATGTGCGCAGTCATAGACACATCTTTAAAATCTACACCAAAATAGTTTCTTGACTCATTGTGATTCCACTACAATTACCGATGAAGTAAGTTTATAATAACATACCTATCTTCTAATTTTTTTCAAAACCCACTGGGACACGTAATTCTTTAAGATCTAAGAAAATATATTTTTGAGACAATTTAAATTTTATTTTTAAAAATTTTTACATTTTAAATACTTTTTTCAAGAAGACTGCTTTAGAGGAATTTATCAGAACTTATTTTGGGACACTTTTTTCTTTATGTTTCACGAATTGTAAAACTTGTAATGTAAGAGCGTAGTTTTGAGCGCATTATTCTTAATATGATTCTAAACATTCATTAAATCAACTTTACAATGCCATTTTACTTAACAACTGATCGTAAGACAGTTTTGGGACATTATTACAGCTTTTCGTTGGCAGTTATGGGACACTATTTCTTAAAAACTAAAATTGGGTATCCTAAAAAATCTTCCTTTTTTTCATTTTTATTCCCTAAAACTAATTTTGTAATTTTTATACTCCATATTCTTTAAGACTCTAAAAAAATCTTTTTTTTGGGACACTTAAAATTCACTTTGTATCATTTTTACTCTTCTTGTCTGACCTTTTACACAATTAATTGTTAAAATAACGCTTACTACTTCTTAAAATTAACAATTGAAATTTTTGGGACATTTGTATGTATTATTTTTAAAGAAATTAAAGTTTTAAGAAAAGTTCAATTTATGTTAGAAATTATTTTGCATTCAATGTATCTACACTAGGATTCTTTCAACTGTCACTGACCGGTTTAGAAAAGACAAGAGGGAAATGTATGGAAAACCGGTTCGGTAACAGTTGAAGGAATACCAGTGTAGATACCCGCAACCCCCTCATATCTGCGCTATTTCGTATTTATTTTGGTAATGGTGTTTCTAGGCACTCATTACTAATTTACTATTACTAGAATCATTACTAATTTACAAAATAAAAAATTTATAAAGAAATTATTTGTCCCAAATATTTTTGGGACAGTTCAAGTGACTCTCATGATTTCTGTGCCTGTTAAATTTACTTTTATATAAACTTAAATTTATCTATAATCTTGTACAAGTCTTTTACAATTTATTTCGTTTGTGTGGTAATTAGTAATCGGTTTAAATAATGCGTAGTTTGTAAGTCATTAAATGCTTAGTAAAATTCCTTTAACCAGCCGAGCGGAGTCAGTTCTGTCAGGTAACCTAACACGTGATAGCTATCTCGTAAATCTTCCGTTGTTAGTTACATCAAAGAACTACTATTTATGTCTTCTAATTGTTTTGGAGGGTAAAACTATTTCATTCTTTGTTTTTCTTTTAAGAACGTAACAACGCAAATGCGTAGAAAAGTCACCTTCATTGGCATGTCTACTAAGAAGAATTCGAAAACAATCGTTTCCAAAACGTGTTGAAGACCTAAACAAAAGAAAGCTGTTAATGGTATTAAGGTTGTTATTTTTTTTTTGCCTCAATGTTCTTCTTGTTAAGTTTAACGCGATGAAAAACAGCACTTGAAAATTGGCTTAAGTATGATGGGATGAGAAAAAACTCCCAACCAAAATGACCCAGACACAGTAACGACGTTGGGCCACACACAAACAATACTCGTTCCGAAGTCCTAAATTCACTTACGATTTATCCACTGACGAAATAACCTACAGAAGAAGTAGAAAAAACAACGACATTCAGAAATCTTACAAAAACTCGCCTATTGTGACCTTAGACCCGAAGTCGATCAATCAAAAGAAAATGTTTTTTTGTTGTCCTCCTCTGCTCCTTTATGCTGCAGAGAGAAACATAGTGTGGACGTCGACTGGACCCATGGGAGACTTGGGCTCCGTATATCGAACCCCCTGACCCGAAGCTGGACATATCCAAGACCTGGCCTGGTCACTTTGGTCACTATGATTGATCTCTCTCCACGTCTGGGCTGGAATTTTAACATCCATGAAACCGCCGGGGCTCCATTTGCCTGTGAGACTTCTATAAAGACAGCGGATAGCTCGCTGGTGGTAAGTCTTACTCAAAAGGGGCTCGCCAAGTGCAGAGTTGATTATCGGCGCTGATTTGTTGTTATGTAAAGCGACTTTTAAAGGTTCACCCAGCAGTCGCGCACACACCGCAAGGTTGCGTCATTTTTCTGGGCCAATTGTGATAACAGCCAAATGCCAACATAAGAATTCACCTTTTTTCTGCCCCGACCCCCTTGTTTGGGCACACTGCGACGAATAGGTGACACGCGGGGGGCCCCACAGTGCAGCTTGTATATATGGATATACCCACCTATAGTGGTGGGTGAATTTACCTAGGTATCTACTTAAGAGTTTATCTTATACTATGCTTAAAGTGTTGTTGTTATGCAAGAGGGTTGCGGGACGGCCTATTTACCCAGGTGAGTTATGCTTGCTTGCTTACATCTGAAAATGCTATCGTTGGCTTGAGATATCGACATGACGCGTATTTTTTTTTATCAAAAAACTTACAGGTATGAAAATTTGTTTAAATAAAGCTGCTTTTAGTCTATGGCGACATTTGTGTTTATATTTTGATAGGTGGTTGTGAAAGATGAAATTTGCTTAATTTAATTACAGTAATTAGATTATGTTCGATAAGGAAACTAGAATTTTTTAGTGTTTTTAGTGCTGTTTGTAAGGTTTTACTAAATTTTGTAACTTTTCTTAATTTGGCTAGTTTAGTGTGAGTTTTTAACAAGTCTTACTGTTATCTATGCTTCAACTGAAGACAGTTATCTTTGTTCTAGGTTTTTTACAACATTTTTAAAGTGCTCAACTGTCAATCTGACAATAACCCTTCTCTCACACTCCACTTTTAAATGTTCTACGAAATCTTTCAAATACGTCATTCGAATCTATTTTATAGACCTCAATTTGAACCTTCTGCAGGAGTGCTGTGCACTCGTCCTTTCCCTAGTTATCTGGAAGAGCTGTTTGATGGGAACTTTCCGCACGTGCTTAATCAATGAAATCAACTGATAGTAGCCCTTTTCCTCGCCGGCGCTCGACAATGATACCCAATATGCACAACTGTCTCGCATTCCTTAAGGCACGGTCGACAAGGGCCACTTTCGAGAATTCCAATTATTTATAGATAATACCGATACTTCCGTGTACGCGGTAAGAGTTTAGGTTAGCACCATATACTATCTGGTGGATTGTCGCTGTATAGCCAAGATCACTCGTTTTGGTGAGACACCCGGGACAACCTACTCATCAACTTAGCCTGCCTGCACATCACCCCACTGTTTATGGTGTTCCTCGGCGATCCATTTCTCGATCTGTTTCCTTACCAGTCCAGACGCCAATAAGCATACTGAATAGAGCGGTTCCCGTTCGATTACCAAAGTCAAGCAGCAATGGATGCGGCTAATACTTGGTTGGCAGATCACTTGGGAAAACCATGTACTGTCGGCACCCATCTTAGCTTGACGAAAAAGGACCATAAAAAGGGCTCCGATTTGGTATCCCGCAAACCAGTCTAATATTATTATGGTTTCGACCAACAAAACTCCGAAGTCGATCCCTACTTTGCAGGTTTTCAGCTTTGTCTTTCTCATCGGTCCTCTGTGTCTCGATCTCATCGACTAATTGAGACTAGGGACGCATTATTTTGTTTCATACACCTTTTTAGCCAAAGGAGTAGTAGAGTTCACACCGTAGCGAATAAATTTGCACAAAGCCCACGGGTGTAAGAAACATTAAAACAAAAAAATTTTGTATCGTGGCTAAGATACAAAGCCAGTATCCTGAAAAGAAGGAGGCTGAGCCAAAGAGACAACCGTCGGGGTTAGCAGGAGACAGCCTCGTCGGAGTGTTATGTCTTCTGAAACAAGTGAATCTCGCCGGCATGCAGTACCGGACCGGCACCAGCAATACCAGACTACTAGATGAACGAGGGTGAAAACTGACCTAAGCCGAACTTTGGTGGCCGGGGTGGCGGGGATATTTCACATTCGTCAGTATTATGGAAGAGATTCCGGGGGTGAGAATGTTGTCAGAATGCATGCTCGGGAAGATTTCCAAGATATCACGGGGTCTTTGTAAGATACATCAGTGTAGAGCCCTATGGTTCCTGGACATCTCCACGGCAGAAACAGGTGTGGGTGCCGGGGTCATAGGTTTACCAGGGACTTAACCTTGGACATCCTTAATGAGTTTGTCAATACTATCTTTACACTTATAATTATCCAAGGGCTTTAGAATGGCCATGAATTATAGTTTATGATTGTATCTGAGAAGTTGGATATAAATTTCATTTCAAGACCAAACTGCAATGTTCCAGATTTCTGGATAATACTTTTGTGACGAGAGAAGCTATTATTGATGAGTCCTTTAGCCATATTTTGACTCATATAGCTCTCCAATTGCAGGGCCGGCGGTTGATGTGGGTTGAGTGGGTAGTTCTACCCACTCGAAAATTCCGAGTGGGTAAAATGCCCACTTGAACTTCGAAAGAACACGGGAATTTTTTTTGAGCTGTGAGAGTTCAAATACATGCTTGTTCAGTTCAATTTGGCGTTGAATTCGGAGCCCAACAATCGGGCTCTCAGAGCGCAAACTCTGGGCCAAAGCTTAGAAAAAACAAGTCTTTCATCTTCATACAAAATTTTCACCCGGTTTTGTGTGTGCGTGCATATATGAACATCACTGCTGGGCATAATTCCACGCATACGTCGTGAACTCGGCGAGACAAAGTCAGATTCTCTCTCTTCGATAAAGTATGCAGAACAAAAAAGGAAGGAAAATTGAATTAGCTGTTTTTTTTCATAAATCGCAAATATGCACCATCCATCAAGTTGATCTCCATATAAAATCATAAAATCTTCCCCTGGATAGTTGTGTGCGAGCGTGTATAAAAATGTTGCATTTCCTCTCTGATAGCCTGACATCGTTATTTGAAGAATTTGTATAGCTGTTCGTCTTTCACTCATTAACAATATGAAGATGAAAGACGTTAATTTCTAGACTTTGCTCTGGGCTCGCAGTTCATAGCTCAGTGACTATATCACCGAGAGTCTCTGTTTGTAAACCAAAATATATACCTTGAGCCTGGGAGAGCGATTGCCGTTGGACTGGAATACACGGATCATAAAGTCAACACTAAAAAACCGGTTTTCGGGACGGAGGTAGTTGCAACTTTTTGAACAGAAATTTTTGGCGTGAAAACTAACACATGCACAAATGAATCTTCTTATCTTCTTCTTTTCTGGGTCTGATGCTGACAAATCTGTTTAATATTATTATTGTGCACACACTGATATGCCGTGTAAGGATAATAAAGTTACTGGTGAAGGGAATACCCATGTACGCCGAGGGCATCATAAAAAACCGGTTTTTTAGTGTTGATATTATGATGCGTGTACGCCAGCCCATTAAGTGTTGCGACAGTTTCAGAATAGAATAGATAAGAAGAAAGATGAAAATATTACTTAACTACGTATTTTTTGGAGAAAAAGGTGGTTTTAGTTGAAATTTTAGTAAAAAAAACCAAAGTTTTGATTTTGACGATTCTTGCTCTGGAAGTTGGTAAGGTGGAACCTTGATTTGACAGTTTTAGATAGATGGGAGTATTCTGTGTACACTGATATCTTATTCATGAAAATAGCTCAAAGGGTTATAAAAATACAGGGTGATATGTAAACCTCTACCAAAAAAAACTTCAAAACCCCCTAGCTGCTAAACCGTTAAGATTTACCCCCGCTCCCACCCATACGATTTTTTGTTCGTCTATCGCTATCCAAAAGCTATCCACAGCCGGCCGCTTTTTAAGCTTAAAGGTATACACCCTGTACATCCCTCCCGGCCAACTATATATCCCCTCCCGGCCAACTACCCACTCGGGCGGAGCTCGAACCGCCGGCCCTGTCCAATTGCGTTATCCGAAAACCTGTATTAGGTTTTACTTATTTCCTTGCACCAAGTACAAAGTCCCTAGGGAAGTTTCGGATAAACTTATTTTTGGTTATTTTTTTGAAGTAAAACTAGGTCTTCATAAAATTCCTAAAAATAATGCAAATACGATGACACTGAGAGTGGGGATAATGAATAAATAATGAAAAAACTAATTTCGCACAATTTATCAGAGTTCGGAAACGAACACTCGCGTGCGCACACGAACGACTCAAAACTCATTTTTCGACTCATGTGCGCACACGAAATTATTCAATTATTCACAGCTCACGTGCGTGAGTAATAAGGACAAGAAAAGCGCACACAACTCAAGAGGATGTTCGTTTTGGCGCACACAAAATTTATCGCACACAAGCGTGTGCCACAGGAGTGTTCGTTTCGGTACTCTGCAATTTATCTTTTAAGTATTAGATACTAGCTTGTACGTACATGTACATCCTTATCATACACAACAGTATCACCTTGGCATAGCTGGTGAAAGGAGACCATGAACCCGGACTTGTATGGTACTGTGTCTCAGAAAGTCGAGAATGAGAAATATTAAACTTTTATCAACCCTTAACTTGGCGAGTTGGTTAGCGAGGAAAGGAGCACTCAGTCTGTTGTTGTAAGCTATTTCTAGATCAAGAGAAAGGTAAGCTGTACTTACGTCGGGCCAAACTATAGGATATTGATGATAATTTGAAAAAATAGCACGCACTTTATAATCGAGGTGCCATTAACATGCTGAATAGATTTGTACTCGTTCAATCACCGAAATCAAACAGCATTACTACATCGCCTCGTGTTGGCACACCCTGTTTAGAAGTACAAAACGGGACCCAAAAAGTGGTTCCATTCGATATCCTTCTTTTATTATTAATTTTGAAACCTATAAAGTGTAGAACTATATCTATATGTATAATACTTTTCTTAAAAAACGAAACATCCATTGACTGAGACCTTGATGAATTTCTAAGATAAACTACAATTACGTGTGAGATTCGCTGTGAAAATATATCATCATCACAGGGTATTAAGCCAATAACTAAACGTTATGGCGAAATTATAAAAACAAGCACTAAACTACCGAAAAAATTTACATTTTTCGTGATCAATTTAAAGATTTACACACAGAAGTAGCATTCCCACGCAGAAAACAATCACCAAAAAACTGACTCACATTCAAAGTAGCAGAAACAAGAACTGATTCACCGGAAAAAATTTATTCTTCACCTCAAACTTTTGGATCTCAACCAAATAAATTCAACCTAAATTTCAGTCTGTTTACTCAACATCAGAGTATCATCATATTTCCTTCAGCAGCAATTTCCTGAATTTACTCTCAGCCACATTCCGAGTAAACAGAAGATTCGCTTTCACAGCAGAAGCCTCAGAACATGATCGTCCCAACAAATCGTGATATCGTTCAAAGGTAAGCGCACGTGGTGTGGAAATGTTTAAAAGATAACAAAATGCCAAAAGTCTGTTTTTTGTCTACCAACAACAATTCCTTGTTAGGAGCTGGAAATCAATCTTTGTCTTGTGACATTAAAGAGACGCACCGAGGAGGCACTTGCTGTTCCTGTACGTCACCCAAAACGTGCTGATGCTGGGTGCAAAAGATTGGACGGCAAGGAATGCCGATGCAGAGTCGTGATACAGCCCCGACCACGATATCACAAACCTAGCCGAGAGGCCTTGGGAGATAAGCGCTACCACATCTGACAGGCTAATAAGGCAATTTGCATGAAGTGATCATAATTTCTCTTAAACACTTCTTGAGAGCACTTAAATATGGCCAATCCAGTAAATCTGGTTGATGGCAATTTATCTCGAAATGAAACATCCCGGAAGTATGGCCAAGGATAGCCAAGACACGAATAGCATTATCCAAGAAAAATCGCTGTCAACGCACCAAGGGGCACAGAAATGTCTTCGATCTTCTGTCTTCTGTGGAAATTGCCTTCAGTTCGAAGATAGGTAAGAAAAATTTAATTTCAGCGAAGCATCGAGACACGCCATGGATGCCACCACACCGCAGTTCCAATATTTTCTAATATTTATGGAGCATTTTTCTGCGCATTCCCCAAGGCGACGACCGAAATGTTTATAAGAAAAACAACCACCGTCGGAACACCAGGGAATAGGAATCGGGGGGGGGGCAAGGTGAAGAGCTGTGTTGCTGCGGTCAAGAAAGTCTTGGATCTTAATGTGGAAGTAAATGCGACGACACGGATAGCACCATAGGAGAGAAACTCTGATGATCATCAACTAGTAGAGGTCCGCTTCCTCATTCCACCAAACACCTAGGAGAGATTTTCGAAATAAGTGGTACACGGCGGCGCATCTTGGGCTGCGTCTAAAACGCACATATTTGTTTCTGTGCACAGCGCCTTATCTGCAGCTCCATCTGCGGTTAAAGATATGCATAAATTCGGGAAGACAACGACAGCATCGATGGCGATCCCAGGAGGGAAAACAAGAAAAATATGCCGGTCAACGGCCCTAGAGCTCGCGAGATCATCACACTTTTATCCATATTGTGGTGCATCATTTCCATACTGAATGCCGCAGTAAAATTGCAGCAGCACACAAGATACCTTCAGCGCGCAGATATGAGATGCGCGCGCATCTTACCAAAATGAAAGTCATTAACGCATCTTGGAAAGTAACGAGTCGAGCCGCTTCGGAAGCTGATACCTCGTCTAAATTAACCAACCAACATCTCTACCGCGCTAACAGCAGGAAATATGACGATCTGTTTTTTTCTTTGTTGTTGTTGTTCGCATTGGACACGCTTTTAGAGAAATTTGCTACCGTTCGATACTAGTCAGCTGATAAAAGCGCACAAATGTGCAATGGACTAATTTCACTATGGTCAGGAGCATATACCTGCACTTCAGCCGTGATGGCCAGACTTTTCGTACGTTTCTTCACAGCGCAATACCCGCAATTACAGGTAATTGGAGTCCAAGGTACAAAACAGCCACACGTTCAGAGATATCAACCGGGCCTAGGCCAGAACCCGAGCGATATACACAGCGATCGAACACACCGTATGCGGGATGGTTTATTGCGTTTTCTTCATGTCGCAACTCGACCTGCCTTTATAGGCGGATAATTGAGTAATAAATGGTGCAGCACTGGTGACATTATTCTGGTGAAAGTCTTCTCCAGCCGCCTCTCTCTCCCCCGTCCGCCCGGTCGGCTGGAGCGACTACTCCTTTCTCAAGTATAAATGTCGCACCGAGATGTGAATCATTTGGTCAATTGTGGAAATTAGTTCGGTGCAAAATGGGCTGGGACTGATCTGGTGTAATTGAAATTTATTAGGTTCCAGGTTGCTGTCAAATGATCTCCGCCAGTAGCGACACGAATATATTTTGCTCTGGTTTCAAAGGTGAAAATTGCGGAAGCGGATGCTTTCCTTAGCTTAAGAGCATGGTGATAAGATGGTTTTGGATTAAATGTAATTTTATTTAGGTTAATAGTTACGATGTGATATCCGTAAATCATGGCGAAGTTGATGCTGATCTTGATTGCATGCGATATGTTCGTATTAGTTTAATGTTAACAGAAACTAAGGAGTCGTAAATCGATAAAAGAAACTTCATGACGTTTGATGAGATCTATTTAAGCAAAAAAAATGAATCCCATGGTAAGTACAAGTCCACGATAGCGGGGCTCGATTGGGTTCCATGCTCCAATTCTCCGATCCTCCCTGGCCATCCGGTGGGTCCAGAAACTTAAAGTAGAGCGCCGATTGTCTGGGTCTGTTTGTTATCGCGGTAGGAGGGTTATTGCGGCTCTCCCGTTTCTTCTTCTGGGGTTCCTGCTGCCCTGGGGAGCGGTGCCGTTTAGGCTGCACAGTATATAGGCTCTGCATGGCCCCTAGATTATATGGTACACAAACTTAGGGCAGAGCGGCGGCTGGCTGGTTCTGCTTCTTGCCTTCTTGGGTTCCTGATCGTCGTCCTGGCTATAGGATTAGGTTACATTTTAACAAGAGACCCAAGAGACTCCAATGAAGTCTCCACTAGAAGCCATACAAGAAAATCAATAAAAGTACACTTTATTAAGGGTTGAAAACAGACTAAGACAATTTTTTATATTATTGAAATAAAAGAGAGTGACAAAAGTGCTGGGCTTGAAAATGTATCGTTGCGGAAATACAAAAAGAGTTGACTTTTGTGTAGTTTGTGCATAGATTAAATCAGACCAGTTTTGCGCGCCTTCTTACGTTTATCTATCTAGAGTGATCTGAGTTATAGGATTGTTCCATTGCTCCTTACCTTATTTCGCCTTGTAATCTCAAAAAATGTTTGGGGAGATTAAAGACCTTCTGAGCTCAGTACCCCACCATTTCTGTTGCTCCTGGGAGACCCATTTGTTAATGCACACCAACATTCCACCAATGGTTCCGCATCCCAAAACTCCGAATTTGTCCCCTTCTCCAAAACACCAATTTCTTCTCCAAAACACCAATTCTTTCTCCAGAATATCAGTTGTTCCTTCAAAACAAGATTTCTTTCTTCAAAACACACATTAATTCTCTAAAACACCAATTTTTTCTCCAAAACACCAAATTTTTCTCCAAAACACAAATTTTTCCTCCAAAGCCTTAATTTAAAACACAAATTTCTTCTCCAAACACCAGTTTCTTCTCCAAAACACCAATTTCTTCTCCAAAACACCACTTTCTTCTAAAAACACCAATTTCGTCCTCAAGACTCCAAATTCTTCTTCAAACTCCCAAATTTTCATGCAATTTGCAGTCTTTTCTTTCTCAAAGCACCAATTCTTTCTTCAAAATACCATTTTTCTCCAAAACACCAACTTCTTTCTCTTTTTCTTTTCTTCCTTCCTCCTTCTCTCGGATCCCACAATTCCGAGCTCCACCGCCGCTTCGCCAGGTTGACAGTTTTGTCGTTCCGAGCGATATCTGTACGTTCTGTAAAACAAGCAAGCGTCACATTATTTTCCTTCGCATATCTGATTAGTTTTTGGACACATCCCAACCTCAGTGATGCATTAACCTCTGTCTAATTCATATGACTGATCACTGCTTCTCTTCATATGGCTCAAATTTTGCACCTGATCCTCATTTCCGTGATCCGGCGCCTGAAGTAGACCCAGCATCTCTGCTTGGAGAATTGAAATGTAATTTTTCAAATTCACCGATCAAGTTGGTTTTAAACCCTCTGAGGAGACTCTCGTATCTGCACTGGCTGGTGAAGATACCAATATCACCAGTCTCCCTTCCAGGAGATCTATAGTACCTGTCAATCACTCTTATTTTCAGAATTTTTTCCATAGTCATCATGAGCTTCGCTGATACCGATGACATGTTTTAGATTCTCCATGTGTCCTTATCGGATTCGCGTAATTTTAATGGTAGTTATACTAGTGTGGTCTATGCTTTATCTTCTTAGAAGCTCTATTTCTCTCATCATGGATATTCTTGTGTCTTCATGGGCGGTTATGCAATTAAGTGATAAACCAGCTAATATACAGTTTTGTTTGTAGTCTTCTATATTCTCGATTACCACAGCATAGTTGATCTATTGATTCATCTTGTTCTTTGGAGAACTTGGAGTATAGTAGATAGTTAATAACTTGGATTTTTGGACAATGTATTTTTCTGACTTCTCTTCTTCATATTTGAGGAAATTTGGAGTCAGGAAGCTTTAAAAGTCAAGATAATCAGTTGTTCCATTGGGTCAGATAGTTCTCTGATTCTCAATCCGATTGAAGAATAGTAATCACAACAGTAGAAAGTTTCATGACTAATTTCTTCTCCGAAACACCAATTACATCTCTAAAACACAAATTTTAACATAGAACAGGGATCACCAAAACAAATAAAAGCATTATATTAGGAAGCGGCGCCTTCATACTCCATATACCTAAAACTATGAAAAGCTTCTTCAGTAGGATCAAAGAATTTCACCATATGCAAAACTATTGTACGTTCGGTAGTAAAGTAAGGCTGCGAATTATAGACTTTGATTTTGAGATACCACGTAAAATAATAGGTCCTATATGTTTTAGGCGATCCTAAGGCCAGGGTATAATAATGAATTCCATGATATTCATAAGAAGACAGATATGGTTATTTACTTCCACTTAAAAAGACTACAATAATTGGTGTGACATACATATGTATTGTGCGTGTGCCAAATAATCGAATTCTACAAAAAAAGTCTGGCAACAAATATCTCAGAAGTTCTGCAGACTGAACCGATACTTTAACAAATTCTTTATGACTGAAAAGTTACACCAAGAGACAGAATCCCAGGAAAGAAGAGCTGTAGAATTTGAGGCGACCGCGTACAACTTAATTTACAAGTTTACCCAAACCACAGTAAACAAACTCCGACGATCAGAATGATAAAAAACGCCACGTAGGTCACTGAACCGGTTTCTACATTTCTTTCCCACTTTTCTGACAGGTTTTCTCTAAACGACACACAAGTTTGGACAACGAGTACCCTAATCTTCTTTAAGGTACCCACCCATAGACGAAGAGAACCTTCGACAATGCATTCTTTGACACTATAGCTAGGGCTATAAGTAGCGAAATTTAGGTAGCACTTTCTGCGACTTGATCGACTCTATGCTGAAAACAAGCAAATTATGATCTCTCATCTTGATAAGTCTCTGGAAGGAACCATAGTAAAAGGATGTCAAACGGAAGGAGTCTTATCTGCACTTCTGTACCTTGTTGTCGACGAATGGCCCAAACCTGTTCGCTCAAGGTTACACAAACATGAACATGAACATGAACATCGTTAGCATCGTGGTAGCAAGTGAAACAGGAGGTACCATGTCAAGACGCCTGCAGAAAAAACGTGAATTGGTCTCCAGCTGGTGCGACAGCGCAGAACCATATGTCAATCCAGACAAAACGATTCTGGTTCCGTATAGCAAAAGACGAACACGGCCGGACATACAGAACTCACCGCGCAGGCAGAACTATAAGCTTTTCACATCAAGCCAATTACGTCGATTGACGCTAGATGCCAAGCTTAACTGGAACCATCACATGGATACTCTAATGACCAGTCCAGACAGATCCCTGCCGAACTGACGCAGAGCTTATGGGTCCATCGTCAGACAACGAGATCCTGCTCGAACATTCAAGTCTAAGCGACAAGCCATTATACGAGCGAGTTCAATCGGTCTGGCCTACAAATATGAGATATAGGGATGTGGGACAATAGGCCAAGCGAGTGACCAAAGTACTTTTGGACCCAGTACCTCCCAAAAAAAGAACAGGCGTTACTTAGGAATTGCTCCAAAAACAACTCTATACACGGACTTACTTCTTTTATTAATGTGAAATGCTAGAACTCAGAAGTAAACGATGGTCAGGGTTCTATTTAGCATGCACCGGAAGCTATTGTCTGACGAATAATAGAGAGAATAGTGAAAGAACTGCACACATTTAATCTCCCATCCTATACTACCTCGATAGAACATTGATGACTTCAGTGATTAAACAGGATATGGCTTGTGCTAGGAAGTAGATAGGGTCAGTGGCGGACTAAGGGTGGGGCGGAAGGGGCGGTCCGCCCCGGGCCTCTGGTTCCTGGGGGCCTCCAAATGTCTACAAGGTTTCCCTTGATCAAATCCCAAACAAGGCTTTTAAAATATGGTCAGAGACACAAATAAGTACAGCATGTAATTATTAAAATGGCACTTTATTGAATCGTTATCCTGTACATCGCTTATTCTTCAATACTTCTTGACCATTTTCATCTCGGTTGCAACATGCAAGATGAGTTTTTCTAAACTTAAGCCTGGGGCCCGATTCCGCAACGGTGAGTTTTACGGTGTTCACCGATTTCGGTGTACACTGCTTATTTTCGCGTCCGCAAGAGTGAGAATGAGTTTTTTGACATTTGCGGGGAACACCGCCGTGAAAAATTTCTCACTGAGAAAAAGGCTGTGAATTTACGGTGAGTTTGAATTTTTATGAGTAAACTTGTTTTTGTAATTTCGCGCGATGATTTTTGAATAAGTTTTTTAATTTTTTTTAAAAAAATTTTTTTGAGAGATTTGCTAGGTATGTAAATATAAAATGTTGTTTTAGTTTATTGTTCTAAAAGATTTTATTTAATTAGAATTTTTAAAATGGAAAGGTCAAGACAGTACCAACTCAGCCGAGGTTGTCAGTGAGTTTTTACTTCGGTGTTCACTGGCGAAAAACTCACCGTTGCGGAATCGGGCCTCTGGTTCCACTATAGAGCTTTTTGCACAGAGCTAGAGGAAACTCTCGCGTAGAGACGCGTAGAGAAGTGTATACACCCTCTAGAGCTGTACACATGCGCTCTACACCCACTCTACGCGAAAGTTTTCTCTGCTAAAAAACTCTATAGTGTATAAGCAATTTTTTGTGTTGTGTAGAGCTCTACGTCTGTTCTACGCTCTATCAAGCATGTTTGATTGAGTTTTTCTCTCTACAGTATTCACACTTATTTGCATTTCGACTGCGCTTGGAATTGTTGTACATCGGCCTGTGAAATAACAACGAAATTCGAGTACGACATACGCAGAAAATATGTCGTCTTCCGTGAGCTCATTCAATAATTCTCGATACATTCCACCGTTTTATTTTCTGTTCGCAATCCAATCTCGCGCCCAACATTTGCTTTCCTTCTTTTTCTCTTCTTCGAGCAAAAATAAAACGGCAGCAGCTTGTTTTTGGCGAGAACTCATTTTATTATTTTTTTGTTTTCAATTAATTTCCTTTAAATTTTTTACACAATATGTGTACGCACGCATCTCTGAATAACTGAGAAATTAAATGACATGCAAAAGTTGATGGCCGACTCTACAGTAGAGAAAACGCATCTGCAGCGTACAGTCTGTAGAGCACGTGGTAGAGCTCTACTCAAAATTTCTCTAGAGCAATTCTACTGGCGGTGGGGTGGTAGAGTGGTAGAGACGCGCGGTAGTGTGCATAGTGTGGGTAGAGCTTTACACTCTATACTCTACCAAAAAAAATTTATAGTGGACACTTGGCTTTAGAACTACTTTGGGAATCGATGGGTAATTAAATGCTTTCCCTACTGGGAAATAAACATACACACACACTTTTACATACAAATGAAAACTGAATAAAAGGCTTCTAAAATTACATCAACTTCTTAGACTGAGGGCCTCATTCAGCTTTGCCGCCCCGGGCCTCTGACGGGCTTACTCCGCCACTGGATAGGGTAGGGAATTGCTATGAAGATGGTACATAATATAGATAGAATAATATCTAAGTAGGAAAAGTGGGAAAGATGGAACCTGCCACTGCGGGTAATCGAACCTCAGACCTCTGGGATGGTAGTCGTGCGCCTTATCCCCTAGGTTACCGAGGCCACCAGAATTTGGTCACGTAACGTGTAGGAAAGCATTCGCAATTCGTTTGAAACTGGTTTGGTCGTGGTTCATGTTACAGTACTAAGTTACGCGACAAGTTATTCTTCTATAGACCATTTAGATATAAATTCTCCTCGGTTCGTCAAACAATAACAAACATCAACTAAGAAAAACAAGGGCTCTCCTTAGACGATTTCTCAACCAAGTCAGTTTCATTCAGTTTTGTTATTCTACTAAACAAAAATGCTCCGTTGAGTTCTCTTAAAATGAGTTCAATTTTTTTCTTTAACTTTAAAAAAACCTCAATTCCTCGCCTTCTTAAACTGCATACATAATCAAGCCACCAGCCATAAACAGTTACACCTTGCATAGTTCATCCAAAGTTCTTGATCTAATTCCGAAAGGTCCAAAAATCAGAATTAATTAACTTGGAAAAGTTTGATAAAGTGAGAAGCTATCAAAAAGCCAAAAAAAAAATTAGAAAACATCCGCCCAGACTAGACCAGAAACAGCTGAAAACGTCTCTTCGAAAATAGCGAAAATCCGGTCGAATTGTGTCATACCTGGTCAATGAACCCCTCCTAGTTCGTGTGTTTACCTATCTTAATTGAAACGCAATCAGCCCGCAACCGACGAACATGGATGGGGCAAACGTCAACAGCTTTAAGAGATGAGAGATTATAGCGCCGCAGAGATAACCTCTTCGTTTTATCTAAAAACGCACAAAGAGCAAATATATTCCGCTGCGCTTCGGGTGAGATTTTATAATATTTGCATTTTGGTTTGTTATCTTTTTTTGTGCGGTGTAGAGTAGAGGTATCACCCAACAGTTGGGTCCGGTGTTGTAGTAGAGCATGCGCTGCGGTCTTATATGCGGTAAACTATTGTGACAGTTGTAAATTCTCTGAATATACAAAATCACACTTTCCGGAGATATGTGATAAGCGCCACGGAAGCACATATACATAGATATACTGACAGAAGATATCGTCTAGAATCTAGAAATTTGGCATCTTTCTTAAGCTGAATATGCGCAAAGTCACCACGATCGTAACCGCGTCGCCATGATTGTGGTTGTTGGTTGTCTATTTTTAGATGCGACGAAGCAACGGATCTCGGTAACAACCGTTGAACTGTTTCCAAACCCACTAAACACGTCCCTCACCTTTAAGAACGCGCGTCAGATTCCCCACGAAAATGTTAAAGATGCCGGTCAAGACACACTCGACGAATTACAAAACATTTTCTACGCCTTCTAAGACGTGCGCGCATGCGCACATTCCCCAAGCACTTAGAATGCCCATTTGGCCATAGTCGTAGAGAGACCCCATCGCTGGTGGAGATTTGCATGCCGGCTTGAGAGAAGAATGAGAACAAATGAGGGCTGAATGGAAGTTATTTTTTTTGTATGGTGTGTGATTGGCCCGATTTTGATGGCGTATCTCTTTCACCTTGGGACAATAGACTTCAGCCCCAGTTTTTTTTGTTCTGCAGTGTGTTTCTAGAGAAACTAGTCTAGAATCCCTGGGGAGTCGCTGGATATTCTAGTGCTGGATTAACGGATCTTTAGAAGTGGACTTGAGGTGTCGCAAATTATTTTCTTTTTCAATTGTACTAGAATCGTGGGTTTTTTGTTGATTTTTCGATTTGATCTAATTAAATCTTCGTTTCTGATTGATTTGACGTTCACCCAGTCTCGTCGGTGGCCGGCCACAGATTCCTTCTTTCCTCAGATTCTCCCCCGGGCTCCTCATTTCCTAGAGCCACCCAGATCGCATGGCTAGTATTTCTTAACAAAACTAATTGTAGCCTTGCTAGCCGATCCAGTAACTAGCTTATGACAAAAAAACTCGTCTGCTCCTCGGGCAAAAGGCGGCTATGGATCACGCGAAAAAAACTTTATCAGTTCACCAAAAATTGATTCCATGGCATCCCACAGCGGGGCGCCTCCAGACATGATCCCGGGGCTTGAAGCTAAACTCGGCGCAAAGTATCCGCTGCATTCTTGACTTCTCGTCGACTCTACCTTGTGAATGCCAATCGAGTGTTGTGTAATCAAAGGTAACGGTACCTAGGCGGGATGAGTCAACAGAATTTCAACTTGAAACTGTGTTCTCAACAGTCATCCGCAAAACGCAAGGTATTTTCTCAATGGGCAACACAGAGAGAGAGAGAGAGAGCAGGGGCAAGTTATCGTATACCCACACCTGAGGCCTTTTTCTAGCTCGCAACAAGAACGCTTTAGCTCCACTTCTTGAGGAGGACTTAGCCCGCAAAATCTATGTATATGCACATATATATATAGTATAGAAAGTTCTAAACTTCTGATTAGAATCAATACAAAGCGGCCATGTAGGCAGACACTTTACCTGTTCGCGAGCAAGTGCTTCAACAGCATTCTCGAAATCGCGCGTCTTACGTTCGTGTGTTATTATAGAGACGACGTAAGACATCTTACCGGGGCACCACAACACTTAATGATGATGTGCTCGCCAATGACTTCCTGATTATAGTATACAGCCGTGTTGGGCCCCCATTGCAGCCCCGCGCGTGCATTGGGCAGCACTTGCAGAACATGGAGGCTCCATATATACACCAGAGACGGGCGGTAACAACACCGAGTTTTCAATAAAATATTTGAAACGGGTCTCGGAATTATTCTTGACCTCTTCGGCTTGCATGCGACTAGAATCTTGGCCAAAGAAGTTGGCATCTAATCAAGGAAGTGTTGGGCTAGGGCCAAAAAATTCAGTTTTCGTCGACCAGGAAGTCCCACAGCAGCACACACATAGCATTTCTACACAACATCAATGCACTTCTCACTTTCACCGCTTGCACGTCGTCGTCGTCAACGTATCGCTTCTACTGCTGCTGCTGTTGGTGTTGCTCTTCTTGTTGTTGTAGCTGCTGCTGATATTAAATGTGGGACGTTGAACTCGGTAGTCGAGGTTAGACTAAATTTGGATTTTTAAGTAGATATAAAACGCAACGAAAAAAAAATCCATTTTTATGGGAAGATACTTTTACGGGCAGTTAAAAAATTTTGAAAACTTTGAAAAATTGAAATTAATTTTTTTCACGATTATTAAATTGGAAAAATTCCTGTTATTTTATTGGGAATCCGGCAATTTTATGAGATATAAAAATCGTTCTTTCAGAGCAGTTTTAGAGATAAGGAGGAATATATTAATTGCAGATGGTTCTTCATTGACACAATTTGACTTAATTTAAATTTTATTTTTGGTTTGTTTGAAAGAAAATTTAGGAAATTAACAAATTCGTTGATCATGTTGACTAATGGAAGAGGTTACTATATTCATGTCTTGACGTCCAATTACATACGCCTAACTTAACTAAGCCATCCTCCACTTCATGTACCGCTTCTTTGGTCGACCGAAATTTCTCTTTCCACCAAGGATTCGATTAATCGCTATTTTAGCAGGATCGCTATCGTTACGCCTTTGTACATGTGCCAAATAT
The DNA here is from genome assembly GCA_963855945.1 of Thereva nobilitata. Lineage (NCBI taxonomy): Eukaryota > Metazoa > Arthropoda > Insecta > Diptera > Therevidae > Thereva > Thereva nobilitata. The sequence continues at coordinate 77,604,418 of OY979698.1, read as the reverse complement.
CTTAATCTACTTAATTTTGTACTTTTGACAATGTCGGGTCCCTTGTGTGAATTGGTATAATTCATAATAATATATACTCCTCCATTGACAATTTTCACAGACACCGCCAAATATTTTACATAGTACTTTTCCTTTAAAACTGCCTAGAAGAGTTTCGTCAGCTATTTTCAAAGTCCATGGCTCTGATCCAAACATCAAAACGGGCTTAATTAGCATAGTATATAGTTAACACTTCGTTCCTCTAGACAAGATTCGTGAGGTAGGGTGGGCCAAAATAGCCTTTGTTATCCTTCTAATGACCGCTGTCTCGCCACGGTCAACTTGTATTACTGTTCCAGTAATCTCTAACAAGTAATCCACATTCACACGACTTTGATTCAACATATACGAAAAAACGTTTTGTAGATATTATAGCAATGTTTGGGTGAATTCCGTTCGATACCAAAACACAAATTTTCTCTTCATAACACTAGTTTTTTCTTCAAAACATCAATAATTTCTCCAAAAATTCAAATTTCTCCCCAAAGCCTCACGTTTTCCTTGCGCAAAACACCAATTTTCTTCAAAACACCATTTTTATCTCTAAAACACCAATTTTTCTTTCGTCTCCGAAACAGCAGTTTTTTCTACATAACACTATTGTTTTCTTCAAAACACCAAATTACCCTTCCAAAGCCCCAATTTCTTTCGCAAAAAACTCATTTTTTTCTTCAAAACACCATTTTTATCTCCATAACACGAATTTTTTTCTTCCCCGAGACAGAAATTCCTTCTACAAAACACCAATTTTTCTCCAAAACACCAATTACTCTTCGAAAGCCCCAATTTCTTCTCCAAAACGCTAAATTAATTTTTCAAAGGCTCAATTTTAAATCCAAAACACCAATTGTTTCTTCTTCTTCAAAACACCAATTTTTCTCCAAAACACCAATTACTTTTCCAAAGCCCAAATTTCTTCTTCCAAATTCACCAATTACTCTGCGAAAGCCCCAATTTCTTCTCCAAAACACTAAATTACTTTTTCAAAGCCCCAATTTCTTTCTCCAAAACACCAATTTTTTTCTTCAGAACAGCGATGTTTTTCTCCAAAACACCGATTTGTTCTCCTTCTGGGTTTGTCAACGGGCTCTGCTTTGTATTCATCGGTTTAGAATTGGGACAGCAACTAGTTTGGAAATATGTTGGCTTGTTTACCGGAAACTGCGCACTGAATTACAGCTCAAAGGCGGAGGACCCCATCTGCTTCACTTTGACTAGAATGAGTCTGCCCTTCTTGTTTTCTGAGAGCAGCCCGCGATAGTTAACAGTCTAGTTTAAGCAACAAGCCACAGCCCGAGTAAAAATAACTTAGTTGGATAATTTTCTTAAAAGCATGCACGCGCCCTCACTTAGCACTCATAGCGAACAAATACGCATGCTACACGGGTAAGCACGCTCCCGCCACAGGCACGAAAATCTAAAAATGTGTTCGCTAGAAGCATGCAAGCTCGCGCCACAGACATGAACACTTATAAATGCATCGGCATCGCCATAGACCATTCCAAACGTGTTGTTTTACCAAGTAGTCCCGCAGCTAAGCACTAACCACATCTAATGCTGCTTCACCTACGCAACCGAACGAGAACCTTTTTACTGAGTATGCTATTTGAACCCTTTAGGGTCACAAAGATAATTGTCCGTTTTCTTCGTCTATACAATTTTTAAAGCCTAAAGGGAGCAAAGTCTAGAAAAAGTGTAGACGTACCCTTCCTCCCTTGGGTGCCATACAGGAGATTTCGTGCGTGCTAGTTGCGGGCGTCGTGCATGCCAGTGCGTGCCTCCTACATGCTAGGTGCGGGCGAGTTTCATTTTTACTCGGGAAGGCAGACTGTTCAAACTTTTCATGTAGTATGGCCCACAAATATGAGGTTTAGGGCTGTAGTACAACAGAGGTGGGCCAGAATGGCAGCATGGCAGGCCCCTTATTACGAAAGCACGGCCTTCTGGTATAAGGAAGGTTTCAAGCCCGATAATGGCGTAGGGCTGACCGTATAAAGCCAAATAAAGCCTATAAAGGCTTTCGGTACCACCACACTGTTTTTCAAACCATGCATATGTGTTCCCAGACTTGTATTAATAGAGCTTCAAACAGCTCAGCTCACTCGCTCAGCAGGAAGAACAGTGCTGTGCTGATGTGGATCCCAGGTCAGGAAGGCCATAACGGTAATGAAATTACCGATGGCCTGACAAAATAAGGGGGTTGGTCCGGAACCTTTCTGAAGCTTAGCCAATTGCCATGTAAGATCATCTATCAAGGATTGGGTCGACTCAGTGGCGGACTAAGCCCGTCAGAGGCCCGGGGCGACAAAGCTGAATGAGGCCCTCAGTCTAAGAAGTTGATGTAATTTCAGAAGCCTTTTATTCAGATTTCATTTGTATGTAAAAGTGTGTGTATGTTTATTTCCCAGCAGGGAAAGCATCTCATTACCCATCGATTCCGAAAGTAGTTCTAAAGCCAAGTGCCCATTATGGAGTTTTTTTGGTAGAGTGTAGAGTATAAAGCTCTACCTGTAGTTTGTACACTACAGCGCGTCTCTACCACTCTACCACCCCACCGCCCGTAGAATTGCTCTAGAGAAATTTAGAGTAGAGCTCTACCACGTGCTCTACAGACTGTACACTGCAGATGCGTTTTCTCTACTGTAGAGTCGGCCATCAACTTTTGCATGTCATTTAATTTCTAAGTTATTCAGAGATGCGTGCGTACACATATTGTGTAAAAAATTTAAAGGAAATTAATAGAAAACAAAAAAATAATAAAATGAAGTCTCGCCAAAAACAAGATGCTGCCGTTGTATTTTTGCTCGAAGAAGACAAAAAGAAGGAAAGGAAATGTTCGGCGCGAGATTGGATTGCGAAAAGAAAATAAAACGCTGCAATGTATCGAGAATTATTGAATGAGCACACGGAAGAAGACACATTTTCTGTGTATGTCGTATTCGAATTTCGTTGTTCTTTAACAGGCGGATGTACAACAATCCGAAGCGCAGTCGAAATGTAAATAAGAATGAATACTGTAGAGAGAAAATCTCTATCAAACATGCTTGATAGAGCCTAGAGCAGATGTAGAGCTCCACACAACACAAACAAATTGCTTATACACTATAGAGTTTTTTAGCAGAGAAAATTTTCCCGTAGAGTGGGTGTAGAGTGCATGTGTACAGCTCTAGAGGGTGTATACACTTCTCTACGCGTCTCTATCGGAGAGTTTTCTCTAGCTCTATGCAAAAAGCTCTAAAGTGGACATCAGGGGCCCGATTCCGAAACGGTGAATTTTTCGCCAGTGAACACCGAAGGAAAAACTCACTGACAACCTCGGTGTTCACTTTTCTTTAAAATGCGATTCCGTAAGTGCCAGTGAGTTTTAAAGTGCTGAATGATTTTCAAAGTGGCTGAATGATGCGCTGAGTTGGTACTGTCTTGACCTTTCCATTTTAAAAATTCTAATTAAATAAAATCTTTTAGAACAATAAACTAAAACTATTTTTACATACCAAACAAATCTCTCAAAAAAATTATTTTTAAAAAAAATTAAAAAACATTCAAAAATAATCGAACGAAATTACAAAAACAACTTTACTCGTCATAATTCAAACTCACCGTAAATTCACAGCCTTTTTCTCAGTGAGAAATTTTTCACGGCGCGGCGGTGTTCACCGCAAATGTCAAAAAAAATCATTCTCACTCTTGCGGACGCGAAAATAAGCAGTGTACACTGAAATCGGTGAACACCGTAAAACTCACCATTGCGGAATCGGGCCCCAGGCTTAAGTTTAGAAAAACTCATCTTGCATGTTGCAACCGAGATGAAAATGGACCAGAAGTATTGAATAATAAGCGATGTACAGGATAACGATTCAATAAAGTCCCATTTTAATAATTACATGCTGTACTTATTTGTGTCTACGGGAACATGGTACGGGACCTCCGACTACAAAGTACCACTTAGGTAGGCACTGACCATATTTTAAAAGCCTTGTTTAGGATTTGATCAAGGGAACTTGTAGACATTTGGAGGCCCCCAGGAACCAGAGGCCCGGGGCGGACCGCCCCTTCCGCCCCACCCTTAGTCCGCCACTGGGTCGACTGGCTATTTCTCCTAAGCTGGACAAAAACCTAGGATGTCCCTCAACCTAAAAATTCATTCAAATCGTCAAAGCTAAAGCGGGAAAACTTTTAAATATCAACAGATGGGAGCTAAAAAAACAATGTTTCTGACGGGCCACTGTTCGCTTAATTTAGGCAGAATAGGGATGGTGGTTGATTGTAGCTGTCAGTTTCCTCCATTGATTTGTCCGTAGATCCGAGCCTCCTCCAACTTGGTTTGCCTGCTCCTGGGAAGATTTGGTATATGAATCATCAAAAGCCTAAACCTCGGTTTTGAATGACGGCAAAGTCGAAAAAGTTTTGGAGAGGCTTTACGCCTAATCTATCCAGATACCCTCTCAACGATCAAAACCAATAAGCGAATGATGATATAAATATATCACCAAGCAGTTTCAATTATAACGAGACTATGCATTTGAACGTAGGTAGCAACCAGATTAATTGTGACATTGTACCAAACGAAATTAATTCCCATCATTAATCGTGCGTCAAGTAAAATTTTTATATCAAATAAAAGTCAATGCTTAGAAGATCTTCTTGAGATAAAACACATATCTAAACCAATTCCAAGGTCATTAAAAAAATTCATTTATAACTTGATATAGATAAAAGTAAAACTTGAGAATAGCAAGAAAATTGACCTAAATACCATTTTTTTCACAGTATTATCTCAATAATTTCGCTCTTAACTTTCATTTAAAAAAAAAATAAATGATCGCATAAATTTGGTTATCAATTTCAACGAGTTTACTACCTTCCTGCAAAAGTAGATAATCCTCCCTCTGTCCGAGTAGAAATCTAGACGAGAATAATAAAATCAATTTGATTATTATTAATAATTCGAAATCAAAAGTTTCAAATCTGCCCACATATCGTCCAACATAAGATCGTCCAATCTGCATTTAGCTTCCAAATATGACAACAGCGATCGCGCGAAAGAATTCCTTGGCGCCGCCATTGTCGCCACCACGGTGAAAAGAATCTCAAATAAATCTCCTCGGAGCGTAACCAAAAACAAAAATAATAATAGAGACAAATTTTTAAGTTCAGCTTTATTCCATTTGGAATTCTTCTAACATTAGACCATTCCTTCTGGTGTCCGAAAAATAAATAGATCTAGTCAATTTCTGCGCGCGCAACTTATCAAGCTGATCTAAAAGCACTCAATCCATGTCACTGTGAAGGTCGCTCGCGCAGATTAGCGTCTTGTCGCTAATGGAGAGAGCGAGAGCTGCTGGACGCGCAACGTGACGGGATCAAGTGTTCAGTGTTTGGCACTTAATTAAAAAATATAGATTCGCCCTCATGACTATACCAAGTAACAGAAAAAATATATAGATATGTCTAATAGGCATAGAGACGTAGCTGCAGACCACTTGGAGTATGAAAACAAAAATTACATAAGACTTGCGATACTGTAAACAGCACTGGACAGACTGGAGTGACTGTACTCAAGTTGCGGCAATCTTCTAAATTAGCCCAGATTTGATTGAAGACTGGCAGGATGTTCTTCGAGATCAACAATTAATGGTGAATTGATGTCTTCGTAGAATATAATGAACAAAATTTATGCTTTTACATTTTCCGCGTCGCCAGGCATAGGTCGAGCTTACCTTTCCGGCAATCTATCAACTCCAAAAGCCCCGATCGAAGTTAATCATCCAAGTATTGGGCATGACTACCTCTCCGATCGGGATCATCTTGGTTTTGTCGCTCGACCTTACTCCCTCAGCCAAATTCTTGGGTGTGTGGGCTTTGCCTATTACGAGACTATATAAGCACCCATAATTGCAACAATCATAGGGAACTCATAACTTTACGATATTTTTTTACATAATCGGATCAGAGCGGAACCAAATCACATTAAGACGGTTTAAAAGTTTCTAGATGTATTATGCTGCGGTCGCTGCTGGTTCTGGTGGTTTCCCTTTTTTCTCTTAAATGCTTAAAATAAAAACCCACAATTCCACTTCAAGGTGAGAACGTTTAGAGGTTAACAAATTGAGTACAGAACTAATTTTCTTCGTTTTTTTTTGTTGTTGTTTGTTTGTCGTTTGAGAGAAAAAGGTAAATAACCAATTATTATTGGTGGCTACTACTATTAAGTACTTAGGTGGAATAGTGTGAATGACTCACCTTTGTTCTGTAGAGCGGATTATTGAAATCCCAGTCAGGTGCCACGAAGAGGTAACCACATTTTGACACTTTACGTGATGCCTGAAAATAGATTGAATAAGAATTAGAATTTTTTTAATTTAATTGTAAATTGTGAATTGTGAAATCTAAATTGTAAAAATAATATAAAATATGTACAAAATTATAAATAAGAGCAAAGCAGACGAGTTTTGTACTGTCCCAATCAAGTAAATCTGAAATTCGAAGGGAAATCAGCATTGAAGATAATGAAGTAAATAGTGTCCGCCGTGCTGAAATTAATGGCAAGGCTTTTTCTGTGCACCATTTATTTACCACTCGGAGACCATACTTCATGCAGCAGCTCTCATAAGCTTGCCCCGTGCCATAATCACCATGTCGCCGGAAAGTGCAGCAGTATGTAGGCCCAGTTCCTCTACTCAACAATGATGTTCTACAGTAGAGATGATAGAATTCAATCTTGTTGACACCTTTTGCTTACTCTTTCTTGAAGCCACGAGTTTAATATTAATGAGCACTAATTTCCTGGGTTCTGGGTTCGACCCTGAATTGGCCTGAGAACCAAACGCTGGTTCGACGGTAGTAATTCAGAACGGCTTGAAAGAGGTCATACCAATCCTGCTGCCACTACACCCAGGTACGCTGGCTCATATCCGAGGTGCTGGAGAAATCCCTAAATCGGGGAGAAGATGGTATAAGTAAGCAAAATGCCATCGACCCACCAGCCTCAATCCCTTTTTCCTGAAGACGATGGTGAAGGTTTTACACAGGCATATTAGGGAGGGTCTTACAGTGAACTCACTCCAATTCTTGCAATTCGCTTACCGGCCAGGCCGACCTACAGAAACTACCATACACGTGATAGTAGTGAGAGACAGTGGCGTACCTAATGGGGGGCGGTGGGGGCGGTCCACACCGGGCGGCACATATTTTGCGGCGGCATTTTTTATATTTAGTTTTATTTGTAAACAACAACTTGTTCACTTCATAAGTTTACTATTCGATTTCTACAAATAGTACGAATTATGAATTATATACATATATGATTTCGAATATTTTTCCTCATCGTCAAGTCAAAATATAGGATTAAAAATATTCTTTCTAAAAATTTTGTTGGGATAGATATCAACGGTGCCGATGTCGAGTACAAGTTCTATCGCAGGGCTGCGGAGTCGGGTTTCAAAATTTGCGACTACGACTCCAATTTTTTTAAATTATAAATCAGACTCCGACTCCAACTCCGACTCGTATATATAATGGAAAATATTTAAATTAGTAACGAAGAGCAAAAAATAATTCATTTTATTTAGTAGCGTATTCTTTCACCACGTTCATCTCTCTTTATTCCGGGAATTTCCGTAATTTTTAAAAATAAATTTTATAGTTTACCAGCATTAAGGCCTAACCACAATGAGTTACGCACATTGGCCGAATCCACACTAGTATTCCTTCAGCAGCAGAAGAACCGGTTTTTTACGAGAGAGGTATAGAAGGGACAAGAGGGTAGTGTAGTAACATGTTCACGACAAACTTTCGGCGTGAAAACTTAACGCAATCATTTGTTGACTGATTTTTTGCCGGAAAAGTGATTTTTGGAAGCTTTGACCTTGAATAACTTCGAAAGGGTTAAGTTTACGAAAGAATGATCCAAGGTTTTTTTTTTATAAGCAATAACGTTTCGTATTGACTGATCAAAAAAAAAATTCGAAAAAAACAGTTTTTGAGTGAGTTTTTGGCCAAAAAGTGATTTTTCATAACTTTGACTTTGAATAACTTTAAAAGGGTTAATCGGGTCAACATTTTCGAAGGAACTAAAGTTGTAGAGAATTTCATTGTCAACATTTTGGGCCCTCGCACGGGGTTGTACGACCTATAGAAACTGAGATACAAGGAAAACAAGGGAAAAACGGGATATTTCCGGCAGCCACGTTTTTTGGTGATTTCTTTTTGTGTGTTTTCTTAAAAAGTCCCAAGAAAGCTTTGGACCAATTTTTAGCCATTTCGGAATTTTGTCTCCTTTCGTGCATTTTTTTTGCTAATTTCCCTGGGCTACAGCTTACGCGGCCTACTTTATTACTGCCTAATTTGAATAGGGCAACCAATGGTAAAAAAGTTCCGCACCTGTAGTTTGTCTCAATTACAATTATTTATTTTTTTATGTTAGTTGATTTATAAAAACCAGCATTTGATTTCACTTATACCGGGGACAGACTAGAAACTTAATCTAGATTATGACGTCAGAATGACGCAGAACCATCTAAAAGAAATGGAAATTAAATGGAGTTTAAGTCATTCTGACATCATAATCTAGATTAAGGGAGCTAGTCTGTCGAGGGTATTAGAAAGGGCGGCAAATTCGAGACCGCCCCGGGCGGAAAAAGATCTAGGTACGCCACTGGTGAGAGATATCGATAGATCCCTCAGATAGCGAGGGGGCGTTTAACAAAGTTACCCAAGCAAGTTATACAATCAATACAACGGCAGCAAAAAAGCAGAATTCAACACCCCCTCTCCGCCCTGCGAGATAGATGACGTGGTTTCTCAGTAGCAGATTGATAACTGCTGAGAGGTGAATCGATCATGGCGCTCTATCACCTCTCCTATAGTCAATTGTAATCGACTTCTTGCCGATCTGAATAACTGGGACTTTAAAGCACATGATGGCACCATCTAGGACCACATGCAAGTCGCTCTATCATATGTCCTTAGCTGGTTTCGGAACAAGAGCTTTAGTATTAACCCATAAAAAACTGTCATCATACCATTTGCTTATAAATAGTATAGCTATGGCGGTACTGGACCAGTGACTTCATCGGTTGTGAGCTCGTGTACGAGCTTTAGGCGGGACAAAAACCTGAGTGGTGAACTTTTTTGTGATGAGCTTTTGATCTAAGCGCCACCTTTGTGAAACCAGTTGAACTTCGTTGTAGTGTGTCTTGGGTGGGCTTTCATGAGTCTTGGGTGGGAATCGGTGGTCTTGGGTGGGATCTAATGGTGGAATTTGATCCAGCTTCCAATTCTTGGATGTGCCTTGGATGAGCATTCACACCGGTTGAGCTTCCATACTGGGCATCGAATCTGTAGTTCAACTTTGCAGTGGTGGGTCTTGGGTGTAATCTTGTGATTAGTGGGTCTTGGGGGCTGTCATGTTAGAGGGAAGTCTTGGGTGGGATCTTGAGGAGACTTTGAGGAGTCGCGAAAAGTTTTCAGTAATATTAAGAACTATATTTCATTTATGCGGGATACGAGGGATTTGGTTCTTAATGGAGTTTGCCTATTAGTTTTGGTGGCAGCATACTTTAAGGGATGTTGAGTTTTTCGTTGATTTTCCACAGAAAAAGTCCTACTTAAAAAAGTAATATGCCGTTTGATGGAAAAGATCGCGAGCTTTCATTTTGGCTATTACCACTTGCGTAGACTGACAGACAGACATACCAGACAGACAAACCAGACAGACTGACCAGACAGACCAACCTACCAGTCTAGTTGTGGAGCTACCTGCCTGTACAGCTGTTCACCTAATTAAGCTTATAAATTTTCGTACAAATTGGATTTTGAAGCTAGCCAATGTAATTGTTATAATAGTTCTACTGCCGCACACACAACTCAGACTTTACCAGACAGACCAGGCAGACCAAACAGATTGGGAGAGTTGGAAGAGGGAGAGAAGCAGATGGAGGAAGAGGAGCAGGAGAAGGAGGAAGAGGAAAAGAAAGGGGAGGAGGAGGAGAAGCAGGAGGGGGAGGAGGAGGAGGTTTGTGACCAGACCGGATGGTCTGTCTGGTCTGTCTGGTTAAGTCTGAGTTGTGTGTGTGATCATGCATGCATCTACTGCATGGTGGCTCATGACCAAACAAAAGGGTGCACCTTCAGGCTTTGCATAGCCGCAAGGCTCTACTGAACCTCCCCCTGGTCCACCTAGTAGTAAGAGCGCGCTGTGGGCTATTCTCCTTTAAGCCAGGATACCTTATGAATCTACCCATCGGATTCTAAAGGAACTAAACCTGGGGCTAATGCTCTCATTGCCCCATACCATTACTCCTACTCTGGACTTCGACAAACCGTTTATGATGATTAACAAAAGTCGGTCAGAATGGCAGCACGGCACGGCTGTGGGTTCTGTATGGCAGCTTCGAAACATCAGAGCATTTGCTGGGCGATTGTGAGGCTACTTCGAAAGGGAGATTGGCTCTCCTCCATCGCAAATTCCCTGTTATATCAAAATCCTTAACTCCAAGGTTTTTAACGACGGTGTTTATACCATAAACTAAATAAGATACGTCGCAGTGCTCGTTAAGACGCCTCACAGTGATCTGAAAGTTTATAAAAGTGGTATTTAATACTAAATCCTGTTTCTGACCTTGGAAATTTGTATACAGGGGTTTTTCACATCGCTGAATCCAAATCTGATGTCGAAATTTTCAAAATCAAAGATGGCGGATCAAAATGGCAAAAAATAGGATTTTTTTATCGTTAAACCGTGTTTTTTTCATACAGTTTCATAGTTTTATCGTATTTTATGACAATCATAGTCAAGTTTTTATCGGTAAAATAATCAAAAAACTAAAAATTCTACAAATATTGCTGTTTCGCAATATTTTTGTAAATTTCGAGAAAAATTGACTATTACTGACATAAAATACGATAAAACTATGCAACTGTATGAAAACACGCGATTTAACGACGAGAAAATCCTGTTTTTTAAATTTAAAAGCATTTCTTTTAATTTTTGATCCGCCATTTTTATCCGCCATCTTGGATTTTGAAAATTTCGAAATTTCCACATCAGATTTGGATTCAGCGGTGTGAAAACACCCTATATACAAATTTTCAAGGTCAGAAATAGGATTTAGTATTAAATACCACTTTTATAAACTTTCAGACCACTGTGCCTCCTTAAAGAATTAATGAATCAATGAACTCAATTAATGTAAAAAGAAATGCGATTCATTCTCCTAAGAAAAAAATCACAAACCGCACCTAAGTACACGAAAATCTAAATTCCAACCTCAACAATCAGGAATGAACCACTTTTACTGGATACATCAGATATATAGCTTCTATTGAGATACGATTTTATTCATTCCAGCTTTGCAATTATTACACTACCTCTTATCATCTATCTTCTACGGTCGACTGCCACATCGATTTGCTAATCGATTTAATCGCAAATGACGATAGATTAATAGTTTCTTTACTGCTCATTTCCTCTAACCCTAAGGGGGAAAATTACAATTTTCTTAAACGGCATTAAATAGCTTAATTAAAAATTAAATTAAATTTTTAAAGAAAAAAAAAACTTGATAATATTTTATTACAAAAATCTAAAAAAAAACAAGTTTTTTTTGTATCTCTCTAAAATCGGGAAAACCAGCTTTTACTGCATAACGACCAACTTCCTCCTCTGTATCTTCGAAACATAATTAAAAATGAAAAACTAGAAACCACTTAAAGATTTCCTTCTAGAAAGCTGAAAAATCAAATTAAAAAAAATAATAATAAAGAAAAACGTCGTTAATTTATGCAAAAATAATCATTAGATATGGGCAGCAGCTCGGCTACTATATCGACTGGCAGCAACAAATGGCTTGATTGGCCGCGCTAATAGGCGATCGCATGAGTATGACCACTACCAGCAGCTCTACTACAAATTCGTGACTAGTAATGAGCAATTTGCATATGGAAGTCATGGGGTGGGTGGCGATTCCATTTTTGAATGTACGAATGTATTGAAAAAAAATAAGTCTAAATCGATCTGAGATATATATGCACTAAGAAGCAATGATCCTTTAGCGCATGAAAATGGACATAAGAAATGCGCCATGAATGAACTCGATCGTCTATACTATGGTACTTACTGCCACGCAATTGTTTTCCTGGTACTTACAGATACCTCAATCGGCGGCTAGACATGCAAGAAAAAATTGAAAAAAGAAAAAATATTGTGAATTTTAAATATCAGTTGGAAAAAAAATAATGGCATAACTACTAAAAGTCTGACAGTTAGTCGCGTCGCAATTGTATATAAATCGGTGTATTTTTAAATGGCAGACAATTTGGCGGACGGATAACAACTTTTACCGCCACGGTAAGAGTGAACAATAATAGAATAGAGGAGATCTATAAAACACACCGGAGGAGAAGAAGGTAATAAGGAAACTTTCGCGCTTTAGTGTAGGTAAACAGAGGTTAATCTTTGATGATTGCAATTGCAGTAGTTCCCAGGTGAGGAGATTCCAGATTGTTGGCTTGCACCGAGAGAGTGAGTAGTGAGTGCAGGTAGTAGGCCAACAATCAACCAGCAGCCAGAAACCAGCCACAATCAGCTTTACAGAAAGTGAAGAGCGGTACGTCGGAACGACCGATGGTTCAACATTGAAATGTCAATGAAGTCACGATGCGGGGCAATTACTGTTTAACCGGTTTAATGTCAATTTTTTTTTATTATTACTCGTACTACCTTAGCCAGGCACCTTTATCAGTACCGTCGGTGCTGCTGCTGCTGCTTATGCGATGGTTTTCGCTTTTATTTTTTTTTTGTTATCATGTTTTTATCCATGCACTCGATAATTGGTATTGCATCGTCAGCTACAGTTGACAGCTAACAGAGATTTGGTAGCCACCAACACAAGCCGCCGGACACTGATAACCAGTTCTACCGCCAGTCGTCAAGTGGGATGCACTGCCACTTGGTTGATTTCATGTTTTTCCCCCCAAACCCAGCTCCATTTAATGTCTCTCTGTCCTCTCCTATAAAATTACTATTTATGAAAAAAAAATTATATTTTTAATCACAATTTTCTGCTCTTCAATTTTCCACAGGTTACAGGCCGACTTTCTTCGATAACCCTATCCGATGTGAGGTCAATTACCTGTGGACCAAACATGACAACAGCGTTTACATATATATGTGTGAATACTATTTATGGTCAAGGCAATTTCCCCAAACTGGAATCCCTTGAAAGTAAAGGTTAAAGCAGGTAAGACCTGCAATTAGTCCAATTAAAATGCCAGAATCTTGACGAAGAAATTAGTACCTAGATGGTACCGACATGATTATGAGGGCATGTCGGTGTGGCCATTTACCTCAGGTCAGTTGAAGACCATCTTAATAGATGACGACGACGATGACGACCAACGCTAGACCAGGCTGGATGGAAGAGGAATATATGTGATGTGCTGCCCGTCTGTGTCCGTCTTGTTTTGGAATTACGTTTTTAATGAATAGATGTAGACGAAGAATGCCAAGATGTCAAGATCATCTTAAAACAATTTTAATTTCACTGATTTTCACTTGAACGCGTTTTTTTATTAGAATTGAGATGGTAAGACACAGGTGAGGCTTAAGACGAAGCAAAAATAAAATTGTGTGAACACTTTCGATGTCGATTTTTTGGTAGATGCTAGGTTTAATGTCGACTGAGCTCATAGTGTTCATACCAAATCTTTGAAAAGAGGTTATGCTGCAGACTTAGTAGAAATTGTACGAAAAAAAAATTATGTAATAGTTTCGATTTCATTTAATTCAGAGATTTTTTTCTGTACTCAATCCAACGAACCAAATTACTGATGGAGTTCCACATGAGTGTGTTTTAGGTCCAATAAAATAAAAAGAGACCTTCCGATGCTGTTTAGGCTAAAGAAAATGAAATAGTAAACAAAGAAACGTCGTATCGGGAGTCACTTTGGGAGTCATCACACTTGTTGGCTGGATTACTAGACACGGTGCCCTGAATTAGACTAAGACTAGTCGGCCACGTAATCAGGAAATCGTATCCCAAAATGGCATATGGTAGTGGAAATTTCGGAAAATAGACCAGAAGGCAGACCCAAGAGGAGATGGATAGACTTTGTGTCGCCTGAAGCAGTGGCAGTGCTAAACATCCGGAACTGGAGACATCCTGCAAGGGACCGTCAAACTTGGAGGAATGCCCTAGAGGAGGTCAAGGCTCAATTTGGTCTGTAGCGCCGTTGGCTGAATGAATCGATGGTGCCCTGAACTACCTCACAACCACATAGGAAGGGTCGAGGACACTGCAGGCTTTTGCTTGAGGAAAATGAGTCTGACATATTCTCTGTGAAAGGCTCGCGATAGAGGGTCAGGCTGTTTAACTCTTTCAGCTTTGGTGGTCATTAATCTAACCACCTCTTTACGATTTTTTAAAACCCATTTTTACGCCATCTACTGACAATTAGGTTAATTATTACGCTTTTCTATTTCACAATTAACGGAAAAGTTACAAAACTGTGGCGCTAAGGTGCGACAGTTAGATAAAACACTCTATGTGAAAGAATGTGCAGTGCTGATTTTTCAACGAAACATTATTAAAATTCAATAATTAAGGTAAAAGTGATTATTATTTTAAAATTTTAGTGTTTATTTGTTATTTAAAATTCGTTTAGTTGATTTATAATAAAAAATAAATATTATCTTTTGTACTTTTGTATAAATAATGTAAATAATATGGTGGTTAGATTACTAACCACTGTGACTCTAGTAGGTTTTATTTTATTTGTTTCGTCTAACTTTTTTTTAGAATGCCTCGTGTACTTAATAATTGTGACATACAAGAATTTCTTCTGGAAGACATACCTTCAGATGGTGAGAGTATTTGCAGTCTAGAATCAGACCAAGAATGTAATGACGGACAACAAACTATGATGGTGCTTGGTGATATACCTCCAGAGCTTCAGCCAGCATTTGATTCGGATGATGACATACCTTTATCAAATTTTGCGGGTCCTTCAGTTACTCACGTACCTGCTACGAGTGTTACAGCATCATCTACTCATACTGCTGTGGTGGAACCAAAGTGGAAAAAAAACCTCAGAATGGAAAAGCCGGGTGACTACACAGGAGGTGAAGGTATACCAAATGATATCATAGAATTAGAGAATGTTACTCCTACGCAGCTATTCCGCTTATTTTGGTCAGAGGATTTTGTTGAAATAATCTGCTTTCAAACAAATCTATACGCCACCCAAAAAGGAAGACCTTATACACCTACCACACCTGAAGAAATAGAAGTGTTTCTTGCTTTGAATTTGGTAATGGGCGTGAAAAGATCGTCTAGTTATAAAGATTACTGGTCTTCTGCCCCAGATTTGAATGACCCCTATATATCATCTTTTATGTCACTCAACCGCTTTGGCTGGCTTCTCAATAACTTGCATTTGAATGATAACAACCTAATGCCCAATAAAACCAATGCTAATTATGACAAACTTTACAAGATTAGACCTCTGATAGATATACTAAAAATAAATTTCAAAAAAAACTATTACACCTCAGAAAAAGTGGCTATAGACGAAAGCATGATCAAGTTCAAGGGTCGAAATAATCTAAAACAGTATATGCCGAAGAAACCGCGGATATAAAGTCTGGATGAAGTGTGCTAAGTCGGGATATTGTTTGGATTTCGAAATATATACTGGAAAAGAAGGTGACAAAGTACAAACTGATCTGGGCGGAAAGGTTGTTCGACAATTTTGTACAAATTTAAAATCTAAAAACCATAGAGTATTCTTTGATAACTACTTCAACAGTTACTCCTTGCAAGTAGACCTATATAAAGACAACATATTGGCTTGCGGCACTGTGAATTCAAATCGCAAACATCTACCAAAACTAAAAGAAGACAAAGATCTAAGACGGGGACAGCATGATTACAGGATCAGTGACACGAACGTCGCAATTTTAAAATGGAAAGACAAGCGATCAGTTTTCATTCTTACGAACTACTTAGATCCGACTAAGAAAGGTGTTGTTACTCGCGTGGAACGGAATGGAGACAGAAATGAAATAACTTGTCCTGAAGCTGTGATGCAGTACAACAGTTACATGAACTTTGTCGACAAATTTGACCAATTGAAAAGTACTTATGCCATCGACAGAAAATCCCACAAATGGTGGCATCGAATTTTTTTCCACTTTCTGGACTGCGCTGTCATAAACTCATTTTTAGTATATAAAGAGCTCCAGAAAGAACACCATCCAGAATTGGATCAATTGAGCACAAAAGACTTTCGGAGAAGTGTTTACCAAGGGATCCTAGCACCAGCTCATGCGAAGAACCCTAAACGGAGCTCTAAACGCCCCCTCAATAGCTCGATTCCATCTTCTCGATTACCTGTTTTGATAAAACGCCACAAGCCAACAGTTCCAACAGAATTACGCCTGGAAAGCAATATGCATCAGCCAGAGCGATCTACATCACGAAGATGCGCAAAATGCAGCACTAAAAAAAGTCCAGCACGTACTGTATGGCAATGCAGCACCTGTAAAGTTCCTCTTTGCATCCGCAAAAATAAAACGTGTTTTGTAGATTTCCATAAAAAATAACTTATTCATATATTTTTGACTATAAATAATAACCTTTTCCTGACAATGCTTTATGCTGACCGCCATGGTGGTTAGTAAACTAACCACCTTATTCCTTGAAAGTTTTATGAAGTATATTTTTTTCTTATTTTTTTTTTATGAAATAAACCCTAATTAAACCAAATATTCAATTGTTTTATTTGTAACATCGTCTATATGAAACTCTGGCTGAAAGAGTTAATGAGATCCTGCTCGAACAGTCAAGCTTAAATGACAAGCCACTAGGCAGACTTCTGAACCTCTTCAAGCGGTTTGGCCAAGCAGTGGCCGCGGAACTTTTGGACCTAACGCCTAACCAAAAGAAAAAGAACAAAGGAACAGTCACCAGCTCTGCGTTTGAACTCTTGTATGTTGTGGGAGTTCGGAAATTCTGATTGTGAAAGATTGCTCAAGTTTTGATTGAAAGATTGGACAAGTTGTTTTATTCAAAGACGAATTCATACTCTGTAGAGAGAGGACCCACCATCCCAAGTGTTCAAGTTTTGTGATCAATCCCTAGATTCATACCACTATCGACAGTGACATGGCATGCCTATTTTGCTGGACTTTTTCAATAACTTCATCTGCTTTTCAGTGATTGGATGACCACAACGAAAGCGATCGAACCATTTTCAATTCTATCGCCATCTATCGGGAAGGCGCCATGCACTTTTTCAGACATAATACCATAATTCCCAGATTACATTATTGGTTTGGAAATTGCCTAAAATACGTCTGGAATTGAATATCTTTATATTTTCTTAGTTTTCTGAAGAGGTGATGGGGATGTTTAAGTCAACGCTTCTAAACAGAACAGAATCTTGTATCATTGGTCAGTCCTAACTTGTAAAAATGCCACTTAACAAGACAATGACCAGTCAAGAGTTCTGATCTCTTCAATGACAGAATTGCCTTTGCTTTGGCATTATCGATTTCAATGTATATTTTCATCTGGCATATCCCATGTAGGTGGATCCAACATTAGGAGATTCGATCCCTGTGTTAATTATGAGGAGCTAATCTGCAGGGACTCAGTCTCCAAAGTTAGACTCACACGTAGTGCAGGACGTAGAAGATGCTGAGAAGCTGGAAACTCACTTTCCACGTAGCTACGTATCTAATAGGTCTTAGCTTTTGATGCTAATACCATCATTGCAGAAAAGATAGTGACTTTTTTTAGATTTGCATGCGAATCACACTAGTCTGAGTTAAAGGATATACAGGATCGATGGGAACAAGAAGGCTGATAACCTGATAAACGAGGGTAGTTTTGACAATTTTCTGGTTCGGGACCATACTGTGCCATTGGTAGAGCGTTGGTGAAAAGCCGCATCAAAAAAGGGATTAGCGAGGAAAATCGGAAATAGGATTATGCTGTGACCATGTGCAAGAATACTAAGGCCGTGCTTAGCTTGGCAATTACTCCAGCTAAAAAAAATATCGTGGAGCGGAGACCTCTAAGTTGGCTTGAAACGTTAATTTCTGTGCACGATTTCTGGTATCATCTAAAAAGAATGAGAATTCTTGAAGATAACACCTATGCCTTGAGCAACCCGAAACGATCACGCACATTATGTGCAACTGTTGGCCCAAGAGAAGAGTTCTTATCATTGCACTATCGACTTTGCGAAATCGAAGGCCCGTTACAAAAAATTGTTGTTTTGATTTTTGTTTCATTCGTGGGGTTTGTGCAAATGTCTTCTCTTCAGAGTGAACTCCTGCATCAACCAGGAGCTCAAACGCAAGGTCTATAGCCTCCCCTTTCAGCGCCTTCCAGACTCTAATTAATCTATCCTGTCCTCCATTGCTTCGTTGGAACCAATCTTACTGCTAGACATTGCACCATGACCAGTACGACATGACGGAATGGTAGTACAAAAGCTTGGGCTTTCACATAAAAAAATATATATTAGCTATTAAGTTCTCTGCTCATTGAGTCATTCAGTATGTATAGTACTATGGTTTCTTTGCAGATTATCTTCAATGACAAACCTTATTACCTGGTAGTTAACGACATCCTCTGTGCGCCGAAGGTTTTGCGCAATGTTATTTCGCGGAGACAAGTGTGAATACTATCTGCAATGGTCTAGGGGTACATCAGGCAACATTAATCAGATCCTGTGTATTTTGTAAAGACATAGACACCGAATGTATTTGTTTCCGGTTAAGCCTTACTTAAGCCTTTCTCGCTTCTTTATTAGTTTTACATTAACTGGTGGACAGCATTACTGTTGACAATTTGAAATGGGTTTAAATATTAGTAAGTTGGGTCCTAGTGCTATCTGCCGCACTGACAAAAGTTGGTGATAGTGCTCTGCACCGAGCAGTAAACCGAATCTTGCTGGCCTGTCAAACTGTGGGTTGGCCAACCTAACGTTGCTTCGTATCTTCCATTCGGTGGAATGGCTGAGTTGGCTACTTCTACTACTAAATGCGCTAGTGTTGGATTGTAGTAAAATGTTGATGTACCCTCTGGCCTTTGGCTGGGCTCAAGCTATGCCTTCTACTGATAATGTAGTCCTTTTTTGCTTTAAACGCAGTCACACAGAACCCAGTCCCCCACAAAAGCAAATGAGTGGTAAGTTTTTAAACTTCAAGCAGTCACGCAACGCAGGCATTGTTTTTAGTATGTCAAATAATTAAATCAGTTCAGAGTTTGCAAACCCTTATACTACAAACTCTTATAACCCAGCGATTATTTAAACCATTGAAACTGAACTGAACTTGAGAATGAAAATTATATGTGACCAGTCATAAATCACACGCTTTTGTGACTCGTGTTTGGCATTGAGAGTTTGTGCCTATGCTTGTGACTATCAGCTGTTTTGGTATTCTAAGCACCTAGTCACAAGAAAAATGTTAAATAATTCATCGTGTAATGAGATAAAGCAAAGTATGGGCGACAAGGTAGCCAAGAAGCGCCAGATAATACTGATGCAAAAGGCCGAGTGTTCCGTGAGGCCACGACCATCTACGCGGACGCAGAGGAGAACGATCAGCACACTAAACGTATCAATAAAAGAAAAGAAAGTTTGTAATTAGCGATAATTGTCATGCATGTTAGAATTGATCCACTCACCAAGAACTGATCTCAAATGAGAATCGAATTCACTTTAAATTTGGCACTCACTTCACCGCAGTCGCTTGTCATATGACATATTGACATGTAGCAGAGGAGTCACAACTCTTAAAAACCAAAGGAGGTAAATAATGAAAGGGTAAATCTCCATAATGAGTTCTTCCCTTAGCTCAATGGGTTCCACAAACGGGAAAGTCGAAAATGCAAAATTGTTAAATCACGTAACCACTCCTTTCAACAGGAGTTTTCCAAAAAGAAATCGGTTAAGAATAAGCAGGAAGGAGAAATGACCGAGGTGACCAAGTGAGTGTGGAGATAGTGGAAATCGCCTTCATCTTGACTAAATAAAATAGGAATAAGTGGATAATAAAATAAAATATAAGTATTGTGAACAGTTGCCTTTTAGTTAAAATAAATGATGGATTGGTTATGTTTTAAGTTCTTCTCTGATTGTGCGTGGTGTCGTTGAGTTTTGTTTAAGGTAAAAATAAAGTATAAGGAAATTCGACTACGACTGACTTACGTTAAAAACAAGACACGATCAAATCATGAATCCGATTGGCGGAGAGGAAGCGACGCTGATGTCCCAGGCAATGGGAATATAAGAACCAGGATCGAATCCTACTCAGTGCAGACATGCTTTTTTATATATATTCAATTTGCATCAAGCCTCCAAAATCATGAAGCGAAGAATTTTTATTGCGTAATTAAAGATATAAGTTAAACCAACGACGAAGACACACACCTGAGTGAGCTACGCCAGTAGGGAATGGAAGCCTTCCAGAGCCGATTCTGTACACTTTCCTTTGAATGTCTACTTTCTAGATCGAATCATCCCTTCGATTAACATTGCGATGTCCTAGGGTCGAAGGCATAACGACCACCTTTTGCAATACAATTCATTCCAATATGAAGGTATAAGAGAGATTTTTTGCCTTACCATACATTCCAATATGATGGCTTCCAATTTCTACCAAGATATCCTGCATTCCGATTTCGTGAATTCGTAAATTCCCTACTGGGACCGGAACACCGAATGTATGTGAATGTCCGAGCACCTCTCATCGAATCTGGCTTTGTTGTGGGTCGAGTCACAGTCACAGTTAGTGTAGATGCAAGTGATGAGAGTGAATTTGCTGGGTTCTTGTAATGTTCTGGTTGTACATTCATTCTTCCACCCAAGGCCTCCAAAACCTGGAAGCGGTTTTCAAGGAATGTTAAGAAGTCATTCAAAGACGCTAACTTCTTTGCATTTGCAAGGCATTGCTCGTACAATGTATGTTCAGTTCAGTTTTCGCTGCAGGATATGAAACAGAAACGGGTCCAGGAAACGGAAAGCCTTGAAGGCATGCTTGGATTATATCATGCAGATTTTTTACAGATGTTGCAGTTGGTCGCTTATTTCATAAGAGGGCTGACGCATCTTCGGATTGTTGTAGCGATCTTGAAGAGTTCTTAATGCTGCTGTGTAATTCTCTTCTGACAGAGCGAAATGTCTTACTAGACGATCTGCCTCACCTACAAGTTTAGTCTTCAGATACATCTTTTTAAAATTGGCCAGTTCCTATCTATGAACCATTTCTGTGTTCACAAATACAAATCGTGAAAATGCTTCCATTTTAGATAATTTCCATTAAATTTTGGAAGTTCTATCTTTGGAAGTTCATAAGAGAGTTTGATTGCCTGCTGTTGGCTGCTGTTAGCACCATGGCCTTACTTACTGCAAACTAGTTGTTAATGCTACGACTGGACATCTTAAGCCTGGATATAGCGATCGATGATATCAACTAACTACCAAGTCTGTTATTTAATTTCACAATATGAGACCAATTGTGCTTCTTGATTGCTTCAATTTTAAATACGCCAAATACTTTTCAATGCCTCATTTATAATGAGTTCAAAGATTGGACACTCAGAACATCCAATCTTCTGTTTTAGTTGCAATCTCGTGATGACTTTAAAAAATTCTAAAATATATTGCAGATTTTCTTCAAATCAGGCTAAATTCTCCCCCGAAATTCTAAGAGCAGTCACAAGTCACAACCCAATCACAAGTTTGTGATGTATGTCAACTTGAAGGCCTATACTCAATAAAAATTAAGGCAAAAGCGAAGTAGAAGTGAAGTAGACCAAACTTCTGTCAACATTGACATAGAAACCAAAATAAAAATTTCATTAGAAGTCGTCAAGTCGCACGAGTCGCCAAAGTTTGTGACTTATACCTGTCACAATTTTAAAATAGGAGGTCTTCGGTCTATAATATCAGTTAAAGGTTCAATGAACATTACTTTATTAAGAAAAATTATCTGAGCCGAAAAACAATCTAAAAGAGTTAGGAAACCATACCACACATTTCCGTAAAGAAAAGAGCTTATAATTCCAAGACTACACTATTACTTTCAATTCTTGATTTAAAATGACTATAAAATTAAAAAAAAATAGTGAAAGGTTTCATCTCCACCCCAAACAAAACTTTCTCATATACACGATAATTACGATCGTTATCCTTTTCGCAATAACAAAAATTTCTCATTCACAATTTAAAACCTTTCATAAAACAATGATACAAAATAAATTAACGTCAAATCAAACTCCATCACAAAAAAACAAAATTAGATTAAAAGAAGACTGAATGAAGAAGCAAAAAAAAAGTAATTTTTGCTACACCCAAAAACTTTCCCAAAAAATTTCAAATGACTGTTGGTGCAAAAAAAATTATCAAAAACGATTTCATGCATTAGAAAACATTGCGACTTCAATGAGGCACGAAATCTAATTTCATTCATTCTTTTCCATCATGATCCATGGCTCTATTATATTGAGTAAAATATGCTACACAAATTATATCTAATTTCTCCATAAGTGGCCGGGCATATAGTCTCAATTTACACAGGTATAACGTTTTGTCTCTTCTCTCCAGCTTCTAGTTAACTGCCTCCTCCCATGTATACTTCTACATATAAGTTTCCCATTGAGGTGTAATTATGTTACTGATCGTCCGCCAAAAAGCAATTAAAGTGAAAGTTACTTTCGCACTCGTTCTTATTATGCGTTATGCAGCACACACCGGAGGGTGAACAGCCGAACCGGCACATGTCTTGAACCCAAGATCATCCAATCATCTAATGTGCGTTCCAGTGCCACGCAAAAAATTTCACAACCATCCGACATCTGGTTGTGAAATGTTTAGAATTCTTTGCACATGCATCGAAATCTTTTTTATTGAACCAGCCAGATACTGCATAACTTGATGCCTGGACAGATGGACGGGGAAAAGCTATCGTAAGGCATTTATGTATGTGACCTAATCCCACAGATGTCAACAACAATTCCCAAAAAGTGATCATACCAATGTGATAAACGCTCCGATATCGGATATATGTAGGACTTTCACTGTCCATTTCACAAAATGAATTCTTCGGTAGGTTATCTGCGATCTTGTGTCACGATCAATTCAACAACAACAACAGCACCACCAGCAGCAGCAAAGAAGCTGATCTTGTAGAGTGTCCACAAAACTGATCGACATCGTGCTGTCGATTGTTTTTTTATCTCTCTGTTGGTTTTTGTCTCTATCTCTCTTTCTCGATTAAACTTAAGCAAAAACTTATTAATTAGAGCATAGTTTACATAGATCCACCTTCAATCTATACACTATTCATTGACAGATAAAAAAGTAGGCAATCGATCAATTATTGTTTGTTGACCAATTGATCAATGAAGCAACACACAAGACTGATCGTACGTGAACGTTTTGTTGTATATATATTTTTTTTGGTTCAGTAAGAGTTCGTCGTAACTCTGCAGACCGATGACCCCCAGGTATAAACTCGTAACCGGCAGCCAAAGGTATTTTAGTCCAACAGAGTAGCCAGCATCAACAACGACCAAACAAAAAAAATCAACGCAGTCCGATCGTTGACCAACTTTCTTTCATTCATTTCCATGATCGCCTCTGAGCTTGCGATCAGTAGGTGGGAAAATATGATGGACCCACGATGAGGATCACTCAATCAATTTCCAGTATAACAAAATGACGAAGCGTTGACTAAAAATTTGACGCCCAACCCTTCAGCAATGATTACAGATAGATAGACATGATCTGTGCCGATGATCGTGCAATCCGTATACTAAAAATTTGCTTGATGTCCAATGAGACAAAACGATCGATGAAAATTGGATGACGTATCTACAAATCCGCGCAACAATCAGCCACCTTTGACAGGTACAACGTGTAATGTTTAGGGATTATCTTAATGGGTCCAACTTTCATCCGTTACCAACATCCATCCAGAAATCACGATCTTTTTTCGATGATGTTGTTTGCTTGTCTCTGTTACTTATTGGAAGATTTATGTGTAAATTTACTGCGGGAAATCAATGTTTCTTGTCATATCCGATGACATTTTGTATTCCCGCGTGTGGTATGCACAGACGTAGGTGGCTGGAAAAGTAGGAAATTGTATGATAACGACAGTGTGTGATTTTTTATGTTGTTGTTGGAATATATCATAACGTGAGAATTTTGTAATTTTTTTTTGGGAAATTTTGTCAATAAATATTTTTTATCATCAACAATAAATCAAGCATATGGGAACTAAATCTTTTTACTCTAAATCTTTAGCTTTAAAGCCCACGTTATGTGAATGAGAAATGAAAATTATAAAATTTCAAATAAGGCACAAAACAGATTTAATCTCATCAATTCGAAAATGTTGAACCCCTCCTGGTCGATCGATGTTAGGATAGCCAAGCTCAAGCTCTAGCGATATTTGCATAACAAAATTTAATTTAATTTAATGGTCCACTCTAGACCAACCGAAAATGGTCACTAATCCTTACGTAATCCTCGAAATCTCATCTAATCGCCACCTTCCCCCCAAAAAATTGGCCAATCTTGACATCCTCCTCGACATTGAGCAAAGTCGAATGCAAATGCCAAGCGCCATATCAAAATTTGCCAGATTAAATCTTCTAGACAAACAAAGAAGTCCCACGCCAAACACAATTTCGTATGTCCAAAAACGGACGAACGGACGGACGGCGCTGTGTTACCTTGTCTAAATCACTACTTATGCTATTCGTGAAAAATGTCCCGATCCCCGAAGGAAGGAGGGTAGGGAACCCAATTCGACCCGGTGACCCCGACGGCCACATCATTTGCCTAAATGCTGATGATGGCTGAGATGATGTTGATGATGCTAGATGCTAGATGGGGGCACGGGGCTTTCTTTCCAGCATATTTCCCAAGGTATGTAGCACCTGAAGCTGTGATCGGATCAGCTTTCGGCACGTTTTCCCTCAGCCTTAACCTTAACAGCAGCGGCAGCGTCGGCACAGCTGTCTGGCGATCATCACTAAAGTGGGCACGATCCACAATAGCGCTGGGGCATAGTAAAGTTTTCGGCCTCCATCGATCGGCAGCTAGGCTAGGCTCTCGATAGAGGCTTTAGGCTTCTACAGATTTCACTTGACGACCAAGACGACGACATGATGGAAAGTTGTTGATCAACTATGGACCCACGAATGCACGTGTTTCTGGAGGCCTCGAATTTTACGATCGGGCGACGCTGGTGACTTTTGAATTTTTTTTTTCTTAAAATAAATAAAAAAAATAAAAAAAAACTCCAAAAAAATTTCTTCTGGGATTTTCTGTGTTTTTATCGGATACCACCGAGTTTAAACTAGGTGTCAACTTTCTCGTTGATACAGGTGCTATGATCTCTACAGGTTGTCAGGTATTTTTCTATATACACATCTTGTATAGCTGCCACAAAACGTGGAAAAAGCGGACACTGAAGATAACAAACACTGATGGACTATGGTAATGTTACGTTTGTTGCTTTTTATTGTTTGGTTTAAGATCAAGAGGAATTACAATTTTTATTTTATCAATTTTTAATTAATTTAAGCTCGTTAAGAGTTAAGAGAATTATTTTTCAAGATTTTTAAGTGGTGATAGTTTAGCGTATGCGGCACTTTTGTAGTTGGATTTTTGTAAATGGACTTCTATTTTTAATGCGATCATATTGACTGACTGATATTCACTCGTTTATATGGGAAAAAAATACGATTACACGAAAGTTTGTTCATTTAACTAAGATTACTCTAAGCATCCACAAAATCTTGAAGTGATCTTCAAACTTAGTTCAGCAAACGAGATAGATCATTGTGTTCGATAAACTAGTGTAGTATCTGTGTGTAAACTACAATCAAACTTAAACTGATAATACTGAATTTAGAAAGAGTTTTTGGATCTGAACTTCTCAACTATAACGATCACCCGCCTTTGAAAGTATTTTACTGATCCTATCAAACTTGAAAAGTTAAGTGTCCAAAAAAAGCACGTTCAGGATCAAACTACCACTACTACTTATCACTCAGCCATTTTAGTGAAATAAGCGATGGAAAGTTCACTTGGTATGATCACTTAACAAACTCAAGTTCAAACAAGATTCAATTCAAGCTTGATTAGATTCAATTGTAACTGGATCGCCTGTAGCTCAAATTGAATTTTTAGGAGATCATGATGATCTAAAACTCCATAGGATTAATTCTAAACGATCACCGATATGCATATATTACTCTGATGAATATTTCATAACTGATCAAGCCATGCTACTCCTATCTTTATAAGAACACGATCGCTGCATATTATAAACAAATATAAAGATATAAATTGTCGATTTAAAATACTTGGATTAAACAACAATTTTCATGTAGAAGACAGGACGAAAACTGCTACGAAAAGTTTTTAGCCAAAATTTTATGTTGACAAGATTCAAGAATACTGACGATCGGCGATCGTAGAATTTTTTTATGAGAAAGTTTTGAAGACAAGACCTGCCAAAGCCGCCCAACTTTTAAATTTGGGGTGGGGGCTCAATTATCATCTAAGCAGAATAGGGCTAGTAATTGATTGGGACCCCCGCTGTGCGATTGTGAGGTTACAGAAACGAGGAGATTGAATCTCCTCCATCGCATATTCCCTGCTCGCAAGAAGACTTGAGAAATGAATCCCAAATCAATTTGAGGCTATATCAAAAGCTTTAACCTAGAAAGTTTTTAAGTTTTTAAGGACGAGGTTGGCCCATAGACCAAATAAAATAGGTCCCAGTGCAGACAAATATCGCGAGCAGTTCAGGAATTACGGCAAATAAATAACGGCGGGAACAAATCTTTATTTAAAATATTTGTAATTATATAATCTAATAAAAAAATGAATTAATCTTGTCAAATATGTGCAGTAAAATCCAGAACGTCCCGTCTGCGGTATCTTCAATTCGGAGAATCAATCCCTAAAAAAATAAAAGGCTACCCGATATAAAAATTCTTCTTCTTTCTACATAAAACACTCAACCGAGCAACGTTAATTGTTTTTCTCTAATTATTCGTTCGACACAAAGAAGCCCCCTTAAAGAAAGAAGAAGAAAGCCATTTGTCCAATACTACTACGGCTTGTCTTCAGAAATTGTCCTGTTAAGAATTGCTAAAATCATTTCCATACAGCAACCATTAATGCCAAAAATATTCAAAATAATCCAAACGTAGTTTGACACCTCTTCCGTTCGACGACGGATCGAACACGTTGAAATTTGTGAAACCATTTTGCCAACCATTTGTACTTATTGATTACGCAGCAGTTAAGTTTAAACCTTTTGGATTTCGTTTTTATTTCATGTATGTATTTGTTTGCTATTTAATTTAATTTGTTATTATTACATTGCAAATCCAAGTGTTTAGAAGGTGTTTAGAAATAAAACACTTTAGTGTTTTATTTCTAAACGATAAAGTATTTAATGGTGGGAAGTGTTTACTTTTAAAACAGAAGAAGCGATTAATGCACAACATCTAAACGCTAAATTGTTTGATTCTTAAACACTTAAAGCATTTAACAGAAATTAAACGCGTAAGATGTTTAACAAAAAATTCTAACCTAAGCACAAGTGTTTAAAAGTAAAACACTTATTCGCCAATTAAACACTTGGGAAAGTAAACACTTAGTTATGATAAAACACTTAGGGGAAATAAACGCTCTAGCGTTTTATGTTTAAAGTGTTTAGAGGTTGGTGTCTCTCTGAAAATGAAATACTGGGTGATCGATTTAGAGGTACTTTTTTCAGAAATAAAAAAAATAAAAAATTTAATTATATCGGGTAATTTTTATTATCATACAAAAGAACTAGAATTTTAAGAAACAAGGAAGTTATTGCATTTTGCTTTATGAAAAAACCAAAAAAAATCACTCAATTAACAATTCTTACACTACAAAGCTGGTAAATAAGTTTCTATAAAACTTAAATTTTTTTGAACTTATCACATCAAATGTTTAGGTTTCAAAATGATACCGTCCAAATTATAGCTCAAAATATGTATTTGTTAATTAACAATAATTGGCCAAAATACAAAAATTTAAATATCTCGAGTTCACTATAACAAAAATTAACTTTATTTTTTTTAAATTAAAGGTCCCAAAATTCTCTACCAGATCTGAAAAAAAATTTCAAATTGTTTTTTCAAAATGGCCGAAAGAATACCATTGTTGTTATTCGAGTAATAAACAAATGTAAAAAAAGTAACCAAAATTACATTCAAAATTGTTCTTTTTAATGCCATTCGAAAGCTGGCGTCGAAATCTACATTTTAATTGTTGCTTTTTCATTTTGAACTTAATGGCATAACATGGTGGTTTATTGACACCAATTTTCAGGGTCTTTTTATAACATCAAAAATTATATTTTCTGAATGTTTCCTGCAAATTGGTCTAGTTGATGGTCTTGGGCACTAAAATGAAAAAAATACTGTTTTTTCTGGTTCTTTCAGTTTTGCAAGTTATGTACGTACTTCAGAGACTCAAACCAACGAGGATTTATAGGCAATTCTATTACGAAGAGACTGGTTTTTAGTTTGCCCCGATCCGACTTATAGAACCGGAGTTATTCACATTTTAAGCTCGTAAGACGCGGTAAAAACACTTTAACTGTTTATAAAAAAAGTAGCACAAGGATTTCGAGGTTCAAACTTAGGAATATACTCCTGGTGACACTCCAAACAAGATATAATCATAACTCGCTGTATACATACTATACCTACTTCTCATTTTTTGGCCTTTTTTTACTTCATTTGTTGTTTTCATTTATTTATCTTAGTTTATCCTGAAATTTTTACGCCTTTGTTGACATGTATTTTTTAAATGAAATTGAAAATAAAACCATAAATCTGCTTAAATATTAAGAATTTCAAATTATCAGTATCACTGCAAATCTGAGGTTTTAGAAGTGTGTTATTTTAAAACGCTTAAAACGTTTTATTTTGACGTCACCCATTTGATTAACATTGTCGCTTAACACTTAAAAGCGTTTAAAAAATGTCTACAATGTTAATCAAATGGGTGACGTCAAAATAAAACGTTTTAAGCGTTTTGAAATAAAACACTTTCAAAAGCTGAGATTTGCACTGATAAGACGAGAAAAAATATGAGCGACCCATATTTCACGCAGTTATGCTAATGCCCGCCAAGGGTACCATTTAGCATATTCAGTAAAGCACATCTCGTTCTATCACGGAAGTCAAGCATTATTGGAAGTGGTTTATACTTAGTCGGGGGACCGCATGGAAAAACGGCACTCGGGTTGGATTTTTTTTTGTTTTTTTCTCACTTTTTGCAATGTTAGTATTATGTTTTAATATAATATTGATTGCTACAAACGTTTACTAATTAAACACTTGAGTGTTTACCCATTAAACGCCGGTAAGTGTTTAAAATTCGTCTACAACGACTTAAACGCTTTAAGTGTTTAGAAACTAAACACTTGAGTTTACAGTGTATGTTTGCATTTATAAGTATAAATACTTGTAGAAGTGAAAAATAAATTCATTCATTATTTGAAGCTTGAGAATTGATTTTTATCATTTATAATTAACATTCATTGCGCTTAAGTGTTGCACATATAGCGCAGCTCATCAAAGTTCTAGGTGTTACTCCTAAATCAAAAAACAAAGCGAAGAAACAAAAGAGTTTCTCCGCTTAACAAAATACACCATTAATCAGGAATCACCCTCTGTACTACCAGTTCCCCATGAAGTTGGTCACGTCATGGTGCAATGTTTAGTTTAGGTTTGGTATTTGAGGAGTCAGGAGGGCGTTGAAAGAGGTCGCGATGAACTGTGCGTTTGAACTCTTGGGTGTTGTGGGAGTTAGGAAATACAGACTGTATAAGCTTGCAAAGCCTCAATTTGAGCTGTAATGCCATGACTGGAATAGACTTCGACGGGGTATAGCGTTGGATGAGAGGTAAGAAAAAAGTGAGAGAGATGCTCCTTGACCTGCAACATCGGGAACTTTCGTAGTAGTCCGGGGAAATTAGCAAAAAAAAACGCACGAAAGGAGACAAAATTCAGAAATGGCTGAAAATTTGTCCCCAGCTTCCTTGGGACTGTTTAAGAAAACAATTTCGGAATCACAAAAAAAACAAAATGGCCGCCGGGAATATAGCGGTTTCCGGTGTTTTCCTTGTATCTCGGTTTCTATAAGTCGTACAACCCCGTACAAAGGTGCTAAATGTTGACAATGAAATTCTCTACAACTTTAGTTTTTACAAGATCTTGACCCGATTAACCCTATCAAAGTTAATCAAGGTCAAAGTTTCCAAAAATCACTTTTTGGGGAAAACATCACTCAAAAACTGGTTTTTTCGAAAAAAATTTTGATCAGTCAATACGAAACGTTATTGCCCACAAAAAAGCCTTGTGACATTTTTTCGAAAACTTAACCCTTTTGAAGTTATTCAAGGTCAAAATTTCAAAAAATCAGTTTTTGGTCAAAAAATGACTCAGAAACTGATTATTGAGAAATTTTTTTTGTTCTATTTATACAAAAGAATATTGCCTACCCTAATGACACCCTTGCCATTTTTTCGAAAAATTTTGCAAAAATTAATAGTTTGTGATTTTTTGGCCGAAAAGTGATTTTTGGAAAATTTGACCTTGAATAACTTCGAAAGGGTTAAGTTTTCGAAAAAATGATACAAGGCTTTTTTGTAGGCAATAACGTTTCGTATTGACTGATCAAAATTTTTTTTCGAAAAAACAAGTTTTTGAGTGATGTTTTCGCCAAAAAGTGATTTTTGGAAACTTTGACCTTGAATAACTTTGAAAGGGTAAATCGGGTTAACATCTTTGTAAGAACTAAAGTTGTAGAGAATTCCATTGTCAACATTTAGCACCTTTGTACGGGGTTGTACGACTTATAGAAACCGAGATACAAGGAAAACACCGGAAAACCGCTATATTTCCAGCGGCCATTTTGTTTTTTTTGTGATTCCGAAATTGTTTTCTTAAACAGTCCCAAGGAAGCTGTGGACCAATTTTCAGCCATTTCCGAATTTTGTCTCCTTTAAATGCTAATTTCCCCGGACTATAGGGTGATCCACAATCTGATGACTATTTTTGGTGTCTACGAAGAGCTCGGCCAGAAATACTGGTGCCATTTGAGCAGCTCAGTCAATTTGTATTGTGAACATTGAAATCATCAGCAACAATGATTTCACACTCAGGGTTGAAATTGACGTTTCGTTTCTTATGTTAGAACTTCTGAATAGGAAGCAGAAGAATATTAAGTTGTTTCGAATGATGATTTTAAGCCAGAGGTTGTTAAAATCAGAAGAGCTTCTTTTATAAACTTTATGACAAGCCACGTCATTCCTGACATAAATGGCAACACACGTATGGGAGGAGAGGTTTTGCATGCCGATACCTGGTAATAACCGAAATCAACATCAGGTTATATTTGTGTTTCAATTAAAGGGCGGTTTTAATTGAGATAAGTGACCAAAGCGCATGTTACAAAAGTCTATACAATTTTTTTTGAAACGGGCCTTCAGCTGCGCGAGTTCAATCGTCACAACTAGGTTTGTGTTTTTTTTCGATTTTTCGTTTCCCACTCAAACATCAGAGTCATGGAAATCGTTATGACTCTTAGGATGGGGCAAATTACATCGACCGGCAAATATTGGTTGCGGTGCCCGCTAAACCGAGCTTCGAATGTAGATTGGCAGTCAGTTTCTTAGTTATCATTAGTATTTAAAAAAACGGCCAAAGACAATTTGGATGATTGGTTGTGGCATAATAATGAACGATGCTGACAAACAAAAGTGTTCACTGTCTAAACTATACTCTTAATTTTCAATCTCGTCTTATCTATTACACCGGTTACAGTAACTCTTAAAGATGATTTTTTATATTAAAGAGACTGACTGTCCCATCTCTGAAGATTTTAAAAAAAAACATTAAACTATAACTAAATTTCTAATCAATACAAAACAAAGTCACAAGATCACCTATACTTGCATGCTAATCTCTTCAAAACGACGCTTATAACCGAACCGTTAAAAGAATTAGCTTAGGATTATGAAAATTAAATACGAAACCAGCCAATTAGTTACGCATAAGTGAGAAGAGATTGAAGAAGAACGCGAGAGAGAGAACAAAAAACTCCCAGACTAATAAAATTCAACAAAACTCCTTCTTTAATCCTTACAGTAGACTAAACGATCTCTTCTGTAGACGGCATAAAATTCCTGTTTTACGTAAAATCTACATAAAATTATACCTGTTTAATCACCACCTCATAAAATCTTTCCGAGGTTTTCAAATCAATGCTTACCTGCAAGTAGAAAAAAAGAAAAGAATTTGTTAAGCAAACAATAACGCAAATTTGATTATAAAACATAACCTAAAAAAAATTTATATTATGGTAACAACACCAACACCAACAAGAAATGGGCATAAAGACTTCATTTGCATAATCATAAATTGCATAAAATATGATTTTCACGTCCCATCATCTTTAATTAAAAGCAGATAACCGCTGACGACTAATTACCAGGACAAAGAGATGAGATAAAGAAAGAGACGTGTTCAGATATTCAACTCCTCAACTTGTCATAAATAGCTACAAAACCAAGCCGCAGCGCGTGTTACGCAAGGTATCTGCGCGCGCATTGTAGACCACATAGATCCAACCATAGTCGCTATTGTTTGGTCTAACATAATCGAACAAAAGGAAATTTAAGGATAATTACTAGACGAATTAATAATTGGAGACATCAAAAAGTGCATATCACCTTATGGTAGTTTGTAATGATACCACAGATCACCGCTAGATGTCAGCTATGGTATTACGCAATAACGTCACAATAGAGATGGTATATTGCGCCTCATCCTCACACTCCGAGATCCAGTGGTGCAGTTGTGCCTTCCGTTTTTGGCGGGGCAATTACACCTCGGCGCTCGATCTTGCTGGGTGGGTGATTCAGCAAAAGTTTGATCGTCAGTTAATTTTTCAAATTTGTACCGCCGATCATTGCTCGATGACGAATTCGCGCCATTTTAGAGATGGTAGAAACAGCCACTGCCTGTCTAGATTCATCCTCCTCCCATCGATCAATACCCCTTGGCTGGATTGCCTGCTATGGACATGGGATCTCCGGCGAAGATTGATGATCGATGACCGGCCGATCGAGGCTCGATCGTGGCCGGCATTGTACTTTCGCCTTTGCCACGAAATTTGTCGAGCCCCGGCTCGTCGTCGTCGTCGCACACAATTGTAAGTCGGCGGGGAATTTGAAACGGACGCACCCGGGGCTGATTAATGATTCGGCGGATTTTTCGGCATATTGCAAACTACGAGCGATCTTGGGATCTACATGCGATCCTCGATGTTCTCGCGTTCTTAACTCGACTATCCTCGCCCCCGTCGTCTACGTTCCATCATCTTTCGCCGCAGTAAAAATTCACTTGAGGCGAAATGTTGTGTTGTATTTTTTTTTGTTGGTTTGGTTTGGATGGTTGGTTGGTTAGTTAGTTAATTGCTGATATTCGACTGGCGATAAAATTGCTTTCGTCTTTGGATATCTTTTTTTGGGGGCGAGCATGTTTTGTGATGATGTCGGCGGTGTTTGCTCTGTTTGGACAGGATCCATCACCTGCAAGTTTACCGGACATAATTTTCGCGGTCTTCAGATTTAGGTAGAAGTACTTTTCAGTAAAATACTTTGTGGAGCGGTAACAGCACACACAGCAAATGAAAGTTTTTGGTCTACTTTGGATTGATCAATCTATCAATTCGTCAATAGACAACTAGAAAGAAATTATGAGAAAGAGAAAATCTTTTTTTTGTTGTTATTTCGCAGCTATCTATCTCTCTCTCGCTGTCTGTGTCTATTTTTAAACTAACAACAAGTGCGGCTTGCTTGAGCATTTGGCCTTTCGGTGAAGTAGGTTGGCCCTGCATTGAAGAGCTGCCATATTTCTTCGGTAGACACACTCAATATTGAGTGATATAACATAATTTTTATGCCAAATTTTTTTTTGGTGGATCAACTTTATTGTAACTTCATTATTTTGAGTGAAATTTTGCAAGAACACTTTATAATTGGATGATTTGCAAAAAAACCCGAAATTATTGGTTGCAATTCTTTTTGTTCATGTGGCATTAATACAGGGTGGTCATACTAGACTATAACTTTACTTTACAATTATTATTAATAACAATTGAATGAAAATTTTTGTTGAAATGTGTGTAATGTTAAGAAAATCAATAAAAGAGAATGAGAAAGGGTCAATAGGAAAGAAAAATGTTGAAAGCGTTATGTTAACCACAGTATGGTGTAAAATTAATGAATGGTGTCATAATTTTTATGAAGTAGCTAGCAGAGAAAATAGAAAATTAAAAAATTGTTTGCTGACCTAATTTTTAAGAAAAAGTTGGAAAGATTTAAAAATTAATTAAAGAAAGCAAGCAATGGTGTATTAAGGCCCCCACTAGATGTAATTGTGAAATGAGAACTTTTCTGTAATTTTAAAAAATGATAATGCGTGAAAGGTGAAATTCTTTATTTATTTTTTCGAAAGGTTAATTTAATTTTTTTTTAGTTTTTTTTGTATAGAAGAATGATTTCTTTTGCGTGTTTGATTTTTGATGATTCTTTACAAATAGTTTTTTATTAAATTTAAAACCGCCATTTTCCAACCAATAGATGGCGACGCTAGCAGGTAAATGTTGGGGAAAAATGTCAGGTAAGAAACGTCAAATAATAAACTAGGCATCTGTCAACATGTCATTACATTTGTGAATTTTTATCGACGTTTTATAGTATATGGTTTTTGTGCGTGATAATGGCGATCTTTGAGAAAAATAAGCTTCATTTGTGTGAAGTTTTGCTTTTTGCCTTCAATTCGAAAAAAAACTGCGGCTGAGGCGCGTTTTATGCCTGTACAAAATTATGCTGAGGTTTCTATAAGTAAAAAAAATATGTCACGAATGGTTTCAATGCTAAAAAAGTGTGTGTTTTTTTTAGGGGAAAATAAGGAGCACTCCAGATGAAAAAGTTGAAGACGCAGAATTGAACGGATTCCTGGTTGAAGATTCAAGTCAAACGTAACAAGACCTTGCAGACTCAATGCATGACTCAAGCCATTTCCCATCATTTGGAAGCCTTGAGAATAATTCAAAAGCAAGGAAATTGGGTGCTAAACGAGTTGAAGCCGAGAGTCGCCGAGCATATTTTTCTTATGTACGAACAGCTACTCCGAAGGCCACGATGAAAGGTTTTTTTGAATCGTATTGTGCCTGGCGATTAAAAGTGGATCAAAGCAAAAAAAATCGTGGGAGCATCAACATCAGCGGCCAAGCCAAACATCCTTGGCTCGAAGTACATCCTGTGTATTTGGTGGGACCAGCTCGGCGTGGTATAGTATGAGCTGCTGCAACCTCGTTAACGAACAGAACTAATACTTTTCTGCCGAGCATTGAAGGAAAAACGGCCACAATTTGAGTAGAGCCGTGACTAAGTGATTTTTCACCACAACAACCCTCGGCCGAAAATTGCTAATGTCGTTAAAACATACTTGGAAAAACACTAAATTGGGACGTCCTGCCCACCTGCCGTTTTTCTCCTGACATCCGCTTTTTCGACTACCACCTATTTCGATCGACGACCGATGGCCTAGCTGAGCATCACTTCCAGTCCTACGGAGAGGCCAAGTTGATTTGTGGATCACCTCAAAAGACGTGCAGTTTTTTCTAAGCAGAATTCGTATGCTGCCACAGAGAGATGAGAAAAATAGTCGAACTTATTTTTCTATAAAAATGAGACTAATTTTATCTCAGGCATTGAAATATTGTGCTACCCCAAAACTAGGGTATCGGTATCCCGGAGTTTTAAACTCGCGTCTGACTACAAACCCAGGGGTCCGTGGTTCGATTTCGCACTGGAGCATTATTCTTAGATCGCCGAAATGAGCATTCTGTCAACGTTAAGTTTTTAAATGGCAGCCGGTGAGGCAAAACCTCGTGTTGACGGTAGCAGTTTATTCATTACTGTACCTACTATCGTTTCCACTAGATCTTGCTGTCCGACATTGCATTCTAGGGCGACAGAATATTTTGGCCTATCACTAAGCGGTAGTCTTTCAAATAAAAAAACTGTGATGCCTAGAGTGGCTCCGAGTGAAGGCCTTTTGTACTGTGGCAGGTTCTATAATTCACTTTTTTTTAATTGGAAAACCATGCCTAGGAATCATTCTTTGTACTACCAGTCTGTCATGTCGTTAAGGTCATGCTGCAATATCTAGTAGAAAGCTTAGTATGAAG
Organism: Thereva nobilitata; assembly: GCA_963855945.1. Classification (NCBI taxonomy): domain Eukaryota; kingdom Metazoa; phylum Arthropoda; class Insecta; order Diptera; family Therevidae; genus Thereva; species Thereva nobilitata. The sequence continues at coordinate 77,568,025 of OY979698.1, read as the reverse complement.
GGTAGAGGAGAAGTAGGACAGATTAAAGGAGATTTGCGGTGTTGGAGTAGGTATCGATGAACTTTATCTGACTGCGGCAGATGGTTCCATAATCGAGTTATTCTATGTATAAACGAACTTCTAAACCGTACTGTGCAGGAAAAGAGTACTGAACAGTGTGAAAGTGAGCTGAGCGGGCTAGTCTTGTGTTGCGGGAAAAATACTTCCGCCTAGACCGGTAATTTCAGTGAAACAGTCGCTGTAGTGATAACGATAAAACTTTGTCAAAGGTGGTACATACCTACGAAGGCCCAATGAGTCAATGGTGGCGAACATGGTGAGATTACCGATGAGTTTTAAGGCGCGACATGATTCTTGTGGCCCCAGTCAAGAATAAGGTGATTGAATCGGACATTAGTTCACGATAATGAAGACAAGGTCTAGCAGTTGCTTGTCTTATATTGTTTCACGCGTAAGAGTAACCAAACTGTGGACTGGATTCGAAGTGATTGAGTGCAGGTCATAAATAAAGCGTAGGAAAAGTGTGAGTGATAAAATTGAGCCCTGGGGGGAGATGGTGTTACACTTGTGTTATCATCGGATTTCATTTTCCTTATGCAACGCACTTAAATTCATCAAGAAGTGCCGAACCCAAACTAGTGTCTCCACTGTAGTTTCCGCAATACGATGAGCTAATTTTGAAGCTTCTATATTTTTCATTAAAAAAAATCAATCAAAATATTTTTACCTGCGATAATCATGAAGCAACACAGCAGATTTTGCAAAACACCTGCGAAAACCCAAATTTCACAACCCAAAAAAAAAATTGTTATTATTTGACCTGTTTCAAGTGTACCTACTCTTCTCCTCTCCTCCCAACACTCCAGCTTAAGCCCCAAAAAGTCTCTAATCCGCATTTTCTTTAGCATCGCTGACTAGCTTCTTATTTCAAACGTCAGGCAGATAGTGCCCAGGTAATTAACAGATGAAAATCCAATAAAATCCGATGAAATCGCAAGTCCCGTGCAGCATGAATCTCGACCTCTCTTGAGCAGCTCTCATTCATCAAACTCACTTTCGAAACCACCCAACAATATGCAAATCGCAATTTTCAACCTCTAACAAGGGCGAGGCTGCACAGCACTCGGGAGGACTCTCGCATATAAGAAAGCCAGACCAGACGTGGATGTCGCCTACTACTATGGCGCAATCGGTGTATATAGCGTTCCTATGGCCGGACCCTGGCAAATCGAAAACAAAAAACTGCATTCCCAGCATAATTCATGTCGGCCAAGGCATAGCGCGCATGGCGATCAAGCTCTAGCTCTAACATTCGGCCTAAGCTTGCCCGAGTCTCGGCTGAGTCTCTGAATATCCCCGGGGCCTGGTGAAGCGTTGAGTTAAGGTAACAGAAGGAGACGCGGAGACTGTTGGTGCATTGGTTGGTGGTGCACAGGCTGACAGACACACGTTCCACGGTGCAACTGCAACATGTGTCAAAACACGATGCAGTGCTAGCAGAGCGAAATGGTGCAGTCTCGTCAACAATTTAGCGAATTGCACTTCGGCGACGACGGCAGCGGATATGTGGGAGACTCGAGAGTCTAGTTGGTAGCCAGCTAACTGCAGCATGGGCCCCAATCTATGTAGCCGCACTCACGAGGTGACTTTTTCACAATTTCCTACATGAGTCGCCGTCGTACCCGTCGTCGTTGTCGTCGTCGATTGTGATTTGATACTGGCGTTGTAAAATTGGCCCAGACGGTGCCTGGAGTGTAGTTGCAGCAGCACCGATGATCCCTGGGTTCCACCATACTAGATTGCACCTTAGCCAGCCTAGACGATCAGATTCTGCGCAGCGCAGCTTGTAAGTTGTAACCTCAATAGACAGAGCACATGTGAATCTTGCCCTGCGCTCCCGATCCTAATGCATGCGCGATTCCCATTGTTTGGCGGCACTGTTTTTTGGGAAAAGGGTTAAGAGGTTCTGTGAGTCTCCCATCTCGCCGATCGTAACTCGTCGCCTGGTGCATATACGTACGTGCATACCCAGCATTCCCGCTAGTTTAGAAATCGAAAGATATCACGGATCTAGCTCTAATGATTCATATGATAATCAGCCACTTTGGGGCGAAAAATGAGCTTGTTGTTGGCTGCTTAATATGCTCCATCAGTGGATTCCGTGCGCGCGCAGCTGGAATGAATTGTGGCTTTGCGCGGATCGGGAAATGTTAAAAAAAATGTCTTCTTGTTTTTTGTTTATTTGTTGAAAGTGTTGCGATTCGATTTCATAGTGTTTTACGATGACTTTGGACTAGGGAATAAGGAAAGTTGTTATGGTTTTATGGATTTCTTTTATTTTATCAAAAAAAACATTGTTAGTTTTTATTTATTGTGAAAAAGAAAAGAATCGAAACAAAAATAATAGGAAAAGATTTATGCTGAAGGTTTTTTTGTTTTTCTTTTTGTTTTGTTTTACAAGCTTTGATGGCGTTAATGATGATGGCAATGAACTCTGGACTTCAAGTTGGCGATTTGTGAAAATTTATTATGGCTAAGTTTTGTGTGTGATTTTATGCTAAGTTTATTCTTATATTGTGGGACAATATGATGTTTTTGATTAAGGGATTTATAAAAGGAACCAGCGGTATTCTGCCTTTGTATACTCAGACTCGACCAACACTTTTTGATTGTATTTTACAATGGTAAAAGAGTTCCCTTGAGGTGCATCAATGTCAGAAATCTTTTACTAGTGTTTACTATTGTGTTTACCAAAGTCTGTGTTGATAGTAAAATATTAGATTTATACCTAAAACTCTACTGCTAAATACTTCTATGACATCTTCAAAGCATTAGATATAAACAAACCTGGCCTCTTGAAATTGCTCCCTCCATCGATCACGATTCCGAGGCGAAGTCATCTAATATAAATCAATTATATTGTTTAATAACAAGGATTTTATATGAAGAAGGAAAATATTTATGAAGGAATTAGACCGGTTCTACACATTCAACTTTGCGTTCCACTTTTTGACGTTCAACTTTTTTTCTCCTTCACTCCAATGCAAAGTTTGAAACAGACTAGAGTTGAAAGGAAAATGGAAAGCAACTCAGAGTGGAAAGGAACGGAAACGAAATCAATAGCGAAAAATTTATTTTGTAATTTCGTTTTGTGGTACGCAGCTCCGTGGGAATTTTGCTAGTATGCCTACTGAATCGTAGATGGCATTGATTATTAGAGCTGTTTTAGACTGTGCGCTCCAGCGCATGTGCGTGACGAACGTTTGGTGATGAAGGGATGAGTGGGGATGAAGAGAGGTACCACCCCACTTCTCCCTTTATCCACAAAGTTCGTGAGGCACATGCGCTGGAGCGCACTGTCTAAACCGGCTCTTAGTCTGCACCTGTTTCGTTATGATTTATGTGCCCGGTCATATAAATGTGTATTCCCATATTCTGTTTCTTAATGCAAGTGGTTATTAAGAGGTGGATAAAGTAGAGGAACAGGGTGCAGAATGCAGCATTGGAGATGAAAAAATCAAAAAACACATTTACCAAATTGCTTACGAGTTCCTTCAAACAACTTGCACGCCAAAATGACACATAAACCCGTCAGCTGCCTCCTTTTTCTCAGCTGTTTACTATTTCTCCACACTAATCTACACGGAATTTTTCCGTGTAGAAATAAATTTTCAATCTCCAGCGAAAAATTCAGTTTGAGCTGCGTGCCAGGCTACTCGGTAGAATCTATAACACACCATGTATCTTATTTCGACAGACAACTCTCAATCCTGCTGATTTATACTTCGAACGTGTCTTCATTCATGGTAAAAAGCTCTTGTATGATTTTGTATCCTTGAATCTTAGCTCGTGTTGTAAGAAGTGGAAAGAACTTTGATTTTCTTTACTTTTTCTCCACTCTTTTAACCATTCTCGTTTTTTTCAGTTTCTTTATTTTGAAAAATAACGGCGCAGCTCGCAGCGGCGACAGCCATCAGAATTTCTTCTTACGACTTGGAAGAGCTCATTTTTTTAACTAAACTAAAAGATTGAAAGAAAAAAGTTGAACATTTGTAGACACGAGCCAAGAAATATGACAGAATTGAACGTCAAAAAGTGGAATGCAAAGTTGAATGTGTAGAACCGGTCTAACAACTAGCCAGACATTTACACTAAACTACATCTATGTCTCTGGTTGGGTATCGAAGTTACGAATTCCAGGATGGCAGCTGGGATCCTTATTCCTGATATACAGAGGACGACTATAGGCCAAAAAATCTAGCAAATAAACTCAAAAATTCAAAGATGTCTATGGTGTCGCCCCACCGGATATTGTACCTCAGTTCCACAGCTTGTCATCAAAATTATTTTTGCTGTGATATACTAATAGGACTGGCAATAAAGCGAGAGAAAAAAAATGTTGAGTTGGAGTAATATTACAAAGTTTAAGACTTCTTTTAAAAGCAACCATCCGCACTAGCCTAGAAGTTAAGGCACTAAGTTAAGGTTGACACCTGAGCTTAGGCTATCACATAAAAAAACCAGATTGCCATCCCAGAAGTCAAGATTGGACGGTTATGCAGCAACAGCGCCGGCCCTAGCCATTGCTCAGGGTAGGGCGAGATTGTCTTTCGACGCCCTTTGGCCGATGCTTTCACATCACATAAATGGTATTTCCGGTTGTTCGAGGCAAACCTCTTTTCCAGCACTGCCGAGGTTTATCTGGACAATCTTCATATTGGATGATGGATTCATTTCCTTAGGGGATTATGCCCCCCCCCCTTTTGCGAAACTTTTTGGCTGGAGGGGTTCCCTGTAAGGATTTGGCTGGTGGTTTCAGGGGCACAGCTCCGCTTATGGCGGAAAGCATTTCTTCCCCCGCTCTCGCGCAGCAACAGCAGCCTCTCTAGACCGAGAGGATATGTGGTTGCTTGCCCCATCTGCCTGTCGGGGCAGCTTTGAGCATGGGCTCTTTTGAAGCCCTGATCCTAAGCTGTGCCCAATCAAACTTGTAGCCAATTTGGCCATCTGACCGCCTTAGCTCGTCAATAGACCTTTGGTCCCAGAAAACGTCATCTCTGTGAATGGGTGGGCGGTGCCCTTTGTGGAAAACACTTCAGGTTCTGCACCCTTAGGGTCCACTTCAACATAATGTCAGTGGGGTGGGGTGGTGGGTTTGGCGTCACAGGGCTTCGCGGCGCTAGAGCCGCTCTAAGCTTCATTATGGGTGCTTCGGACTTCTTTTCTGAAGGTTTCTCAGCCGGATTTAAAACCCGTATGGCTGGAGTCTTTGTCCTTTTCGTCGGGTTTTTGTCGCCTGGAGTCTGTATCCTCTCCACGGACTAAACCTCTATTTATTAAGAAGATCGGTATCTCTTTCCTTCTCGAGGACCACGCAGAGTCCAGCAGCCTCTACACGGGAGTAGCAAGCTTCCAAAAATCCTCTAAATGGTTGCTGGATTCTCAAAGCGGTCGTCTTTTCGGGTCGCCGCGCTTTCGCAGGTGGGCATCTAAGGAGATCTTCCTATGAAAGAATGATCTCATTGAAGAGGAATCCCGAAAGTTCCTCTTCACTAGGGGCACATTTGGCATACGGCAACAGGCCTTGTAAGTCGTCGTATTGGGGGCTATGGGAGCCCCCGAACTGTAAGGAGCGTCGATAGGTGCTCCACCCGACCGTTGAGAGGTGCTCCATCCTCATAAGTTTAATAAGATCATAAGATCTATATTGATCCCACAAGTTGCGCAAGAAAGGACGCTTGCCCATGGCAGAGCGCCGCATTACCATCAGAAAGCCGGAGTTCATCGTTGGTAGCACATTCACGCAGTACCATTCATCCCTTCAGCACGATTGTTTACACCTTGGGATTGCGGGTTTTATCGACTTTGTTATCTCTAGACCAGCCGTATTCAGTCTGCTCCACGGACAGGCAGGGGCAGCTTGATGGCATGGCCTCAACTGTTCATGGAGCAGTGCAGAGTCACCTCGGGCAGGATGTGGCCTAAGGCCAGGTACGATGGGTCTGGTAGTCAGCGCTCCCTGCATGTTTGGGTCATATTGACACTTGGCTGGCCCTTCATTGAGCAATTGGTCCAGCCCACTACTCATGGTATGGAGAAAGTAGGTTGGACAGAGAAGGTCGTCTAAATCTAAACTAGGAAATGTGCAACCGCACTAGAACAAATTTTTGGTGATTTCTATGATAGAGGAGATACCAAAAAGACTATAGAAGAACAATCTAAATGTATTTAAGAGTTTTGTTTTAGAAAACCAGTACTGGTCTAAGGTCTTGGAAGAAGACATAAAAAAGTCTCAAGTATCAAACCAATCTAACTAGATACAGCCTCTTTTGGCTACTTCAATAAAACGTATTGAAAAATAAAATCCCAAATCCGTCATAAAAGTAACCAAACTACGACTCGACTACGTCAATGTGCGCGTTGATACAAAACGTCATCATTACAGAAGAATGTTATAAGAACGAAATAAGTCGATCTAGATTGAAGTAAACCACGAATTCTTTTCGCAAAACTTTTAAATATTAAATACATGAACATATTGAAGAAACAATCAACGTCCACAAATATTGTGTGGCTTTGAATCTTATTACTTTGTTAGTAGATGTCAACTTGATTACCCACAATGTCTCCAATGTTTTATCGTTAACATTTTCACAGCTTACCCAATAAAAACATTTTAGATCAAAAAACAAAAAATTGAAGCAAAATAAATAAATAAAAGCATCACCCCAGATTCCATCATTAATTTACTCCAATGACGGAAGTCAGCTGTGTGCCAAAAGGAATAGCCCTTGGTTGACTTATTTATAGTACATCCAGATCTATTTGGACGTCTGAATAGGAACGGAATGTGCACGATACTACTTTACCATCGTAGAAAAATGCTCGATACGTTCCGGTATATCCACCAGGCCTATACCACAAGTAATGTATCACATAAAAGATATAGAATTAGTTAAAAAACGATTGCTGCGCGCTCTCTCGCTCAAGATCCATGACTATCATTGCATAGATTGACAACTCGTTGCCGTTTTCGTAAACCGGTTAACGGATGCGTTTTACCATTTAAGGTAAGTACTGGAATCTGATGTGTACGCTTCCGTGTGCATAATTTTTGCTGGTCTTAACGTATATAGTGTGCGCAGAGGGTTGGTTACATTGTAGTGCAGTACTCTTGTGAGAGATAATAGTCACTATGGCAGCATCGATGTTGAAGCTGTTCCGCATACACGCCTTTCTAGATTGCTTTCGATGAATTAGATGAAAAATTGCCGGTTCTGGAAGGCATCAAATCTATATGAACATGACGAAAATATCTTGTAATCGGGTACAAATTTACGATCGTATTACGACCCCCACGCACTGGGCTGGCCCGGACCAGTGTGAAGCGGAGACTGTCGAGTTATTATATAAGAAGCGACTCCGACAGTCTCGGCTATAAATTCTAGAAGCGATAAAAATCCAATTAGCTGTAATCGATTTAATTATTTCTAGCGATAAATCGATTCACACAAAGCGCTTCAGTTTTACACGATGTTCGTACGTCCGCGAAGATGACTGCTGCTTGGTGCATCCGAGGTGAATCTTGCTGGACCCTGCATCCCGTATCGTATCGAATGTGATTTCATCCTGTAATCTGGGGGAGCAATGAACGATCATCATCTGGTAACCACTTTTATCTGAATGCAGTTATCCGTTGTTGTTGCATTTACTATACTCTGTGCGCTAGTGAGGATGCACTTGGAGAATTTATTGCACAGGTGAATCTCTCGTGTACTTTTAAGCGCACACTTTGATGAATGAAAATTGTTTACGTCGTCGTCGTCGTCATTGAAACGTAAATGTGGTCAATTGTTGTCATTACTTTTTCTGGTAGTGTTTTCCCAGATTCGGATTGACCAGTTCCATTCGGGAAAAATCCATTTTCATCTCAGTTTTTCTTTTTTCTTTTCTTTTTTTATTTTATTAAAGCCTACATTGGAGTATCTATCTCTCTAATATGGATACTGTTCTACTTTGCAGGTTTTGTGCGGCATTATGGTGACGTCTGAAGCTGAGACTCTTTAGTAGTTACTGCATATATAGAGGGAAGATTAAGGCGGATTTTTAAAGCTTTCGTTGGCATATGGTGCGGTAAGAAGTTACCTGCTTAAATTCTACGTAAACGCAAATATAGAGCAGACGGATTAGTACTTAAGCACACCCTAAGTTGTTGCTGTTTGTTTATGTATTTTGTTTGTTTTTTTTTTGTATGCCGGTCTTTTACTGTTAAACGGATTTTTTATTGTATGTATGTTTGTATTTAATTAAAGATTAACTCCGATTTGGTTAAACGGATATATGGATGAGGTAGACTGTGCTGTGTCTTAATGGGTTTAATGGCGGAATGTTAAAGGGAATCGTAATCTGTATTGAAGGACGGACGGAAATATTATTATAATTTTTCAGATTAAATATCACTCAATGGCGAAAGGGATTTTGAGAGAAGTAGAAACATGATGGTACTTAATTGAATTTTAAATATAAAAAAAACAGGGACAAAGCAGAGTTTAACAAAAAATGATTGAGTACAGATACTACTGCTCTGCCAGTTTAATAACTCCAAAATTTTGGCTCTTGTGGTATTAATGCGTTTGATTGGGAAATATCGTTAGCTTTAATTTTGGCTGTGTCGTGACTACTCGACTCGAAAAACCAACTGTTTCCGAGATAATCGCAAAAAACTCTTGGAATAGCCAAAAATACTTTTTTTTCGTAAGACTTGAAAATCAAACAAAAAAATCAACCACCCTAAGACTATGCTTCCCTCAAAACTAATATGCAAAGTCCATAACAAATTGAAACCAAGACCAAGTTTACCCGCCGGCACCCGTCTATATCGGAACTCCTTTTTGTGGGCCCGTTTTCACCTCTCTAAATAGCCTCACAAGGTGTCCTCTAGCGGTCTCCCTATCTACTTACTAAAATCAAATGCTGGTTGACGTCAATGGTCAAACGAGAACCGATATATTCAATGCGCTAATGGCACCCAAAGACAAACATCTGTCAGGCAAAAAAGCAAATTGCAATCAGTGGAGTTCGCTGTAAGACCCTCTCTATTAGGGATGTTACGAATGTTCGCATTCGCATTCGCTTATGTGAATGATCGCTTCATTTTAAACATTCGCATCAAGTAATGCGATTTTTTTTATGTGGAAGACTAGAGCTCAGGAAAGCCCTTTGTACTGTCGACAATCTATTTTTTTCGTATAGAGTGCAATGTCGTACAGCAAACTCTAGTCGATAGATATTGAGAAAGAGAAGTGAAGGAAGGAACTGCCACAACAACCAAATCCCAACCATTCCTATCGCGACTCTGGCATCGGGGCGACGAGAAACAACTCGCTGGAGTGTTATGCCTCCTGGAACGAGTTGAATCCCATCAACCAACCGATGACATGCGCTGGTGGAGCGGGGCAGTGCTAGCGGTAGGCTATGACAGGAGGAATGAGGAAAGGAAGAAGAAAGATGGTGGGAAAGGCGAAGGACCGTGGTGCTCCCGGGATTCGAACCCGGGACCTCTGGGATGGTAGCCAAGCGCCTTACTCCCTAGACTACCGAGGCCGAATGCGAATGTGTGTAGGTCGTGTCGTGCCTCGTGGAAAACAAAACCAAATTATGACAAATTTACAGATGTGGCTCGCAAACCTTTGAACGCTCCACCGGCCAGGGTTCCGAATGAGCAATTGTTCAGTGCAGCCCGCCTTATATATGAACCCCTTAAGCACCCCATTTACAACAGGCCGCCGGCAGGCCGTAGCCTTTTAAGCCAGGTCAGCAGGTACCGCCCGATAAAAGCCATACATTACTAAGTCTGACTGAGGGATGAAGACTTGAGGCATACGTCTGACAGGCCGTGGACTGCAGGTGACCTCATGATTCCCTACATACACCCAGGCGAGGACTACAGTTAAGCGTAGCAGGCTGTTAATTCAAGTGCAAAAATATTCATGGCCTCAAAGAAAATTTTAGATTGAATAGAAGCTCAGACCTTCAGGCACGGCCTGACGATAAATACCCATACACAAAAGATTTTTGTCAGTTTTCTTGGACTGCAGGCCCAACAGGCCCCATCCAGTTGACGGTATGGGTGAGTAAGTGTGTGGTTATACTTGGCCTCAAGGCGAGCATCCTTCAGACCATGGCCTGCTTGCGGCCTGTATAGGGATGGTGGCCTTTAGAAATTGCCTCATGGAAATATAATATTCCTCTCTTGAACTTTGACTATTAAATACAAGAAGAAAGAATACCATTACCGTATATAACACTGGTATATTGTTCTAATATTTTTTCATATCCTATTGTAAATAATAAAAAGATGAGGCCTAAATTTAATGAAATTTTTTTAATGCTATTCCTAAGCATTCGCATTCGCAAATTCGCGTGTGAAAAATAGCACATTCGTAGCATACCTAATCTCTAGTATGCTTTGGAAATAAAGACCGCCCTAACCGCTGCTCAGAACCTCGGAATATGGGCCAGTGCAAAGCCGTCCCAGAGTAGTGGCAGCGGTAGGATCCCTTCCAAGCCCTTCTGAGGGAAAACCCGGTTAGATTTGGGCTTAAAGGTACCAATGAATGGCCCATCGGATTTTCCTGCAGTAAAAATAATGTTTGTCAGGCATTTGTTCCTATTGCAGGATCGATGGGCAGAAACTACCTCCGGTTCAATATTAAATTCTTCTGTCATTTCTGGCTTAGTTGCTAGAGAGCCCGGGAAATGAGTGCTCATTAGTAGATGCATGGTATCCTTGATATTCTCCTTAAAGAATAAATCAGGGGAGGCAATGAGATTTAAGTGATCCTTAGGAAATATTTTGTGGGATAACCTCATGGAGACTGGAAGCTTGTCTATTTATTCACAGAAGACTTTCCATGACCATTAGATTTTCTCAACTATTTATTGTAATCCGTGAGGATTTTCATGTTGAACTCCTTGTTATCCGACACTTAAGCCCTGCGGAATAGTTTTCTAATTTCAGTTGCTGCTTCGTGGTTGCACAGGACAAGTGTCTTTAAAAGCTGCCACAATCGCTGTCTGCAGATTAGCAGGGATAAGGTCGAGGTCGGTCTCAGTGATAAAGTTATTACTTATGCGGCTGACTTCTGCCCTGAGATCTTTGCTATAAGCTTCTTAATTAGTCTGCGGAGGAATCTTAAACGCTTCTGAAGACGCTGCAGAATCTGTCAAGCCAATCCTTATATGACTATGGTTAGACCTTGATGGTAGGCATGTCGATTTAAAATCGATTAATCGAAAAACCGATCTTTTCGAGTGAAATAATCGATTTTTTAGATCGATCTCAAACACTGAATCGATTCAGTGAATCGATTCACAAACCCCTCGGATCGGGCTCAATTCACATTGGGCTCTTCCACACGCTGAAAACATCGTTTTGTATAGAAGAGGGCGAGAGAGGATTTTTCCAACCAACTTTTTCAATGGATTTTTCAGCCAACTTTTTGACAGCTATGTGGTTGTTGTTATTTTTTTGAAATTCCCTTTTGCTAGGAGCATAAAAGAAAGGGAAATCACAGTAGGCAAAAGAGAATTAGACAAAAAACAACAACATAGTGGAGTACAGTTGGTTATTAAACTTCGCTTGCGAGAAAGCCCATCCGATTTACCGAAAAAATTACAGAAGGGCTTTTTTGTAGGTAATAACATTTCGTTTTGGTTGAACAAAATTTTTTTTTCGAAAAAACCAGGTTTTGAGTGATAGTGATATCTCCGGCCGCCATGTTTTTTTTTGTGACTCCGAAATTATTTTCTTAAAAAGTCCCAAGGAAGCTGTGGACCAATTTTCAGCCATTTTGGAATTTTGTCTCCTTAAAATGGTGATTTCCCCGGACTAATAACAGGATTGCTACATAAAAATATAAAAAATGTATAAATGCGATTTTATAAAAACTGTTTCTAATTAGTTGTCCGTGGCTCGCAAAAATTGACTTACGATTCGATTAATCGAGAATCGATCCTTTAATGCTCGATTTAATGGAGAATCGATTTTAGTGCGTTCGATTCGAATCGAATCGAAGATCGTTTTTTTTCGGAATGAATCGACATGCCTACTTGATGGCTCGCTTGAGACATCCCAGTTCAGTGTTCTGGACCTGATCAATGCGTTGACATGAGACATGTCAATCATCTTTTGCCCCTTTGTTCACAACCTGTAAATTGTAAACTGTTATGAGGTGAAGACGGTACTCGCCCCTAGAATTGTATTCGTGTTTTGCCACCCGGGGTGATGGGCTTTGGCGTCGCAACCAATCTCAAGTCAACTGTTCCACGCAGCCCAGTTCTCCAAACTCCTGACAGCTGATGAAAGTATACCTAGGCTCTGATAAACCTAGGCATATCTTGCTGACCTGGCATCTCTACCTCCGCTGCCACCAGATTTTTGGAGACGAGAAAGAGAAAGGCAAGTTAGTCTTTTCCCCATCAGCTAGGGGAAACTAGAGCAGTCATGCTAACTGGAGTAGATCAGTCTGCCGGCCAGTTCTTCTGCAGGAAGGTAGGTAGAGCTTTTCACCAACATGGGCATTCCATGGGCTGTCACCATATTTTTGGAGCCGAACTGCGAAAGAAGAAGCTGTGCTGCTCTAGGAGAATCATGCTCTTTGGAGTAGATCAGCCTACCTGCACTAGTACCGCGGCCACATATTCTTCCTCTGTACACCCATGGCTCTTTGGTTAGCCCAAGGTCCAGGTTGCCCGGGATAACCTTTTTCAAGCACTGGTGAAGCAGCCTTGGCGTTATGAAGGATAAGCTTCATATAAGAAGCGATATTCACTTGCTTGCCTTTACGAGCCTTTTAAAAGACAACACGTATGCTAATGTCACATGAGTCTGAATTCAGACTCTGAAGCTCAGATTTTGGTGTCACATGAGTCTGAATATTTCATATATTTGCTTTCAATGCACGAAATTAACTTTCGCCGTCATTTTTTTAGTATAACCTTACAGACGCACGCCTTTTGTTCAACTGAAAAATTCCGACTCATCTGACATGGCGCGATAAAGAAACATGTAAGAGCGCTTATGTGACATTAGCCATACTCAATCAGAGAATCCCAATATTTTTGTTTAGCTTGCTTTAAGCGATTGAGGAGATTGGAGCAAAAACTACAATGCAAATTTATAAGAAATTCCAAGTTTCTAATCAAATCATAATCTAAATTATTTTTCACAAGCAACAAGAAATCATCCAGCAAACTTTGGTGTAAAGTTCTGCTATCATCAACTACCAACCAGGAAATTAGCAATTAATTTTAGATTATCAAGAAAAATCCCATTCAAGTTTTATTACTGTTAAAAGGTAACCTTTATCAACTTTCTTATCAATAATAAAAAATCTGATAAGTCATCAACTTTCTCAGAACACCACTCATCAATGTCATTATCAACAGGTTCTCAGTTGTAGGTCAACCAACAATTTTAAGGATAAAAATACTCAACTGTGTTAATTTCGCTTTAAAAATATTCTTATTAAAATCATTTACTTTTACCTGATCAAGAAAAGCCCAACCACAACAACACCAGCCCAGAAACTTGTACAGTGACTCAGGTCAAGAAATCTCAAATGAAGAAATTTTTTTTTGTTGTTGTTGTTGATTGCAATAATAATAATGATAATAATAATAAAAATACAAGAAAAAAAACATCAACCATTACAGAAGTGGGTTGGCAAAAGCATGAAATTGGAACAAGCCAAGTGCTGACGATTCAAGTGCAATAAACCGTCCCAAGTTGATGTCCCACGCCTTTCTTAATCCGTTCTTGAACTGCAGCCAGATATATGTTTACCTTCTCTCTTGAGAGAAGCAGCGTTTGTCCGTTCGACGACGATGTAAATCTTGTTCTGAATCGGGTTTAAGACTGCTTAACCTTGAGATGGCTCGGCCTGTCGGTGCCTAGGTGAACATCATCAAGCGGCGGCGCAGAGGTTATTTTTTTTTCATCCACCTCTCTTGACAGCATCGGAGCCGCCTCCCTTGTTTCTTTTATACAATATATTTTTTTATGCTATATGAAAACTGACACTTGCACTATCCCCACAGCCCCGTCGACCCCGTCCAGCATAGACCACGATCAGTGCTGGCCACTGACCAGTTCAATCGGATCGTGTTAGGCCAAACAGATCTCACTGTCACACCTGATCTCACCAAATGAGGTAATCACCTGCGCATGCGCGTTCGCCTTAATATCGTGCGCAATCGAACGGTTAAGAAGTCGTAAAATTTGTGCCTGGGTTTCTTGCATCCTTATATTTTTGTATGTGTGTGTGATTTTATTTTTTTTTTCGAACATCTTTGATGTTTCTTAGGATTTTTTATGATTGAACCCAGAATGCTGTGAAGGAGTCGGATTCACATTCCAGACTCACGTCATTCACGATATAGTAGTGCTTGTAGTGGTGGTGCTGGTGCCGATTTTAGTGCTTGATCGGCGCCACAAAACCATCGATTTTTAGCACAAAAATATTTTAGCGTCTAATCATCGCTGTAATACGCAGAAAAATTTCTGAATAGAATCTGATAGCGTATTACGCGGCAGCATACCTGAGATACTCCCGCTTCTGACGATCACATACCTCCACTATCAGTACATACATAGTACAACAAAAAAATTGGGGATAAAGTGGAAAAGAAATACTTTCAGCCGATTAATACCTTCAATGATAGCCATCAATTCCTCAAACACCACTGCGCGTGCGTTGCTTGCTAGGTGATTTGAGTGGAGGAGCTTCTTTTTTCACCTTGCCCGGTTTGAGCAAAAGTACGGAAGATCGACCGGTGCTGTGCTCACCTGTTTAAAATATATATGTTTAGCCCGAATGTGTGGCGGCTGCGGTACGTGTAACCGGATTTAACAGTTGGGTTTTATCTATTCTGAGAGATTATTTTTGCGCGAAAATTACTACATTCTTGACTATTAGCGGCGCGGGCACGTTTCTGGCTTTTTCTGGACAGAACTAAGAATGTTTACGACGTGCTAACTTCGAGGAAAACATGACCTTAATATCGACTTAAGTATTCACAAGTGCAGCCACGAATGGAATGTGAAACATTTTATGGTAATTTTCTTTACGATTTTATTTAGATTTTTCGCGTTGGTAAAAATGTATTTTGTTTTTTGGGGTAATAAGTATGTTTGAAAGACTTTTACTAAAACATTAAATTCATGAATTAAAAAAGTATGAACCGACCATGTCAGAAATGTCTAAACAATTCCCATTTAACAAATATAGTCCTAAAAAATCCTCAAAACTATTTTCAAATTAGTAATCAATATATGAACACTCGTAAAAACTATTTGCGATATCAGGTAGTAAAATTAAAATAATTTCATGAAATATTGATGACACTATGAAGGTAAAGACAATAACAAAATAAACGCCGGAAATACCGAGCGATAAAATTTTTAACCTACCGAAAATCGCGTTCTAAATATAAAATACACACGAAAACTTTGGCTAGACTACAACAAAATTTTCAGGTAGAAATGTGAACGGAAATAGTAAAAATAATAAGAATTGTGAGTTTTTGCACGGAAATTGCATTCTAAAAATATAAGCAAGTCAACACAATTACGATTTCATAGTAAATCCAATGAATGACTTATACTATGGTTAGGTATAGCTCGGAATATAAAAAGTACGGAATAACAACTCTTAGATTTAGCTTTAAAATTTGTTATCTGTTTTTGTAATTTTTAGGAGATCAGACCACCAATATTCTTGGAATCATGACGTGTCCAAATTTGGTCGTACCAAATGTCTAGATGGCGCACCCCATACGTCTCCTAAGCTCTTTCAATGAATAGATTATTTGTTGCATAATGATAAGCCTCGACCTGAAAACTATTTTTAACTCGGCCCGATGAACTTAGCTCCAAGGAGGCCGTTATTAGATTAGGTGTCCTCGTTTACGTACCCAGCGGGAAATGGAGAGCTGAAATATCAATGATAGAACGCTCCTTAAGAAGCTTCAAGCGATGACCTACTTATACGAGCTCTATTTCTGTTTTAGCAATGCATGTCTGCAGATTGTGGCCCACATACTCACATAAAATGTCCGCAGATGGGAGCACTCCTTTTAGTGCTGCTTTGGATGGATTTTTGAACCAGTCACAAAAGTAGAAAAAAAATTGGCGAGTGTCGACTGGTGGTTTTACCTAGCGGTCCCCAACTATCTACTAACCACCTCCAATGCTGCTTGACCTTCATAATCGAGCGATAATCGGTCTATTGAGTATGTTAAATGGCAGCCTTTACGGTCACCAAGATATTTCTCCGTTTTTTTTCCTATATAATTTCTTAAAGCTCCTTTGAAGCATATCGGCAGCGCATTAGTAGCGCTCCGAATTTTTCCCGCTTGGTAGTGTGCATAGTAATGGCGTTCTTAACAGCCAATTCCTCTACTTTGACTCTCATTTGGCGCCGAATGAATACAATTCAATATAAGATGTTCCTCAAAAATAAGTTCTGGGTTCATTACGACATCGACGACGACATGTGAATCGGAGTAATTTGAAGGGACCTAATAGTACAAGATCCGGCTGCAAATTTCTGCACTCATCTGTTTTTTAGTCAAAATTCAATTTTTATTGATAGTTTTAAGTAGAGAAATATATTTATGCCGGGTTGCCTATAAAAATATGGCCGCAAGTATGTTTAAGCCAGGTGTAAGCTCTGTTAAATATATACGTTCATAACGTATCCTATTGAGTTATATATCAAATTAAAGCTAATTTTTTTCTTTACACGATACAATAGGGTTGCCTCTGTCAAAGTGGCCGCAAATAGGGGTTGCCACCCCTATAAAAAATTAAAAAAAAAAAATATATTTCCAAATACTTGCTGGCAGCCCTTATTTGCGGCCACTTTGACAGAGGCAACCCTATTGTATCGTGTAAAGAAAAACATTAGCTTTAATTTGATATATAACTCAATAGGATACGTTATGAACGTATATATTTAACAGAGCTTACACCTGGCTTAAACATACTTGCGGCCATATTTGTATAGGCAACCCGGCAAAAATATATTTCTCTACTTAAAACTATCAATAAAAATTGCATTTTGAGTAAAAAACAGATGAGTGCGCAGAAATTTGCAGCCGGATCTTAGGCTATAATGAAATCGAATTAGATGCGAACGAAGCGATTTTTTTTTATGTGGAAGACTAGAGCTCAGGGAAAGCCTTTTGTACTGTCGACAATCTATTTTCTTCGTATAGAGTGCAATGTCGAAAACAATTAAATAATTTCTTCATTGGTTTGGCCTGCCTAACAATTATTTGGCTTATTAAGTAGTTCTTATCAAGGACAGGTTATAAAGGGGAGAGTAATTGAGAAGGCCACCTACTCGCAGCCTGCGCCCAGGTACCTGGCAGTGCTGATTGGCATGAGGCTCAGCTTCAGAGAGCAGTATGTGGGCACAGAGCGTTTCAGTTAATGCAGTTAATAGCAGGCCCTAGACCAAGTTGTCGACTCCTAATCTGGAGTCTCAGATGACCTAGCATACGAGATTGCGGGAATCATCTCCATCGACATACGGGCGACAGAGGCTTATAAAATAGAACATGGCACTGGGCGATCCAAATAAGCAGGTGCCAAAACCACCAGTCCATTGCCGAATGAGATATGATAAATCTGCCAGGGTACAGATGGACCCACCAACTAATACCAGACGACTAAAGGTGGATCACGAAGGCACGGCAAAGTGAGGTACGATTCACGGAGTTTCTGACTTGGGACGTAAGTTACATGAGATACATCTATCGATTTGGGCATAACCTTCACCATACTGCCTAAAATGCCCGAAAGTGAAGTACTATAGGATGCAGAACAGTCATCTTTCAGTGCTCCAGAATATCCTACATATTTGAAGATCTGTAGAAAACCGATGGATAGGACGATGAACGTTATACACAAACAGTTGAATTAGGGAGGACGCGCGAAGAAGAGTCGTTCCATATAGGATTGGGCGGACATAGCTGCTGAGCGTTGGTTTAGTCTAGTCGGAAAAGCGAAGGGCCATGCTGATGTGAGAAATCGAACCCCAATTTCTGAAATGCCAGTCGGAGGCGCTACCGAGGCCGTGAAAACAATTCTTTTTCAATTTTACAGCATTGGTTCAATTAGCATTGATCAAATTTCAATAAAATATGGTAATCACTTCCAATACCAGCACTGACATTATTAATAAGCTTAAAAGAAACTAATTTTAACGATCGTGTGCCATTATTGATTTCATTGAAGCGTTTTAAAGCGAATGAAAATCACAAAGAAAACTCCACCATTGTTTTCTGATTGCTTGTTTTGTTGTTTTATTGAAGAAAATTAGCACGGTTTTAAGTAAAAAAAAACAATCAGAAACCAACTAGAAAATTATTGTTTCTTGTCTTAACAAATGCCAACAAAATAATGCACAATTGTGACGAAACACAACACAAACAAAAGATGTTTTGCATTGCAGCAAAATCTCAGAGAACCTCTTACGTGCATTTTAGTTACTGTACGGAGAATGTCCTTCAACAGTTTTTCTTTATCACGTATTTTTACATTTTCTTTTTGTGCGTTTCTTTTAGGTTTTTTGTTATGTTTAAAAGTTTTTTTTTTTGTTATTTTCTTTCTTTATATTTACACAAGAAAAACGCACAAGAAAATGATTTTCTTCTTTGGCTGATCAAAGATCTTGCGATCATTTGTCGAGTGCAGGTCCATTGTTGTTCAGGGCTGCTTATAAAGTTCTCAGACTTCTGCTTGCCAGTTGCTGTATTCTTTACGATCGTTCTGATAATGGGTATACACCATGGACCATTGAAGACTACCTATATATGTACCTACCTACCAACAAACCCGAACCCAGCCTACAACAAAAGCAACAACAACAATTCTTGTTGTAAAATAATTCACTTGAGCCACTTGATCAGTTGTGTTGCTCAGGGTTCTGGTATCCGATCTTCATCATCTCGCCCTCCAAAGGATCTGCTGATGAGGGAACAATGCGCACGCAGCTCTGATTACATGATCGACATCTTGTAATGTTACAAAGCGAGCCAGTCGTAACTGGGCTGTCCTAGAATTGCCTCCAGCTAGATGATCTAGTTCCGAATCATGCTGTTATACAATCCTAGCCACAATTAGACCCACAAGTGATCATCATCCAGCTGTGCATGGATTCCGATTGATCTCTAATGAATTAAACTTTTTTGCTGCTGCTGCTGCTGTTACCATTTCGGGTTTTCAATTTTTTGAACGCGATGCCCAGAAAAATCCGCAGAAGATCTCGCTCAAGACCAAGATCAGCAGCATCTTCAAGATCATGTCTGTGCATATGTGAACATCTTGGAGACCTGAATATGTGCCACATATTTTTTTGTTGCTTGGTTTTCTTTAGATTATGCTGATGCTGAATACCTCAGATACTGGACCTTTAGATCTTGTGAGAGGGGGTCTCTGCGTGGACCCTACTATATCTGCGCAGAATTCACCGGCCAGTGTTGCTGTGCTATAAGAGTGACTGGTCGCGACTGGGCAATCCGATAACGTGTTTTGCTGGTTTTTCGGGCCATTTTCGATCATAAAAAATGTGTCTGTCAAAAATTCTTCTTCAGCATGAATTTATATGTTTTTTTTGGGTTTTCTGTTTGGAATTCTTCATGGGCTTTTATTAAACATATTTTTTTTCTTCATCGCTGCTTCTTTTTATGCTTGTAGGTCTTCTATTTTCTTTATTCAAACATTTTTTTTACCACCTTGGCTTGTTTGTTTGTTTGTGTGCGTTTTGATGCAGTAAGATTCAAGTTGTTTTTCTTTATTATCTTCTTTTCCCTTTTTTTGAGGTTATGTGCTTTGGTGGATGTTGCATTTCTTTATCGGAAACCTTAAAGCAGATAACGAACGACGTCGTTTTTGTTGTTGTTGTTGAATTTTTGTGCTTGTGATAAGAAGTTTCTTTTTCGTATTTTTGTGTCAATTTAGGGCTTTTTGATTTTTCTTAGAAATATTTTTCTAAACAAAAATTTCTCTTTTTTCTATTGAAATTGTGTGTGGGATTTTCTTCTTTTTACGTTGTATTTAGGTTTTTAGGATTTTTATATACTATTATGAGAGAGTTTTTATATATATGGACTGGACATATTATGGTAGGGATTTTTGTTCTACTTTTCTTGTGATGATGTTACCTTTTTTTATCATAAAGTTTGTGTTGGCCCTATGTACAGCTCTAGCGACATAGTTATTTGAACTGGTTTGAATTGTGGGATAAAAAATTATGAATTTAAAGTGGAAAAAAAGTTACAATTCTGATTGTGCGATTCCCACGAGCGTTAGGTTTTTTTGGGAATAAAATGCCTCCTTAATAGGTTTCCTACTAAAAGATATCGACAATCGCGATTTTTTTATTTCATCGAGAATTTCACTCATCAGTGGAATCTCAGTAAATTATTGAATAGTTCATCGAAGAACATTGGATAAACAAGGAAGCATTTATTATCTTCTATTGGAAATGTACAGTTGTATGCTGTTTATGGGACCCTTAATAGCAGGCAACATGAAATGTATTACAGTTGAGCACTAGTGGTTTTGCAGGGATGTGTGGGAGGTGTAGAGGGGGCTATGGCCCCAGGCGGAGCAGATACGAGGGGCGGCGGCCAAATTGAACCAAGCCAGCAAACCAGTTGGCAACATCAAGCCATAGCCATAGCTCGGTGGCGGTATGACTAAACCGAGTCAAAAACCACATGTTTACCATTGATTGTTAAGAATTGCTACTATAGCAGATGGTCCTGGCTGTCGATGCTATGTCTGGACTATACGGTGGATGCATCAACATTTTCCAACCAAACTCTCCTTTTGACCGGTCATCAAAAAAGTCGTCGAGCGCTGTTGTGATGAAAGATGTAACAAAACAGTACGACACCGCTGTAAACAAAAGACGAAACAGAATGCCACCGCTGTTGAAGCGGTACCAAATAGAATAGCAACACACAACAAGGCACAGATATAAAAGGCCGGTGATTGCCTCCTGAGGGCAGATGTAACCAGACAGTGGAAGCGTTGATTCCGTTGACAGAACCAGAGAGTTGATCCATTGGTATACAGAACCAACAAACGACAGGAGAGTTGGTCCACTGGTACACCGAAAACCCAGAACCCCAGAGAGTTGATCCGGTGGTAGCCCGACAGACCAAGAACCGACAAGCCACGGAGTGTTGATCCGGTGAAATATAGACAAAGACCTGATTTGCTCTCTTTTCCCTCCTCTCCATAATTGTACTCAAATGAAATATAATTTCTTGTATTCAACCAATTAAAACCAATAAACGTAAATTCGGGATTTTATTTAAACCTTGAGAATCTCTAAGAACTGACCCGCCACTTCCGAGTTTACAAAGCCAACACTTTTTCTATTATTCAGTTCGTTCAACTCATGGTGAACTCATACATCGATCTTCTTTTTGTATCCAGGTTTGTGTAAATGGGTCAAAACACTTGTGTGGACAATACCTAGCAAACATATTTTCTTCATGAGATAGAGTAGAGCTCGCGCCATAAAAGAAGGGAAATGAGCGCGCATGTGGAATTATGATTAAGAATATAAATTAGCGGGTTATTTGCGTTTTTAAACAAACAGAGTAACGTTGCTCTCTTGTAGAGACTTGAGACTCTCAATGCACATGGAAACAGCGATTTTGAGAATCCCTTCTTTTATAGCGCGGGCTCTAACTGCTGAAGCTCGAGAAAAGCTTCAGTAGCTTCCCAACTTGTCGTAACAAATATAGCTATCTCGAACAAGTGATACAAATTAGCATTGGCCATTGTTTTAAAAAGTTCGCTTTGCAAAAAAACACGCGGAATAAAGTTTTAATTTAAGAAACACGTTTTGTTTTGAATCATTTTCAACATCGCAGATTTTTTAGCAATTTTTTTCTTAGTTGCGAAAATATAGGCGTCAAATTTACTGTACGCTCTCGGCTGGCAGAAATCCACACTACGCCACTGCAGATGAAAGTCCTTTACAAAAGGCCCGAAAATTGTTCAGCTACAGCTATTTTTAAGCCAGCAATACATCAGTGAAAATCTCTGCTGTTTTTGTTTGGTGTAGTCAAAAAAGGACCCAAGTTACATTATGTGCAAAGGAAAACAGTGGCGGAGCAATCATACCAATGCCTAGTGTTTCTTCTCGAGAATTCTTTCTCGAGAATTTCTCGAGAAATAAAACTATTTTTATATTCTCATTTCTCGAGAAATTTAATGTTGTTTCCGCGAGAAATTTATGACTAT
Source organism: Thereva nobilitata (assembly GCA_963855945.1). NCBI lineage: Eukaryota > Metazoa > Arthropoda > Insecta > Diptera > Therevidae > Thereva > Thereva nobilitata. The sequence continues at coordinate 77,545,692 of OY979698.1, read as the reverse complement.
TTTTTAATCAATTTCTTAAAATTTTTACTCCTTTCTCATATCCATACATCTTTTTTTACTTGCATACATACTAACTTAGTTGGAATATATTTGTTTTTGTGCGGCGCTTTTTTATATACGTTCTTTTAATGCAGGTTTATGTGTGTTTTGTTAACCCGGCCGGCTCTACACGATGCCATGACCACCCTCCAAATGCGCTGTCAAATAGAAGAGAAATAAGATATGTGACATTTTAACATCAAAATTTGCTAATAGACCATAAAAGAAGACAACGAGTGTCGCATTCGCTCTGGTTGTTTGAAAGCGCAACTTTTTCACTCAAACAATGAGAGCTAATGGAAAGCTCGTTGTCTTCTTTTGTGGTTTTTCCTCTACCTTCAACGGTAAATGCCGTAACACAAAAATTGTCCGGACATTATTTATAAAAATTGTCCAAGCTTTCTAATTTTGGAAAAAAAAAATATTGAGGAACTACGTATTTTTTGGAGAAAATAGTTGAAGTCGATGTTTTTGTTAAAAAAACAAAATTTTGACTTTGATGGCTCATTACTCTGGAAGTTGGTAGGATAGAAGAAAAAAATGCATTTTTTAAGCTAAGCTTGGCTCCTGGTTCTCGAGAATCTGGCAATAATTGAAAAAAAGCCGTTTTGATAATACCTCGATAACGGTTCTTTGGAAAAATAAATGAGGGTCTTTTTCGTTTTCAGCGACCTCAAATTAGGCTAAAAAACACTTTTCCTATTATGTACCCCCCCCAATATTGAAAAAATTTGTAAACTAGTGTTATCAAATGCAACATTAGATGCGTTATGTTTTTTAAAAAAATACTTCAAATTACATTAAAGCTTGTTTTGTAATCTTTGTATTTATACTTATTATTTTCTTATTACTTAATTCTTACAAAGATTTATTTTGTGTTATGAATAAAATGGAATTTTAATTTTTATTTCATGAAATTTTTACAAATTCACAATTTTTCTCGAGAAATGAGAATTCTCGAGAAGTAAAATTTATTTTTCTCTTTTCTCGAGAAATAGAAACTACCGAGAAATATTAAACACTACAATGCCACAGATTTCGTAAAAGATTCGTGTTTTTCCTACAATCAGCTATATCTGCAAGTCCTACATTCGGGCCCGCTTTGAATATAACATTGTTACCTGGGTTGGGTCTTCAATTTGAAATTTTAGATTTCGGACCGTTCGGCCCTTTGCCTACCATGTATATTATCGTGGCTGGTTTTTGCTAAGTTGGTAAGTTTTTTTCGTTAGTTTCATGATATTTTGTATAATCTAAGAAGGAAAAAGCTTTCTAAAACTACAGTAGATTTGTGGAAAAGAAGTTTGTAACCTCTAAAACTTTTATAGTTGTTATCGGTACTATTTTAATTTTCATGCTCCACCTACACTGGCTACCTTGATGCACCCAAAAATATTAAAAAATAATTATTCATCATCCTCTCACCAGAAAAAACCTTCAACTAATAAATCATTTACAAATCCTCAAATCAACAACTCTTTGCTTCCTATAATTATATTCTTCCCCATCAAATATTTACAAACTAATATCATCATCATTACAGAAACAAGTCTTTTTACTACATGCAGGTGATTAAGCAAAGTTCAATGCGGCAAATACTCTTCACCTCTTCATTTGATTATTGTATTTAAATCACCTGGAAAACCTTGTCTTCCCTGTCATAATCAATGTAACCTCTGTTTGTGCTCCGATGACTTTTATCCAAATCCACTTAAACTCTTTGCATTCAAATCGGAAAGCTTACGAGTGCCCACTTCAAGACTTCAACATAATCTCATGCAAACACAAGAAAAAAAATTAAAAAAAAAATAAAAAAAAAATAAAAAAAAATTAAAACTATATAAAGACTTCCCAGATCGAAAGATCGTGTGTCTTTTCGCTTCGTGTTGCTTGAATCTCCAAAAGATCGCTGATCTTGATCTATTCGCCTTCGTCAATGCCGCGATTTTGATCAGGCAAGAACAAGAAGTGAACAATTACGAAAATTAACATCAACACCAACGTCTTTAGCAACACAGCATCAACAACAACAACAGCGACAACAACAACAAAAAATAGGGGAAAAGAATTTTTATAAAGAGATCGCCATACGCAAATAGAATTCCGGCAGCGGGCGTTGCTGATCGCGCTCGGTTCATGAAACGCTGTATTATTTGATGTGGACGACCTTGTACTCACTCGCTAATGAAGGCTGCATCCAGGCAACCATAAACCTTTAGCGAGATTTTTGGCAGGCATTGTTAAGATCGTTGCAATTGATTCTTTATTATTTTTTGCTGTTGCTTGGTGAGAACACATTTTTCCGGCAGAAGTTGCTGATCGTGTCATTGTGAATGGCGCTAATCTAGCCAGGGATCATAGGCGACATCACAAAATACTCTCTTGGCTGGGAACTCCATAACGTCGTTACTGAGTCATATTCTTCTGTACCCAGTACACGAGTCAGCAGACAAGTTTTTTTTCGTGTATTTGCAAATGGGTGAGTCCCAGTGCATATATCGACCAGCAGATCATGCGCAGATCACTTAAGCCATAGCAGGAGGCAGAGAAAGGCATGCGCGCTCAAATGTTGCTACAGAATTTCTACATGTATATACCCAAAGCCCCAAGAAAATTATCTTCAAGCAGCGGCGGTGAACGTGTGAACGTGGTGCTTGCGGTGCAACGCATGCGTTCGCTCATATACAAACAACCGCCCAGATAACGGGATTCAAGTGATCTGTTCTATCGACCGGTTGCCAGAATATCGTTGATGATTGCTCTTTTGAAATATGATCAAAACCTTGAAGAGGAGATCGTCTTCTTGTTCATCTTAGTCTTAGTCTTCTTAGCAATATCCCATAAGTCTTAGCTTCCACGGATTTCATCTTGAGCGACTGAAGATCACCACCGTGATCGTAGTGTACAATATTTTTTCTTGTAGCTGTGGATGTTGGATGAAGAGACATGATCTTGCAAAAAAATAGTACATATATATAAGTATGTGTATGTAACATATATAAACGAAATGTTTACATTTTGATCTGAATCAGATCTTTTAGGCGGCGATCAATAGAAACAACAAAATCTAACCTAAAGAACTTCTTATTCTTCTTCTTCCACCTCCTCCTCGTCATCATCCTCGTCATTTTCTAGAGTCTAGTGGGGAATCTTGAAGTCTGTTTGTATATTCAGAAGTGGTGTGGGATGATGACGATATGCTTTTGCACACACAATCTATTGCGGCTGCTAATAAACAACGATGATCACGACGGTTTCTGATGATCTTCAACCACCCTACAATAATTCTGCACTTAGGTGAACGGCCAAATACCTTAGAGCTGTGCTATTTACGGTTTTAAGCTATGAAATCCTGTTATAATGCGCACATGCACTCAGCTGGCCTATGAAGATCTTTAAAGAGATCTTTAGGATCCACAGATTAATAGATTGTGGCTAACTTGTAATATTTCAAATTCTGAACATTTTAGTTGGCATTTGGTATTTTTTGGTATAAACTTTTATGGAAATTAATTTTGAAGGTTTCATTAGTTTTGTGAGATTTTATGCGAATGGGAGATGCAATTATGCGGATTAAGACGATTATGTTTTGGATAATAGTGCTGGATTTGGAAAGAAATGTTATGATAGTTGGTTTGGTGGATCGAGGAAATTATAAGGTTTATTGAGTGTGTATCGAGATACAGGTTGTTTTTTTTTGCTAGTACACCTATTGCAGCTTTGATATCATAATTGAGATTTGTGCGGCAGATAGCTAGATTAGAGTAGAAGGCGATATGACCGACAAGTTCGACAAATAGTGTAACCTAAAACATGTATTGTGTGTGCCTTTCTAGTACTATTTCCGGGTCACGTTAAGGCCTATAATATCCTAAGCCAGTGTTTCCCAAACTTTCGATGTCTATGTACCCCTACTATAATTTTCGTAACGCTGAGTACCCCTCGATAAAACAGAATACAATCGAAATATATTTATTTTTTCTTCTATCAATTTTTGATTGTCACCTTTTGGCAAACCCCGCATTACTTTTCGAACTGATTTAAATCCTTAAGCTTGTTTTAAAAAAAATCGTTGGATTTATCTTTATACGAATGTTCATCTCAAAATGGTGCTTTAAATTGAAAGGTTTCATGCTTTCATTTGTCAGATTTTCAAAACAAATGACGCAAAGTGAAACAGGCTAATTTGCATCTCTAAATTGAAGATATTTTTGTCGTACTTGTGAGTTTTCCTTGGTTGTTGAAAATTGAAGGAGTTTCGCCATCGTTAATTTCATATTCTGCTTGTTGATTGCTACTATAATCACTACTTTTTTCGGCTTATAAGTTCCAGACTTCAACCAGTGATCTATATTCTTAAAAGTTAGGTATAAAAATTGTATTTTGTAAAAATAATCATCCAATAATAGTCGTGTTTCCATTGAAGCTAACTAAAGCGCCAAAAAACTAGTCTCTTTCCGCAAGATACAAAATGATTCTTGTTGCCAGAATACATCGACAGGATTCAATGTGTCGAAGTGTGTCATCGTTATCCAACAGTCGGCTTTCGGCTTGTATCGTGCGACATGGACTGGAATAATGAAAAAACCAAACCATTTAGTGAAGATTGCCATAATTCTTTCGAATTATGGAATAACAAAATTAATGCTTTAAAAGACATTAGAAATAAAAATGATAGTTGTTGGCGATCAAATACTGCCGGGAGCGAAAAAAGGTACAATCCAAAAAGAGTGCCTCATCTCCTAATAAAAGATGAAAATGGTTTGCATTTGGGCTTTTAAGTTTTTTAGTGGACGTCGATGTACCCAAATCAACATTGTCGGCACACGTCCTTCAACTGATTTAAAATACATATCTCATAAATTCAGTTTCAAAAGTTAACTTTCGCGCTCTATGTGGTAAATCTTTGCATACCTCTAGAAAAATTCAAGAAATGCTTGGCTCAAATATCCGAAGCAGGCACCTAAGTAATGGATAGCTATCACTCGTAGCCGATGCGGTATTGCTTGGTAGAGTTCGTACCATAAAAGAAGGGAAATGAGCGCGCATGTTGAGGATATAAATGTGCCGATAATTTTGCTTTTTAAAGAACAGAGAGACGTTGCTCGCTTCTTGGGAATTGAGACACTCATTGTTCATGGAAACAGCGATTTTGAAATTCCCTTCTTTTATGTTGCGGACCATATAATATTTTTTTATAGTAAGTGAGACTCTCTCAACAAGTACTCAAAATCTTCTTTACTCATTCGTGTAAAATTTCGAAATAAAGCTTTATCTTCACCAACCAACGTGTTGTATAAATTATACTGGGTTTCTTGACCATCAACATATAGTTTCTTCTCCACCACTCCACTTGGCTTTCTTTTTTTGCGGTTCAAAGCTATTACCAAATAAGCAGCTGCCGCGACTGTTTGTAAAGGACATGATGCACTAAACTGAAAATGGAATTGTTTTAGAAGCACGCTACAAGCATAGACGAAAAGCCGCATGCCACGTTGAGAGACAAATTCCACATGTGACATTCCTGAATTTTGTATAATAGTCAGGGTATCATGCCTCATCTCTCTCAGTGTTGCTTCAATGGAATTGCGCTTTAACAAGTAACAAAGTTTTTTATTATTTTTCTATGTTTGTAATCGAAAAATAAGTTAACTGCTTGTTGCACCACTAACCACACCACTTGAAGGTTCGTCGCTTATGATATGATTTCCTGAGCTTCTACGGACCACGAAGGGCAATAACTGGGTGTTGGACATCGACTTAAAAAGAAGCCAATCCAGTCAGGAATATCACCTATAAAAAGGGGGGAAACCAGAAATAACACGTCAAATTCGCACCAAAATCAAAGCAATGCTGGCAGTGTTCTTTCATTACTATGCTTTGGTGCGCAGCTGGGATAATAGCAGAGTGACAACATTGACGTATGTACCACAGCACACCTCAGGGTGGAGTCCGCTCGACTCTGCTATGCCTCATGTCTATGGACAAGATCCTAAGGACACTAGATAACTACAGATTAAAGGCAGTCTCCTATGCTGACGACATGCTTATAATAGTATCCAGAAAATTCCTTCAAACAATCAGTGAGAGTATAGAGATGGCTCTTGGAAAGATTAGCACATGGTCCAACTCTTACGGGATGTCAGTCAACCCGAAAAAGGCAGAACTGATGTTTTTCACAAATATAACCAAAATATTCATTTTAAGTCCACCTACAATCAAGTACTGAGCCTATCGCAGTAAGCTAAGTACTTGGGTCTTATTCTGGACCCGAAGCTGAACTGGAGGCTCAATATTGAGGAAAGAAAGGCCGGCAGCCAGGGTAATCCTGTTATGAGATAGCTAAGCAGCCATGAAGGCACTGGGCTCAGCTCGTATGCCGCCAAGCTGTTTGCCACTTAACTCTTCTGTGGGTCACAGGAACATCGACGGCAAGGAAAATACAAATGAATTGCCCATACAGAAACATCTCTATTTACCTTCTCTCAGTAGTTGGCTCTATAATCATGCTGCAAGGCAGGAACGACTTGGCCTTGTTGCAAAAATCAGAGATCACGTGACTTCTTGGGGATGCCGCCCAAGGATATCGCCAGAATCGTTTCGATAATTGCGCATCATCCAGCCAGATTGAGAACATCCACTGCAGTAGCAGAGGAAAGAAACAGCCCAATAGCGGCTGTGCGGCTCTGGCCAATATCAGACACTATGTATTTGTAAACCTCTTCTTAAAGGGTTTGGGGCTCAAAATAGGAGACTTGATCCGCTGGCTAAATATAACTGGCTCGATCTAAAATCTCACATAGTTTACTGCTTTTTTACGCAAAAGTTTTTACGAGTGCGGCTACAAAATTCCTTCTTGGATGAGACTGGCGCTGTACCTACATACGTACAATATAGTGGTGAACTCCTTTGAAAATCTGTGAAACGTTCACACGATGATTACTTGAGCATTAAGAAATGTTTGCGGCGAAAACAGGTATATGTAAGGAAATATGCTGAATTTTGCACCACGATAAGACAGCATCATACCTATCTATCGTTGTGAAAGAGGTTTTGCCTATCCCGCGTATTCTAAAAGTCGTCACAAGTCACAACGCGATCACAGGCCACCATCCCAGCTACAACAACTATCACAATTGTGACTGTCTAAATAGCAGGTCACAAGAGTAATAAAGAGCAGGTTTCTAGCACATTTTTCATAATTTCTCACAGAATCGACACAGCTAGCTTTGATGAAAGGTGCTCGACTGTTCACATACACTCTGCCTTATTGCATCAATATTTTTTAAAGTAAAGACTAAAAATTCACCATTAAAGGTGTATCATTTAAGATTTATATTGTGACTGGGTGCAGCTGATAGTCACAAGAATAAGTCTCAACCTCTAATGACCGACACAAGTCTCAAAATCTTGTGACTTATGACAGGTCACAATTTAGAATAGGGGTATGTCATATCTAAATTGTGACCAGTCATAAGTCACAAGCGTTTGAGACTTGTGCTTGTCATTAAGAGTTTGATTCTTGTGACTATCAGCTGTTTTTGGCATTCTAAGCACCCGTTTGTGGATTATCTAAATATTGACTGCAAAATTAGAATACCCACTTGTGATTGCGTTGTGACTTGTGACTGCTTTTAGAATACGGGTATAAAACCCATATGCACCTGTGACTTTTCCTGTTCCCGGTATTCCTGTTATTTCGATCTCTTTCAGGCGAGAGTTAACTTATTTTTTTCGAATTCAAACGTGGGTCTAGCATTTAGGACGTCCAAGGAACTGCAGAGTCGATTTCATAAAACGGCGATTGAGTCCTTGTTCTTCCATTTGTGTTAATTATATTGAGATTAACAAAAGAAATTTAACATTAGAACCGTTGTGGGTTTAACCTCATAATATTGTAACGATACTGTTTTGCCAATCTAAACTTGTTTAGCTATGTCGACAGTGCAAAGGGCTTTCCCTGAGCTGTAGTCTTCCACATAAAAAAAGGTGTAGTTTTGAAGGCAAATTAAGGAATATCGCAGCTAAAAAGAAGATTTACGCTCAAAACTTTTATTATCTAATCTTCCACAAATAAACCTATAAAAATCTCATCTCTTAAGTGATATTTCCCCATTAAAAATAATACCATCCGCTTAATAAAAAACTGAAGGCACCACCACCTACATTCCCTTGCAGAAAACTTTATTTTAAAACCAGCTTTCAGCACAAATTATGACTCAACTGCCGTGTAGGATATGAGCAATATTCTCCAGATTCCTTCAAAAACAAAAAAGAAATAAACCAAACCCATTCTGAATCTGTCGCTAAATTTAGAAAACAAATATTTAACACTGCGACATCACACGTCTTCAGAGCCACACACAATATCCCTGAATGTGTTTGTCAGAATGCATTTTTTTAGTAGTGTAGTTTCTTTCAATTTCTTCTGACTACCTAAAAATAGAATGTTCCTTCGGGAAAAAAATTCGACACTAAAAAATAAAGACCCAAAAAAACAACTTACAAATTCGAAGAGGACTTGAAAGAGGAAGATTAAGAAGGCTCTCAGGTCACTCCCTAAATATTCAACAAGTGAAGCAACAGAACCGGTCTTCCTGATCCTCTTCGATCGCTATAGTCACCACTACACCATCTTTAATTGATTAAATAACGATGAAAGCAACAGGAAAAAAAATTAGGGAATTACAAAAAAGAATTAAGACCCCAAACTCCGTAACACACAGAGAAAAAAACGAAACACATATGAAATAAAAAAAAACAGACCCCAGAAGGAGCCCCAGTGTGGATGAGTGGGTCTCAAGTGTGCTGAACTAATCTGAGCTGAGACCGCGCTGAGGAGAGCTCTTCTTTCATGCGGTGTAGATGAAGACCCAGATCGTTCCCTCCCCCGCAGGAGATGGCCAGCTCCGGATTGCCCCTTGTCCAACTCTATGCCAGATCCTCATGGAATCCTGCTTGATGTGATTAAGGGCCTTCTGCGATGTTTAATTTAGTGACTGGTGCCTTCGGGTCTGACATTCTCCCCCGTCTGTATCAATTGAGTACGATTCCTGCACATCGGGACACGGTATTCATCAGAGGTGCGTGACAGAGTGCACGTACTTCATCCTATAGATGGGGAAGGAGCATCATCAACACGCGCTCCGCTTGTCTCAGTAGAATCATGTTATTTGATATACTTCAGGACATTTTGCAAATTAGCACTTCAGACAAGGATGAGTCAATATTGTCGGAGGTTTTAATTAAAGTTAATTCTAATTAATGCCGGTGTTTGTTATATTGTGAACGAAAGGGTGAAGTGGATGAAACGAGGAGAGTTTTTATGAGTGCACTTTTTTAATTGGATGACTGTGAAATGTGTTGAGATGAGGCGTGCCCAGCCAAGTACGAAAAAGTTTGTTATTTAGGTCCTACCAATAGATTAAAATCTACAAAAACACCAAAGTAGTATTAGTATTAAAATTTAATTCCCAATAGAAATAAAAACCGATAACAACTACAATAGTTAGAGAAGTTTCGCCCACAAATCGTTTGTAGTTTTAGAAAATCTTGATTCTACTAGCAATATACACAATTTTATGAAACCAACGAAAAAACTTACAATTCAAACCAATTTTAGAAAGAAATCAAACAGCCACCATCATATAAAAGCTTTGATTAGTATTTTCATAAACCAAAAAGCTTTTAGATTGCTGACGTCATAAAAGCTCTTTTTTAACTAAGAAGCTTTCACTTAATTTGCTTATTATCACACGTTTCGTAATGAATATTTGAAATATCACGTGAAAAGAATAGATCTGTCGTTTTTGACTCTAGTAAGGATTCTGATCTTACCATAATAGTAGTTAGTAGCAAGTATTTGGAAATATGTTTTATTTTTTTTCAATTTTTTTTAAGGCTGGTAACCCCTATTTGCGGCCACTTTGACAGAGGCAACCGTATTCTAACGTGTAAAGAAAAAAATTAGCTTTAATTTGATATATAACTTAAGAGGATAAAAAAACTGATGAGTGCAGAAATTTACAGCCGGATCTTGTACTATCAGACTTTAGATCAAACTAAAATGCTTTATTTTTGATCAAAGCTCTCTGTTTGGGTGCCACATGCATTAAAGCGAGAAAATTGCCTAGATAGAATCTCGATATGTTCTATAAACGGGGGGGGGTTACTGCGGGTTAAACCCCCCCCCATGATTCCAATAATAATAGGAAAAATTATAATTAATAAATATATCAACTTATTAAACAATTAAAAAATATTCCGAATAACGATGTCTAATATATGGTGGATTCTTTTCAAACGGGATAGCAAAAAAATAAATATCTCTCAAACTTTGGGAATATGTTCGTGAACTCGATGTGATATACCAAAAAATTTTTTAGCGCAATTGGGTGCGCCTTTTCGGAGTTACAACTGTTATTGAAAAAAACGCGATTTTTCAAAAATCACGTATTTCTCACTTATTTATAGCTCTCGACAAACTCTAGGATGGCCATATAGATTTTTGTAGGAACTTTTCCGTCTTTTCAGATGAAATTACGCAAAAAACAATTGGACGCATTTTTGGCCAGTTTTTTGGCCTTTTTTGGCCAAAATTTGAAAAAAAAGGAATTTTTAAATTTTTTTTTCATGCCACCAATCGATTTTCTGACTCAAAAACTACGCGTCACCAAGTTTTCAGAGTTGTTCCCTTCTTTTCGGTAAAAAACTTGTAAAAATGCCCTAAATCAAAGTCTAAAGTCTTGCGCACACCACGAGACATGATTTTTGGGGAAAACGTGATATTAGAAAAATGGTCAAAAATTATTATTTATGTTTCTTTAAAATTTTCAATAAAAAAATTGCGATAAAAATATACCTATAGGTAATTATTTTTAGAGTGAAATAACATAAAATATAATATAAGTACATAGTCCTATTACATGAAAAAAATTTTTTTTACCCAATATGTGTACAAAATATGTTTTGTGAAACCCCCCCATGGTTTCATCCTGCGTACGCTACTGACTCTTGGTTGTCGTATGAGTTCATTTTTTTAAGCAGCCGTCTGAGTCACAACAGTCGGGGTTAGCAGGAAACACTCTCCTCGGAGTGACCCCTAGCACCCTTAATCTGGATTATGACGTCAGAATGACGTAGACTCCATTTTATTTCCATATCTTTTATACGGGTCTACGTCATTCTGACGTCTTAATCCGGATTAAGTTTCTGGGCTGTCTCCGGTATTATGCCTCCAGAGACAAGAGAATCCCGCTAACCATCCAGCATTACTAGACTACCAGGTGAACAAAGAAGTACACCGTCCGCTAGGTGAAGACCCGACTTAAGCAGAACTTTGATACCCTTTTATTAACCGGTTAAGCCGGCGGGTTGCCTTATGAGGGCTAAATTATATGGTAAAGGGACTGGAGTCGCAGCACCTACCCCGAACGACTCGATTGCAATGGGTAGGTGGCCCTCTGTTTTCCAGACTGAAACACATAAAATTGAGACCTGCGTTCAGCTCAACCTTGAGAAAGATTTGAAAGGCGCCGACATTTAAATCTTTTGGACAGTCAACTTTCAACGTAGAACTTTCTTCCCAAAATAATTGCAGAGTGCTTTGACGTACTCCAGAGCCTGACTAGGAAAAATAGGGTCTCGCTCTGGTGGTTTTGCGGACACGGGTGTATCGAGGGCCATGAGGCTGCAGACAAGCTCGCGAGATAGGGGTCTGAGACTTTGGTCCAGCGCCCAGAACTTTTCTATGGTATCTCATGGTCCATCTCCAAGTCCCTGAAAGAGGACTGGCGTAAGGAACCAAAGCTAGTCTACTGGGAATCAGTCCCAGGTCTTACGCAGACCCTTTGCCGTAAGGGGCGTTATCACTTTAAATAGGGCGAACCATAGGCTGTTGGTGGATATC